>CM050165.1:248904510-249515660 GCA_027410445.1 Discoglossus pictus | reverse complement strand
ACAGTTATTTTATATTGATGTGCATAAGTAAAAACATATATTTATTAGTAATGTTTTTTCAATCTAAACCTTGCCACTAAAGAGACCTCAGCTAATCCAGAGCAGATTGTGTGGTCACACATGCTAATGTATATATAACATAAATATAATTAAAATGTATCCATTTATTTTATAGAATAAACTTAAATGTATTACTTTTTTCTGGTACCTGATGTATTTGTAAATCCACTTAAAATGCCAAAGTGTTAAAAATATATTTTGTAATTTTCTTAAATTAATTAAAAAAAATTCTTCCTTAGCAGTTTTTTGAAGCATGTGGATTTGTTCACTGTTCATCAACAGATTTTTACTTGCTCATGAATATTGGAATTATTAAAATATAAGCATACATCACTCATCCTTTGTTAGTATTGTGTAGAGTAAGGCCTCCATGGCTCCAGTCAAAGAGTACTAAAAATAAAAAAAAAAATATCTTAAAAAAAAAATCCGTAGCTATTCTATGGCTCCCACAAAACAAAATCTAAATATTATTGCTTGGCATTTAGTGTGGTTTGCCCGTAGCTCTCTAGCTCTAACATGTGCTCACTGTCTGAATTTTAGTAGTCTCCATAGCAACGCTACAGAATTTTACCCATCCTTCTTAACCTTATCTATCTGTCTGTCTGTCTGACCCCCTAAGCTAATGTATAAACATGGGGGTTCCTAGTATTAAGGGTGGCAAGGGGGTCGTTGAGAACCCCAACGGTATAAGCATTTACTTTAAGTGCCATGGATTTCCATAAGGGACCCCATGTCCATAGCTTAGTATACCATGTTCGTCTATTGGGTAACGGCTTGGAGGGGCATCCAGGCTTCTCTCAGGCAATTTTCTGGCTTTACAAAGAGTTGAAAGTGCCCGTAGGTTATTTTAAAATTTGGGCGTTGGAAGATACTTCCAAGTAAACTACAGTGAGATCGGTATTGTTTACTGGAGGCTTGTGATAGTGATTTTTAAGATAGTTATGGAACAGATACTTGGTGCTTAAAATATTGGGGACATTATCGAAAGTTAGATTTATGTGTATGATGTGAAAGCTCTGTAGTGATTTACGAGTGAACTTTACTGGTTTCTTTTCTTACTGGAGCCTTCAAATGGAGGCCCAATTTTGGGAATCTGGTAGATAAAACACAGTTTACTACATTGTTAACAAAAGTATTTAAAATAGCTGTCAGTTACTATCTTCTGCTTTTATGTATGATCTAAATTGTGATGAAATATAGTGCATGGTCTTTCCTAATTTTACTGTGTGAGGAAGCTCAAGTGACTGCCACCAAACATTCTAGCAATGCTGCAAAAATATATATTTTTTTCTGGCCTGTGGGAAGGCCCATGAAATGCACTACATCGGCTATAAGTGTATCATGTTTCACAAGTCAGTTTACCTGCATACTAATTCTTTGGTTTAAATAGCATTAAATAAAAATAATGAAAACTGCTATTTTTTCTTTTGCTTATTAGAGTTTTGAGAGTCGTTGGATCCATAGTGAAAATCTGTGTTATGCCTTGGACTAAAGATGCCCTTAAGCAATCTTGAGCACTTATTTGGATGATTTTCTTTAGAAGATACATCGATCATAAAGAAGGAGGATAACACAGGTACTTTCACATTTTATAGTAGGTAATTGTGATGCATTAATTTGAAAATAGTACTGCTTTCTACTTAGCAATAGCAAAATGCTGTTTATATGTTATCAATGTATAAATAAGTTAATAGCATGTCCAAAATATCGGAAATATTTGGAATCTAATGTTACAGGTATGCTACAACTAACTTGAACTGGTCAGTTTCGTAGGCATGCTACAAACATTTAGCCTTTCATGAAACAATGCAATTTGCTGCTTTCTACCTAATAAATATGTCCAGTATTTCATATTCTTGTTTTGTGTACTGAACTTAATCAAAAACGTGTTATCACTTACTTCTCTGCGTTGTTAACTTTTATTGCATACTGTGTATATTTTGTCCATTTAAAAAAAAAATGCAGCCTTTATTGTTAAGTAGACCATTTTGTTACACATCAGTAACTTTTAAAGATTAGAATAAGTGAAATCAAATTTAGACATTCCTATTAAGGGCAGGATATAAGTAAAGTAACTCAGTGATGGGGTGACTTTACTAAGCTTCTTCTCATCTGAGATGAGGTGAAAAGGACTGTGGTGTCAGTTCTTTCCCTTAGGAAATAGTGCATAGTAAATCAAGGGATGCACATGAGATGAATTTGATATTCTTAGTAAATTTCCCTCAATATGTCTCATAGTTTTTGGTGATTTAATTATTAATATTGCAAATGCCCTGAAAGGGAAGACATATCTTTTAACTGATATCAAATTATTCAACAAGAGGGAAAGAAAGAGGAGAGGTAGCTTTCGTGGGACTGGATGTGAATGTGACAATTACATTTCACTATTAATAAATAAATAAAAAAGCATTTGTGGCACATATATTTATATAATACGTTGATTAATGACATTGTACTGGCGACAGAAATGAGGAAAGTCACGTTGTGTGTTAATTGGAAATGATTTAAAAATAGGCTACTAAGTAATAAATACACTTAGGGACAGGCAATATTTTTTGTAGGTGGAACACAAGCAAATTAACAATACACCTGATTTTGCATTACACATTCCTACTAGAAAGTACACATTTTAAAGTTTTTTTTTTAATACACTACCCTTACTGAATTTATTGCCTATATTTAATGTTTTACATTTTTTTAATTAGTGGTATAGGGATGTTTAGAAAAAAGTCAAATTAAAAAAAATCAAAAATGTGTCCTAAATCCTCTATCAAATCTGAGTTGTTTGTTCCAGAGATTAAAGCATTGGGCAGAGGTGCATTTATATAATGGTACTTTTAAATACATCAAATGTGGTGACTAGCATACAGTATAATATACTGATTATTGAAGCACTCCAGTTTACAACTGTAAACAAAATGGTAACTGAATGCAAGTTATCAATCAAAAACCAAACATCAAAGTGACTATAACAGTTGAGAATTTGTTAGGCAAGAAATATAAGTGCTTGTTTGCATATAGTATATTCACTGAAGAGATTCAGTTTTGTTCAGGAGGACAACATATTTCATGAAAGATAAATATTGTAAAATAAAATATCATTCTCTAAAGGTAGAACATGGTAGGTTGGTAAGTTTATAATCAAATAATGGAATTACCAAGGTTCTGCGAAAGAATATATTTTATGTAACTACATCTGTCTTTTAACCTTTTTGGTTAATATGCAAATATGTATTTGTAATATTGCAATATTGAATTTCTAGATATTCTTATAGTTCTATAACACTACAACACATATGGTATGGCTCTTTACGTTAAGAGGTGTCTCTTTTAACTACATTGATCAAAAATATAATCTGATCAATCCAGATCAGCTACGACTATCAAAAGTTATATTTTTTCCTGCAAATGTAATTGCTACCTAAAAGTGTCTAAAGTGTTTGCACCTTATTTTGTATTTGTATAGCATTTGTTTGATAGCTTACCCTCTCCACCACTGAAATTTGTGTTTGATTGCCTTTCCCTTGTGAGGCTACATTCTGGATTCAAAAGTTCCAGATATTATAACCCCATGTTTACCATGGTTAAAATGCTTAAAAAAATGTGTTCTGTGTCTCCTTAACACTGTATAAACCAATTAACTAAAGTTAAAAGTACTTATTTAAATTTTATCTTCTACACCCAAAAAAACTCTGATTTAGTTATATGTTGCATCCTTGTGTAAAAGATAACAAATACTTTTCCATAACCATATGCAAGTAAAATTTAGCTGTACTACTGTACTAATACATATTTGAGGAAGATTATACAGCGAATAGGGGTGACACTTGGGAAATTCGTAGTAATAAGCAAGTGGTTTCACTTGTATGCAAATATAACCCTCTTGTTGGTTCCAGTTGCAAGAAAACGAATAATGACTAATGCTCATTGAAAGAATGATTCAAAGAAGGTTTGCATGTGAGAGGATATGTCATATGTTGTTGTGAAGAAAGGGGAATGCTTGTTATGAGCTAAGAAGATGCCCTCTAATCAGAATTATACACTGTAAACTCACTATTTTTAGACAGTTTTATATACTCTTATGTATTTATTTCACCTTTTAATCCAATATTTATTAATAATGAGACAAGCAAAATATGTAAATTTACCAGTGTGACTTGTTTACAAAATAAAACGCAAAACTCTTTGCCACATTACGATTTACAACTAAAGCCAACCTTATAACATATTTAATGAGAGGCCATTTGGTAAGGAAAAACAATCTATCTTTTCCATGGCAATACCAAGCTGGTAAGTGGATTCCATTTATCCAGTAAGCAAAGCCCATAGACCAGCTGTGGAAAATGTATCTAAAACTTAGGTGCCAGCCAGGTTATTTAGGAAACATACAAACATAGTAATCAGATTATGGATTATACATGCCCATATATGCAAAGTAACCAAAAAGTCAGGATGCCAACAGTACTATTTTAGGAGCACTGGCTCCTCGGATTTGTTGAGCCCTGCCATAATGAGCTAACGTTTAGTCTGAGCTCTGGATAAATAAAATTGTATTATGGAACAGTTATCTGATCCAAGGTTCAGCTCAGAGCAGCTAAATATAAGCATTTCCTATTTACAGGGCTATTTACAGGGAGAGCACTCACTTAGCACTGACTGTATAAGTATTTTAACAAGATGAATGTGAACATAACATAAACAGTATTTACTAATAGTTTTTTTTGTCAAATGCCTGATTTTTAAACAATTTAAATTTTGTACTTAGAGAATATATATTTTAGGTTTTGAAAGAGTATACCACTATTCCCCTGAAAGTATACACACAACATGGTGGCAATGCTGCTTTCATTTTCTTTCATTATTGTTTATTTATAAATAGATGTAATTACCTCACTATATAACATAATGATATCATAAGTATCACTTACTATGTTCCCCTAGACCAGTTTAGCACTCAGTTCATGTATACTGCATTTCTGTTTAGAAATACATACTTCAAACTAAATGACAGCCATAACTTCAGATAGAAGGCTAAAATACAAAAATGATACATAAAACTGCTTTAGAAAATGATTGTACTTGATAATAACATACTACATGAAATTAGAATTTTCTTGCTTTAATAATTAAAAATTTCAAGTGCTATATTAAAATATTCATCAAGCGTTAAATCATCATCATGGTCTGAGAGTTGATGGGGGCGTTACCGGATGTGCACATGAGCTGAGGCTCGTGTAGTCCGATGGAGGAGCCCACGCCGAAATCTGCTATTCCCTAAACCCTACCCCTCATCTTACCCCATGGTGACTCCCTTGCACCGGACTTGAGATTGTGGACAAGGGGATGGCTACGTAGTTTTTGGGACGGCTCAGGCAGGGGTGAGCGGACGGCGTTGAAGCAGCACCGGAGGTCCATGCGTCCCTAATCCCGAAATTCCTTTCTATACCTCCCTAAGCTTTTTGGGTGGACGAATGCCGCCGGGATGACAGCGTTCGAAAGCCTCTAGCACCTGCGTCTCAGCCCTGCGCAGGCCCCTGTATTGACAGTCCCGGGAGCGGGTGAAGCACAGGAGTCGGGTGCAGCGGGGAGTTGGAGCTGGAAACTACAGCTGGAGTGGCGCTAGATTGAGGACCTGGGAAGAAAGGATCTTCTATTGCCCAAACACCCGCGTCTCAACCTTGAGCAGGCCTCTGTATCGAAAGTCCCGTGAGTGGGTGAAGCACAGGAGGCGGGTGCAGCGGGGTCTGAGCTGGTAATATCAGCTGGAATGGTGCTAAATTGAGGGCCTGGAAAAAGAAAAAAAAAAAAAAAAAGATCTGCTACAGCCCAAAACATCGGACACCCCAGACCTCCCTCTATCATCGCTCCAGCTAGGAGCTGACATCATCATCTGAGGTCGGGTAAGGCTCTAATAGAGCACCTTTTATGTATAAAGTTTGAAACATTATTGTACTGCCCTAAAGCATTTCTTGCAAATTTAAATATAGGTTCCACAAAGACCTTATGGTATGTTTACTCGGTAAAGGCATGGACTAAAACTCTATGGGCCCAAATGACTCCATAAGTCACAACGGGGTCTTGGTCTGAGAAAAAAAAAAGGGGAGTGCAATAGTGTAAACCAAGCGTTTTTAGAGCTTTTTTATACAAAGGCTGGATTTCAAAGGGGGAAATTTTTCTTTCTTTGTTCTACATAAGTAGCAATATCGATAAAGATACAAGGAACAAAGGAATAAAGATAAGACTAGAGCCCTCAATTCATTAAAGGAAGACCCTAGCAACTAAAAAGAAAGCAACCTAGTCTCATTTCTCTAAATACCCACAATTGGAATATAAGACATGCTACAGATAAAAAGGGGGAAGAAAACTACCAATTAAAAGACTCTGTCCAGGCCCACTCATATAAACAACTGGAATTGGAAAATCCCCCAGTCTACATCATCCTATCTCCTTTGAGTCACATAAGCTACTTGAGTCTTGGAAAAACTAATAAAATGCTCCAAAAAACAAAATAAGGACAAAGCAAGATCACTGCCTAAATCCAAACTATTTTTCTCGCCCAAAATGGCACTAAAACTACGGAGCTTTCCCTATTGGCGTCCCAATAGGTGATAAATCAATAGAGGCCAATGGAGATAACACGGGTGACATTTTTCCAGACATAAAT
Source organism: Discoglossus pictus (assembly GCA_027410445.1). Lineage (NCBI taxonomy): Eukaryota > Metazoa > Chordata > Amphibia > Anura > Alytidae > Discoglossus > Discoglossus pictus. Next base: position 249,508,936 of record CM050165.1, on the reverse strand, counting down.
ACAGTAAATTTGGAAGATGAAATCCTTACTGTGGGTAAACTGGAAAAAATTCTAGAGAAATTCCAAAATAAATTCCTTGATGAATTTAAAAATCAAATTTATTAAACTTCAAGACAACACAAGAAAACACAGCTAAAATAGCAGAATTGGAAAGTACCTGTGAATTAATTAAAAAAGAACAATCCGTTTCCAAAGTAACCATCAAAATAATGATGCGAAAATAAAAGTTTTGGAAAATAAGGTGGACTCACTTGAAGATCGATCAAGAATTAATAATCTGAAAATACGTGGCATTGACGAAAAAGTTTCCAACGATGAACTGGATCAATACCTTACTACATTTTTTTCTTACTTAGTGCCGGACTCTGTAGATATTAAGTTTAAGTTTGATGCGGCTCACAGGCTTTCTAAGCCAAAAAATATTGATACAGATTCCCCTAGAGATATAATGGTAAAAATCCATCATTTGCCATTAAAAAATCAAATAATAAGAGCTAGCTATGGCAAAACAAGTTTTGACCCCCCTATACTCGAACATTAAAATATTCTCGGATATCTCCTCCTCTACGAGAAATAAAAGAAAACTATTTCTCCCTATTACACAGAAATTGAGGGGAAAAGAAATTCCATATAAATGGGTCTTCCCCATAGGTCTCTCAATATTTAGAGACAATAGATGGTATAAAATTACAACATACAAAGAGGGTCGTTTATATGTCGTAAGGGATATTACATCCTTAAAAATCATAGGTTGTTAAATTCCAAAAGTATTTAATATTTTGCCTCTTTGAGAAAGAAATGTAGAGTATACGGGTAATTAATGCACTTTATAATTTATTATGCAATATAGGATTTAAGGAGGAAATAAGTTTTACTCTCAGGCGTACTTAAGACATTGGAGATTTATACTGTTTCTCCCTTTTAAGAAATTGCACAGCACTTTGAAAGGAATGCACTTTAAGATTATCATGTAATGAAAGAGTTAATGAAGAAATATGATTAATATATAGCTGTCTCACTAAAATAACAAGTTGTTGAGCAACATTAGTTTTTGTTTTTGGAAACACATAGATTATTTACAAAATTCTTGCATTGGAAAGAGTCACAAATGAAACTGTATGTAATTAGCACATTTAGGACTTTAAGGGACAAGCCAAGTAAATATGTAAGTTCTATGGATGGCCCTAATAAAAAAAAATATTTTAAAAGATCACATAAAACCAATCAATGGTTAGTAACACAGATGGGTAACACAACCACAATGGGTTTCTAGAATAGAGTTAGTTAATGAACTAATTGATAAGAGTGAGAAAATTAAAATAAGACCAGAAACGTGATCATATTTAAACTTTATGGTAATTTAGTACAAACATCAACAAACACATCTATCTCTTGATATAATTTAAAAGTTAAAACGACTCATAAAGAAAGGGGAAGGAAAGAAGTGGAAAGGGCAGGGGGGGAAAGGAAAGTAGGAAAAAGAAAAAAGGAAAAAAGGAGGAGAAGGGGGGAAAGGAGGGAGGAGACAAGGAGAGAAAGGGGAAAGAAGAAGGAAAAAGGGGAGAAGGTATATAAAGGAAAGTGGAAGAAAGGAAAAAGAAGAAGGGGAGGACAAGGGGAAGAAAGAAGGGGCAAAAGGATAGTAAGGGACGAGAGAAGAGAGGGTTATAATCACTACAGAAGTTTTATTCTGGCAACAACACTATTCAATAAAGAGTTAGGCAAAACGAGAAAGAGTAAGAAAAGAAAGGGAAGAAGGAAAGATCATCCCGTTCTAAAAAGAAGAAAAAAGGAGAAAAGGAAGGGGGGAAGAGGGGGGAGAAGGAAAAAGGAAAGGAAAGAAGGGGGAAAAGAGAAAGAAAGAAAAAAAAAGGGGAAAAAAAAAGAGAAATAATGCTCGGATAGAGATGGACAAAAGAAAGGTAGGAGGCGAAAAAAAAAAAGGGGGTAAGAAAGGAGGAAAGGGAAAAGAGAAAGAAAGAGAGGGGTATCTAGACATAATAAAGATTTAAGGGTGGGAATAATCTTCATGGAGGACTGTACACATTCCAACATTGTGTACGCCCAAGGTTTATTGACTGAATTGCATCCCATTCTAAAGGGGTGACGTTTGAATGTATGAAATAGACCTCTACGGTTTTAGGAGAGAATGTAGTAAGTCTGGTAGTGTGGTTGTAGCCGGAAGGTGTGAGGGGATGGGAAGAGGGGAGGATTCAGAGAGGGGAGGGGTATGTTGGGGTTGAAGATAGTGAGTTACAACGTTAGGGGCCTAAATTCTCCATCCAAAAGAGCCTCCATTGTTAGAATGCTGATTAAAACTAGCCCAGAATTGTTTTAATTCAAGAATCCCATTGGGACAAGAGCAAAACTCCACATTTGGCTAAATATAAATTTCCACATGTATTTAATGCTTGCCAAAAAAAAAAGAGTTAAATCATAGATTGTAAGTTAGTTTGTTTAATTGTATTGTATGTTATTTGTACAGTTTTAAAAAGGATTATGTGACAGCTTGGAAGATAACATATCACCTATGAGGTTAATCTTAAAATGTAAGGACCCGAAGGTTTTTCCACATTTAATGTGCAATTCAATAAAATCTCACCCGTGTCCAAATAATAAAATCTCTGTTAGGTGTGTGAAATTCTAAAACTCAATGCTGGTATCATCATTCTAATAAATATGAGAGTCTGTCTAGTCAAAGCACTTTTGTTTGAAGGGCATATACTTCTTTTTGTGTCCAATTTTCCTTGTTACTTTACAAAATATTCATCTGCACTAAAGCTTTTGGTTGCATCTGGCAGCATAGTCATGAATGGTCTATAATACTGTATCATTTCTTTTTGAATAGAAATGTATAATTAGAAATCTTTTTTTTTCCATTCACAAGTACAAAAACAACAGATGTATTTTAGCTAAATCATCTCAAGGCTTAAGCTGAACATAGCCTATTTTAAAATTGTGGGGAAAAAACTCAAAAATTAAAGCTATTAATGGCATTTAATGTGTGATATACCGGTATAAAGTATCTTGCCTGGAATAAATATTAGTTCTAGGATTCATGCATAGGTCCATGTCTAAACGCTGTGCTCAGTATCCAATACTGCATACAACTATTAGATGTTGTGACAAGCTATCAGTCTCCACACTTTTAATGGAGGAACACCATATCAGGAGGCTTTAAATGTTTTTCTAAATCTACAATATAATAGTAACCAGTATCACAAAATGACACACCAAAACAAATCACAGAAAATAACAGGCCTAGCTCCATGGGAGCTCAACCTATTCTGTGATAGTTCCCTAACTATCAGAGCTTACATCCTGGATGGAGCAAAAACAAAATAGACAGTCCAATGCATTTTTCAAATACTGACCTGTATCCTTTAAAGTCCAAGTTTCCACTCTTCTTCTGCAGGTCACTCATCAGCTCTGCTGCTGTATCTTTGTGTCTGCCTCTTTAGCTTCAGTAAACCCCTCTCAGCTTCTCTCTTTACAGCTCCAATAAATACAAATCTGTGTTTCTCTGTAACTCCAATCACTTCTGTGAATCTGTATTCTGCTCTAAGCAAACTTTGTACAGTTTACTTTCACTGCCTTTCCAAGGTTGTAGGCCCAAACAAAGCCTGCCTCAATTCCAGCATCTTACTGCTGGCAGCAGTGCATAAACTGGCACACCCTATTCTCAGCTCCAGTCATTTATCAGGTTTGATCAGGTGCAGCTAATCAATGTGCTCCAGGAGTTAACTTGTTCACACCTCCTGGGGAAAGGGAGCTTTGTATTATATGTGGCAAATATAAATCCCTGGTCTCAATCTGTCACATTGCATATATGTAATAAATTGTTTACACGAGAAGTCATGTTCTGTATTTTTGTTATATGTCTCATTGGAATGCTGAGTGACTCTTTGCACACCCACGTTTTGTTGGAAACCCATTTATTTTAAGGAGATGTAAACCATATTAGAAATGGAGAAGTAAGTATTTTCCTACATTAGCTTTACAATAATTCAAGCTAATTTTTTTATAATAATCATTGAACTACATCACACAAATGAATTAAAAATATAAAAAGAGAACCTGTAGAAATCCAAAAGATTACCACATTACAGTAATAAATCCTTTTAGCATTATTGCCTTAGTAAAAATCGATGCAGAGAATGAACATAGTGCCGTATAGTGACTTGGTTGGAGAAGTGCAAAAATATCAAAACTAATGAATATATGCTTTTAAAGTGCATATAATAAACAAAGAAGAAATGTTTATCATTAAAGTGTTTTATAGGGCTTGCTTGAAGAAATGGAGAATAGTAATAAATATTCCAAATAGTGAATTGATGTCTATATATGAAAAAATATGGTGCAAGAAACAATAACACCTATACAGTCCTAAAGAAAAATATATTATTTAAATATTGTGGTAAATAAAGTGATATCTCTAAGAACAAGGGAATCGCTACATATAAAATATATCCATAGATGTATATATATTAGGAACCAATCATCCTAATAATGATAGTTATAAACATATGGAAGGTGGAGAGGAATCCTCATAGTGTGTATGAGAATCATAGGATTTCAAAAGGAAAAAGGTAAACTCTGAATATTAATAAAAGCAAAATAGCAAAGAACACATAAAGGAGTGTTCACATAGATATCCCAGTGATGTGTATAAATGTATCAAGTAAGTATAGGCCGTCAATAATCTCCAATTTGAGAAGAAGGGAGTTACCCAATTGGGGGCCTGTTAGTTACAAATTGATAGACATATTATCACATATGTAGGGATACTTAGCTGGATCTGCTCATCAGGAGGTTCGCCTAACCGGTTTCACTAAAAAACAGCTTCATCAGAGGCAATTTTGATATGTGTAGCTTAATTGTTTAGAGATTCTGGACTCTTTAAAGTAAATTTGGCGCTGTCAATGTTGCATTAGCGTGGTGACGTCACCAAAGGATGTGCAATTCACATTAGTTGACTGATATTGATGGATACTATGGCAAGACAAAAAGGTCAAAAAGGAGAAGAAAGTATCACATGAAAAAACTTTTTTTTCTGTTAAAATAGAGATAATATCCTACCAAAAAGTTACTAGGAATACTAGAGATGCTTCATAAGAGAGGCAATATCTTTATTACCCAATATATCTATGTGGTAAGATCTTCTTTAAAGCACTTTAAGAAAGGACATCTATATATATTTATATTAATATTTATATTGTTATTTAAATTATCATGCTTTTTAAAGAGAAGTCCCCTATTTCAATTACAATCTTACATTTAATAGGGCTCTCTTTGCATTTTTTAGTACCCTAGAAAGATTGAATTTGATAAGGTGTTTGGTGTGTATTCCTTATTTGCTCAAAAGAAAATCCTGTGCTGGTTGGAACACAATCAGCCAATTGTATACATCATTATTTTTATATCTTTAAGAATTCTATGAGGAACTTATATATTTCTTATTCTATCTGGTCAAATGATATATATCTGTTTGTTTATTTAAATAAAGGCTCCAAAGGTAAAACCCTCATTTAAACAATTTGGGGTTTTAGCATTTACTGTAAATGGTAGATCCATCGCTTTCCGTTTGTACGAGTTTCTTACGAAAGTCCCAACCATGTGGATTGGGTAGACAGCGGTCTATAACATGGAAACTCATGCAGTTGATGTCATTATTGTGACAATTCTTTAAATGTTGGCAATCAATGTGTCTAGTTCATTGCAAGCAGAGGCCACATGTTCTAGGATTCTTTGCCTCAACTGCCTTTCTGTTTTCCCTACATATACTAAATTGCATGTACATGTCATGATGTATATGAACATTGTAGTAAGGCAGTTATAAAATGTTGTTATTGGATAGTTTTTTTCTGTGATGAGGTGAATACATCTGCCTTCCGGTTTAATAAACCTGTATGCCTTATATGTGTTGCATCTAAAGAGGCATTTTGTATCATGTAGCCAGCATTTCAATTGATCTTTAGGTTCATAGAGACTGTGTATCAATTGCTCTCCCAAGGTTTTTACTCTTCTGTATGTAATTGAAGCATTTTTGGTACATAATCCTTTAAAATAGGGATCTTCTGTGAGAAGAAAGCAATATTTATATAATATGGACTTAATAGTTTGGTTATCATTGGCAAAAGTCATGATACATCTTATCTGATCTTGTTGTTTTGATTTGGTTTATATAAAAGGTCTTCTCGTTTAGATTGCAAGGCTTTCCTCTAGGTGAATGTCAATACCTTGTTTGGGTACCCTCTATTCTTAAACTTTAATTTTAAGATATCGGCTTGTTCTTTAAATGTACGGTTATCACTACAATTTTGACTGATCTGCAGGTACTGGCGGATCTGTATACCCCTTTTAATAAGATTTGGATGTTCGCTAGTCCGTCTCAGTAGTGAGGTCCAGAAAATCAATTTTATCATCTTGTATACAGAAAGTAAATTTCAAATCTAAATTATTTAAGTTTAACATATCTACAAAGTTCTTAAATTCGATCTTTGTACCATACCAAATGATTAGAATATTGTCAATGAATCTTAGCCGTAAGGCTATATTATTCATATATTTGGTGTTTTCTTCTGTAAAAACCACTGTTCTTTCCCAGAAACCTAGGAAGAGGTTCACATAACTCGGTGCGCATGTAGTGCCCATGGCTATTCCCTTTGTTTGTCTGTACCACTTTTTATTGAAAATGAAAACATTTCTTTTCAATACAATATCCAATAGAGAGAGTAGAAGTTTAATAACATTTTCATTATTTCTACTTCTCATGTCCAGGAAAAAAACAAAAGCTTTTATACCAAGATGATGCAGTATATTACTGTATAGCTGTTCCACATCTATGCTAGTAAGCATAGATGTGGGAGCTACAGAAAGTTCATCCAGTCTTTTAAGCAGGTCAGTTGTGTCCTTAATGTATGATGGAAGATAACTGACCATTTCCTTGATATGAAAATCAATGTAAGTAGTTATTTGTTCCGTGAGGCTGTTGTTTCTGGATATTATTGGTCTTCCATGTATGGGTTTTGTGTTCATATGAATTTTAGGAAGTACGTAAAAAGTGGGTATAGTGGGTGTGGATGGGAGAAGAAAATCAAGATTTTGTTGTTAAATTATATTCTCTTCTTTGGCTGAAATTAGAATAGCTCTAGTTTCATTTTTGTATTCACTGATTGGATTTTTTGTTATGATCTCATATATCTCTTTATCATCAATGATTATTTTGCACATAGTTAAATAATCATCTCTATTTAGAAGAACTAAGTTTCAACCCTTATCAGTGGGTTTGATTATTAAATCCGCTTTCTTAATTTCCTCCAGAGCTCTTTTCTGTGCTTGTGACAAGTTTGGATTAATAGTCATACATATTTGAGATGTAAAGCACCCATGCAATTCCATGTTTTCAGTATTGTACTGTGTTGTATTACATTTGATAATGAACAAAATGTTTTTAGAACATTTCATGGAATTGGGCAAGCTGAACCAACTAGCCAAGAAATCCCACTTTTAGACCTATATTCTTGATTTCAAGGGTTTCTCAGCACCTCAACCAACTTTCAAGGTGATGTTACATAGTCTGTAGTAATTATTACATAGTCTGTAGTAATTGCAACCTCCAAAAGGACTAAATGAAGAAATAGCTAGTGTAATTGACAAGGGTCAAAACTAGTTGCCACCACATTAGATGCTCTACTGCACAAAACCCGGAGAGTATATAATATAATCAGAACAATGGGAGGAAGGCGGTATACACATTAACTAAAACAAACAAACAACACTCAGATTTTCCTCCCTCAGAATGATACCCAGAGGTTGGTGTGTGGACGTTGGCACCTTTGCCATTTGTCTAGGGTTACAAGATTTGGCCAATGGGATACACACCAAGATCGGCTAGAATTCAAAACTACCCAATCATAGCCATGCAAACATTATATGGAATATCAGACAAGGAAAAAGTAAAGATTTCAAGTCTGACCAAAGCTAGTTTCTACGACCTCTGCGAAGTATATGTGGTCCTGTTAGGACCCTGATTGCCTGCTAGGTTTTGGCTCCACTATCCTAAGCAGTCTTATAATTAGGTCTGTATTAGAGAAGATACTGTTTCTTTGTGTTATCTAAAACATGGTCTTAATGCATATTATCTATCATATGGAATTAGCTGTACTAAGCAATTAAATCACTACTTCTATTATAACATAAAAATTTTATTTAACAGTATAAGAACATAAGCATTAATGGTAAGGGAGTAGAAAGTATCTAGAAAATGATAGAGGTGGCATCTGGCAAAGATTGTTGTCACAGTGTTCTGTGTCTAGGTTCATAGTACTGTTGTACATGAAAATATACCTATAGATGTTCTCAACACAAAGAGACAGCAATAAGTCTTAATAATTGAAAACATAGATAACTGAATAATCCCAAATATCTTTAGTTTCTTTAAGAAATATGCTAATTTTGCAAGATCATGTTAGTGGCTCTGGGCTATGGTGTCTATAGAATGTGACCCTCATAAAAGAAAAGAGTGGAAATTTGGGAAAAAATGTAAGAACTGAGGGGATATTACTTTAATACAAATTAAAACTTGTAAAATATCATAGCTCTTTAACTACATTTTTCTGCAGAATTTTCAATAGCACCATCATGGGAATTAGTGATAATGATGATAAATGTGATAACCTCCAGCATCAGGTCACTATTCATTATTCTATGAAGTAACATGTCTAGGTTGAAGAGGCAATTACTTGCATTGATTAGACTGGAGCTGATCTCTTCATAAGTATTGAATTTCTGACTTACAGTTTAAACTGGTTGGCTAAGGTTACACGGTTATGTGAATATGTGCTATACATGTCCTTAATATTTTACGAAGTGATCAATATTTTCATAATAACTAATAGATATTCAATTCCAGAAGCTGACATGCTTTCATGTGAAATGTGATTTCAGATGTTCTTTAATTTGAAGACTGCAAATATGTTTCAGGCAAATGTATCAACAGGAAAAATGTGTATTGACTATAGTCAAGACACCTTTTCCTGTTGCACCTAAAGAAAAAATACTGTTACATGACAGAGTATACCTCCCAACATTTCAGATCGCTAGAGGAACAATTGTATTCTTGAAAAATGATACTTCAGAATTCTGAAATGTATGATTTAGTGTATCAGTGACACAGATGGAACAACATTTTTCTTCTAGTGGTGGCCCCCTATCTGTTTAAGAGCGAAAATTTTACAGGCAAATATTTACATATATTAGATAATTAATCATCTCTTGTTGTGGTTTTTAATATAAAATAAACTTAAATTTACCTTCAATCACTTTTTTTTTTCCACCACATTTGTAGCTCAGACTCTGCTTTTAATATTGGTAGTCCATACTAGACATGTATCAACTAGAATTTATCCTTTATTTGAAATTCACTCAAACATTATTTTTTAACTAATTTAATTGTATTTCCTCAGACTTATATTTTGACTTATTACTGTATTCAGTTGCATTTCTGTCAAAGTGCTTATGTACATTTAAGAGACAATAAAAAGTGCAATAATAATCAGCATAAATAAATAATATAATTAAGGACTTTTTAGCTGCCATATATTATAGTATGGTCTTTTAAAGGGCTAGAATTGATAATGTGCAAAAGTTATCAAAATAAAAATTCCCTTTCATTTTTAACTATGTTATGCAATATTGTATAGCCATTTTTTTTTATTTAGCAGTGTGACTGAGGGGGGAAGACACAGTTTGTATGTTTATTATTCATTATTATACAGCATTAAAATATTATGTGAACATAGAAAGATCTATACATGTATCTCTGAAGAAATAAAACTCAAATGTATGTGTGAGGAGACCAAATGTGAGAATAGAGAGTTATTCATTAATTTAAAGGAATAGCACCATTGTTAGAACTCCACTATTCTTACAATGAAAACGCCAAATTATTTATAAATATGTGACAGTTTTGTAATATGTGTGCATTGCTCCCAATAGCCATCTGCCATTTAATTTAAGCTTTGAATGTCAAACTAGTGAGGTCATAAATTAGAAGCTACATATTAAATAGACGAGTACCTAGATAGCATAATGGAGACATCTTGTGGTCAAATAGTAATATTAATTTACTATGACATATTAATTTACTATGTTGAGTAAAGTTTTCTTAATTATAAAATTGGTAGATGTCTGAAAGACAAGGAGAGTATCTATGCTGAACCTAACAACTACTGATTGTAATATCTATGTTGATTTAATGACACACTCTATTTGCTCCTAACAATACTTACATAGAATAAAACCATGTTTGCACACATACATGCTCACCATAGCAATCATTACCCTGTAATCTCTAAGAACGACAGGTGAAGAAGTTCAGAAGAGGTTTAATGATCTCATATTCATTAGTGGGTAAATAATTCTTTCATAGTGTTATAGTTTATAATATTTTCTCAATATTGATTTGGTATTTTGGGATAAAGATACTTCATACTATTACTGTAGCCACAGAAATCATGATCAAGTAGTATTTAAGTGAATACAAATTGTGTACATTTGTGTACTTGTTGCATAACCATTTCTAAACACCTACAAGGTATTGTTTCTATTTGCAGCATGTATTATTATTATTATTATTATTTATTTATATAGTGCCAATAGTTTCTGTAGCGCTATTTACAAAGACACATACATACCTTGTGCTACACCTTTTGTGCAAAAGTATATATTATTTTTCTTAAAGTTATTGTTTTTGATTTATGTGCCTTAATTAAAATAGTTGTTGTTGCACAGAAGTTTAATCAATTTCCTTCCGTCATATGAAACAATCATTTTATATTTTTTTGATTCATCAGTATAATTGGCTATAATAATAACAATGATTGGGCATAAATAACAATTTCCACGATATACCTTTGTTTAAGTGATAATTTTTTTAACAAAATAAACTTTGGATTTTATCAATATTCCTTGACAGCCTGAATAGTTAACAACTTATTGTAACTTAGTGCAGATCAAGTCCCTCTGGTAGTGAACTGTTTAATTCAGATGAGGGATATTTGCTATCACTGTTTATTTTCATTCAGGAATGTTGTAATTCCCCTCTTTTGAAGACTTGATCTCATGTTAAATATGAAAGATAAGATCACATGACATCATGAAAAAGTAATGTAGCATGCCTTTTAGAGGCAGAAATGTATTATTATATTAATATATTGCATTAGTTGTATTGTAGGGGATATTGCTTTAAATATTTTTATTTATATAATGGCACAGGCAAGTATGGGTCCCATAATGTTAGCCATCTTAGACTGCCGTCTACAGAAAGTTTAAATTTGTTAGCGACAAACACACAGAAAATAAACACACACACTTCAATATTTTGGGGTTTATATTTATATTTAATTTGTTTTATTTTGTATTTCTCTATTTGGAAGGCAATCATTTACAAGAATGTCTTACATGCGGTCTCTTGACAATATAGATCAGTGCTTTCCTGATTTAGTGGGGTACAAGTTGGTGACTAAAATGCAAATAAAAATAATATAAAAAATATCTGGAAATCTGTTCTGAAAGATGCAACACGTAAATTATCAATACCCTATTTCCATGACAACAAAACTCTCGACTAATAATACCAGAACTGTATCCCTCCTTTCCAGGCAAGCCCCCAAATGTGTCTTTATAAAAACATCACAGAGCCATGTTCAACAAACAGATTCAAACAAGGAGCACTAGAGATTCACTCTCCAAAGATAAATATGTTAAAGGTAAATATGTTTTTACATATATATAAAAAAGCAGCAAAAACATTTGTATCAGATACCAAACTAACATTGCACAACTCGTAAAACAATCTGTATAAACTGTCATCGATACTGTAGATGCAGAATGTGTAAGTTAAAAGAAACAGAACTTTAATGCCTGAATCATTTGATGCTCTTGCTATGTGAGTGTCCAGACATAGATCAAAGAGTAGCTCTGTTTTTTTAACAATCAGGACCAGTGACCCATTGCCACATGAACAGGGAAATCAGACAGAGTAATGAGAGAGCGAGAGAATGGGGAGAGATATTCCCTCATGAACAGGGAGACGAGAAAGAAGGGTGAGCGAGATCCCCCCATAAGCAGGGTGATAAGAAAGGAAAGGGTGATTCCCAGATGAGTAGGGCGATGAGAGATAGAATGGAACAATATCCCCAGATAAGCGGAAAGACGATAGAGGGAATGGAGAGCAAGATCCCCACATGAGCAGGAGACAAGAGACAGAATAGGAAGTGAGATATTTGCAAGAGAGACAAGAGTGAAAATGGAGAGTGAGATCTCCACATGAGTAGGGAGATGAGAGAAAGAATGGAGAGGGATTTCTTCACATGCGCAGGGAGAGAGATATTAGATAGAGAAATCGCCACATGAACTGGAAGATTACAGCGCGAATGGTGTGAGATACTGACGTGAGCAGGGAGAGAAGAGTAAGAATAGCTAGAGAGATCCTCATATAAGCTGAGAGACGAGAGATAATGGAGAGTGAGATTGCCTAATGAGCAGGGACACGAGAGAAAAGGAGAGATCCCCATGTGAGCAGGGAGATGAAGGGGAGATCGTCACATGAGCTGGGAAATAACAGAGAGACTGGCAAGCTAGATCCCCACATGAGCAGGGAGACAAGAGAGTGAATGCAATGTGGGATCTCCACAGCAGGGAGATGGGAGAGAGAATGGTGAGTGGGATCCCCACATGAGCAGGGAGACGAGAGTGAATGGGTAGCGAGATCAACATGTGAGCAGGAGACAAGTGAGAGAGATCCCCACATGAGTGGGTAATAGAGAGACATAATGGACGGTGAGATCACTACATGAGCAGTGAGATAAGAGAGATAATTGAGTGAGATACTCATGAGTATGGAGATGAGTGATCCCCACATTAACTGGGAGGTGAGAAAGAAAATGCAGAGACTGATTCCAGGTAATGAGGGAATGTGAGAGTGGAAAGATAGAGTTCCCCACAAGAGCAGGGAGATATGGGGTGCTCAATGGTGGCATCTGCGACTTAGGAGCCACATGCTCCTGTTCATTGACTATATGTGGTGATTTGGATGTTTTACCTATTTGCAAGCAAAATGCAGTTGTAGTAACTGTAGGATAAACGCGGTTTGAGGGTTTGTTCAGTTTATTGTGTTCAAAATGTTAGTGGAGAGTGAAGTTATATCATTGACATAACGATAAATTGAAAGCGTGTATACAATAATCAGCCTGCGGGGATTTGCTGGGGTTAAAGCGTGTGCAATGGGACTAATTGGATGAAAAGTCATGACAATTATGGGAATACTGCATATGAGCAAATACGGTAGCTGAAGAGTGGTCTGGAGATGTTGGGAAGTATGAAGTGAAATGTTGGGAGGCTTAAAGAGTTATGTTTGTAGTCTGTGTGTTAGGATAGCAGCAATGAGTCAATTGTGGGTAGCAAACCCGTTGGTATCAAGAATGGTTGAGATGAATAGTGGATGAATCATAAGTTGGGATGCCTGATGAAGGCATAAGCAATATTTGGTCTTATACATCATGTGAAATTGTAAAGACTTGTAAGTATTTGCTCTTGGTCGATGTGATGTGAAATGTGGTGGCTTATCTCCAATGAGATAATGGAGCATTCTTTAGTGTGTGTGTGTGTGTATTTGCTGATTAGGTGGTAAGCGTAGGTGGTTACTCTGCAATGTAGAACGTTTGCAGCACAGTTATGTTGAAAATGTAATTTTAAAAGGATGGCAGGAGATACTACGTATGATTATGGTGGTAAGTGTGAGGTACATGATTTGAAGCGAGTCACAAGTTGATCAGATAAATGTTCGAATGAGAATAATGTGTTAGCGACAACTGGATAGTTGCAGATAGTGAACCCGCAGAATTTGAGCGATTGATATGATGAAACATGGATGAATCAAACTGCAGATTGACAACTTTACTGGCATGGAGAAAGGGAGTAGCTATGAGGTGAGGAGTGGTATTAGTGGAGATGATGGCGAAGTGCGGATATAGTTTTATGTAGTAACGGATGAGTTATTCTGAAGCGTTGGAGTGTTTGGAGGGTAAATCTGGATGAGATAAAGATTAAAGTATTTATTCACTGGTAGCAATAATGGTGAAATGAGGAGTGAGAGAGAGGAGACGTGAATTTTTTATTGGGCATATTATTGGTTGCAGTGTAATGGAGAAGTAAGGTGCAAAGATAGAGTGCTTTGTTAGTGATTTGTTAATTGAAGAATCATTGGTGGCAGTGACAAAGTGCCACAACGTCGAGTGAGTTTGTGATTGAAGGAATCAACAAATCATGATGTGGAAGAGTTTCTGATGTCTACTGACACTGCTAGGCAACGGAATGTGAAGGTGCAGGACATCCCCATTGCCTCGGAACACTGGGCTGCCAAGAGGTGGGCCAAAAACCAGGAAGGTGATGCAAAGAAAAATGAAGATCCAGGCAGACAGCTGGGGGAACAGAGGAGGTGAGTAAGACAAGAGGGAAAGGCAAAGGAGGAAGAGTCAGGAGGGGTAGGAATTGCCATGCGCAGATGACAGCAGGGACTCAGGATTGTAAGTGAGGGCGGGGTGGACTGGGCATACGAAAAGGGGCATGGAACATAAAGGGGAAGGTGGGAGAGGGAGCAAGGGAGGGTGACGCGAAGAGACAAAATCAGCAGGCTTACCAGCAGCAGAATGAACAGAGACAGCAAAGTGGACACGGACAAGAGCACATGATACCACAGAGAGGAGCGACATGAAGAATGTGTGCAGAGGAAAGGAGAACAGAGCAAGCTTTTAAGAAGTGAGGGGGGAGAGTCTCTCCCACAATTTCAAGTAATCTACCTGCACAAATCATTTGTTTGACCTTCAGCTGCTGGTGTAGCAACATAATGGTAGGGGAACCAATGCACATGGTCTTGTATACCCAGGTGTCAGTTAAGGAGTTTGTGCATTAGATATGTAAATGCAGTCCTGCCTATAATATCAATTCTCCCCATAATAGATAAACATTCCAATCTTTAGTAATATGTTTTGCAGCTCTTAAAATGCAATGGGATAGAAAGACTATGTCATGTCTACTCTTTGACCCTCTATACAGGCAATCTTTGGACTCTTTTCCATGGCTCTCATAAGAAAAGATCCATGTGAGGTTCACTCATAAGACTCTTACAAGCTATCATATTACATCACATAGTTTTAGATGCCACAAGGATCCATAAAAACTTCCACAATTAAATTATAGTATACCAGGGGGCTGTAGGGATTTCCATGGTATAGGAGTACATTTTAGGTGCCATGGGGATCCATAGGTAATGGACACCCCACAAAACATGTGGTGGGAGACCCAAAGTCCCCTATGGGTTTTAAGGGGGAATCCCTGGGAATACCTAGGCTCAAAGTAGTTAATGTGTATTGACGGGGAATTCCTGGGGATAGCTTGGCTCATAGAGGTAGTGGTTATTGAGAGGGAGTCCTAGGTGATATCAGGGCTCATAAGGGGGTTGCAGGTCATAGGTGGAGGGATCATAAAGCCCCTGCATATTTTTTTAACCCCTTCCCATGCATGGGAAGTGATTTAAATGGATAGGCAAGGAAATGGATAGTGTGTTTAAATGTTTGGGTCATTTCTGTAGTTTTGTTATGGAAACAACTGAGATTCAGAATCTGGGTCTCCTACATGCTTACTGTAAGCACACTTTACAGCTAGGCACCTATAGGCAAAACCCTATGAGTGTTAGTCAGTAAATTTTATGAGGTTCTTTTTTTGTGCAAGTCATGAAAAAGCTCTGCAAATTAGCTTTTCAACGCTTCTGTATGTCTGAGAGTTCTTTCGGGAGCACTGAAATAGTTCCCTTACATATCTTATCAAAAAAGTTTATTAGACTCTACATATTTTGTATTGATGTAGTTGGGTGTCCTAAATGAATAGGATTTAATTGCAATGACCCTTAAGCAACTGTAATGTTTTGAGAAGTTAAGTATCCCCTTAAGCCAATATTGTTTTGTGAATACACCACTTTTAAATTAGGGGGCATTTTATGCCCTGCTAGTGATCAGCTGTTAAAACTGATTTTTGTGGCATTAGCAATCACCTGACAATTCTCTTTCATAATCATCTATATCAGGGGTGTCCGATTTTGGTCCTGGAGAGCCCCACACAGGCCAGGATATGAGGATATCCCTGCTGTCTACAGGTGAGTGAATCACTCCTCCAGTCACCCTGATTGACTCACCTGTGCACAGAAAGGATATCCTCAAATACAGGCCTGTGTGGTACCAGACTTGCCCACCCCTGACCTATATGATCATCTAACATCCATCCCTAGAATATCAAAGTCTATTTAGGGTATATTTCTCATAACCCACTTAAAATAAAAAAAGTAAAGTAGTGTCAATATAAATAAACATTACTCCTGCAGGGACTGCATGCAAAAAATATTTATTATTTATTTTTCAATTCACTGATAGGTATGATTGGACTAAAATACATATCCACAGTCAAATTGTATCAAGTGAAAGTACAGTTTTTCTTAGCTGATGGCCCAAAATTAAGACATATATCTATGTAAATATTCATATTGCAGTATTTCTTGAACTGAAGACAACCCATCTCCCCTACACTTCCTTGCTAAGTACATATTCAAAACATATATCGATTTCTTTAATATATGACTCTGCATTTTGTCACATAAATCACATATAGACAGTTCAGAGCAAATTCTACAAAATATGTTTGAATTTTTAGCAAATATCCATGGCAGTGAAAATGTTAAGACACTTTAGTTAATAAGAGATGGCTGAGATTCTGTGCTAAATGTCTCATTTGCATAGCATTTGCATTTCGTTATACCAAAAGTCTGAACATTTTGATGAAAGTGATGTGCATTTATTTGATTGTAATTATTTAGCGAACATATTTTTACTAACTACATTATTTGGATTCTGAGAAATTATAGTTAGGTCATATACTATATACGATATAAAATCTTGTATTTGTGAAAAAAATCATAAAAAGGGACCACTGATTTGCAGCTTTATTAAATTGCGATTTGGCCAATTGAATAGGGCTCTATATAAGCACATAGCATATTTTTTTACAGAAGTTTTTAGTTAGCGAAGACCTTGCTTTTGGATAGAAGTTCACTGACTAAAAACTTCTGTAAAAAAATATATGCTATGTGCTTATATAGAGCCCTATTCAATTGGCCCGAATCACAATGGTTGTTGATGCCTAAATATTACTTGATTTCTCACTTATTTCGCAAAACCAGTAAAACAAATCTAGTATAAGTGGATATCAAGTTTTTATGTCTTCATTCACAATTTTAAAGCATGTGATTCTTATACTCCGTAACAAGCTGGTAACAGGATACCCCTGTGTCCATATACAGTGGATATAAAAAGTCTACATACCCCTGTTAAAATGTCAGGTTTCTGTGCTGTAAAAAAATGAGACAAAGATAAATCATTTCAGAACTTTTTCCACCTTTAATGGGACCTAAAAACTGTACAACTCAATTGAAAAAGAAACTAAAATCTTTTAGGTAGAGGGAAGAAAAAATATAAAAATAAAATAATATGGTTGCATAAGTATGCACACCCTTAAACTAATACTTTGTTGAAGCACCTTTTGATTTTATTACAGCACTCAGTCTTTTTGGGTATGGGTCTATTTTCATTAAAGGTGGAAAAAGTTCTGAAATTATTTATCTTTGTCTCATTTTTTTACAGAACAGAAACCTGACATTTTAACAGGGGTGTGTAGACTTTTTATATCCACTGTATGCCATGTATTTCTGTACATACTTGTTAATATAAAGATATATGCCTGTCAGTAAATGTAAGAACTTAACACACTACTGACTTCATTCGCCACTGCATCTGACACTTATCCCTAATGTGTCACACTCTTCCTCCTTAAATTATCAACCAACTGCTCTCTGAATGTTCAACAACCCTCACCCCATCTATTATTTGTGTACTTGGCCACTCTCCTCTCACAATCTCATACCCCTTTTAACTGGGATTTGTCAGGATTGGTCTGACATTTCAGACAGAACTGTTATCATTCAGCTTTTCATAGATTATATTTATTATTATTTTTAACCTTTCCTCATAAAGCACCAAATGTTTGCAGTGCTGGATAAATTTGCTGAATGGATTAAAAACATACATAATTAAAACATTTTAATACTTAAGGAGTTGGGAATTTTCAACTTTAATTTAAAAATAATTTTCTATCTGTATTTGAGATAACTCAGGAGTTAGAAAATATCATTAGATAGATATCAGTAGAATTCACTTAAAACTTCTTAGTTCCACCAAAGGACCGAAAAAATATGATTCATATCTGACTCTTGATTAATAACCCTTTAGGCAGAAGCTTTTCCAGCAGAGTGAGATTTCAGGAGAGGTTCAACGAGATTAATTGCAACTGGTCTGATTTAATCCAGCTTCTGACAGTATCAATTGAATCTAGGTCTGCCTGTGTTGATGTAAGGTATATTTGCAGCTTTCATCCATTTCCTAATTTTCCTTTTTTTCATAAAGCAGAGGTAATCATTAGATAAGCGTGCAACTGTTGATTGCTTAATATATGGCTAAAGTTTGTCAGGACTAATAAAATGGACTCCATTGTTCTTTAGGAAATAAATGAAAGTTTGTTTGTTCTGTAGGAAACAATTATGAAACTAGATTTCAATTTAGTGCAGTATGTTGCATTATTTATTCTCTGTACTCATATGATGGTGATTGTTTAGTATTGCATCCAGCACAGCTCTTTGGTGAAACATTTAAATCTCTACATACTTATCTTAAAGGGATACTAAAATTAATTGTGTATTTATAAACATCAGGTTAACTAAATGAATATATTTTTTAAAATAAAATATATTTAACATAAAATACATTTAAAATGTGTTTTTATTTTAAAGGAGCACATCCGCCCATCCACATTACATTTTGAATTATTATCAGAAACATTGGGCCTCATTAAATTCTGCAGTTGCCTTCATACAGCCTGTAAGTCTGCTGGCTTGAAATTTGCAACAGTTACAGATCGATTAAATTGATAAAGGCTGCAAGTAAAGGGCCAAGACTGTAAACTCTTCCTACGGCCTCAAGCTGTTATTGGGTTGTTTTAGATGCAGTCCGCAGTTACAATCTAATCCCGTAATTACAGAGGGAGGAGAGAGGAGTGGAAGGTGGGGAGCATGAGAGGAGGAGAGACGAGGAGGAAAGAGAGGAGATAGAGGTGACCCTGAGGAGTAGTGAAGAGGAGGTAAGGAGTAGAGGAGAGAAGGGGGGGGGAGAGAGAGAAGGAGGTAGGTAGTGGAGGAGAGGAGGCGGGGAGTGGAGGAGAGGGGTGGGAGGTGGCCAGGTACCCATAGTCATAGGCATATTGACTTCAGGGTCAGAGGGGGGGGACCTGATCCTAGGGGGGGGTAGTGTGGAGGAGGGAGGGGCCTCAGGGTCAGATAAGGGATAGCAGAAGTGCAAGAGGCTGGGGGCAGGCAAAGGTCCCCAAACTACAATCACGAGAAGATGGTGGTCCTCCTCAGTGCCATCTGTGAGCGATTCACTATCCTTGCGGAGGGAGAGAAGACAGGCCTGGGTCTAGGGCCCAGGCATGTAAGGAGATTGCGGCCGCAGTCACAGCAGTGGGCACAGCTGAAAGGAAATGTGAGGTCCGTCAAGCACCGTTTTGGTGACATCAGGGCCAAAGTGAGGAGGAAGATGGCCAAGGAGGCCAATGAAGCCGCAGCACCAAGTGGTGGCCCCCAATTGACTGTGAGATACAATGAGTGGGAGAGGGTGCTCAAGGACTTACTGAGCCAGATGTCCACGGCTAGATCTTCAGGCCTGGTAGACCAGCAGGATCCAACCTCCATGTAAGGTGAATATCACATACAGCAACATGCCACCACATGTACAAACACACACTACACATGTACATGATGACTAACAAGGACCCTGACATGTCAGCTCGATGGAATTAACAAGGGATAGATGGATCAGTCATGCATCATTAAATCCATGAAGCTGACAAATCACTGTCAATCATGGGCACAACACCAGTAATCAACCAATAGAGAGTCCATGAATGGGTGTGCCCACTGCAGCGTATGCAGTTACAGACCAAAGCTGTAATCAAAATAACGTTAGGAGCCAAGAACAATCAAGATCAAGAACCAAAAAAATAGATCACATCTAGCAAATGATAGATACTCATAGTTGAAATTAAGTGAATCATCCAGGTTCAAGCCTAGATGTCAGATAGTTAAGAATGAACAGAAGCCAATGTATTATTCAATATAATTAACAAATATACTTTTCTTTTCTCTTTTTCAGCTTCCAGGAGGTCTGGGTCGGGGACCGAGCCCCAGCCCAGCAGGAACCTGCGCAGGGGTAGGAGGAACTGAGAGGAGCTGAGGGCCCTCATTACAAGAAGGAGGACTTCATCTGGGCAGAACCGTCTGCCACACTGATGGCATTTGACCCCACTGTCCCCCTCCTCCAACTACAGCCCATCACCAGGGCCCTCCTACTGGAGGGATGATCAGGGCACGCCACCACCTCCTCCTCCCCCATCAGTGCATTAGGCTCCCACCCCCACCACCAGGTCCACCACCACCCCTATAGAGCCAGGCTCCAGCCGTGCCACAGCCCCTTCCCACTGGGCCACCACCGCCGCCTCCTCGCCACTATCCCCAGGTCCAGCAAGCTAGGCTGCTCAGGGGGAGATGCTGGCTATCATGCAACAGATACTGGACTGCCTCCAGGGGACCCAGGCCAGCATCTCTGCCAATCATGCGGAGGTCATAAGCAACCTGGCCATGTTAAATAAGGAGGAGAGGAGACACCACCTAATGACAGAATCCTATCTTGCCAGGCTACTCAGCCCCTCCTCCTCCACCCCAGGGCCTTCACCCGGGTACTCACAGCCTGGCCACTCCACTCCTCTCCCCATGCCTCTGCCACCGCCACCAGCACCGCCACTGTGTTTGCCGCTGCCTCCTTGGGGGATGCTTTCCCCTGCCCCACCGCCACCACCAGGGAGACGGCAGCCACCCATTTTTGTGCCTTCTCAACAGCACTCCTCAGTGACAATCTATTGGTCCAAATGTTAATGTAATCTAGCGTGGCTACAGATTATAGGATCATGGCCTATGTGATGGTGATATTTTGTACGCAGATGACTACCTCCCATCACATGGTCTAGGAACCTCTTTTCTGTGGACACGTAGGGTTCTGTTTAAAATTTCACCAATTGATGGTCACTGAGGAATGCTGTTGAGAAGAAATGCTGCAGTCCCTATCTTTTTTTAAGGCCTTATTTTGCAGGCTATTGTTTTCTTTTCTTTTTTTTTTTTGTTTTAGGTACAATTCAGGTCCATGAAGGCATCTTCTGCATCTGCGAGCATTGTCAAAGAAATGAAGGAATTGTAAGATATTCCCAGTGCCTCTCACGTAGACATTACTTCAATGACAGCCCCCCTTAACATGTAGCTCCCACAATATTAAAGCTATCACATGTCCAGATATCTAAGAAATGATTGTTGTTAGCTTAAATGTAGACTAATAATGCTATGGCGGTGGACTTGCAAAGTCTCACAATGGCATGTTAATGAAAGCCAGCATTAATACATGCACTAGTGAAGCATGTGATCCTCTCCTCAATATCAGTATGAGAACAGATCCTTGTGTCTGATGTAAGTAAGTGGATCTGTCTGCTAACCTTTGTATCCTCTTGATATTAATCGGTATTGTGACGATCCAGCGCTAGGGGCTTTTACTGATTAGGGCCACCTGCTATAGACTACAGGTTAACTACCCACAAGGACTGTTGGGTTCTTGGAAATCTCGGCACCAGCAGCCTGATATCTGGCTTCCGTATCAGTCAGGGTCTTTCCATCAGGAATCAGCACTTCCAGGAGTCTCAATAACCTTCCTGTGGTAGAGTCCAGGACAAATTACTTGCAAGGTGGAGATTGCAGCCACCAGGATATACAATATACAATATTTACAGCAGTTAGATATAGAGGGGATGTATATTACATCCCAATGACAGGGAGTGGCAGACAAACACAGGATATTGACTCCACATGGGGTATAATAGTTTGGCATCCTGCGAACAATAGGCCAACCTCCAATACACACATGTCGTCTCTAGCTTTCTAGAACATCAGAGGTGTCATTAGCTTATCTGGCAAACAATGGAGCAAAACAGATTACAATACAATCACTGGTTCCTGTCTGTCTACAATGTCTAATTTTGTTTAACTGTTTTGTTTTAACTGTTTCATGACCATTTACAGTTTAAATATAATACAGAACACAGTAATATAACATGGGGAATTACAGATCACATGGGGAATTACAGTATACAGGATAAGGCAGAGACATATGCCATAAGACCATATGTAGCATGGTGGTACACTATTGCCCAATGTTCTGGGGATATTCACTCCACCACCCACCTGCCACATCATTTCCCATGTGACAATATAATTCCCCTACCCATATTCCAGTTGGTGCATCCTCTATGGTGGCTCAATGCACCAGGATCCAAGCCCTGGTAAGGGGTTGTGACAGGAATCACCCAAAGCCAAATTTATGAATTCAAGGCATTTGCAAGTAGCTTATTGAATAAGGCTATAAATGTCTAATCACACAGCCACATAAGCAATAAGCACCAAGTTCAATTGTATTGTAAAGAATATATGACAGGAATACACTGAGTGGGGAGAGATAATGTTTATTTTACACATTTTAAAGTACATTTTTTTTAAATGCAGTAACATATTTGCCCGTTTAATTATGGTATGTGTATTTTGGGTTTATCAGGTAAAGAAAGTCTTTCTCCCCTCTTGCCAGTTAATGAACTATGTTAGTTATAAATAAATGCTTTTGAAACATATTTATTATAAGCACACTCATAAATCCACAGCATTTGTAATTACTTAAACATTCACTGATAGTATTGGTACAATTTTTTTTTAAAAACGGAATACTATTATCACCTACTTACCATTGGAAAGCTGAATTTATGCTATAAAAATCTATGTACATGTATAATTTTCCATATGTATATAAAAATAAACTATCAGGAGCTATTATTATTATTACCATCCTTTATTTGTAATGCACTAACATATTCATTAGCGCTATACATGGGTAAAGTACCAGGCAAAACAATATCAACACATTGCAAAGAATGAAGTGCACTGTCTTTGAACTTAAATCTATTGTGCATAGTGCTTTCCCTAAAGCACCATACCAGATTGAAAACTCACAAACTTACAATCTAAAGCTATGACAGAGAACTAAAATGAGCTGATATGCATCATGTTTAAATAGATGTATAGCCAAATGCTGAAATTTGCATCAGATTTCCTGAGTCTTAAAAATGCCCGATCCCATAGCACTGAAAAGTTTCAACATTTTTTTCATCAGTCGAATAAAATAAATTTACCAAATTAGTAGGATATCGTATGCAACACTGGTTGCTGACTGGTGGGTGAGTAGGGTGATTCTGATGATCATACACAATACAACATCTTCACTACAAGTTTGAATTCAAACTAATGAGTAAGAAGAAGGATGCTGATGATTAGACATAGGGCCTTATTCAATTGCAAATTTCAAGCCAACAAACTTACGGCTGGTATAAAGGCAACTGCAGGCATGAAATTTGCAACAGTTACAGAGCGATGCAATTGAACAAGCTCTCAACTACCTGGCTGAAAGCCTAAGCCGTAAACCATGCACCCGTAAGTAGCATTTCAGAGTGTGTTCATGATCAATTAAGCAAGACCGTAACTACTGAACAGCCAATAGTAAATGGGACCGTCATCAGTAAAACATGGAGGTAAAAATGTCAATCAGTTATCGTCGAATCCAGACTGATGAGTGAGGAAGATGCTGCTAATGTATCAAAGTGATACAGCTTCTCATATATATACTAGCCAAAAAAGAACAAAGGAAAATCAGGAAAAGCTCTGAGGTTTGTTCACTTTTAAATTTACTCTGCTTTGAGGGTCACTCCAAGGTTAGCTTTGGAAAGTTTAGACAAATGCTTTGTTCATTTTTCCGATGTACAGCAAAAGTACTAATTGTATTCCTGTAAATTATATGAATATACGACTACTCCAAAAATGTAAAGGGTCACGGTAGCCCAAAACTTTATATGATCCATTTAAAAGAAGATGTCATTTATACTCCAAAACGTTCTGGTCCAGTCTAACAGGTTTCAAACAGGAGCCTGAATGCAGAGTTGACGGGCCAAGACTAGAAGTAAACAAACCAAGTACAGGAAACAGAGTTGAATGATGGCAGACTTGAAGGGTTCAAGTACTGTATTGCAAGATTAGGCAAGCCTGGAGACAGATTGATGGAGTTCAGGGGCAGGTGACAGGACTGTAACTGCTCGGTCTAAGAGCAGAAAAAAGAATTCACTGATGGCATACTCACACATGGAGAGTCAGTACCAGACTTCAGTATGACAGGTGGAATGTAGGGACATTTCACAGTATTGTAACATATCTATGTGCAGAACCAGAAAACTGGAGTCACCGATTGCAGACTTGAAGAATACATTTGCAGATAGGATCCAGATAGAACTAGACTTGAGAAGACATGTTAAGGATAGCAGCAACTGTAGCTACACCATGCAGTGGAAATATTCTAGGAGTAAGGGAAGTGTCCCACTTGGCTAGAACTCAAGTCTATAGCAGGATAATGAGGCAAGTAATCAGCAAGTGAGCAAAAACTGAGAAGTCTGGAATTGGTGAAACAACAAATGATGGAGTTCTGAGAGCAGACTCTGATGGTTGCTGCACTGTCATTTTCAACTGCAGCTTCTTTTAGGATGTTGTGGCTATACTGTCAGTGGAGTTTCTACTCAGTGGGCCATAAGACAGGATTTCCTTTAATCAAAAAGTTCAAAACTAAAAGTGCCTAGTTAACATTCCTTAGAAGTCTATATTTTGTTTGCATTATGCATCAATTAAACACGTCTACACAAGTCTAAGCATCCATATGGAAATCCTTTTATCTTGCACAAAATGAGCACGATTAAAGGCCTCATCGTTTTTGTCATTGCTAATCCTATTTCTTAATCTTGTTATCCTTTTAGCGCATCTCAACACACTGTTTCTGAAATTGCACATGACTGTGTCTCATGCAAGTCAAATTACTAATCTCATTCAAAAGAAAGCTGGCATTTTGACAACACCGAATTAGTAAAAGCAGTCAGCATTCCTAAAATCTATGTGTTTTTGCTTACTGATTATATTGTATGATGAATAATATACAAAGCAAAAACTTGTTTGAACTGTAGCGAAATCTCTAAAGTCAAATGTATACTGTGGACATTATTTTGAATAGAAAAGAGATATATTAGAACAAATTCCCTATACAAAAATGGCTCTTCTGAATACAATGACATTTTAATGTGCTGAACATTATCAAGCAAAGCTTTACTTTTAATTATATTGACAATTCCTAAACATATCTAGAATTCCCAAAAATAAGTTGGCATTATGCTATGCTTACATTGTAGATATTAGTGGTAGAAAAAAAAAATGTGACCGTGCACCAGCAACCTTTCTAAATAGGTAGAAGTTAAAATAAAAATATGAATTAACAAATTAATCAGATATTTAATTTTTACCATTAAAAATGTTTGTGCTGGGTTTTTATTTTGTTTATCATGTTTTAATCGGTGTAGATCAGAGATACTCAAATTGCGGTTCATGATTTACATTATGAGGTCTGTGGAAGCACTGGTATATAACATGGGAGGATAATTATGAAATGTAATAAAAGTATACATATTGTACACTTGCCTAAATATTACTGTTTCGACCAGGCTTGTCCAACCTGCGGCCCAGACGGCTATGAATATGACCCAACAAAAAATCGTAAACTTTATGAGATTGCGGACTAAAAATATCCATTAATAATACTACAAATACAATTTACCATACTATTAATTTATAAGTGAAGAATTTTTTTAATTTAAACACGTTCTTTAGCAATGAGAGATTCATAAATCATTCTCAAATAATTGTATTTATTCCAAATTGCTGTCCATGATAGTAGTTACTTCACGACATAGATGTCTCTCTATGTGCATCATGGGTACCCTGGTACGGCTTACAATGTTCCAATTGTTACCGATCGAGTTGACATCGAAGGTAGTTGCAGACATTACATTGTTTTGTGGGCGATTTGGTGAAACACAGTGATTATTGATAATAATTTCTCCCTACCTACCTTTGTAAAGGACAGATGTTTTTGGTTATTTAGAAGACATGTAAGTACTTTTATTTGATTATTGAACCTTGCTTTCTAATTTTCAATGTATTTTTTTTTTAATAATTCCAACATGGCTTCCACAGCATCTTAAAAGAAAACCGAACCAAAAAAAAAGAAAAATGATAGAAGAGGAAGATTGTTCAACGAAAAGTGGACAGATGACTACTTTTTTGTTGAGGCAAATACTAAGGCAATCTACTTAATTTGTAGTGAATTTGTACCAGTTTTCAAAGACTGCAATTTGAAAAGGCATTACTATGCAAAAACATGCTGCAAAATTTAGTGCATATCAAGGAATGTAGTTATAAAGACAAAATAGCACAACTGAAAAAAAAAGGGGGATTTTTCTAAAATCAGTTTGTCTCACCAGACTATAGCCAGGCAAATTGATGAAATAAGAAAATCTATCGAAAAAGGTTTGGAGAGTAGAGCTGCTAATTTAAAATTTTATGCTTTGGCAATAGACTAAAGTACTGATGCTACTTATACAGTTCAATTGCAATTTTCATTAGAGGTATTGATGATCAATATAATAACATCAATGGCTTCTGTGGTGTCATTAAAGACACAACTACGAAGCAATGAAAAATATGTTAAAGCGATTTTCTTTGTTCATTGTGAACATATCTGGTATAGCTACTTATGGTGCCCCGGCGATGATAGGTAAAAAAGATGGACGTTGTAAAACTTATAGAAGACGATGCAATTGTCTCCCAAAATTTACATATGATGAAATCTCACTGCTAAGTACACCTAGAAAATGTATGCGCAAAATCTCAAATCAGGGCAAACAATTTTATGCACTTCGGCACGTTGGCTAACTACGGTCCTGTGAACAACGAAAAATATGCAGCCTTGCTTTCCGATTTGATACAGGAATTTGAGAATAGGTTACAAGATTCCAGAAAAATCATCAATCATTTGGTATATTTGCGACTCCATTTTCAGTTGACAAAACATATTACCTGCCAATTTTCAAATGGAATGCATAGAGCTGCAAGCTGACATTCAACTTAAAGAAACATTTGATCATGTCTCTTTACTGGACTTCTATAAAATATATATTTCCAGAGAAAAATATCCCTTACTTCACAATCATGCCTTATTCATGTCATCACTTTTTGGAAGCACCTACATTTGTGAGCAGCTATTTTCAAGAATGAAGCACACAAAGGGCCTCATTCTATTATCGGCCGTAAATCGGACCGTAAGGCTGCGATTCCTTGCGAGGGGTTCAGTTAACTCGCGATTCTATTATACGGCCCCGCAAGGATCTCCTTTTACGGCCGGCCGCATATCTTGGAACCGGCCGTAATCTGTGAAATATAAAAACTCAAAAATAAATTCACAGCCTGCACTGTACAGCTCTGTAAATGCTAGGGATCATATTGGGGGACATGAGGATTAAAAGGAACCCACTCTCAAGCTTGCACATCTGCCCAAACCCGAGTTCAAATTAACTGTTTATTTGCCGGCTGCGGCGTGGGCGTGTCTGAGGTGCTCCAAGCACTCTGGACTTTTTACATGGATATTTTACGGATATTAAAAATGAAATATTTTACGGATTTGAGTACAGTATAATTATGTGCTATTTTTCTAACACCTAAAATCCCTTTATAGTCTTCTCAAAGTGCAGGATGGCTTTATTTGAGCTATTTTATGTGCTTAATTGGTGCTAGCGAGACCTTTTTCCTGCAAGTAACTGCGGCTCGTTTTTAGCCTTGCAGAGAGGTTTCCCGGAGCAATTGAATTGCAAATCTCTTGCGGCCGTTTTAGATCAAAGGCTTTCCTCCGGCGCGATCGGCCGCAAGAGATAGCAAGGCACCGGCCGCAAGCCTGCCGGAGCCTACGGCCGTAAGGGAATAGAATAGCAGAATAGCTTGCGGCCGGTCCTTGCGGCCCCGCAGCGGCTGCGGCCGATAATAGAATGAGGCCCAAAGAATACAACTAGAACCAAAATATCTGATGAGCACCTTGAGAACTCACTGAGAATTGCAACTACTTCCATCAAACCAAATATTGAAGCATTAGTGTCTCAAAAACAATGTCAAACATCTCACTCATTTCATGTTGCTGTCTTTTACTTTTATAATAAAATAAATAATGAATTAATGAACTAAGTTTTTTTGCTCATCAGCTATCGCTAGTCTTAGTGTATTTTATGTGTGGCCCAAAACAACTTGTCTTCTTCCAATGTGGCCCAGGGAAGCTAAAAGTTTGCACACCCCTGGTTTAGACGTTCACATGCTGCATTCCAACATTTCAGAATGCATTCTAGTTGATAACCAACAGGCAGAAAAATTCTTAAGTTGTCAGTGAGGACCCAGTAAACTTAAGACTCACTGTTTTTTTCATCTGTTCCTTAGAGGAAATTGTTTAGAAATCACTAATTTAGATGCATGTTGTGCTTTTTATTATTGTTTTTGTAATGTTATGATCATTTCTTCATGCTTTGAGTATCATGACACCACTTTTATTAAGTGATCATATCTGTGTTAGTGCTATCCTTGGATATGTTATTTGTACTACATAATTTCAGTGTGTTCTATAGATTTATTGTTTTATTGCTCATTTACTAAGATACTGACTCCCTTTCTGGTTTCTTGTTTAGCCTTCAAAACTGGCATTAAGTTCCACATTTATATACAGGCTAAATATACAAAACAATTCCGTTGTATTGCAGGTGAATGAGCATTTGTTCTAATGACACCCAAGAGAACCTTTTAAAACCTGGTAATCAGCCTGGTAGGTAATCTATACATTATACAGTAATCAATTCCAGAATAGAAAATGGTGCTGTAGGAATAATAAAATTCACTCGAAGGTCATCTAACTTGGAGTAAAGAAATAGAATAATTTTAACCTTGAAATCACTCAAGAAGAAATGTACAGTACATTAATGCATTAATCTAGAATATACTGATTCTATTTTTCTGCTTATTTCAACCCTTTAACTGGTTCCAAAAATGTTATCTCTATATTGTTCCAGCAAATCCAGTAACATTTTTCCTCAAGCCCATTGTACAGGCTCAGTTTCTCTAACAGTTATTTGGATATATTTATACTCAGGTACTTTGACAATGTATCTTATTTATGTGATGAAAATGGCAGGTTTTGTCAGGGTATGTTTTATATTATCCAAGTGCACTACCTTTAGATTGCATGTTTGTAAGTTTTCAATCTTGGGAGGGTCTTTTGCAAAAAGCACCATGTACTTTAGATTTTAAATCCAAAGACAGGGGTCTTCATTTTGCCATGTTTTAATAGTATGTTTTTCTGTATACTCAACCCTTGTATAGTGCTATGGAATATATTAGCATGTTACTAATAAAGGATAATAATAAACAAACCTCATATATATTATACAAATTAGTGTAGGAGTCAGTCACCTGCAGGAGCTTCTTATCAGCTAACGTTGGTGGATGATGCTCAGATCTGGATTACTGTTTGGGTGAGAGTTTGCTTAAGTTGCTTAAGTTTGCCTTGTGAAGGGCTGTTCCATGGAGCCTCATGATTTGGATACTGGAATAACCTGGAAAGGTATTTGGGTTGGTTAAAAGACGTTGGTTAAAGGAAGTTGAAGTATAGAGGATTTGTGTTGGAATCTAAGTTCGGATATGCCCAGCTACTGGAAGGATAAGTGTTATCCGTTCCCAATATAAAATATTCTGTCCAAGGTTGCTGAATCTTTTGGGAATGTTTTCCAGATTGCCAAAAGGTAGCAGTCGGTTTCTCCATTGTGTCTATCGAAGTCATGTTCGATGAGGGGGAATATATGCTTTTTTTATGCAGCAGCATAAAATGTTTTACTTCTAATAAGGATAATGATCTTGTTCCAGAATTATGTAATTAATGCACACATTCAGAATACTTGGATTAGACTGTCTCCAGTAAAAGTGAGATACTGCTTGAAAAATGTGTATAATCTGGATGGGGTAACAACAAGCTGTGATGTAGACTGGTTTACCCATAAGGAATTGAGCTGTCAGACAGTCTTGAGATTTGAATATCTGAGTCTTATCCTATGGGTTAGAACTTTTTGCATGAATGTTCAATTTGCATCATTAGGGATAGTGATTGATTTTTAAAAAGAGGAAAGAACGTGGCATATTTTTAGAAAAAGAAATACATCAGCTTCAAGGTTGGAGAACATGCAACAAAGGCTCCACCAGGCTATAAGACTGTTGCCATCAAGAATACATTCCAGGCAATGAATTCCCAGCTATCTCTATTTTGTGAGCAAGGGAAGGAAAATAATTGTATCTGGAGATTGTAAATCAGTGTAATGGGAGCATTTGTTGATCATATGATAATTCTTATCACTAATATGCTCTACTACTAATGCAAATAAGTGTGTCAAAATCAGATTCAGATACAAGAAATTGAGTTAGCATTTCCACAGGTTAAGAGGAGAGTCATTGAAGGTAGCTGGTAACGCTTTAGAAAAATTTGTACAAATTTCCGTACAAGCCTCAAAGCGCTGCAAAGGGGGAAAGGGACAGATAAGGAGGAGGGAGTAAAGAGACACAGGGGAATGGGGGAAAGCGATAGAGGAGGAAAAAGACACAGGGGAGGGAGAAGGGGTAAAGAGACACAAGGGAAAGGGGGAAAGAGACAGAGGGGTAAAGGGATCCATGTGATGGAGGAGGGGGGAAAGAGACATAGGGGATAGGGGGAACAATACAGAGGGGAAAGAGACACAGGGGTGTGAGGAGGGGGAAAGAGACACAGGGAGGGAGAGGGGGAAAGAGACACAGGGAAGGGAGATGGGGGAGAGACACAGGGGAGGGAGATGGGGAAGATACTGAGAGGGGGAAGACACACATGCGAGGGAGATGGGGAAGACACAAAGAGGAGGGGAGAGGGGGAAGAGACACATGCGAGGGGAGGGGGGAAGAGACAAAGAGGAGGGAGAGGGGGAAGAGACACAGGGGAGGGAGAGGGGGGAAGAGACACAAGAGAGGGGGGGAAGGAAACACATGTAATATTATACTGTCATTTATGATGGGTAAACAACTAGTACGTTTATATAAAATATGTTCAGTTACACCAAACCTGTGAGCACTACTAACAAGAAATCACAGTGGTCTTGACTAAATCCTATTTTTTCACAATTACTTAAATTACTTTTGATAAAAGTAATTACATTTGTTGCTATTTTATGTATCTGCAGGAAGTTAGTAGACAGAACTAGCAGATGTGTGATGCATTGTGTCGCTTCATGAACACAGCACTGGTCTGAGAGACTTATACCAGTAGTACACTGACATTCACTGTCTATACGTGGCGCTAGTTTGGGTTCTATTTTGTCTAGTGATTAGATTATTGTGCAACTGTGTTGTGGTTGATATTATCTCATTATGCCAAGGACATGATTAAATCCTCCAGATATTTTATGTGTATGGGGAATTATTATTATTATTATTACTTTTATTTATAATGCACCAACATAGCCCGTAGCGCTATACAGGGGAAAAGAACAAGGAAAAATATAATTTTAACAAACTGCAAAAAACAGAGGGTCCTGTTTTCAGCTTAGAATCTTTGTAGAAAGTGTTTTTTTTCCCAAAGCACTCTACAAGATTGAAAACTCTCTACTTACAATCTAAAGGGGATGGAAGAGGCAGATAAGAAATAGCAAGGGTCGGGAAGAAAGTGAAGTTTCATTAGGTAGGAGGGTATGCAAAGTTAGAATGTTTTTTTCATATAGAAGGAAAAGGAAAGCATCTGAGAAAGTAATTTGGTAAGTGATTCTAGGATGTAATATGTTATCTGCCACTAGTGGTCAGATAGTATAATCTGCGAGATGGAAGGTGAGGGGCCTGTGTTAGGAGATATGTCCCAAAAAGCCAGCAGAAGAAAGAGAGAGAGAGGGAGAGGAGGTGGGATTTGGACTTGCAGAAGTGTTTCTGCTTATGAGCTTTAGAAGGGGGAGGAGATGGTGAATGGAGGAATGAGAGTAGCTCATGGGAGCATAAAAGAGGAGAGGAGAGCATGGAAGGTGAGATGGTTATGTTGGAGACATGATGTGGAAAAGTTGAGAAGAGGAGCTTGAGGAAAAGACAGGAGGTAATGAGGAAGGAACAGGCATGAGGAAACATTGTGTAATAAATTAATTAGGTATAGTTAGCAGGTGTTGCTAATTGATCAGCTCTGGGAAATTTGAGCAACTAAATAAATCAAGAGAAACAAGGGGTGGGCAGGTGGATTTTAAGTGATTGTAGTTTGTGACAGAGGAGAGACTGAGGCCTATAGGTAGTGGAGAGACTGCAACAGAATATGAGAAGGATGGACAAATGTTATTTTACAGATAAGAAGCAATAAAACCAGGCTTTGGGGGTGGGGGAGCAGGCAAGATAAGGGGGTTTCAGACAAATGCATAGGTATAGATTTGCTTAGTAAAAGTTTCTATCTCATCAGATATTATATCACAGAAACTTTCATACAAATATTGATAATATTACAGATAGTACAAGTTGAAATGGCTCCACAGTGTCTTTAGATACCTTCAGCAAAGCTTCAGACAGTGTATTTGATTGTAGTTCCAGAGAGAGTGAGAGAGGAGAGACCGAGGAATTGACATTAAAAGCTCAACAACTTAATTTTACTCATCCTAGGGAAAAAAATGTTATGAGCCATATTTTAGTTGCAAAGAAGGTGACCAAGAAGATAACTGTTACCCCAATTTTTGTTTTGTCACCTATGTTAGGCTTCTGAAAATTGGGTAAATGTTTTCCACCTTATGGCTTTTGCATTTCTCATGGTTTGAAGGAACCCAAAACTCATTCATCAGGTTGTTATTTTGCTTAACAAACATCTAAGGAATAACATCTAAATCCAAACACACATACATGGAATACACACATTTGCTCTCTGCTATGAGGCCAGTTCCTCACAGTGAGGACTTTCCTGTATCACTGCCTCCAAAATTGTAACTTTAGCCGATGAAAACTTGAAAAGTGATAACGCTAACCCAGTACAACATGGGAAGCAACATAATCTTACTTTTGTAGCAAGTACATCTTCTAAGCCACACTGATTAACTCAAGGTGATTTAAATGACTGGATTTGTACAGAACAAACTTGCATTCTAAAGGGCTAGAATCTACTTCAACTAGACTCTAAATGTGTTTTTTTTTTTTTTAATAAATGTATTTATATAACGTAATTGTACCCTCTCTTAGACGCCTTTTTCTCTAGAGAATATAAGTTTAATTTGTTTAGTCTTTCTTCATAACTTAGCCCCTCCATTCCCCTATTAGTTTTGTTGCCCTTCTCTGTACTTTTTCCAACTCTAAAATGTCCATTTTATGAAGTGGTAGGCTTAATTGTGCAAAAATATAAAATTCCTTTTAGAAAAAGGTCAGCGTGTCAAATACAGTTGGAACATCTGTGGTGATTTGAATGTCATTGATTTGAAAGTGTTACTTGGTTTGCAGCTTGGCTTTACTAAATTACAGCATGGAGATCATTCAAAAGTGTTACAAAACATTGTGGTTGAACTCTAACATTCATTCAAATATATGGGATACAATATGTACCTCAAAATGTATTGGATTCTTACTTGGCTTTATTCCCTGAGAACTCAGTGCTGTCATTGAAGAACATAGTGAGCCATTTCACCAACACATCTTGTATAGAATAGAAAAAATGTACCAGGGCAGCTGGAGTCCTAGTTGGCTTACTGACTATTGGTGGAAACTTAAGAGGGATGTTTCAGATGCTTAGGGTTCCATTCCAATCCGATAAATAGCTGGGCAAAAAGGCTGTCATAACTTCTTTGAGCAAGTTACTTATCTTTTCCATTTGCAACTAGGCATGCTGAGCATAGTATCCATGTTAAACACAAACTCATGTTCCAACCTTTAGAACACAAAGATCAGGATCAATAGCGTAGAGGGCTTGATTTCAGTGATAGGGCTTGGGAGAAGCAGGCCCCACGGTCAGACCTGGGAGAAGAGCAATTCCAGGCATAGTCAGAAGGACAGTAACCTGTACCTAAGCACAGGGCCCCAAACTATACTCATGAAGAGTTTATGGTGCTCCTCCATGCCATCCATGCCTGTGCCAGTATCCTCCATAGGATCATGTGATCCCCCCTAACTTTGCACCGCTGCTGCTGCACTGTGCATATGTGTACTGTGCATATGTGTGACTGGGGCATCACTCTGCATATGTGCAACTCGTGCCACGCTCTGTGCATATGCAACTCGCTCCATGCACTACGGAGTGCAGCATGTACGGAATTCCGTACAATAGTTTCCATAGTGCGCATGCATGGAGCATTACACACTACTGAAACTATTATATGTGATATTGATATGTATTATTGAATAGGTGATGTTCACAGATATATGCAGACACACATCATGCTTTGCAATTATGTGTTTAGAATGCAACATATATGCCTATGAGAATGTTTAATGCAATATTTATTTGGCACTTCAATTATTTTTCATGATTTGTTATGACAGTAGTCTCTCTACCTGCCTATGGAAGCTCTTAACAAGGCTTTTTTTGAGCCCTTACAGGTGGTATTCAGTATACATAAGTTTTTAGAGAAAATAAGTTACTGTAATGCCTTAAGTAAGCTCAGTAACTTATGTGAAGAACATTAATGAATAGTGAACGTGAATGTTAATGGAAGAGCTAACCGTAACTTGATAACACAGCTCATTTTAGTCTATTCAGTGCCGCATTCACGTAAATCTGAAAATGTTATGGATTGTTTGTCAGTTTGAACCATAACTGACTGTGTGAAAGATTGGAATGGGGCCCTTAGTACTCTTTAAGTAACATGAATAGTGTTAGAAATGTACTTACAGTACATACTCAGGTTTTTTTAGGTTTAAACAGTGTAGCACAAAAAATCCTTGCATGATAGCAAAAAACTACTTAGATATTTTAATTGATCATATAAAATTCTATTAGGATTGCAGAGTTTTTCATATTTTGTAAACAATAGCTAGCTCTTGTGACATAGCTAACATGGAAAATTCAGATATTTAACTCTAATTTTTCACCCTACTTATCTCCACTTTGATAATTATAGCCAATAAGTTTCATTGATAGGGGGATGTTTGTTTGTAGCTATCAGTGGAGAGAGGTCTCAGGGTGGAGGGAACGGGTAGAAGTCCAAAGCCATTGTTTTATCATCAAATAAGATTGAAATTGACACCACACCCCTTCTCTCTCACTGGCCCAGAAGCAGACTTCTTGCATCAAAGAACGTAACTACAGCTCTCACACACACTTCCACAAATGCGTTTTGCAGATGTATCAAAAAACATTTTAGAATTAAAAAATAGTTGTATGACTTTTTCATGCTTAATAATGCTCTTTTAAACACATATTTGTTTTTCTAATATGCAGTCGTCATTTCAGATTTGTTCATGCAAAACACAACTTTGATAATATTTAAAGCTTGCTTTTTTAAATGACAAAACAAGCAATAGTTTAATCATATATCTCCAATTTGTTGCAGGCATGTAACAATACAACTGTTTTATCAACCTGACTGTAAGATATTGGAATAATCATTTTCTATTATGGGTTTTTATTTCTGAGGCACTTAGACTCTTCAAATGTTGTTGTGTTGTGCTATTATGATGTCCTGAACAATAATGAGTGTTTGTTAACAGTTTTCTCTTATAATGCCCCAAACATGCAATAGCTACTCTGTGTTATCTATGCTCTATGTATCTATCTCAGAATTCAACTAGGGAGCCTGTTTTGCATTTTTTTAAATGTATTTTTAGAAGGTATGATGGTTTAAAAGCGTTACTGTTTTCAATATCCTGAAGAGAAGCTGTTGTTCTTTTGCTGAATAGGCTAAATAGAAGTATTTTTTGATGTTGAATGACTCAGGTGCTGTATGTTTAATTTGTTTTCTTTAAACATATCCAGAAACAGATGTGAGAAATTAGATGCACATTTAGTATCATTACACAGACGTTATTAATAAACATAAAAAATATATTTTCTTAATTACTTGTGTTGATGACATAAATAATTGCTAAAATTCATAAAATAAGCTTTGTGTGACACTGTGATCTTGAGTGATCAAAGTATGCTATTCCTTCTTATCAAAATATCAACCTATCAATAGTTAGTCCAGGGAATGGTCTGGGTTATTGCCATCTCTACTGGAGGCCTTCAAGAAAAAGAGATGAGAAGAAAGGGAGAATGAGATGAAAGACTGACAATGTCACAACCATTAGTTCACTAAATTGACTTTTTTAAATTATTTTTATCACAGTAAAAGTGTGAAATTGTACATATACAAAACATAACATAGCATATGAAAAGATATAGAACACAGCATGTGAAATCAAAATGTATCTATAAATAAAGTAACAAATGGCACTATTATATAGAGAACATGAATATTAAACCGGCCAAAACATAATTAAATAACCACTTGCATTGCCCTTTACTTGGGAGAATTAGAACAATAACAGTTTTAAGCAATGGTTTTCTCATATTAAGATGACGTGCAAGTATTTAGTGTCCTTGAGACCCAAACGGAGCAGTGTAAGTGTGTTTTAGATGTCAAGCATGAGCAGTTTAACATCTGTTTCTGTCGAAGCGTGTGCAATTGTATGTAAAAAACATAATGCTTTATGTGCAGGAAACATGAAAGGGCGCCATATTGGTTGGTAAAGAT
This sequence comes from Discoglossus pictus, assembly GCA_027410445.1. NCBI lineage: Eukaryota > Metazoa > Chordata > Amphibia > Anura > Alytidae > Discoglossus > Discoglossus pictus. Next base: position 249,471,931 of record CM050165.1, on the reverse strand, counting down.
TCAATGATTAACATCATTAATGATATATAATAACAAAAACCAGGCAAAATGATAAAAGGCTCTTGCATTTTCATCAGCACCATATAGCATTCACTTTTGTTTATAATGTAAGTCTGGAAAATACAGTGGGTATAAAAAGTCTACACACCCCTGTTTCTGTACTGTAAAAAAATGAGACAAGGATAAATCATTTCAGAACTTTTTCCACCTTTAATGTGACCTATAAACTGTACAACTCAATTGAAAAACAAACTGAAATCTTTTAGGTAGAGGGAAGAAAAAATATAAAAATAAAATAATATGGTTGCATAAATATGCACACTTTTAAACTAATACTTTGTTGAAGCACCTTTTGATTTTATTACAGCACTCAGTCTTTTTGGGTATGAGTCTATCAGCATGGCACATTTTGACTTGGCAAGATTTGCCCACTCTTCTTTGCAAAAACACTCCAAATCTGTCAGATTGCGAGGGCATCTCCTGTGCACAGCCCTCTTCAGATCACCCCACAGATTTTCAATCGGATTCAGGTCTGGGCTCTGGCTGGGCCATTCCAAAACTTTAATCTTCTTCTGGTGAAGCCATTCCTTTGTTGATTTGGATGTATGCTTTGGGTCGTTGTCATGCTGAAAGATGAAGTTCCTCTTCATGTTCAGTTTTCAGAAGCCTGAAGGTTTTGTACCAATATTGACTGGCATTTGGAACTGTTCATAATTCCCTCTATCCTAACTAAGGCAGTTCCAGCTGAAGAAACCATGCTGCCACCACCATGCTTCACTGTGGGTATGGTGTTCTTTTGGTGATGGGCAGTGTTGTTTTTGCGCCAAACATATCTTTTGGAATTATGGCAAAAAAGTTCAACCTTGGATTCATCAGACCATAACCCCTTTTCCCACATGCTTTTGGGAGACTTCAGATATGTTTTTGCAAAATGTAGACTGGCTTGGATGTTTTTTCTTCATAAGAAAATGCTTTTGTCTTGCCACTCTACCCCATAGCCCAGACATATGAAGAATACAGGAGATTGTTGTCACATGTACCACACAGCCAGTACTTGCCAGATATTCCTACAGCTCCTTTGATGTTGCTGTAGTCCTCTTGGTAGCCTCCCAGACCAGTTTTCTTCTCATCTTTCATCAATTTTGGAGGGAGCTCCAGTTCTTGGTAATGTCACTGTTGTGCCATATTTTCTCCACTTGATGATGACTGTCTTCACTGTGTTCCATGGTATATCTAATGGATTGGAAATTCTTTTGTACCCTTCTCCTGACTGATACCTTTTAACAATGAAATCCCTCTGATGCTTTGGAAGCTCTCTGTGGACCATGGCTTTTGCTGTTGGATGCGACTAAGAAAATTTCAGGAAAGACCAACTAGAACAGCTGAACTTTATTTGGGGTTAATCAGAGACACTTTAAATGATGGCAGGTATATGCTGACTCCTAGTTAACACGATTTGGAATGTGATTGCTTAATTCTGAACACAGCTACATCCCCAGTTATAAGAGGGTGTGCAGACTTATGCAACCACATTATTTTTCTTTTCTTTTTTCTTCCCTCCAGCTAAAAGATTTCAGTTTGTTTTTCAATTGAGTTGTACAGTTTATAGGTCACATTAAAGGTGGAAAAATTTCTGAAATGATTTATCTTTATCTAATTTTTTTTACAGCACAGAAACCTGACATTTTAACAGGGGTGTGTAGACTTTTTATATCCACTGTATATTATGAATCTATTAAGAAGAAAATCTGATAAACATTAATTTTACACAGTCAATGTCTCATGATAGATCGATAGATAGATAGATAGATAAAAAGAAAGGTAGATATCTAAATATTATTACTTTTTTTTTATAAAGCTTATAAAGCAAAAAAAAGAGTATAAAGTGTCAAAATCTTCCGAAACCACAATTTACAAAGTAGAATGGAGCACAGTGGGTATTTGTAATGTGGGGTACCTGTTCTGTATGACCTCAGGGTAGGCCTTGGAGGGTTTTTGTGGATGGGACTGTGAATCCTCTTGGTACACACATCCTGAAAACGCCATAGTGTAGGCCTAGGAGGTGTGTGTCTGCTTCTGCACCTGCACACGGTTAACCGCTTCCAGGTCCTTCTACATCCCTGAGATGTGGGGATCTGGTTGGCTTGCTTCCACAGTTTTTGTTCTGTGCAATGCCTTATTTCCTGGTGTTTTGCTACATGTCTCATAGCTCCACTCTATATCAACTGCAAGATATGTGCTCAACCACTCCAGTAGTAGTAGGACATTGCACTTTAATTTCAGAAGGTCTCCACATATCTAGCCTGTTTCTTAAAACCAGCTAAGGTTCTTTACAGCAGTTCTTTGATGTTTAAACAACAGAACTATAAATACCTCCTAGATGCTTCTTGACAGTACACTTATACTAGCTGTTTGATAGACTGGGGATTAAGAAATTGGTTATACAGGCCAGCCAAAGCCACAAAGCAGCCTTAGAACTCCATTGGTTTTAGCACAGCTCAAGATTTACGGGTGCTAAATATTTAAAGTTACACAAAATGAATATTCTATTAGACCCATAGGTCGAGCTTGTAAACGAAGTCTGGTACAATGTATCAAGTTTCTCTCAAAAATGTTATCTGAGTTCTGAATACTGGCAATTATGAGTTAGAGACAATTGGATGTGTCTAAATGTTTGTAAAAAATGTAGCCCACAACCAAACTTACAGGCTAGAAACAATTGTAAGCTTGCAATTGAATGGGGCCCATAGAGTCCTATTCCATTAGAAGCTTGCAAATTCCTCTAACCTGTAATGTTTGCCACAGGTGTTTTTATCTCTAAATGTTTAGATGAATTCTATTGACTCAAGCACGCAATTTACCTACTTAAACCTGAACATGTAAAAACTGCCTTTTTAAGTAAGATTTCAAGCGGCGTGATCATATGATCTGGCAATATTTAAGAAACAAACATAAGTAACTTCTTTGACACAGCCAATAGTAAATGAAAGTTAGACGTAATTTGCAATTGGGGAGCTAAGAATTAATTAGTGCCAATCAGTAATATTTGCTGAACAGGCTCACAATCAAGCAATCTAGAACTGTATAAAATGCATTAGATCATCTGTTTTAGTCCATGTGTGTTTTCATGATATGTATTTACCCTTTGAGTCTCAGGATTGATATTGCTCAGAAATAACATTTAAAAAACAAAATAAATTGCATATTTGTGGTTTGAGACTGTTGTGTAATTAATTCTAATATGTTTCCATGCCTCCCCATTCTTTTAAAGTACAGTATTGTGTGTTTAATTACTGCTACGGCTATAATAAGTGTTTGAAAAAACCCTTGCGAGTCCTGATTAGTACTCTTAATATTTAATATTCTTAATATAATATAATCATTTTTGACAGAAACTTTCAGTTGCGGGTTAGTCTTTATTTGCAATCTAGTTCTCCGGGTCTAATAGAATATACATTTTGTGTAACTTGAATTATTTAGAGAGCATAATATTTGAGCTCTGCCAAATTTGTAACTTATAATCGGATTGCGAGTAGCTAATAGAATATTTGTCAATATTAAAAGTGATTTTAAGTGTGTATAAATGTACTAATTGGGCAAAAGAATAGGAATAGGAAGTCCTACAGCCAACCAAGTTCTGTTGCCACCAACATAAAATGCAAAATCTCCTTTACAAACTGATTTTAGTTATTTTTTGTTTTGTGTAATGTAAATACAATGAGCCTCATTCAATTGCTGCGATTTTCAGATTCGAGCTCGCAAGCGGAGGTCGCAGTCAAATTTGCTATTCAATTGGTATCTTTTTGCAGCCTCCGATCGGGTTACGAGCCTGAAAAAATGACGTCCGTCCAACTCGTAACTTACACCATCCAGAAGCCTTTGATGTGTCACTTTCACAGGGTGAAAATCACAAATCACTATTTAGTTACTCCAATTCCCCAATCTCACAAACGTATCCACACTCATAAATCGCAAATTAAGGAGAAAATCCTCTGTGCACTCGAGTGGACCTGCAAAGGGGTTAAACACCAATTGTTAGCACTGTAGATACAAATAAAACAGTAACCCTGCAGTGTAAATTACGGGGAAAGCGATGATAGACATTAGAATTAATTGCGCAACAGCCTCAAGCCCGCACAACTGCAGGAAATACGTTTTATTTGTATGTGTCATTTCAGGGTTAAATGATCTTGGGTATCAATGACTTAATACATATCAGGCCACCCATATGGATTAGAACAGTATTGGCATTCATTTTAATATTTTTTTTATTTTTAAAGTTGTGCAAATACGATTGCATATCGGACCCCCGAACCTTATTGATTGACACGTGACCTCCATGTTTTACTGCTGTATTTATGACAGTCTCATTTTCTATTGGCCGATTCGAAAGGAGCGGTTACGGGCTCTGTGAATTAATACGGTTCCCGCCCACAACTTCTCCAAACCACTGCATGGTTTACAGAGCTGGCTTCGGGATCGCAACTCGCGACCTGGAGCAATTGAATACCTTCGCAAACGGAGATCAACGCCAGCCACCACTCGATCTCAGACATGCGACCATCTGCGATAGAGTTACGGGCGTGCAATTGAATGAGACCCATAGTTACTTGTCTTTAATACATTTACTCATTTATATCTTCCTTTTGTGATATAAACTAACACTTTACCACAGCCATTCAGTACAGCCATAAGCAATATGAACTCTCTCAAGAATGTCATTTTGACAGACATGCCCTTCTGATCCACAATTCAATTTTAATGTTGCTACTTCTGTTCTTCTCTAAATAAGCCTTAGTACACACTGTTGTTTTATTTGTTTGCTTGTATCGCTTATCTAGTGTGTTTGTACAATTTATAATAATGGGAATTAACAGAGTATATAGAATATCAGGCTTCCCTGGTGGTGCAGTGGTTAGGGCTCAGTACTTCTGAAGCTGTTGGCCCTGGTTCAGTTTCAAGACAGGGAAGCTAGAGGTCACAGCACCCTGAAGCCAAGCTGCAAGAAAAATAGAGTAGCAGATAATGTCCCTAAAGTCCTGATGAACACAATATTAAGATTTTGACTTTTTTTTACTCATTGCAGCTGGTTGGGAGTCAGTTTATGAGTTTGTATGTGTATGGATGAGTCAGTGTAATTAGTATAATGTTAATAGCAATTGATTTGATTTCAAAGATGCATTAAATCTATCTGATGTGCGTGAATTTATGCTTACATTAAACACTGTGAGGATAATCAGAAATCAAATGTTTTTGTCTTCTGTGTGTTATCTGCAGCATATACAATGGCACATACTTTGGAATAACATATTATAATTGAATTGTTGATTGATAAAGTGTTTGAATGTAACACAATATGATCAATGGAGACATTTAAGATAGTTTTTATTAATATTTTCAAATAATTCAACAATACATCAGCCCTTTTCTAAATTCAATCTCATTTTTCATTGCTAAGTGAAAGTAGATGTTTATTTAAACGCAAAACAGTCCTGACCTTTAAGTGTTCCACATGGAACATTGCTTTACATCATGTTTATAAAAATATAAATTTTCATTGTCTGGTCTTTTGTATGTGACTAATACATAGTTATTCTTTTACAATAACCATGGAAAGAAGCATCTTGCTTCATGGTAGTCCTATCTCAGCGTTGTATTCCCATCTCAGCATTGCAATGTATCTTCGTATTGTAATTTGATCTGAACAATGACAGCCCTATTAAATTCCTGTAGAAAACCCGTAGTCCGTAATGGAGCCCGCTAGACTTACGGCTATTAGATTGGCCTCGGACAGCTACTCGCAAACAATTATTTTTTATTATCTTTATTTATATTGCGCCAACATATTGCGTAGCGTTGGATCTGCAGGTTACATGCTGAAAAACCCTATGGACAATCAAAATCGTAACTCCGTTGCCGCAAATCCTTTGATCTGTCAAGCCTGTAAATGTTATGTTCTCAAATCGCTATTAAATTGCTTTGAATCCACATCCAAAACCATAACCCGCAAATGGAGCCAAAAAGCCAATGGGCACTAGAGAGGACCTGCAAGGTAGTTAAGGTCCTATCCGTAGCACTGTAAATGCAAACTACTGTACTTAATATTAAAGGAAAGGTGATGTTAGACATTAAAATTAACAGCGCAACATTTTCAAGCTCACAAATCTGCAACATAAAATACTTTTTTTTTACGTTTAATTTCTGTATTATATAGATCCCGGCAATCAGAGTGTTAATACATATAATGGAACTCGCATGTACTACAATATTATATTTACTGATTTATTAATATTGCATTATTTCTGGAATGCGGGTCCGATCGTAACTCGTAATTCAAATCCGTAAGGGATTGAAATCTAACCTCCATTTTTCAGTGACGTAATGATGATGATCTCTTTAACTATTGGCTCTGTCTAAACGCGTGATCATGTTCACAGGTTTCGATGTCAGCCACGTCTGTTGCGGGCTTGGCTAATTTAATAGCTCTGTAACTCTATTGAATTTCAAGCCTGCACGCTTTGTGGATCTACCAGTGCCTCTACGGTCTTGTAATTTCATATGACCCTGAGTATATGAGCTTGTTCAGTAAACTGTAGGTAGTTCTGCAAATGGCACAACCAAATGAATGAGAGAAAATAAGAAATAATTACAAAATAAGAGATATAGCCAAAAAGTTAAAATAATCAATTCATATAAATGCATGCAAACCTGTTCCTTTTCATTGATTTTTGTCTACTGAACATTTTAATGAATTATAATACTTTTGGAGGGACAGTCAGTCTTCTCAAATAATAGTTCCATATCCCTCTTATCCATGCAAATGTCTGTCTTTAGAAGAAAATTCCCACATTTAAAGGCAACCCCTTGTTTTCCAGTCCTGATCACTTTCTCTGGTTCCTTTTTTTGTTTTCCCTCAAAGTCTAAGAGAAAAATTAAAACCTAGAGTGTATTTGTGCACATGTTAAGTGAGTGTTTCCAAGAATATGTATTCCTCTTTGACAACTTGAAATGTTAGGTGGTTTGCATTAGACTGTAATAAGATATATTATTCTGATGTATCGTCACCATAAAATTCAGTGTAAATTCAGCACTATTCTGTGTTAGAACTGAATCTTCAGTATTGCTACAGAAAGTTGGCTGTATCCATATAGGCTGTTTGTACTAAAGAAAAGAAAATCCAAAATAAAAGTTGAATAGAAAGCAGGAAGTGATATACTCGTTGGCTGAATACTTGCTTTATTGTACTCTGTATCCTTGTTTGTCACTGTGTGATTAATGATGGTTTAGTGAATGCAGCAGATTTGTGGATATTTGAAAGAGAAGCAGACTTACTTCCATTAATTTAGACAAGAAAGTTAAAATAAGGTTTAGAACAATAATATGTTATACTTAAGTCTTGAAACAAAAAAGCTTCACTGGGGGAATGCCGTCTGTTAATTGTGCATAATAAAAAAAATCTGTGTATTTCATTAATTCCCAAAATTAATTACTGTGCAAAGAACAATGAATGTGAATCCTCAGTGGAGTGAGCACTTGATGATTTTTTTTCTGCATTAAGAACAGAATATTGTAACACCATCAATTAAATGAGTATCCATGCTGTTAAATTTGTGTTATAAATTGCCACCATGAGCTAAATATATATTTGTTTCCACTGTTTATTCAGATATGTTTATTATATCCCTTGAACTATAGTTCCCTTTATAGCATGTTCTGGTTCTGTATCCTTGTCAAATTGTTGGTTATTAATTGTAAGTACAAATTAGATTTAAGTATAACATATTAAGAATTTACAGAAAGGTCTTGATAATGGAGGATACTTAATAATGTAATAATTATTCTCATCATTTGTAATGGGATATACAAATATGCATAACACAATAAAATATAAATATAAAATATATCTAATTCACAGAACTCATTCAATGTTTAAAAAAATTATTTGGAGAAATAAGAAAGTTCTTACAAAATCATTGGCAGCTTAGATGTGACTTTAATGTACCAAATATTGAATGGACAAATTTGTCAGCTCTTACTAAATATGCAATCGATTGGCTCACCAGAAAGTGCAGGTTTACTATCCGAAATATAGAACAAGGAATGATAGGAAATATGGCATTGAATTGTCTTCTGTATGCTCAGAACAAAGAATGCTCTTAATCCTGGCATAGAAACTGATTTTGTCCCATTGGCTCAAACCCAAGGCTCCTACATTTATGGAACAATCAAACAGTAAGAGTGGTGCTTTGCTAGAAAAAGGAAAACAAACAAATTGATTACCTTATAAGTATAAATCTCTGCTATTTGTACTAAAATCTAATTAATGGTACGCTGCCTTAGGTTGTTGATGTCCTTTGTAAAAAATAATCTAGTTAAATTACCACAATTAAACCTGACACTGATGAAAAAAATATCTTATATTAAGTAAATTATTCAGTGCTCAATACCGGTATATATATATATATATATATATATATATATATATATGTGTATATATATATATATATATATATATATATATATATATATATATATATATTATGTTTCTAAAATTAATTTTATGTGAGCTGTATATGTAATGACAGATCATGTGCACACAGGTGGACATCATTTCACTAATTATGTGTCTTCTGATTGCAATTGGTTGCACCAGAGCTTTTTATGGGCTTCATAACAAAGGGGGTGAATACATACGCACATGCCATTTTTCTGTTTTCTATTTCTAAAAAATAGTTTTATGTATATATTTTTCTCATTTCACTTCACCAACTTAGACTATTGTGTTCTGATCCATCACATAAATTTCAGATTAACAAAACATTGAACGCTGTAATGTAACAAAATAGGTAAAAAGTCAAAGGGGATGAATACTTTGGCAAGGTACTGCAAGAGTTCCTTAAAATGTAATTTTTTTCGACAAAGAATATTACACAATGTTAATGAAATAATAGAAAGTATAATAACACAAATAAAATCAAGTCACATCAAATAAATATATTAGTCAATATTATTAAACCATTAATACAGCCTATTTATATTAGAGACATATTTTGCATGCATTGTCACTAGTTATCTAGGCTGGCACGTGCAGCATTCAATGTTGGGTCTTCTGACCTGCAGTGACCACCTAAGATCTTTCATTTTATGAGCCAGGTGGCCAAAAAATCACTAAAGGTTACCTGTTAAGGAAATAAAGGTTTCAGCACTCAAGGGGGGTTTACTAAGCATCTTATGTAGCTGAAATAAGGTGAGAAGGGTTATGACCTAATTTTTTCTCATGGGAAATAATGCATAGCAAATCGAGAGATACACATCTGAGCCACTTGAGATGCTTAGTAAATTCCTCTCAAAGTGTAAAACGTAGAGGGCATCCTTACTTTTTATTAGACTGATGCTTTTTGGTTATTAGTCACATGCTAATGGTTGTCAGAAGATCCTCCTATCTACGATGATCAACTGTCACATTAAGAGGTTCTATCATATTTAGTGCCATGAACTAAGGGTATCTTGTACATTCACTCATCTGCACAAGCTCATAGGGAATGTCATTATAAGGCTTTCAATCTCTTTACAAAAAGTCTTTGGAAAATAAGAGCAAAACACACTGGATCGTACACTATTGGACTTGACTTTCATTTCCTTTTACAGTTTGTTTAAATCCTGTTCTTAGGCAGCAAATATGGCTCTTTTAAAGTGCTATGTATTATGTTGGTGCTTTATATGCACGGTATCACATATATAGTTGTGAGCGTACGGGTCGTTGCTCACGCTTGCGGGCTCGCGTAGCGAGGTCACTGGGCAAGGGCCTCAGTTGCTGGCATGGAGTGCCGAAGGCGCTCCTTGCCAGCAACTGAGGCCCCTCGCGAAGCGAGGGCCTCAGTTGCTGGCGAGGTCACTGGGCACGGGGTCATTGGGCACGGGCCTCAGTTGCTGGCATGGAGCGCCGAAGGCGCTCCATGCCAGCAACTGAGGCCCCTCGCGAAGCGAGGGCCTCAGTTGCTGGCGAGGTCACTGGGCAAGGGCCTCAGTTGCTGGCATGGAGCGCCTTCGGCGCTCCATGCCAGCAACTGAGGCCCCTCGCGAAGCGAGGGACTCAGTTGCTGGCGAGGTCACTGGGCAAGGGCCTCAAACCCTCGCAAACTTCACGTCGCTACTCAAAAAACACGACACACAAATTACGACACTCGCTAAATTTTACGAGGAACGCAAACAACCTACGAAACACGTTACCACACATTACGACCTCGCAAACATCGGACGCAACACGCCGACATACAAACATTTAAAACACAATACATACACACAGCACATACATAAAAACCTTACCTACACCAAGAGGGAGCACCCAGGACCTCAAAAATGCAACTTAGACCTCGATTTTACTCGAAATAAAAGAGTTTTGAGACTAAAAAAAAATCTAAGCGACAGAAAAAATGGCCGCTGAACAAAACGAAAACGAGGCTACAGCACTCTAAACTCGCAAAACACCACAACAAACTCGCAAAACACCACAAGAAACTCGCAAAACGCCACAAACCACCTACGGATATTCATACCACACAGTGCACACATTCAGCATGCTTACACAGCAGCTCCACACCACTAATGCTGCAGCAACATCAACACAGATTGCCAGCTCTTCATCACAATGCTTCAAAATAGGTACAGTATATTCATTTAGTAATGTATTACATATTTCATTATTAGACACCAAACAGCATTAGCTACCTTACTATTTCATTGCCGTCATTTTTTGACGGGCAATTCGCTAGTTATACTAATAATACTTAGAACAACATGCATCCATTTTTAAGGTAATCTTCTGACCTATACAGTCACATTTGATACCTGCCCCCCAAATTTCCTGTTTTTACTTAGATCTCTTGAGGTGTATTTGCACCTCTCTTCGTAAAAAACACCTTTATTTTCAAAGAATGGCATTATTTTCACACTATAGGAGAAAAGATAGGGACTCTCAGAAATATTTTATATGAGTAATATAAATTACCATCACATCATCTAAGGTTATTTTGTATGTAGTATGTCTGTGTCCAAATAGACAACCAGTGCTTTCTAGTGATGAGCAAACTTTTAAATAAATACATTGTACAGCTTGGTAGATACAGTTTTATATTCTATTACATTTCAATATATTGTAATACATAAATAGTTAATATAGTTAGCATAATATCCAAAGGCATCAGAGTCACTAAAAATAATGTGTGTGCATAATGGCATGGAGTTTTTGCGATGAAAAAACTTTGAGGCTATGAGGTGGTTGTTCATGTTTACCATTAAATGTGAATTGTTTAAGAACTGTACTTGATAATGGCTAAAAGGTAGAAAAAATGTACTATGGGTTGCCTCTTATGGTTTGAGTTGTTTATATTATCAGCATTCTCAATAATAACATTTCCATTAGTATTAATGAAAGCACTGGCAGTTTGACATTTTCATTGTGAACACTGAAATCTTCAATGTAGTCCCTATGTAGAAGCAGATCAGCATAAACAAAAATGTTGGCTTACAATGCAGCAAATTTACATAATAACTGCATTGTGTTACTTTATAAAAAATATATTTCCCCTTATTAAATCCAGGTTTTCAAACAGAACATATTGTAGATGGGACTTTTGTGATCATTTATTGTTTCTTACATATACCATAACCACCTCATGCCCAGTATGGACTCCCTCATCCAGCAATGAGAAATTATGAAAATCAAAATCAAATCTCATTAGATCACCTAAACAATTATGTTTATACTTTCTTTATACTGTACTTAAATATGTGTACTAGACTGTTCTTATGAACCACTGTGAAACTTTAAACTAGACCTGAAAGACTACGTTTTATATTTGTGTTTATTTGCTTTTATTGTTAATGTAGTAAATTTTTTGCTCTGTTTTCTATGTTAGATTTTTAAACTATATACTATGATAGTACTATTTTATTCTACTTATGCACCCACCGGTGCACTAGTTTACCCATATTCCAAGAAACCATTTGAGATCCTTTTATTATACCTTGATTTGTGGTAATGTAGGTACTATATCACACATATCAATTAAATATGGCATCTTTATGTCCTACATATTACAAAGTGCATCACTAGAAAGGTCAAACATAGAGAAGTATTACTTTGTTCTTTCTACAGATTATTGCAAGCTTTGCATCTGAGTAACTGCTAAACAATATTTTTTATCTCTGAAGGAATATTGGTTCTTGACAAACATAACAGAATGAGTTGCAAGAATAGTAACCCACATTAATTGTAAATGTTTGAATGGGAAACACATCTATATCAACACAATGTTGCATTATGTTCTGATGTTCTTTATCTTTACTGAGATTGATATGGAAATCACTTCATTTCTGAGCTCTGACTCACAACTTCTCATTTGCATATCATTAAGTTTACTCTTAAGGACCTTGCAAGCCTCATAAACTATTTCACTTATGTGACAATCCTGGCTGCAAATCAGTAAGGACTTACGAGTAATAACCTGTGGAAGCCATGTTATAGTTACATAAATTCTCTTGTAAGAACTCCCACAGTTACAAGTCAGCCTTGTGGGAGAACCTGCAGGAGCCTTGAAAACAAGCTTTTAGTAAGTAAAAGTTTTGCATATATGTTTATCTGCACTACATTACCTTTTTTTCACTATTTGTATTCTTCAATCCAGTTTATGCCGCCAGATTTTTTGCCAGCTTCTTGCTTTGGCCTCAACTCACAATTTTCCCTTTTATTTATGAACTTGAACAGAAATTTGAACACTTACCATACCACTCACAAACTAAAGAAAATGAAAGAAAGAGGATCTGACAATAAATTAACAACTTACACTGAAGACAAAGATTCAATGCCCCTGGAGTTAAACACCAATTATTGATACTAACATCTACATTAGCAAGAGATAACGGGCAGCTCAGAAATGCTGACTAAGGGCCTCATTCTATTATCGGCCGTAAATCGGCCGTAAGGCTGCGATTCCTTGCGGGGGTTCAGTTAACTCGCGATTCTATTATACGGCCCCGCAAGGATCTCCTTTTACGGCCGGCCGCATATCTTGGAACCGGCCGTAAACTGTGAAATATAAAAACTCAAAAATAAATTCAAGCCTGCACTGTACAGCTCTGTAAATGCTAGGGATCATATTGGGGGACATGAGGAATAAAAGGAACCCACTCTCAAGCTTGCACATCTGCCCAAACCCGAGTTCAAATTAACTGTTTATTTGCCGGCTGCGGCGTGGGCGTGTCTGAGATGCTCCAAGCACTCTGGACTTTTTACATGGATATTTTACGGATATTAAAAATGAAATATTTTACGGATTTGAGTACAGGATAATTATGTGCTATTTTTTCTAACACCTAAAATCCCTTTATAGTCTTCTCAAAGTGCAGGATGGCTTTATTTGAGCTATTTTATGTGCTTAATTGGTGCTAGCGAGACCTTTTTCCTGCAAGTAACTGCGGCTCGTTTTTAGCCTTGCAGAGAGGGTTCCCGGAGCAATTGAATTGCAAATCTCTTGCGGCCGTTTTAGATCAAAGGCTTTCCTCCGGCGCGATCGGCCGCAAGAGATAGCAAGGCACCGGCCGCAAGCCTGCCGGAGCCTACGGCCGTAAGGGAATTGAATAGCCGAATAGCTTGCGGCCGGTCCTTGCGGCCCCGCAGCGGCTGCGGCCGATAATAGAATGAGGCCCTAACATTGCAAGCTGTAAAAAATGCATTATATTGATAAAGTATTAATATTATTTATAGTTTCAAATTATACCTTGCCCGGAACCTATGCTTTGTCACTTTAAATCCTAAATCTAATTAATGACACCACAACAATATATACATACAGTATCCATACAGATTTTTATGGAAAAGAAATATGCAGAATCAATACTTAAATATATGTTGTTGGAGGATTTATGCAGCAATACAAAATGCACTGAAAACAAGTAGTCACGTTGAATGTGGTTCACATGGATTCCTTATTAAATACTGCAGCACATATTTGTGGTTGGAATTTCAACATTAGCAGATATATGCACACAAAAAAAAAACAAAGACGAAGTTTGGTGCAGATTAATGGTAATTTAAAATCCACTGAGCCTGAAGGGGACATTATCACATCCAGTTCCCATTAGCATCACGGATAATATATAGCAGCCAGTGCAGTTCATGTTGGCTACTGTACAGAAAGCAGATAAATAATTTGTGCTTAAAAATAATGCCTTAAAATATTACTTTCCTTTATCCTGAGTTGAAGAACAGCTTAGATGCAATTATGTAACTTTCACAAAAATGCCAATTTTCTTCAACATCTTTAAAGCTCTTTTTAAAGTGTTATTCAGCAAGAGATGGAAAGATGAGCTCCAACAACAGTTTAATGCGGCTAATGTATTCTGTACACAACCATAAGGTGATAAGGTTTCCTTACAGTTGCTGCAGTTATTATCCCCTGATGAGAGTGTATTGATGTTGCAGTATAAAGCTATAAAAAATAATATGTGATCACTGTATGTTCAAGATAAAGCATATGATAGTTTTATCAAATCGTCTTATTTTAGGTTCCATGGTTTTCAAAAATTAACGAACAATAGCCATCAAACTGAGTAAAAAGTAAACGTTGGAAGTTGGTTTCAAGAGTATGGAAAATGGTTTTACTTTGTACTAACCCTTTTCTCTACAGTAAACAATTCCTGAGAAACTCAGGATGTTTGGGGGGCTAATGGGTAACTTAGTGTGCTAAATCAAGACTCAAAGTACTTGGTAAGGGTGAGGAGGGTTTCTAACTGAATAAAACCTTTGGTGGATATTGTTTTGGCCACCACAGGGATAGACACGCAGACTGTGATTGTATTAGTGAATTTCCCAGGAATGGTCCACTTTAGAACACATTTCTAATGCTTCATGTTAGTTAGGAATAACATAAAAAACAATTTAATTTTGGGGTGACAGATTCACTTTAAGCTGAGTTAAAATACAATACCCCCTTTTCCAGTGTATTCTATTTGCCAAGTGGTTATAAACTTTAAACTATTTGATAAATAGTTCCTATAGAATGCATAGGAAGTGGGGATATTTAACTTTTTTTACCTCTTTTAGCCCCACTTTAACAAATATATCCTACTGTGTCCAAAACAGTAAAATATGTTTTAGTTTATATGTTCTTGTCCTCTCTGGGTATGCCTGATCCAAGGGCCAAGGTCAGACACAAAGCTATTCATATGACAAAGAATAATTGCACTTGGAAAGCATCATCTAATGAAATGTTGTCATCTGCTATCTGGTACAGTAAAGTATACTGTAAAAATGTTCTTTCTCTTACTTTGAAGTAAAGTTCCAATCTCTAAAATGTATTTTATGATCTGTTGACATTGTTAAAGGTTTAGATAATATGAAATGGTTTATTATTCAGAAAACAGAAAAATCCAATATGCATAGCAAGTTCATATGTTTTTCAAGAATGGCTTTTGACTGTATTCTGATATATGTGTCAATTAATATCTGTTTGTCTCATATTTAAGCTCCATATTTCTCATATATTGTATAGATTTTACTTTAGAAAAGGTTTGCGATACTAACAGCCGTAAGCAGCAAAGCAGCTCATTTATTTTAGCAATATTTACAACTGTAAAATATAAAAATATAAACTTTTTAGTAAATATGTTTTATTACTTTCCATTGTTTTGTTCCTTTTCCTTTTTTGTTGCTTTGTTTGTTTTTCTTATATATTATATATCAGAGCACTTTGTCTTTTCAAATCTCAAAAATAAACCAGAAAGGTTCACCCTAAGAGTACATATTAAATGGCAACACATGTAAACTCACCACACAGGTTGCAGTATACAAGCTTCTTCAATCCACTGGCTGTTCTGTAGGGAATGGGGTATCTCAGGGAACCAAATAAATCTAATCCAATATTCTCTGGTGTGGAAGCATTGTGATTAGATTTATTTGGTTTCCTGAGATATAACATTCATCACAGAATGCCCATTGGATTGAACAAACTGGTTTACTGCTTTGTGGACTGTTCCCTGTTGAATTCAGAGACTCCTATTCCACACTTAAATGTGTAAGTGTACCAATTACCTTAATATTTGATACTGGGTAACAAAAACAACTAAAATGCATGGCCCTCCAAAATCTTCCTGGTTAACCACTATCTGCCCAAATCTCCCTCTGACGAAAGGGACTCTTGGGTCTCTATATGATATCCTTAACACACCAACTATTGAACGAAAGCCCTTTTTTCTATCTAAATGGGAAAAGGATTTAGGTCATGTTTTGGACCCAGGTAAGTAGACTGAAGAATACTCCAACCTGTCCCGGTGATCCATGAATTATAGCCTTCTAGAGACTTCCATTAAAATGTTACATAGAGCTTATTTAACTTCCTTAAGACTGCACAAAATTCTAACCAGGGAAGCAAGGCTTGCCAATTAGAGGGTGACTTCATACATAGTTGGTGGACGTGCCCTATTGTCCAGGGGTTATGGACTAAATTGGTTCAATTAACCTCAAGAATATTTAATACTACACTACACCCTCAATTGAAAACTGTCTTTGTATTCACAACACCGATTTGACTTCCCCCCAAAACAAATTGTTCCAACTAATGTTAGCGACCAAAAATGTTATAGCCAAAAATTGGAAATCACCTTTACTTCACTTCAAGGAGGTGATTAACAAAATTGATTATATAGCCATTAACGAACGATTGACACATATTCTGAAAGATACTTGCCACCTGTTTATACAAATCTGGGAACCCTGGTTAACTACTCCAGATAGTGTATCCTTCATATAAAACTTTTATAAATCGCATCATTAACCTGACTGATGGGGTGTGGGAGACTGGGGCGACATAGACCCCAGTGCAGAATTTCTGAAATTCGAGGTAATATGATCTGGTTTAGATATGACTTATAAAAAATATTACTGAGGAAGTTTAAATGCTAATTGTTTTTACTAATTTTGTTTGTTTTGTTTGCTGTAATATGATTATTTTTATAAATATTGTTTTTCTATATAACCCATGTGCTTATCTTTGTAATCTTAGGTAACTGTGTGAAGCAGTTAATTGTCTAGAACTTGAAGTTAGTTTGAGAATTCTTGATAACAAAAAAATATATATATATAGGACAAAAAACATGTAAAGTATTTGTTTTTTTATTTATAATTTTATTACAAGTTTCTGAATATAAACTTCAAAAATTGTGCTTAACCACGTTCTTGATTTTTTTAATTTGAAAAGAAATATTAACCATGATGTAAACGTACTTAATAAAAAAATACTATTGATAAAAAGTGTACAGGAGTTTTTGTTTGTGATATACTCATATGGTGATCCTTTCTACTTTACTTTTAAGATTTGAAAAGATAAAGTGCTCTGATCAACTATTTTCTCTTTCTCTCTAAATATATATATATATATATATATATATATATATATACAAAACCAAGTAAAGTAGTAAAGTATAGATATAGATATGTGTAAATAAGATAAGAATAGTCATGATAAGCCATGATCTACTGCGGCACATTGCACATTATTGCTACTGATGTCTCCATGCATTTTACTAAATCCTTCTTATTAAAATTAGTGATGTTGCACAGTAAAGCCTGATGCAGCAGTATGTATACGATCCCATATTCACCCCTCGTCACATACCTAGAGTAGCACATGAGTGTTATACAGGTCAAGCATGGATCCCCATGGTAATATGATTTATAATCTATATACCATGGGGGTCCCTATGGATGCATTAATAGTTTAATCTGTAACTCTGGCACCTAACATTAACATATAACATTAACACCATTGTTATGGGAGTTCCTATGGACCCTCATGATAATCTGTTCTGTAACCATGATAATCTGTTCTGTAATTTATTTTAATTTTTTTTAATTTTTCAAGATTCACTCAACACAGGGTCTCTACCAGATGACTGGAGAAAAGCAGATGTGATACCTATATTTAAGAAGGAAGCAAGAGCAAATCGGGGGAATTAGAGACCAGTGAGTCTCACTTCTGTAGTGGGGAAGCTTTTAGAAGGGTTAATAAGGGATAATATAAAAGAATATGTCTATTTCAACAGGATTATAAGTAGGAGTCAACATGGATTTATGAGGGATAGGTATTGTCAAACAAATCTAATTAGTTTCTATGAGGAGAAAAAATCGCCTAAGCAAGAGAAAAAATGGCGGCCGAAAAATATGAAAACGGTGCTACATGACCCTGAGGTGCAGAAAACACTGACAAGGACGTACGTCTTTTACAAACATCAATTACGACCCGTGGAAAAAAACACGAGGTCGCAAAAATACGAAGTTAACGGTCAAAACGCGCACATCGACAAACATGAAAAGCACAACAACAAAAAAATACCAGATTAAACAAACGTCACACAAAGCACGGTGGGCCAGCCAGGACGTCTGGGAGTGAAGTTGCACGCAAATTTAAGCCGCATTTAAGAAGTTTCAGCACTTGAAAATTGGCTAAGCTACGAAAAAAATGGTAGACGAAAAAAATTAAAACGAGGCTAAAGGACACAGAGCTGCAAAAAATCACCGCCAGGCACGTACGAGTTACACAGGAACGTGTAAAGGTTTAAAAAAAGTAAACACAAGCTTTGTATTTTTATCTTTGTATAAAATAAATATTCTTTACTGCAGGCATCCATTTTTTATTATCAACTAATTCTATCTGTTAGTCTCTCAAGAGGGTGCTTTCTATTAGTCATTCTATCAAGACTTAGGTAAACTGTTAGGGTTAGAGTGAGGGTTAGGGTGAGGGTTAGTTCAAGGGTTAGGCTAAAATTACACGCTTAGAACTTCTCTCACATATCGGCAGCACTGCAATATATCATCAGAGCCATCTAGCGGTTGGAGGCCACACTGTACCGGCGGACCTGTCCGGACACCATAACAGGATAGACCCTAAAAAAATTATGTTTAATTTCAATTGTTATTCTTTAGTATAACATATTTTAAACATTTGATTATAGTGTTCATTTATGCATTAACAGTTTATATTTGCAGACTATTCTTTTTGGAAGGATAAAAGTCTCAAAGTGCCAATTTTTACTTACCGTATTTATCGGCGTATAACACTCACTTTTTCTCCCTGAAAATAGGGGGCAAATGATAGGTGCTATATACGCCAATATTCCCTCCCCCCTCCTCATCCTCAACCTCCCTCCTCACTCTAAACCCCCTCCGCATTCTAACCCCCCCTCCTCAACCTAAACCCCCCTCCTCCTCAACCTAAACCCCCCTAAATACCTCCCCCTCACTTACCTGCTTCACCCCCCGGAGGGGGGTTTAGGTTGAGGAGGGGGGGTTAGAATGCGGAGGGGGATTTAGAATGAGGAGGGAGGTTGAGGAGGGGGTTGAGGTTGAGGAGGGGGGTTGAGGTTGAGGAGGGGGGTTGAGGATAGGGGGGTTGAGGAGGGAGGATGAGGATGGGGGGTTGAGGGGGTTTGAGGATGGGGGGTTGAGGAGGGAGGTTGAGGAGGGGGTTGAGGTTGAGGAGGGGGTTGAGGATGAGGAGAGGGGTTTGAGGATGAGGAGGGAGGTTGCGGAGGGGGGTTGAGGTTGAGGAGGGGGGTTGAGGATGAGGATAGGGGGTTTGAGGAGGGAGGATGAGGAGGGAGGTTGAGGAGGGGGTTGAGGATGAGGAGGGAGGTTGAGGTTGAGGATTTTGCTTCAAAGTTCTGTATTTGAATTTTTTCCCTGAAATTCCCTTCTTAAGATGAGGTGCGTGTTATACGCCGGTGCGTGTTATATGAAGATAAATACGGTATTTAAAAATAAGTAAGATACTGGGTGGAGAATTATAGAAGCTGTTGCAGACTTGAGTCTTAATGAGGGCCACTGCCATGAAGGTTAATGAATCAATGGCTTACACTAGCTTTGTAAAATAACACAGATACAGAAAAGAATATGTCAGATGATTGAGCAGAAAGAGTTTTTTCCTCTGATAACACCAGTATGTCATATTTAACGACTGTTTATGGAACATTTAAGTACTACACACGAAAAGTTGTAAAATATAAAATAAGACAATTTCAAAGTGATCATATTCAGGACAGAAATGTAGAATCAGCTTATTCATCTTTAAAATAATTAATACTGCCGATCGTGTGGTACACTCTCAAGTCTAATAAAGATATGTCAGAACAGATAAAATAATAATTGTTGCTGAAGCTGATAACTTGAGCAGAAATAAGTCTGAGCAAAATTAAGTCTTACTGTAAGCAAAATACAAAACTTTATAGCTGTGGCTCCAACTCAAAATCTATAGACTTAATGCATTTGGACCTATAAAATACCTTTAATCCTAAAATTAAGCCATTTAAAGGGATTCTCCAGGTAAAGAGTTCTATTTTATAGATAAATATTTTAACTAGCTTAACTAATTAACTTTATCCTCATTAGGGTTGTAGGTGGCCCGCTGGTGGTGCACCAAAACTTAGTTGAATTTGTTCTTAGGATTAGGGCTAGAGTTAGGGTTTAGGGGTTAGTTTTAGGATTTAGGGTTTGGGTAGAGACAGATGATAAGCTTTACATAAATAAATAGTGGTGCGCACATTAACCCTAAATCCTAAACATAACCTCTAACCCTAAACACTAACCCTAAACACCAAACCGTACAAACAAATTCTCAGTGTGCCACCATTTTGCCACCTGCTGGCGGTTGGTGGGGACATAACATGATAGGTCTGAACGAAATACACCTATATTAATACAGAACACCTTTTCAAAATATAAATTCAAGTTTTCAGAAAACCTATTGGTGGACAAACACTATCCTACCTGCAAAAAGTTGTTTTAAAAAATCCAGCTTTCAACAAATAAAACAAACCCAAACAGAAATTATACAAAGGGGTGAACTACATGTTTATGAGTAAAAAAAAAGATCATACAAAAATAAACTTATTTTGCTTATATTTATGCCGTACTTATAATTAGCCCTTTTTGTTATAGCTTTTTACAAGTGTCCTAGTACAAACAGAAAACGTGTCTGCTAAGGTATAGCTATAGAAAGAACTCTGTGTATGAGAGCATATTTTTTATCTAATTCTACATTTAATTTTAACATCTTTGGGAGCAAGCTATACGTACTATGCATTAATAATTTTTAATTTTGTTAAAAAGAGGAAATACAGTGTTTTTGTATGTATGAAATTATCTTGTTTTTTTAAAGGCATTATAGGACCAAAGTTGTTGGGTTATATTTGTAATGTGTTGGAGTGCATGTTTGTTTATATGTCAGCTGTTTACAAAATGTAAAAGTTGTATTATATCTTCTTTCAACTTTAAATAATAAAATAATACATTGATAACAACTAGTATAATTTTATAGATTGAAAATAAAGAGATCATTTGTTAATTAAAAAGATTTCATTATAATCAAAGGAGAAAAATGTAATCAAAAATTGATGTAAAATTATGTTTCTTAACAGATATACATTTATTGCATTCGCTGTAGTTGTGGTCCCAAAACAGCTTCTCAAAACCCACTAGACAGGCCACGATTTAGGTTTAAAACTATGTCAATATATATGAGAATATTAAAATTCATCAGGCTGTATTACCATTAGCATTTGTCTCATTTGTTTACATAGGGCCTCATTCTATTATCGGCCGTAAATCGGCCGCAAAGCTGCGATTCCTTGCGGTGCTCCCGTTACCTTGCAATTCAAATAGACGGCGCCGCAAGTATATCCCCTTACGGCCGGCCGTATATCTTGCAACTGGCAGTAAGCGCAGAAATCTTTAAAAGCAAATATAAATTCAGGACGGCACTGTAAAGCTCTGTAAATGCTAGGGATCATAATGGGGGACATGAGGATTAATAGAAACCCCCTCTCAAGCTTGCACATCAGCCCAAATCCGATATTTCATTAACTGTTTATTTTCCGGCCGCAGCGTGGGCGGGTCTGAGGTGCTCAAAGCCCTCTGGACTTTTTCCATGGATATTTGACATAAATTAAAATAAAAATTATTTACAGATTTGAGTGTAGGGGAATGTTGTGCTATGAATGCTAACACCTACAATCACTTTATAGTCTCCTCAGAGTGCAGGATGGCTTTATAATGGCTTTATTATGTGCTTAATTGTGTGCCTGCGGGACCTTTTTGCTGCAAGTAAGCTGCGGCTCGGTTTTAGCCTTGCAGAGAGGGTTCCCGGAGCAATTGAATAGCAACTGGGATTTGCTTGCGGCCGAAACTCTTGCGGCCGTTTAAGATCAAAGGCTTTCCTCCGGCGCGTGCAGCCGCAAGGGATTACAAGGCACCGGCCGCAAGCCTGTCGGAGTCCCCGGCCGGAAGGGAATAGAATAGCCGAATAGCTTGCGGCCGGTCCTTGCGGCCCCGCATCTCCTACGGCCGATAATAGAATGAGGGCCATAGTGTGAAATCTAACACATTCTTGTGCCTGGTGGGCCTTAACGAGACATCTATAGTTAGAAGGTTAAAGGCATGTTTATATTTTCTATATTTTATGAGATGCAACTAAAAATGATTTAAACTTTTTATTCTTGGTTATGGTCGACTTATGAGTTCAGCATTATATGGTATTTATTAAATAGGCTTTAAAATCAAGTGGAAGTAAAAGGATAGCAAACACAGAAACGCACCTTGTCTAAGTCAATACATTATTAAAATGTATTTTCAGTCATGTACTTTATCACTAATTTCAAATATCAATGTTTTCATTATTTCGAGTCTCATGAGTTAAAAATAATTTGTAAGAATAGTGCTACCATTAAGTGACATCCTAAGGGGTGTAGTGTTATGGCATCGTTAATATAATGGGTGATATAGTTATGTATATCATATGTGATGTAATGAATGATGTCACCTGATGTCATAGGCAATGCCATCAGAAAAACCTTTGCAGGGAGAGGGTGGGTGCAACTTTAACTTCCCAATTTTATGCATTTTTCTGCTCTAAATTACCCTATCCTGTGCTGTAATGAACAGAACATGCTTAGTGGTGAGAATAATGTATTTCACATTTTCATGCAATTAGGATAATGATACCAATATTACAATGTCTAGAATAATACATTTTATTGAGTTCACTTATCAATTTATAGACAAGTATATGCTTTATGCAGAACCATGTTTATTGAAAGAATAGCAAACCAAGAATAATAGCTGTATGTATCAAAACGTGAAAACAATCTATTTTTAAATAGATCACAATAAAATCAGTGAGAGGTTTAGCAAAATCATTTTAGATAATTGGTTAACAATCAATTTTAAAACATTCTATATTTTGTTAGATCAATATAGAAATCAATAACAGTTGTATAAATCTTATCAAACTTGGATAGCAATCAGATGACTATTCCATAGACTATATTTGGTATTTATACTCAGTGATATAATACGTTACTCTATGAAAGCAGTAAGTAGCAGAATCAGGTATATAAAACTACATGGCAGCCAGAATATAGAAATATGCAGAATTAATTTATCCTACTTAGTTTATAATGTAGCTAAATAGAATTCTTTTATAGGTATTAGATTATACCATAAAGGATATTATAACATAATTGATTCAACTTAATTTATCAAAGCAATCAGTCTGTTTTTGATAGAAAGGACCCAAGTAGAAAACAATGATGAATTGGGACTCATATCCGTACTATAACCCCCAATACCTTATTTCAGGTTGTACCCACCTTGCCTATTGTAACAGAAAGATTGTATCTGGACTATTTCAATTATATTACAAAATGTAATAACTAAAAACGTGCAGTTATAGTTAACCCAAAATACCGGACTGATTTCCACCAATTGCAATAGCCTCCCTCCATATTTGTATACACATGCATAATCAAGATATGTCAATAAAATGGTGTATAGAGGTTATTTATGTACGTTAGAGGGCAAACATGCCATATGGCCCAACTATGAAATATTATGAAATATATGTGTTGAGTTTTAGTAATACTTTGAGCCAAATATTTTTCTATGTTACAGATGTCACAGCAACATACAACACACTCCTGACATGCCCACAGATATGCCTAACACGTCCTAGTCATGAAGGCGTCTGATGAGATGAGAGGCTATTAGGAAAGATTTCTGAGAAACATATATTAGTAAATACCAGGAAGGCTGTGAAGAGGCTGTGATACTTATTTTTGATGTATCACATGCTCTGATCAGCCTTCACTTCTCTAAAAAAGCTAACAGAATATCTGAATCTGTTGGTTAATTTTAGATTGTGTGGGATGCTGACCTGAAATGACACTATGCTTGTATCTAGATGTGTATATTGCATACATTTGTACCCTGCATTCTGTTACCATGTGAACATATTTGTCTGTAAATATACAAGTCAGTATCAGTTCTGTGAAAATATCCATTACTTTTCCTTTTGGATGTATGGTAATGTTCTAATGCTATTATTCTTATCTCTTTGTACCTACCACATTTTGCTGGCTTGAGTACAACAGCAAATATTTTCATGCACTTTTTGTAAATGTCACAAAATGTCTTAGTTATGGTAATTTGCTGTCATTTTTCTTTTGTAATATACTATGTTGTAAGGTTTTTTTCACTCATGTTATTTGCTTTTCATTGTAATATCCTACGGAAAACAGCAAATGAATTGAACTGACATCTGGCATTTTATAGGAACACTTTTTTTATCTACAGTAAATACCGGAGCTTTCGAACATTTCAGTTTTAAATTGAATTTAAAAAATAAACTTCTAACACTTTGACTTTAGGCAATAGTTGTGTAAAGTATATGGAAAAAAGCAAAAAGTATATATTTTTTCTCAAGTGTTTAGAGTTCTTCTTACCATGCCAATGTTAAAATTATATAAGTAATAATTTGAATGAAATAATCTTGCTCTGAGCCCCACAAATCCTTTGAAGGATATAGCATTACATATAATACAACTGTGTCTAGTGCTTTGGTATACACATGTGATGCTATTACATTTCCAGAACTTAATATAAATGTGAGGACTATTACGTGAATGATCTTTATTATAACTTGTGAATTAAGAAAACACTGAGTTAAGCACAAACTAAAAACAAAAATTATTGATGAGCAATAAGCCCGGTTATTAATATTGAAATAATAATTCAATACGTTTGAGTTGTACTTGTAGCATAGGACTAATTGTGGGTTCCAACAATGAACAATAAATATATTCAACTAGCGACATGACCGTCAACAATCTGTTTGTATTTTCCGGCAGCATACAATGTACAGTTTGAGTGTTGGTGCCCTGATGATAAAGTGTAATGAATGTCCCAACTGTGCATTAGAAATAGGTTGCGTGCGCGAGGGCAAACCATTGGTTTAGTTGTGTAAAGCTCCATTGTAGATTCATAATGTTATTAATGTGTTACGCGGCTCTCAAGCATTTTCCGTCATTTGTAATAGTGTATTTTGTAGTTTGTATGTTCGTGTGTGAAAGTGCTACGCGGTTGGCAGTGTTTTGCGCAGTCCAGGGTCGTGTAGCCTCGTTTTCATTTTTTGGCGGCCATGTTTTTTCTCGTATAGGCGATTTTCGAGTGCCTAAACTCATAAAAATTTACTTAAATTTGAGGTCCACCTCACTCCTGCGCATCCTGGCTGTCCCCCCATGATGTGTGTGATGTTTTTGTTATATTTTTTTGTGTGTTTTTATTGTTTATTGTTTTTTGCGGGTCGGCCGTTAACCTCTTATTTTTCCTAACTAGTATTTTTTTTTCAAAGTCCTGCGTTTCGTAATTTTTTTTTCTAAGTCCCGCGTTTGTCAACTGCTTTCAGGCTGGAGATCCCGCGTTTACTAAGTGTTTGGTGGCTTTGCGAGGCGAGCAGGCGATGCTGTGCATTTTAGTGCCTTAATGGCTCGCCTTGCTATGCGAGACTCTCAGGTGATAAGCGCCCTTGGCGCTCATCGCCTAAGTGCTCCGCGTTAAATGCTCGCCACGCTCGTACACACCACGCTAAGCGTGACAACATCTCATAGTTTGAAAACTATTATATGTGATATCAAAGTTTACTAAATAAAGCACTTATACATTCCTTATTTGTGTTTTTTTTTTTTTTTTGTATAGTTATTGCTCTGTCTTGGGATATTGCGATTTTTTATATACATGCATTTTCCCAGGAACTAGTCTAAATCAATGTGTTTGTTACAGCCAGTCAGTATACCATAGCAAAACAAACTTTTTTTAAATTTTAGTATATAGACTTAATATATATATTTCTATGTCTACTACTCATCTGAGTTAATATTATTAGGATCACTAGCCACTTGCCCATCAAAAATAACGGCGATAAAATTTGAAGGCTGGCAATGCTGTTTGCCACACAATGCAAGGCTCTTCCCGCTCTGAGTTGTGGGCCTCTTCCACCATCTACTTTACGTGCCTTGCGATGAGCGCCTTTGGCACTCATTGCAGCCCTCTGCCCACCCGTCACTTTCATGCCTAGCAATGAGCACCCTCGGCACTCATCGCTTGGCGATCGATGAGTGCCTTTGGCCCCCTTTGGCACTCATTATGAGTCTCTGCCCCCCTGTACTTTACGGACCTCATGATGAACGGCTTAGTGTGCTCATCACGAGCCCCAAAATGAATGCTCATTGCAGACGTCGTCCAACCCGCCATTTTCATGCCTTGCGATGTGCACCTTTTTTCCCCCTCTGTCTCTTTTTCTCCCTCTGTCCCCCCTGTGTCCCTTTCCACCATCTCTTCCTCCCCTGTGTCTTTCTCCTCTCTCTCACTGCTCATGTCTTGCGTGCCTCACGATGAGCGCCGTTGGTTCATTTTCCAAGTCTTACGGGCTTCGCTTTGATCCGCTAATTGTTACAGGCTTCGGCCTCGTCTTGAGCCTTTTTCAAAACATTTACATTTTAGTATGTATATTATTGGTTTAGCATATGCAAAATGCATTACAGAAAAAACAATTCTTTTATATAAGGAGTCTAATAAAGATACATACTAATTAACCAGGTTGATACAATGCTGAAAAGATTAACGCTGAATTGTTAGAATTGTCACTATATGGATATTTTGTCAACTATTGAATTCTACCAGTGTGTTGAAGATATTGCTAATATTTTGAAGAGGATCTTCCAAGTTTCATAGAAGTCGCAATAAAAAATGTAACTTCACAAAGTGTTTTGTTCAGAAATGTATATATAGTGAAATGTTTTACTTTAAGTATACTTGACATTATCTGACATACTGTACATATACATATGAGACACATACAATTCAAATTGTATATATAGGTATGTGATAATTACATGGCTGGGGTATAGCAAGGCAAAAATATGATTAATAACTTCTGTGCAGAGAGTGCACAAATCTAAATTTGCAAATATGGTATTAGTGCTACGGAAAGTTCGGCACATTACAAATAAAGGTTATTCATATTATATTTTATTATACAAGGAATTTCAAATGCTGCTGATTGTTTGTGGGTGCAGTTACTATTCATAGTAACCATGTTGTTTTTTTTACAGTACAGTACAGTAAAGTTTACATGAGCAGCTGGCTGATCAGTAATGAACATATCAAGTTTTGGATCTGTGATATTTTTCTCTGTTTGTTCAAACTAATCATACCTTTACTCTACTTTGGTATCTAGAAATGGGCCCTATTGTATGTTGTGATTTATAATGGAGTTCTGCAAAAAGTAACACAGTCTCTCAAATTTGATAATGTAATGATTTAATTACACATTTTTCCGCAAACATTTTACCTGTTTGCCAGGTTCCTTCCTACAAAATGGTGTGTATTCTTCTACCAGATCCTTTATCATGGCAATAGCAGAACATACTAAAACATTTAAAATGGATGTTTTAACAAACAGAAATTAGTGTTTTTTTCTGTACCTTCTGATGTTTGACTATTAAGTAAATTAGAATTTATGCTAATAAAGTCCGTGCCTTTCATTTTTATTTAGTTCGAATTTTCAGCATGTAAACTACAGTTTTAATAGCACTGACCGATATTTCTTTAACTTCTCTGAAATGTGAGCTAACAAAATGTCTGTACACATGATAGAAAATTTAAATTTCAGGAAAATTGAAATGTCCTCAGTATTAGCAATTGCTTAAAAACATTATCACCCCCACCCTTTAACATTTTCAGCAAACTCGGATTAAGGCCAGTAGTATAAATTGGCTAAATCTTATCCTGAGGCATTTTTACTCCTCAAAAGGCATTGCATTTTTTTCAAATGAAGAACCACCATAGAGCATTCAATATATGTATATATAATATACTGCGGATATCTGTAAAATAAAGGACCACTGCAGTTCCAGAATAAAGACACATGGTTGTCAATTATGTACCAATTTTACAATATTAGCAGCTGCATATGCCATGGAAATACATTTTTCTTTTTGAGAAAACCAGAAATCATGATGAATCCATTTTCTGTTTGTTACATCACTTCTTGAGAGCTAGGTGTTGGGGTGTGTGTTTGTAGTTATAAGTGAATGGATGGATAGGGGGAGAGGGCAGACAGAAGTCCAGAGCCTTTGTGTTATCACTAGATAAGATTGAAATTGACATTCCCTCTCATTGGCCCAGAAGCAGACACCTTGTATCATTCACTGCAACAATAGCTCTCCAGAGATGTAAACACTCGCCTCAAACACACA
Organism: Discoglossus pictus; assembly: GCA_027410445.1. Lineage (NCBI taxonomy): Eukaryota > Metazoa > Chordata > Amphibia > Anura > Alytidae > Discoglossus > Discoglossus pictus. The sequence continues at coordinate 249,443,290 of CM050165.1, read as the reverse complement.
AGCTCCACCAATGTATCATGGTCCCGCAAAAGCATCAAAATTCATTTTTTTTTTCCTACAATAGGTGTATTTTCTTCTAAAAATAAGGTGTATGACTTTTTTCCTCATTAAGTATACTTAAAGTTTTCATACATACATTTGCTTTTTCATCATTCAATGGTCTTTAAAATGACTCAAGGGCTCAAGAATTTGACGGCTCTGTTTTAAGGCACATTTATATATTTTAGTTGCAATATTATAAAACTTTTGTTTTCAGTATTTCAGTATTTTCACTTGAAGCTCCTTTCACTCCTGTTCAGTTTGGCACCTTCATCTCTTTCCAGTAATACTTCTGAGCTCTTGTCATGCAATCCCAAGGACACTGCTTATCTCACATGATTCAGTCAAAATGCTAAGAGTAACTGGTTGGCTATCTTACCTTGAACAGAGCGTTACGTAATATGTTGGTGTTTCACAAATAAAGCTAATAATAATAACAACAGAGACATCCCTAAATTATGGTTTTCTTGGGTAAAACACAGCTGATCTAAATATTCTTAGTTTATTGCCCCAAATGGACAATTCATTTGCACCATAATCATTTACTATTGTGTAGCCGCCATTACTAAATTAAAATTATATTGTTTACCTCTTTGTTTTCTGATTTTCTTATCAAGACTCCCACTCACATTGTAAAAAAGGTGTAACAATATTTTTTCAAAGTGTGTCTTCAGTGTTTGTGGAACTGCACTACTATGTTACTGAGAGGAACCAGAAGAAAGGAAACAGACTTATCTAAAGCAACATTGTATACAATTACAAGACTTCTAATACTGTCACAAAAACTGCTACCATTTTATGAATTACTCTATTGATTTTTCCTGTTTGTTTACAATTGTAGACCTTGTTAAGTTCGACAAAGTTATATAACTGGAACATTCAAAGTCCATCAATATCAACTCATATAAAAATAGGAACATCTGTAATAATTATATTTTTTATTTTTATTTTATAGCTATTTCATCCTCCTTTGAGTTCGACAGCCAAAGAGGAAAACAAGAAAAGTTTTGAAGCAAAGAAACCAAGGAGAGAAACATCTAATAATGAATGTAGAAGCAGTGTGATATGAGCAGTGCTTGAATCATACTCTGCAGCTCTTTAGAAGTCATACTTCTGAAGCATAATGCAATACTTGCTGTGATCATACTGGTAATATGCTTTTTTCAATTATTAGTTTAACAATTAGTTCTCATGAGCTGTTTATTGTACCTTTAACATCATTGTAGCTTACATTCTTTTTTCTTTTATACTAGAGTTACTAGCAAGGAAGTTACGTTGAAGTTTAAAAATGTTTTTCAAAAAAGCAATAATACAATACTAACAAAACTTTTTGATACCATACTGAAATACATTAATTATATGTAGTGGAAATTAGTATGATTTAGATGTTATTTATATTAGATATTATTTTTTTTATCCGATACAATAAGATAGATTGTGTAAATGCAGGAGAACTACAACTTTGGTGCGCAGCTACCACCAAAAGCCTTCAATAGAGAAGTAATGAGTTAACAATTAAAATTTACCTTTATTTCATTTTCAAAATAAACAATGCAAAAATTCATATTTTTGGGGGGATAGTTATTTTTTGCTTTATTTGTCATGGCAATTTTTGAAAGAAATAAGCAAAAGTTCCATTCAAAATATTAAAACTTGCAACAATACTAGTAGTTTTTAAATAAAAACTTTAAAATAACGATATCATATATGTATTAAGAGTAAGTAAATGTTGTTTTACAAGTACACTATTTGAAATGTTTAATATATTTAAACATAATATATTTAAAATATATATTTTATGTCCATTAAAGCATGGTAGCCTAAATGAATGTGTACATTGCCCATATGGTTATACTTTACTGGGTGCAGCTGTTCATTTTTTAATGCATTTAATAGATCATAATTTAAATATTACAAATGTTGTTACATGATAAAATAAAGTAAAACCTGTTCAAACTTCCTTACAACTAACATAAAATGCATATAGAATAAAGTAGTATGGTAGACAAGTATGACTTATACAGCTCATTGGCTGAAAGGCGCGTGTCCTCTAGAGCAGTTAAACATTTGAATTAGTTGATTGTGCTCTCAAAGTATCATTTGAATAAAATAAACATGCTATGATACATTAAAACATGTATTCTTTCAGATTCAACAACAAAAAATCTGATCATTGTCCTTTAACATTTTTTTTTATTTTGCAAATGATATGAGAGTTTAATTCTAAAAAGTTTTGGCAAGTACAAATTACATTTTGCTTTACAGCCCAGTTAGGTTATGCCCTAGTACGTATATGATTGTTACAGTGATTTATTTAAAAGAAACATCACAGACTATGAGATATATTGCTCTTTATAGCCAATTTAAGCTTTAATAAATGAATGTGATAAAATCTTCATATCTTACTGCATGTATAATTTGCGAATCACTTGCAACTGGGTTCAGGCAACTCATTTATTGATATAACTGTCTATAAGCACTACTTAACAGTTGAAAATAATGAATGTTGCAGAAGTTACTCTTACAAGGTTAGCATGCTTTTGGCAATGTCATGCAGTATATAATATAATATAATATAATTGTGTTGATATTAAAATATGTTACAAAGACTGAGATTTATTAATTGAAAATGTATATTTTGGTTTTACACATGTGCTGATTATACAGGTATCTACATTAGAAACAGAATAGGCTTTGAATTAGCTCTCAAATGTATAACTTATTTGAAAATAATTAAAATGCATTTGACAACATTTTCTGAGGACACTTTAAATTAAATTTCTTTAAACAGACTAGTATGTGCCCAATCAAAATAATGAGTAATAAAAATGATCCATAGGGACAAATGTAATAAAATATAAGATGCAATGATCAATCCAAAAAAGTATATTACCTTGATAAGGTACTCTCTATGGGCCAGAGTAGGGTTTATATTTTTGTAAACATGCCAGCTAATCAGCCTATAGTTGTTAGAGATGTAAATGTACAAATTCCCATAATTATTATTTTTTTATTGATACTGCTGTTTTTTTAGTGGTTTAAGACATAATGTGTTATAGTGATAAATGTTATATCTTCTTTTCCATTTCAGCTATTACTCTCCATTATAGCTTAGATCAATCTATGTCAATGTGTAATGGTTTGATATTTGGTAATCTGCATAAAACTGAATGATAATGAGAACATATTTCATGTACATTTGATTGATATGAATATTATAATTTGAGAGTGGAATTTTTACATACTTTAATAACCAAGCATACATCAGTGACAGCATTGGATTGTACATACAAACAACTGTTCCATTTAATGTGATTATAAAAGTTGATCTTTAGTGAGAAAACTTACAGTGAAAATTGTTGGATCCTCCCAATACTGGTGCTTTTGCCATCTTTTTCAAAGATGGGCCAACTATGTAACACATATTCTTAGACATCAGGAAAGGCTGCTAGAGATTGAGGAATTTGACAAATATATGATGAGCTCCAGTCCAAATATGGTGGTTAAACTAATTTGCAGTGTTCTTTATACTTATCTTCACTATTTAAAAATTCTGAAAGTTGGACCATTACCGAGGACTTTCAAAGGACCTGTGTAATGTTAAGAACAGCTTTATGTTTTAATTAAGCATTGATCATTCATATTCCATCTTCAGTATTAGATTTACTCTTAAAGATCTGACTCAGCTGCTGCTGGTATCCACCCACTTTAAGGTCAATGGGAGGAGATGACTTTGTATGAAAGGCAGTACTACATTTTCAGGCACAAAATATAAGTAACAAAGTGGTCTTCATTTGCTGGAGATTTGCTTTCTAATTAAATTGCTGTGACGACAAACTATTGCTTTGAAAGTTTGTGTGTCTGCTTACCAAATGACTTTGTTCTTAAAGCAAAGCCTTTTAGACCTGTCTCTCGGTTTCAAATCCTCCCCCCACCCCCCCTTGAGGGCCTTATCAGGGTAGAGGCAATCAGCATTACTAGAGGTTAAAACTCTAAACTTTAAACGTGAATTTAATATTGTAGATTACTATTTTAAGTGATTAAACAGAACATGTTGTCACAATCTGCTTTAATCAATTGGGCTTGATCAGAACCTAGTTCCACCTACCCAGCAGAATGATGGAGTTCTTTGTAAACCTCTGCTACAAAAGATGAGCAGCAGGGAAAACGCCCAAGAATGCTTCCAAGAAATAAACAGTTAAGAAACCAGTGGTCATAGGATGTAACCACTCTCCAACACAGGATACCGTCACCCAGTAAGACACTCACACAATTTTTGATGTGAAGCCAAACTGACTATATTTTATTATGTACTCTGTACATATTTATACAGTTTATCCAGTGGAGAACAACCATTTACAGAACGGGTTACATAGTTACAAAGTAATTAAGGTTGAAAAAAGACTTTCAGTCCATCAAGTTCAACCTTTTAAGATCTCTTCTGATCTGCAATATGGGGATTAGTTATTAATTGATTAGTTGTTAATTAATTATTAATCAATTATTTAATTATTGGTTTTTAATTTAATTTTAATTTTTTAATTATTAATTAAGGTGCAAACCTACATGTAAATTAAGATCCCCCAATCAGGATAATGTGCATTCTTGATTAGCCAATAAAGGCATGCCTATGTGTGAGATGGAACATGTAGTAGCCACCAATCAGGCCAAAGTGCATTCTTAGTTGCCTTAGAAACAGATGTCTACAAGTCAAACAGAACATCTCTGGCGTATGTGCAAGACAGCACAATCTACTCTGTAATAGCCAGAGTCACTATCTCAAGAGTGTTGACTTAGCACTTAAGGATAAGACATGGCAGGTGGGAGCCATGTGATAATTGCAATATTCTACTGAGCTGTCCATCTGCAGAGCAACATACATAGTTGTTTTTACTATATTCCCTTACTATCCTAGAGCCATTTTTGTGTGTGTGCGTAAAACTGTTCCCATGCTTAAAGGCGCAATGCGAAAACCCCGTTTTTAATGAGTTTATTAGCATAGGGTTTATGCTGCATTGCACTAACTTGTGGTACCTTTTCTTTTCATTTCCCTAGAACTTAGGGTTTACCTCTAACATGTTCATGCCTCAATCACTTATTGGATAAACAATATGTTATTTACAACAATACCTGCAACATGAAACACAATTTATATCCAATCATACACAACATAAACAATATATGTCCAACTGGGTTGGGCAGGACAGGAACTTGTCATCTCAGGCCTAGGCACATTACTCTAGGCTTTGGGCATGACCACAAGTAGCATAGGTACCCCGGAATTCTAAACCATACAAAACCTAGTATACTCATAAACCAAATTACATATAATATTGTCATCATATTTTTACCCAGGGTAGTTCCCAAATCTACAAGGCCAATACACACTCCACAATAGTCCAGTAAAGCTCTGGCATGAAGAAATGGGGTGGCAAGGGGTCCCCCTGTGCCTTTCAAATTCAGTTGCGGCGCATGTATTAATCAATGCTTCATTAAACAAAATGCACTTATTGTTAGCACATTAAAATGGTCTGTTATGCTTAGTGGAATTATTAATTATTTCCACACAATATTTTACAAAATTAATAATTTTTGATGGATTATATATATATATATATATATATATATATAATCAGAGTATTGCAGTGAATAGTGATACCTTTTTTATTGGACAAACGTATTCATAATAAAGCGACGAGCTTTCGAGAGATAATGCCTCTCTTTATCAAGTCAAAAAGCTTTTTGACCTGATAAAGAGAAGCATTATCCCCCGAAAGCTCGTGCTTTATTATGAATCCGTTTGTCCAATAAAAAAGGTATCACTATTCACTGCAATACTCTGATTATTCAACTGGATTACTGGACATTCACGGCTACCTCACTCTTCATATATATATATATATATATATATATATATATATATATATATATATATATATATATATATATATATATTATATATATATATATATATATATATATATATATTTATATTTAAAAAAACTAATATAATTTTATTGTGTCAGTAACGACTTTGTGAATTTTTCATATTAATAGATATTTTGTTCTGTTTTAGGGCAAAGTATGACATCAACATCTAAAGGAATTTTCCGGCCATTTTTAGTTATCAGCATTGTATTTATCAGTTTTATGATATGTTTACTGATATATGTCAAGCCAACAAACAACTGGATCTCCAACCCTATAGAATCAGCCAACTCTGTTCTTAAAATGAAGCATTTTTTCTCCACTAAAAATGAACCTGTCAATGAAACCATCATTCTTATTTGGGTGTGGCCTTTTGGACAAACATTTGAGCTTAAATCTTGTGAGACTTTGTTCAATATCTATGGGTGCCATTTAACCACTAACCGTACACTGTACAACAAATCAGATGCTGTTCTTATCCATCACAGAGATATCAGTTGGGATTTAACTAACTTACCTCCACAAACTAGACCACCCTTTCAGAAGTGGATTTGGATGAACTTGGAATCACCAACGCATACACCCCAAACAAGTGGTATAGAGAACTTATTCAATCTCACATTAACTTATAGACGTGACTCAGACATTCAGGTGCCCTATGGCTATTTAGCTGTAAGCACAAAACCATTTGAGTTTGAAGTGCCAAGCAAAGACAAACTTGTTTGCTGGATTGTAAGTAATTGGAACCCTGAACATGCTCGTGTGAAGTATTATAATGAACTCAGCAAGTACATTGAAATCCTCACCTACGGACAAGCTTTTGGAGAGTATTTAAATGACAAAAGTCTAATCCCAACTATTGCTTCTTGTAAATTTTACCTTTCCTTCGAAAATTCTATTCACAAAGATTACATTACAGAAAAACTTTATAACGCTTTAGTGGCTGGATCAGTTCCTGTTGTTTTGGGCCCTTCAAGAGAGAACTATGAGAACTACATCCCTGGAGACTCTTTTATCCATGTGGAAGATTTTCTATCTCCAAGAGAACTAGCTGACCATCTTTTAATGCTGAACAAAGATACAGAGCGTTACCTTAGCTACTTTAACTGGAAAAAGCACTTCACAGTCAATCTGTCTCAATTCTGGGAGTCACATGCATGCCTTGCATGTGAACATGTAAAAAGACATAAAGAGTACAAGTCTGTTAGCAATCTAGATAAATGGTTTTGGAATTGAAACATCTCCACTGAGCACTTTGTAGGAAAAAGCAGTAAGTTGGTTTCTCAAGTTATGACACAGGTTTAGTGCTTTGTCATACAGTTTACTGCTCTGTCGGATACATAATTTACTGTAAACTTTGTCAGACATAAAAATCTGTTTGCAGCATCAAAAACATCAGCTTTTATTTTTATGGCAAAACAGTATGTAGTCATCAGCGTGAACAGAGAAAGATTTACTTACTCTGAATTTTAATCAATTTTTCATACATTTTTTTAGATTGTCTACTGAGCCTCAGTGCTGTTTAGCATTTTTAAATCACTGTTTTTTCTATGTGGTCAACTCATTATAACTGGAAAAATCTACAACAGAGAATATATCATAGAGTGTTGTTTTTAATTATATTTGTAAATGTTTGAGAGCAAAACTACACATGATTTTAAAATCGAAATTTGAAAGGCAAGAATGAACAGTCTTTTTGAATGATCTTCTTTACAATAAACTGTTATTTTTTCCAATGACTAACTATCTAACTGGGCCTTTTCCTCAACACTCTGAAGCCATCATCCAACTCTTTCAACGTCTCTCAGTATGGTCTCATTCTTTGCAGTCTCTCTTGTGTATTGTAAATGTTCACTAGTTGTCTGTGGTAGTGTTTGTTTTTGTGTAGTTTTAAAGAAGGGCATATGGGTCTTTATGTCCTCATTACTAGCACTCATGTGTGTATTAAATTAGAAAAAAATATTAATACTATTATTTTTTTATAGTAGATAAATTTAAATATGAAAACCGATCATGCTAAGTTGGTTCAGATCACTCAAAATTCAGGTCCATTGTGTTATTGCTTTGCTAGAAAAAAATACTTACAAAATATTATGTGGCACTATGTTTATTTGGAAGTACATTTTCATTTATAGATCGCCAATGACTATCCAAAAACAGAGTATATAGTATAATATTCCTTATTTATAAGTGTTAAGGAGATTCATGTTCAATAAAAGGTGTATCCCAATTGAGTCAGTCTTTTTGATTGACATATATGTGCTTGCTTGTCCATTGTAGTCATATTTTTTTAAATGTACCATTTAAAAGAGCAACACATAAAAAATGAGCAAATTTTTTTTAGAATGTAAAAAAAAATACAGCTTCTAATTTATGATCGTTAATATGAAATTATGCTGCTATGGAATCTAACATTTTTGCTTCAGCAAATCACCTTCCTGGGGTGAGAGAAGACATTGAATGCATAGATAGTGTTTATCTGCACAATGGAAATGGAGGGTCATTAGTTTACTATGACACCTCCACCTGAGTCAGTAAAGAATAATTGCATATAAAAGTAGCAAAATGTAAAGATTGTGTTTTTTTTTTTATGTTTTACTTTCTAAAATCATTTGAGCATTATCATGATTAGTAGTCCTCTAAAATCTAACTTTGTGATAGTAAGTACTTTATATGGAGCTCTTAAAATTCTTGTAAAAATGGTATTTAATATAATTAGAAAACCAGCATTTTTTATGTATGCATCATAGAGAAATGACACATAGCTCATTGTCAAAGCAAAAATGAAGCACTGGTTATATCCAATGCACAATATCTGCCATATATATGTATATATAAAAGAGAATGCACTACTGACATCATTTTAGGATTGTTTGTTTCAGATATTTTATGTATTCTTTTTGCCACAATTTCTCCAGTCTGCCTTGTACAGCATCATATATGTTCCACAGCTTGTGATTTCAGTTCATACTTTATTTTATTTAAGTGTTTTTATGCAGCTTTTAAACATGTGTCTTTGGAAATAATCTATAGGTGAAACCAGCTTAATGTATATGCAGGCACAAAGGGAATTTTTTTAACAACTGCTGAAGATGCACAATCATAATAATCTTTATTAACATAAAGCTCGATATTTATGGAGTAATTTATAATTAATCAAGTAAATGAGAGCAAAAAGGTGGTATATGACTATGTCACAGCAGTTGTCAGGTTTAAGCATACACCAACCAGTGACTACAAGTAGACTACAAGCAGCCACAATCACCTGAGAGTTCAGGGATGACATTACTCCTGGATCAGTGGATCAGTGTAGAGTACACATACATCTTGCCTCTCTCCTGACAAATTTTAGTTTCTGCTTTCTACTTTTTTTATTTTATTTTAGAATTCTTATAAAAGTTACATTACTAACTTTCTTTTCCACCATGTAATTATTCTAGCATACCGTAATGTGATCTATAAATCTGAAAGCTTTGGGAACTTTCCATTTCTCTTGTAAATGTATACCTGGCATCATCTCATAATGAGCTAATTTATTCATAAGTGCCAAATCAGTTGCAGCATTTGGAAATTACTATAATTGTCCAAGGCCACTTTGAACTGCACCCCCTTCTTTTGTGTGTAAGATTGAAAATTCACTACCTTTTGCAATAACTTTTATCTAATTCAAACAAGAAATATGTAGCCATTTGACTCATATATTAAGTCCATATATCTTTAGTTTGTCCATAGAAAATTACTTTAAAAAAAACCCAACTCTACCACAGAATATTACAACGTTAATTTAAATTTATAGGACATGGATATGTCTTAACCCTCACTGTAATGTAAGCTTAAAAGAACATTTTATAGTTGTATTTTATGGATTGAAAAGGTTAATGGAATTGTAAAGATGGGTGGTGTTGGTGAGTAATTGCATAATAATACATAGTTAAATGTTTGAATACTATTTGACAATAGGAGAAAGACAATATGCCATGAATGATTTCTGGTGATAAGATGAGTGACAACTTTGGGTGACATCTTTTCAACCTGAAATTAAATCAAGTATTATTAACTAGATTTAAATATGTTTCAGTTCCCCATTAAAATGTGCTTTAAACCTTTGTATGACATCTACATCGGATTTTCAAAAGTGTCATGTTTTATCACAAAGTAAAAAATATTGTTATGTATTTTAGATGTTGAATGCAAAATTCTATTTGTTTAGCACTCAGCATACTTTGCATTGTAGGTTGATATCATTCTGACAGTAGTTGCATTAACAATTTCCACTATTCAAAGTTTAAATGTATTTGTCTTGACAAATGAGACAATGATTCAGTGTAAAAGTCATAATAGTTATGTTTTGCTCATGTTAGTCTACATCCCAATGCAACCTGTGTAAAAGGGGCATTTTTGAAAAATGAGAACCTTGACTATTTTTACTGTGAAAATTAATTGTGTGTCTAATCCCCTCCTTAAAATGTATGAAATTAAATTTATACCAATTCACATAACTTCAATATATTTATACCATATGTGTGCAGAGCTCAGAATGCTATGTTTGTGATAAAAAAAGCATGATCCTAAATGTACTTGTCTATTACGTTATTCTACTTGTGCATATTTTCACTGGTATGCTGCTGACCAATATTTTCAACATTGTATTCTGTGGAACCCTGGGGTCTGTTTTTATCTTCAAGCGTATTTAGAAAAAAATCACATCAAGAAGGTTTCTATTGAAAACTTTCTGGTGACCTTGAGACAAATTTAAGATTATTGGGGACAATGTGGCATTGAATGCTAGGGAGTCATTATAGCTACAGCAAAAGTTATTGTGGTATTCCACAGAAATAATTTTGGTATTTCAGAGTTCCATCAATTTCTTTGGTACTCACAAATGTTAACTATGACTGAACAAGCTTGAGAAAGATTGGTGACTAATATATATAATGATTTGGACAGTAAGCAAAACCTTGACATGCCAACTGTCCACAACACTTGTCTCTTTCTTTATGATTCAGTCCTGTCACTGTGAGCAGAGGAAATAATAAGTAAGTAAGCATTTAGCTGTGCCAAACAAGTGTTTATTAGCTTTTTTCTAAATATTTAGCAATTTTATACTTTCTGAAATTGCACACAATCTGATATATTCTACTATATGATATAGAATTATATTTACTAATCTGCATTGATCCTTAAAGGAATATTCTGTGGCCAATATTTCAGAAATAATCACTATCATTAAAAAATATATATATGTATATATATATATATACTGTATGTATATATATATATATATATATATATATATATATATATATATATACTCCCTGAATTGTAATGATCCAGTCAATTAACATATTCCTTTATGGGACACCATCATATTTGAAACACAGACTTTCACTATAATCGTTTTATAAGTTTAACAATGTTTTCCCATTGTGCTGCTTATATTTAGTGCATTGACCTCTTATGACTTTAGAGTCTTGCAGTGCAATTAAATCCTTGAAAGCACAATGGAATTGTTTTAATCAAAAGGAGTTAAATAAAGGAGTTAACAGATTGGCTCTGTAGCATAGAAAGTGGAGATATGAACTCTATTTTATCTCCAGTTTTTAAACTCCTTATAAAAAAAGAACTCCTTAAGTGAAAATGTGGACAATCCTTGCAAGCATAGGTTAAAAGCACAGCTTTGACAATGGGTCCATTCAAGCACAGGTAAGGCTCTTATTTCAATATGTTTTAATATGTGATGATGTTAATTAGTACTTGTTTTAATTGCTTATTATTAATTGATTATTGTATTACAAACTAGGAGTCCTAGTCTATTAGAAACTTGTAAATGCCTCTAATCCGTAATTTTGACTCTAAATATTTAGATGCATTCTATTGACTCAAGCTCACAATTTACCTTCTTAAGCCTTAACTCGCAAACCCTGCCTTTTTAAGTAGGATTTCAGGGGGCATGATCATATTATCTGACAATATTTAAGCAAGCCCATACTTTACTTCTTAGACACGGCAAGTCATAAATGAGAACGTCATCATGACGTCAGTAAAACATGGAAGTTACTCGTAATCTGCAATTGGAGGCTACAAATAAATTAGTGCCAATAAGTAATATTATCCGATTGGGCTCGTAATCAATTGCATATTTGTGGGTATGAGATTGTTCAGCAATTCGAATGTGTTTCCATGCCTTGCCATGCTTTTAAAGTACAGTATTGCATGTTCAATTGTTGCTACAGCTAAAATTAGTGTTTGAAAATGGCCATTTGAGTTCTATTTAGTACTCATAATATTTTTGACAGAAACATACATTTTTCAGTTGTGGGTTAAACTTTATTTGCAAGCTAAAGGCTACAAGCCTAATAGAATATCAATTTTGTGTAACTTTATTGTTTAGAGCTCGTAATATTCGAGCTGTGCTAAAACCAATGAGTTCCAAGTCCAAATATGTATCTTTGGCTTGTCCTTAGTGATTGTGGGCGGGTAACTCATAATCGGATTGCGATTAGCTAATAGAATATTTGGCAATATTAAGAGTGATTTTAAATGTGTATAAATGTACACATTTGCCAATGAATAGAGCCCTAGGTTTTTAGGATATCCTTCTTTCACTACACATTGGGTCATCTGTTCCTCAGTACAACTATTAAGTCATTGGGATTCCCTGAATGATGTATTTTAAACCCCCTGGTTTCAGATATATTTACAACTTTTCAAGTTTTAAATATCATTTAAGAAAACATCATTACAAAAAGATGTTGTATGCTAATCTAATATCTGGAAGTCTAGAAAATGAACATGTTAACAGCTACACTCATCCTCCCTCAAATTGTATACATTACTGGCAGCTTTTTATTCTTTAAACATGTTCTTTAAAATACATATATAACCTGATTTCACTTCCATTAACAATTGTGATAATATTTTCAAGTTCTCATTAGCACAAATAATTATTAAACTATTACCATGCACTGCTTTCACCCATATAATCCAAACACTTTATTGTTACTCTAGGCCAGTGCTTTCCAAAGTTTTCATGTTAGTGACACACATTTAGACTGGCATAATTTTGCGACACAGTAATTCAAATTAGAGGTTAATCTAACCCCTTATAAGAGATACGAACACATACATATATTTCGTTCATGCAACACACCTACACATTGCAGCCGACACACTAACATGTGGCAACACACAGTTTGGAAAGCTCTGCTCTAGACAAATATAATTACAAACATAGATATTTCCTCTTCCCTTTCCGTCTACTTCCCTTTTTCATCTTGTTCATTTTCCATCTCCTTTTCTCTCTAATGGATTGTAATTACATTACAATACTTAGCTTATACTAAGGCTATTTAGATGAAAGAACATGCAATTCGGATTGTGAGTAGTGTTATGCAATGTCTTCGTGTTGTATTTTTATTATTGAGGTGGTTTCATCTAAATTTTCAATTCGGACAAAGGAAAAGGGGTGTGGTGCCTAGTTCAGACAGACAGTGTAGAAAAGATGGCATAGGATATTATCACTCTTATTGCTATGTACAATCATGAGTGCCTGCTGGAAGGATCAAACAAAAATAACCTTGTAAAAATTTGATGGGGATCACACATTCCTTCTACATCAAGTGATTTCTTATTATTCTCCAATAGAACAGATCTTGGGATTTCTGTTGTCTCTCATAAGTGCATTTCAGTCTAGGTCTATGAAGCTTAGGTCTAGGGCAGTCCATTTTTAGAGGCAGCAAGCTGCCTAAAGTTTCTGATGCAATGTCATGCATTTCCTCTACATGAAGAGAATATTTTGTCTGAAAGTGTACCTGGCACTTTCTGACTTACTGTATGCTTACATAGACACATATAGACTTATTATTTTCTATATAGGTGTGTGGTAAGCATATAATTGGCATATAGTTATAGAAAATGAGGAGTAGTAATTGTTTTATTGGGGGTGCACAAATCTGAATGATCCTAGGGCATCATAAACATAAATACGCCTCAAACATCTCTAGAAATAGGCACTTATATAACTGAGGTATCTTCTATAGCTCCTTGATCACATTTTTTTTGGGCAAAAGTGTTTTGTGCTTCTCTATGTCTGCCAGTCTATTTGTAGTCTGTATCTGTTTTGAATATTTCCCATCAGGTATAGCAACCTGTAGTCCCTGTACATACTTTTATGATCACATATTATCATTTTATATTTCTGTTTATTAGTGATTTGATAGTTTGATTTGTAGCCTGCTTTAGTCTTGCAATAAAATATAATTTGTTTGATCATCACTCACTACCATGATGACAATGTTGAACTGTGATTGGTTAGTTGACTCCAGTATCATACTGCTCATTTATACATGGTAGTGAGTAAGAGCAAATGTCCAGTGACATTGAAAAATCCACTATTGGATATATATATATATACACGTGAATTGTTTGCAATATTCCAGAGATAGTATTTCTTTTGAGTTTCTGTCCCAGTTTTTGTAGTCTGCATATGTGAATCTTACCAACCCAGAGCATGATGAGACTGATGAGACTATAAAATATTTTTTCATTTAAAAGAGTTTTTACCATTGTGAAACAGCCTTATAAACAGGGTCAAAGATTTTTCACCAGTGTGAGACCACCTTATAAACAGGTTATAGCTGTCTGCCGCACTATTGCAGCAGTTCTATGAATGTGTTCTCTCCTTCACTCCCCTTACTTTCACTCTTTCTCCTTGCCTCATCTTCCTAGCCCACTCTTTCACTTTTTCCCATCACTTCTCCTGAACCCTATCACTCTTCTCTCTCAAACTAATTGTATTTCTCTTCCATGCAAGTCACTGTAAATGTATATCTCACTGTGATTTACCAACCAAGGAGGAGTAAAATAACTTTGGCTACAGTGGAATCACCTTGAAATAATCATTGACTCACTTTCTAAATCACATTTTCATTTTCAAGATATCTCAAACTCTGCTGTCAGTATGGAAATGTGTTACAGGATCATTGGCAGCAAATGTATTAAATGTAAGAATTCATCTCTTCTACTTTCAGCCGCTACAGCTAATGACATAGAAAATAACAAATTAAAATGTATATGTATCATCATTTGGACGAGCATTGTAATGTATGTAATTTGTAAAATGACAGTCACTACATCATTTTCCATTATTCTATTTAGCTTGTAAAAGTAAGAAAATATATTACAAAAATGGAAGGTTTTGACTTAAATAACTTTGAAGGCAGAAGCAAGTTCCTTCACTGGCAGTTATGTAATCATCAATATTGTATCTTTACGTATCAGAAGGGGTAAATAGTTCAAATATATTTTTAGTCCCTTTTTCTCACAAGTATATAATTAGAAACCATTAATGTGAATAAAAATGCAATGATTTTTATCTCAGAATATTTTGTGATATTACGTGTCAAAATATAAGTCTCTTAAAAATGTTGTTTCAGTATGCAGCTATACTAGATTAAAAACAGAACATGCATTACAGGAAATCCTATTAAAGCACGTGTAGAGGAAATATTAATTTTTTGGCTCAAAATATAACAACGTTTTATATTTAGAAGTTTAATTAGAGTTAGCCATTGTAAAATATATTAAAGGTCCACAACCCCCTCCCCCCCCCATATGAGCTCTGCACCGCTAGATAGAGGGTAAAAAAGGATGTCGAAAAAGTGTCTTAATTTTAAAAATTGATGCTAAATTCATGGAGTTATGATCAATTGAGTCAGACTACTTCACTGTGTAGCCTCTGCCTGAATAAGTAATGAGGTCTGTATTTTGTGGAACATAATGAATAATAATTAGATTCAGGTGTAGAAGATTTGAATGAGGCAGTGGCTAACTACTTCCTTATATTCTAGCAAGTAGTATAGCAACTGAGCAGGTGGCACACAGCAGGTCCCAGGTTAATTCCCCCAAAAAATCAAAAATATGTTTAGTTTAATAAACCATATGTCAATATGAGATAACTGTTTTGCTTTTTGTGTATTCAAAAAATATTTTAATAATTAATTAAATTACTTATAAAACTCTTACTGATGTTGCAGAGCCTATAAGGTGACTTTTGTGGTACTTTAAATAATTACACTTTAGTATTAGGGGATCTCCTTTTTTACGACGCATTTTGGCACTGGCTACAACAAAGAACAGCATGTTGTGAAGCCTCCCTCACACTCCAGTACAACATCTGTGTGCCTATCCATTCTCTGCTACATGTGCACTAAAAACGACACAGGGATTGATCTACTCTTGACATACCCTGCATCGCCATACTCCAAGGTCTAAATGTAATTATTTGGAGAACTACCAGTAGGACACAATCTTCCCTCTGGACAAATTTGACCTATAATTGCAAACAATTACATTATTTTTGATGTGTAAATTATTTTACTATACAGAATGAATATTAATACTCCATTTAAACATTGTGATTAGATTCACTACACCTTACAGTGAAGTGCCTTGATGGGCTATGGTGACAATTTCCCCCATAGGAAATAGCTATTAAGGACTTCACAACTCTTGAAAAGTTGTGTTTTTTTTTTAAATTTGTACAAAATATTTTAAATATGTAGCATTTACAGCAAACACATACATTTAGGCTTCGCAAATTCCTACTCTGAACACAAATAATCTTTTTTTAGCCGCATGGAACTATTTTTTAATGTGTGTTTTAGAAAAGAAACACAACACAGAAACTCTGATGGACACAAATAGGTTCCAGATAAGCACTATGCGCCGCTTTTGCATGCATTATTTGATCTGTTACCTTCAAGCTTATATATACATAAATGCTTGCTGACTTTCAAATGGAATAAAGGGATGTACCCCTTAAATTGATATTTCAGATGCATAAACCAAATTGTATGCATAATGAAAATAACCTGCAGCAAAATACTGTACATTACCATTTAGAGGTAAGAAAACAAAATACTTGTTTTCATGCACATTGCTGTTGCTTTATGCCTTAAACACTTTGCAATTCATTCTAGTCTCAAACAGTGCCCGCTAGTTTATGTGGTATTAAAGCAACAAAGAACAATAGCTTCAACAGCAAAACAAATCAATGATCTATTATGATAATATTAATTGTTAATATTAGAATATAAAGGTGCTGCCATAAATGTAATGAAGATTAAAAGGGCATTTTGGTGTACTATGTTTAATGTGGAGTATCATAATCACTGTTGATTTAAAGGACCAGTGTAATGGTCCCATTTTCATAACTTTTATGTAGGAAAGACCAGTATAAACTTTTTTTTTTTTTTTGAGGTTTCAAAGTTAATCTGTGCAAAAAAAATATTGAAAAGTTTCCATTGATTTTTAGTTTTAGATTTTAGAGTACAATTTGAGTTCTTAAATGTTAGGATGAGCACCAACATAAATGTGGTTGAAAAAACAGGACATTTTAGATTTTTGTCAGAAAATATCAGATATTTCTTCATTAAAATAAATCCATATTTTGTTTATACCACTTTCTACTACTAAAACTGAAGCTGAACCATTACAGGGGACATTTTACAATTTACTCTGTAGATATCAGTATGTACAGACAACATTCAATATCATCATTATTTTATTTTTCTTAAAAAAGTCCACTGTAAAGATTATCAGAAGTCAATTAAGAACAATGAGCACATTTGTAGTAAAAGCAATGTTAGCAAAATGTTAGATTTTGCGTGTACATTTGTGTGCTGTGGGACAAGATTTTAATGTCAAATGCTATTTTGTGAATTTGCCTTTCAGAAGAAATAAACATTAGTGCCAAACTGTTAAAGTACTGACATTAAGTTAATGTATTGTTAATGCCACCTGTTATAGTCTGTGATCATGTATTGTATTTTTGCACAATTTTGTAAAACTATACATAGATGACAAATGCATAATATGTAGAATACTATTTTTAGATGTAATTTATCATACTGTGGCTCTGTTATTTTCATGCACTTCGTGAAATATTGTGATGTAACTTATTGCTGCAATTTAACATACTACTAACTACATTTCTGCAAATTATGGTCTTGATTGTTTGCTTGTTCCATTAACTGTTTTTATATTATATGTTTTCAATTGTCATTACTTTTTATATGATCCAAATCTATCTTTAAAGGTGAACAAAGATTAAAATTCTCTTTACTTAAAAAGTCAACCTCAAAAGCATTATTGTATTCTATTCTATTCTATCTCAAATCTACATGGGAATTTAAATGCAACAATAATAATGATTTGATGGCAGTATTAAGTCCACAATCCACCAAATATTTATCAGAGGGCCCCAATATTTAGGTAAATAAACAGTGAAGTTATCAATTTAACCCAAAATGGCACTGCCTGCTGCCATGAGATAATGGGTGTGTACTTTTAATGGTTGTACTCCCCCTTTTCTAATTCACTGATATCAACAAATCAGAGAAGAGAATTTTGAAGACATCAGCATTGATTTTAAAAACCCCATCTACTATGTAAACAAGCGAGCGGTGCCTATATTTCACATAGCACTGGCACCCATTTAATTGTGTGCCCATACTTTTATTATATAAGGTTGAAGGGAATTCATATTAACTGTAGGACTGGTGTTTTATTAAGGGATAGCATATAAACATTTTTTAGCAAGTATCTAGTAGGCAGGGAGTTTTGAATAGTTTTGATTGGTTACTTGAACATTGGTTATTTAAACCTACTTAGTGTGCGATTGGTGAGACTTTTTGGGGAGAATAGCTTTAATGTGAATGCAAATTAACGCTACACATGCTAAGCAGAAATGTGAAGCTTAATGAGCCCTAAGTATTTAATGCTATCTAAACTGACAACATTTCCAAAATTTGAGTTAAACTTGACAACCATTGCTTTCTTATGGAAATATTTGAAGGATCCACTACATGTTCAGGGCTATTGTTTATCTCACACATACACAGAATACAGTTGTATTATATGTCCGAGAGTAAAGTGCACCATAAATTTTCTTGCACATCTTCACTGCCGCCCTTCACTACATCTCTTTTATATCAAATGTTCTAAAATTTGTAGCTATATCAATACATCCTCATGCAGGCAAACAGGATACATCTGTGTACAGTGGATATACTATTTCTTCTCTTAACAAAATAGTAGTAAGAAATGACTATGAATAGTTACATTTTAGCACTGGCATATATATGAATATTTGTATTTAAATACTGTAATGTATTCTCAATGCATCTGAAATTCTGTTGTGCATTAAACAAGATCTTTAATAATTAGGGTTGATCTATCATCTTATTTTGTAAAGCTGTAAGGCAAATGCTAGTGTAGAAAATAAAAACAGAGAAATGTATACACTGGCAAAATGCAATCTTAACATTTTGTGTGCCAGGCAATTATTAATATGTTCTTATTTTAATGATCACCAAACAAGCTAATAATGAAATAAAATATCCTGACACACAGGATTTGCAATCTATAGCTCAAAATCATTGTGTGAATCAATGCTACACGTGTCTAAGGATATACACAGTGGACATAACGAATTCAACACTTATCACACAATGGCTTTGGATGAAATATACATTACTAGTGTCACAGATTGAGCAAACCCACTAGTCCTTCAAATATTTCTGGACCAAGTATACCCATAAACAGTGAATAAAGTTTGCTGAACATTGTATACCTATGTTACCCTTCCTTAACTCTCCTTCAGCAAACTGCTATTCTTCCTTTCCGTCATTTTCTTGATTTTCCACATCCAACCTTAATTTCCTTTATTTTTCTCCATTATAATTCCTTTTATTATTTTTCTCATCTCAGTGAGGCTCTGCTTAAAACCATGGAGGGCTTTGCAATGGGCATGGTTTCCTAGAGAGTTGGGTAACTTGCACAGTTTAGTTTACTCCACTTCTCATCTATTTCTTGTTTTTCCTCATCTATGTGCAGCATGGCAGCTCTCCTCTCACATAAAAGAGTTATGGGATTGGTGGAACGGCAGGAAGAAAGCACTGTGGAAAAGCTCCTAAAAAGCAGAGAGGGGGAGGGATGGAGAAGGCAAATAAGGGCACTGTATGGAACAGCAAAGGAAGAGACAAAGAAGGCATAGTCTCAGCATCCACACTGAAACTAATGCAATCTGGTGAAGGAAATGTGGGGGTTCATCAAACAGTCAAATTACACAAGTAAAACTGAAAAAAATAATGCTTGGTGACATTGAGAAGACAACAGAACTCTATTAAGCCTCCAAGACTACATGAGTGAATGTGAAATGATGGGAAACATGCATAGTGTGTGAAGAAGATTGTAGGGTAGGATTGGGAGGGGAGAAGTCAGGACAATCCATGACCTGTGCAAAAATATCTATAGCATGTAAAGATAGTAGCAGTATTAGGACCCTCTCACACAGTTTAAACAGCAAATACTGCTTTAGTAACCCTTACATAGACCATGTGATTTGTGTCCTTTCACACAGCTACTATCAGCCTCGTCATGTTTATCCAACTGCTATCATAATTAATGTATGAACATGAACTATGCTTCTTTTAAAAGTATGCAGTTGCATATACTCTTTTATTTCTCACAGACTCGATTTTCATATAGTTATCATTGGTTATCAATAGATGGATTAACTAAATTCAATAAATGCTTATGACCTTTAGTAACATACTCCTATGGCCATGGTTGCAACCACAGGGGATTATACTTAACTTTACATGTTTTGGGTTAAAATTCTGATTAGAATAGGCACCTAAAACAGACTGCAACCTCAAATAATGACTAAATTAGCTGATAAAACATAACATTATAGATAGAAATAAATGTATAGAAATTATGTAATAACAAAAATGATGGGTTTTGTGGAATTCCTGCCTTTCAGCTCTCACACAGCTGTCTTTTTTTTTTCATTGTTCATTTGTGCTTGGACAATAGTGTATATTTGTACATAAAATAACTAAAGTCAGAGGTTCTCATCAGGGAACGAACTAACCTTAATAGGTTAGTCCTCTGGACATGATAATCCAATCTGAGAGCAATCTCTTTTAGCTCACTTGTGCCCTTTACAGGGACCCAGCCCCAAAATACCAGGCAATTCTACTCTGAACAGGAGAAACAGCAAACCCCAGATGTGTTTCGACCTCTGTGTGCCTCGTCAGTGAGGTGTATCTGAACTCCCTAAGGCACAGTGAGCAAGGGGTCCAAATCTGGAGTCCCCTATTAGCCTTAGGGAGTCTACACCCTAAGGGTGATTTGTATAAACAAAATAACTGAAGTTTATGCAATGTTGCTACATTTAAATGGTGCGCTGATCTTGTTTTCATTATTGAACTTTTTATTCTGATTCTGAATAATCCAGCTCATGAGCTTTGTTTACACTGTTTTTACTGATTTATGTGAATTAATTGTAATCCACATATTTGCCTACAATTTTAGAATGATCCATTTCTCAACTATTTTCTTATTCAAAAGTTAACAGAAACAATGTAGGAAAATAAACAGCACTATATTATAAAGAAATGTTCAGTCAATACACTCAATAATTTAATTGAATGCATTTTGAAGATTCAGTAATGCAGCACAATATTGTTCTTTTTTTGTTGTTAATCAATGGAAGCATAATTTTTCTACTGTGACTTTGTTATATTAAATGTGAATTTCAAGCAAACACAACACATTGCACAAATATCACTTGCCAATGTATTCACTGGTTTACAACTGAATTTGGACAATTCAGGATAAGTTAATTATCAAGTCCTTTTAAGCTTCTTTTTTATTAATTGCTGATCTGTTCCTACAAACTTTGTACATTATTTTCTTTGTGAAAGAATAGATCATTCCCAAAACATTTCACATCCCTACACATGAAGACTTTTTGTTCAAATGGTCTGTCAAAAAGCTATTTTATTGCTGCTCTAGGCTGCCTATGTAGCTACTAATGGTGAAGTTTAGTTACAGTATATTAGACAGACAAATTAACGGGCCACTATAGTATAGGAAAAACATTATAAATTACACAGAAACATTATTAGCACAATAGCTGTTATGAAATACAAAATCATAAGGCATTTTTAAGATACCATAATTATGTTAATATAAAGAAGATGCTTTGACAATACTCTTTCCTGTTTGGCGAGAATGTGGTTAGTTTGTTACTTAGTTAATAAACAAGAGCTTTTCCAAAACAGCAGTGTTTTTTTTAATCTTAGTCACAATGAAAAGCACCTATTGTTCTGTTAATTGACCTACACATTGCCAAATCGGAAGGATGAAACTAATGTTGACTATTTGAAAGCTGAATACTGTGCTTTATTTTCATAATCTGTCTTAGTTGTTTTTTGCTTGCAGCAATGCCTTTAGATGGTTTTCCTGCTTTCCTTGCCACACTTTCTGTATTTGACTTGAAGATACATATTTTCTTTGGCATTTGTTATCTTTCTATAGATGATCATTTTGAGACATGACATATAGTATTTGTCCCCACTTACTATTCCAATAGACGTGAAAATCTGCAGCTCAGTAATAAGATAGGCATTCACAAACTATAGGTTTGTCCAAGTTACAGCCCTGCTTAGAGCCCACAAGATAGGGTCTCCTCACACACTATGGCCCTCATTCTATTATCGGCCGTAGGAGATGCGGGGCCGCAAGGACCGGCTGCAAGCTATTTGCCTATTCTATTCCCTTCCGGCCGGGGACTCCGGCAGGCTTGCGGCCGGCGCCTTGTTATCCCTTGCGCCGGAGGAAAGCCTTTGATCTTAAACGGCTGCAAGAGTTTCGGCGGTAAGAAAATCCTGGTTGCTATTCAATTGCTCCGGGAACCCTCTCTGCAAGGCTAAAACCGAGCCGCAGCTTACTTGCAGCAAAAAGGTCCCGCAGGCACACAATTAAGCACATAATAAAGCCATAATAAAGCCATCCTGCACTCTGAGGAGACTATAAAGTGATTGTAGGTGTTAGCATTCATAGCACAACATTCCCCTACACTCAAATCCGTAAATAATTTTAATTTTAATTTATGTCAAATATCCATGGAAAAAGTCCAGAGGGCTTTGAGCACCTCAGACCCGCCCACGCTGCAGGTGGAAAATAAACAGTTAATGAAATATCGGATTTGGGCTGATGTGCAAGCTTGAGAGGGGGTTGCTATTAATCCTCATGTCCCCCATTATGATCCCTAGCATTTACAGAGCTTTACAGTGCCGTCTTGAATTTATTTTTGCATTTAAAGATTTCTGAGCTTACGGCCGATTGCAAGATATACGGCTGGCCGTAAGGGGAGATCCTTGCGGCGCCATATAATTGAATTGCAAGGTAACGGGAGCCCTGCAAGGAATCGTAGCTTTGCGGCCGATTTACGGCCGATAATAGAATGAGGGCCTATATATTTACACAAGTATATCATATTTGGTTTATTAGGAGCCTCTTCTTAGCAGGTTCTGGGCCAAAAATATCATCTTGTTAAGGCAATACCACATCCCATCCTAGAGGGTAGAATTGATCCTCCATAGTGACAGACAAATCTGAAGTAGGCCACAAATGCCTATCCTGTGTATGATATAGACTGGAGGCTACAGTCTAGATTTACTTGTGAATAACAGCTACGTTTTTTCAGGTTCTATTCAACTGCCAAGAGGGAAAATTAATTAGTGAATTCAAATGAATTACACTACAATGCTTAATGTAAAAATAATATGCAATTTTACTGGCACTCTAAAACACACTGAAAAAGGCAAGAACATACGGAGACAGTAGTAATTGTAATCACATATATATGAATTTGCACATGGTCTATTGATACATATCAATTAGGATATGAAAATGCACCCACAATATTATGGGAAATATGTACACTGACCCTAAGACGATACTGTGGTTATTCAAAGTCACATGTTTTCAATATAACTAGAAACATATGTTATCTGAATCAAAGGTTTATCATTCTCCTGCTGGTGTCTTATTCCTGTTAGGAACAAAAGAAAATGCTTGTCATCATTTAAGCAAAACTGAATATAATAAATAAAAATGAAAGGCTGTCTTTATTTACTTACTTTTCTAAAAACATTTTCCCATTATCAAGTCAATTTCTTCTCAAGAGCGTGTTGTAAGTGTAACAGTTCCATGTTAATATACGGTGTAAGTTTAGGTTCCATGTTTGTATAAGTAAGTAAGTCTAGTTAGACTCAGTTGGGATGTCTGGGGTTATAAGCCCGTGGTCAGAATTAAAGGTGTCTATTTTCTTTCTCTTTTTTGGTTTGAAAAGTACAATTTTGCAGATATCTGAAGCAAGCATGTTAATTTAATATTTTTTTTAATAATCTTCCATATTTAGTGAAGTCTATAAGGGTATTTTAATTTTAATATGTTAATAGTCTCAGCGAGTGTTTTTCAGTGTGCATTTTAATGGAAATGTCAGCATCTCTACTTGTGACTTTTATTCTTCAGTACATAGTAAGAAAAGGTCTGCTGCTAGCTAAGATTATAGTGCAAGGGATTTTTTTCCATTATTTATTTGTTATGTCCATTGCAGTGCACATCATTTTGGAGTTAAACTCTTTTATCAAGATCCTAAAATATACTATATAACCTGTTGGCTTAACATATTATAATTAACACAGATTTGTACAATAATTTATGAATTAATGTAAACTGAGAATGCTTTCACATTGTATACAAAATTATTGCCCAACTAGTATAACAGACTGTTGTATAATAACATAACCTCCAGTTATGAGAATTGTTAAACCTAAAGCCTGCGAGAGCACAAAATACCATCAATGCATTTTGTGTTCTAAACTACATTTTGCTATATTTGTATACAAAAATGGCATGTCCCCTTATGTTGAATCCATTTCTCCCCACCCCTACAGCCATTTTTTTACAACACATTTTAGAATTATTTTCAAAGCATTTAAAATGTTTTATAATAATATACTCAGATATTTAGCAAAACTACACAAATTTACCTTTATCCTCACCTGTGTGTAATGCTTATACCAATATTATTATTTTTTTAGTGTTATGTAGAAGAAATTAGTAAAGACTGCAATATTTGGTCTCAGAAGGATGTTTTCATGAGTGCTCAGAAGGAATAAATAAACAGAATAATACAGATCACTTGCCTACTTATTGCTTCCCTAAAGATGGATATTTCACACAGGGTATTTATAATGTGAATTATAAATACACAGCACAATAGCTTGTTAATAATAAATCTTAATTATAGCTTCCACAAGAATGTTAATAGAGCATTTATCTACACAATGATCACACCATATGTGATATTCCACTTTCTACTTCCCCTTAGCTAAGCAAAGTAGTATCAATTAATCAAGGTCCAATACAGATCTACACATCAACAGAAAACCATTAATTATTAATTTACTTGTTTTGAAGGGAATCTAAACAAACAAAATGGTTTCTACAGTTTTCTCCTTTTGTGCATTAGAGCACAAGTTTTATTTTTTTCAAAACCCCATTTATTTCACTTTCTTTTACAAATCATTTATCTCATTTTCATTGGTCATATCTTTATCCTTATATTTCAACAAGCATTATCTTTCATGTCTCCATGTTTATATTCTTTTTTGCCTCATCCTTTACTGTACTAAAGTTCTTCAAGCTCCTAGCTAATCTAGGGCCTTCATTCAGTAAATTTCAAATTGTAATGTAGCCCGTAAAATAATTTTCTTTTCAATTGGCGTCTTTTAGCTACCAGCAATCGGTTTGCGGGTATTGGCTCAAAATCCCTGCGGTTGTCAAAAGTGTAACTGCAACCTATCTAAGCCTTTGAACTTTCAAGCCCATAAATGTTACAATCGCAAATCTCTATTCAATTACTATAATTCCTCAAGCCCGCAATTGCCTTCAAACCCGTCAATGGCAAATGTAGAAGAAAATCCTTTGCGTACCAGATACGACTTGCAAGGGGGTTAAACACCTGTTCGGAGCACTGTAAAAGCAAATAAAAAAATGAATACTGCCCTTTAAAAGATGGGGAAAGTGATGAAAAACATTAGAATTAATTGCACAGCAGTCTCAGGCTCGCAAATCCGCAATACATTTTTTTATTATTTTAAGTTTTATTTCTGTGTTATATCATTTTTTGGTAATCAAGGAGCTAATACATATCAGGCCACCCACATGGACTAGAACAGTATCGTCATTCATTTTTATTATTTTGTACATTGCTGGATTGCGAGTCTGATCGCATATTGGACTTCTAAACGCTAATTGATTGTGGTTTAACCTCCATGTTTTACAGACGTCATGATGATGGTCTCATTTACTATTGGATGTTTCTAAATCGGTAGTTACTTGCTTAATTGATCATGATCATGCCCTGAAATGCTACTTATGGGTGCATGGTTTACGGTTTGGGCTTTCGCCCATGTAGATGTGGGCTTTTTCAATTGACTCGATCTGTAACTATTGCAATTTTCAAGCCTGCAGATTTACGGCGGGTATGAAGGCAACTGCGGGCTGCAATTGAATGGAGGCATAGGTCTATGATCCACTCCAGTCCATTTTTCTCATACAATATTGTGATGCTCTTGCTGATCTTTCTGCTCTCATAATGTGTAGTCACACAGTTGATCGATGAAACTCTGCCATTAAATAGTCTAGTGTCATGTAGTTTGATAAATTCATAGGGCCTCATTCTATTATCGGCCGTAAATCGGCCGTAAGGCTGCGATTCCTTGCGAGGGTTCAGTTAACTCGCGATTCTATTATACGGCCCCGCAAGGATCTCCTTTTACGGCCGGCCGCATATCTTGGAACCGGCCGTAAACTGTGAAATATAAAAACTCAAAAATAAATTCAAGCCTGCACTGTACAGCTCTGTAAATGCTAGGGATCATATTGGGGGACATGAGGAATAAAAGGAACCCACTCTCAAGCTTGCACATCTGCCCAAACCCGAGTTCAAATTAACTGTTTATTTGCCGGCTGCGGCGTGGGCGTGTCTGAGGTGCTCCAAGCACTCTGGACTTTTTACATGTATATTTTACGGATATTAAAAATGAAATATTTTACGGATTTGAGTACAGGATAATTATGTGCTATTTTTTCTAACACCTAAAATCCCTTTATAGTCTTCTCAAAGTGCAGGATGGCTTTATTTGAGCTATTTTATGTGCTTAATTGGTGCTAGCGAGACCTTTTTCCTGCAAGTAACTGCGGCTCGTTTTTAGCCTTGCAGAGAGGTTTCCCGGAGCAATTGAATTGCAAATCTCTTGCGGCCGTTTTAGATCAAAGGCTTTCCTCCGGCGCGAGCGGCCGCAAGAGATAGCAAGGCACCGGCCGCAAGCCTGCCGGAGCCTACGGCCGTAAGGGAATAGAATAGCAGAATAGCTTGCGGCCGGTCCTTGCGGCCCCGCAGCGGCTGCGGCCGATAATAGAATGAGGCCCATAGTCTTTATTGTGTCCACTTGTATTGATTACTTCCAATCATTGTCTGATTTCTTGAGAAAAACAGAGACTTGCTACTTTCTCATAGACCAAGTGAATGAGGTCTGGATGGTATGGGTACTTATTTTCCTATGCTGGTATTGGCTTTTGAAAGGAAACATTTCTAAAATAGTTCAGGTCAGTTATTAAACATATTCGTCGATTTCTACATAAAATTACAACTAGAAAAAAAAAAAAAAATCCTTTTGTTCCAAAAATTAACATCATCACTATGTGGTGCAGCAAAAATACATAGGGATAAAAAAAATCCCTTCAAAGACCAGAGAAAACAGAGGGAAAGTACACACTAACAGCCTTATTAAATTGCGATTCAGTAAATTTAAAAGGGCTCTTTTTAAGCACACAGCATATTTATTTTACAGAACTTTTTAGTTAGTGAACTTCTATCCAAAAGCAAGGTCATCACTAACTAAAAACTTCTGTAAACAAAATATGCTATGTGCTTAAATAGAGCCCTTTTAAATTTACAGAATTGCAATTTAAAAAGGCTGTAAATGATTAATGGTTAAATAAGATGCACCCAAACATTTCAATCTATAACCTTAGAAAAAACAACTCCCTACAACAAAAATGAATGTTGCTCCAATAAAATCATGTTTCACAATAATACTCCAGTAGATCCAAAACAATCAGAGCATAAATGTTAAATAGTATATTTGCGGACTATCCTGTGATATATTAATGGAGTTCTCTGTCAGTGTTAAGCCATACACTTTTTTAAAGCATAAGCAAAGTGTCTTCAAAACCAAAAAGCAAATTGTGGTGTCACAGGTTATGTCTCAGGCATGGCTTAAAGCTGATTGAAATAAAACATAGTCCATCCACACAGCATATAAACAATAAAATAGTGTGGTTACCGGCTAGGATTACATTCTAGTCCTTTATTCATATGTCATATTTACCACACCTCTTATATATTAAATATTCTGTTTTTCTCACAGCATTCTACCAACCTGATGTTCCTGGGCAACGCTGTATCTAAAGCAAAACTGACTGAATCCTGTGTAACAGTTCTTGTGTCTCATTTTGTAAACAATACAATGCATTTCTTATTGTCAGCAAATATCTTTTAACACATGGATAGTAAAAGCCACATAATTGTACAAATCCATTCAGCAGAAATTGGTATGTCCATAAAACAATATGTTAACTGTTTATGTGTTTTGTCCTCAAACAATGAAGACTTCCTCAGGGATATCTCATTGGTCAACAGAATCCCTAAATCAGAATATAACTCCACAAGAAACTGATGCTGCTCTTAAAGGTATATACTCACACAATTCTCCATAAAAATATACACTATTCAGACTTTCTAAGGGTTTAACAAACCTTCCTATAAAAATTGTCAACCAGAGTATAGGTAATCTATCATTACTTTATTTCTTGAACTAACAATGTTGTTTATTGGTTACAATGTGCATGCAATACATTGTAATTGGGTTACTGTAAAACTTTATTTTATTTGAGCAATACTGCTTTTTGTTGTGAGGAGTTGTCTTCTCTAGGCAGTGTAGGATGGAATGTTTGTATGCATGCCATCTTAATTAAACATTTTGTGCCTAATAAACTTTTTTTAATTTTTATTAGAGTTTGCATGTATTCCATGATGTTTTAGAACACCTTTTTCTCTACATAATCAGAGATGTTGCATTGTTGATCTTAAATATAATAAAGGGTGAGTACAGTATAATCTAACTCAGGAAACTGCCTTCCTATTTTAGTATTTAACATGGACTTATATCAGTTATCATTGTTTTGTGGCTGTATATCAACCATTTGTGTGTAAACTAAACATTAATGTGGTAGAGAAGGTAAAGGACACTCATGTATTGGTCATATCCTGGTTTGATTCATATGGCAATATTTATTTTATAAATGGCAATTGATCTGGAGGAAAGAAATGGAAGACCACAGATTTAAAGTAAAATTTAACTTTTATATAATACAAAAAATTTATGTCTATAAATTAACATCACATATTATAATTGTCGATCTGTGATTTGTCGTCACGCTTGCAAACCTCACGAAGCCAGACGATCAGTTTGCTCATTGCCCTGCAAGCCTCGCAAAGCGAGGCGAGCAGTTGAGGTATGGAAACAGGCGGTACTTAGGCTGAAATGAGCACGAAGGCGCTCCTGCGAGCCTCGCAAAGCAAGGCGAGCAGTTGAGGCATAGAAACACGCAGGACTTAGGCTGAAATGAGCTCCAAAGGCGCTCCTGCGAGACTCGCAAAGCAAGGCAAGCAGTTGAGGCATTGAAGCACGCGGAACTTAGGCTGTGGGCACTTGAGGAACTTGGGACTTGGAAAAAAAAAAAACAACTTGGAAAACAATGAATGTAAAGGACGAAGCGCGGAAACACCAAAAAAAAAAAATTAATTACAAAATTAAACCTCACTCACACACAGCACAGGGGGAGAGCCAGGACGCCTGGGAGTGAGGTTGCAAGCAAATTTAAGCCTAATTTGCCGTGTTTCATCACTCGAAAATCGTCTAAGCGAGAAAAAAAATAAAGGACGAAAAACATAGAAAAATCTGAAAACGGAATGAAAACGAGGCTAAGCACATTCCAACCTCGGAAAAATACCGAACTCGGAAAAATATTTGGGACTAAGAAAATACATGACGGCAAAGACACTAACACTTGCACGAACAACACCAGGCACACAGGACTTTGAAAATAAAAGCAACGGAAAGATTCAGCAAACACACAGAGGAGAAACACACAGGAAAGGGACAGGGGGGAGATGCTGGAAAGAGACACATGGCATTCCCAAGCACAAAACTTGCAGGTTAATGAACCCTGCAATGAGTAGCCCGTACAGTAGGCAGGAGGCTCATTGCGAGCCCTAGGATGAGCGCCGTAGGTTCTCATTGTGTGGCTCGCGATAAGAGCTGAAGCGATCATTGCAAAGCAGGAAATTTGAAGTACATGAGGGGAGAACCTTTCAATGAGCGACAAAGGCGCTCATTGCGAGCCATGCAATGAGCGCCAAAGGTGCTCAGAGGGCCAAAAGACTCACATTGTGTGGAAAACAACATTGCCAGGCTTCAAATTTTATTGCTGGGCAAATAATTTTTGACGGGCAATTCGCTAGTATATATATACCTTCTCTACCACATTGTCGATCTTAACCCTATAAAGACATAGCATGTAACCAGCACCTAAAAGGAACTGGTGTAGCGTAGATGTTTTTACATGTTCCTTTGTCCAAAAGTAGATCTAGGAGGATGTGCACACACCCAACATTCAGACATCTTTTTTCATAATCCTCTAAAGCTGCACAAAAAGTGTAGGATCACTGTCCAGGGATACATATTAAGGTGACCCCTATGAGAAGTTCTCTTTCTTTTCTCTTGTACTTGAGGGATCGTTTGAAGCATGTGAAACCCAGTCCCTTTCTTTGGGATACAATAACAATGTGAGTGGCTCCATCATCCCTATTTTGCTAAGTGAGATTTTCACAGTTCATTTCTTCTATCCAGATATAGTGTCCTATACCTAAATGTATCAGTGCAATAATGACAAAAAACACAACCCAAGCCAAGTGGTATCACTTTTCTGTTGGCAGACTGTTCATTTGTGTAGGGTATAATGAAATGGTGCAGGAGTGACAACTTTATCTGTGAACTGCAAATTTGTTTTTCCTTGGCTTTTTTACTTTGCTGGCCCTCTGGTGCCTTATCTGCATTGTGATGCATTTATCCAACTGGAATAACCATGACACATTACGGCTGTGTATTCACATGGGCCCTCATTCGATTGCAATTTGGCCAATTGAATAGGGCTCTAAATAAGCACATAACATATTTTTTTTAAATAAGTTTTTAGTTAGTAAACATCTATCCAAAAGCAAGGTTTTTACTAACTAAAAACTTTTTTTTAAAATATGCTATGTGCTTATTTAGAGCCCTATTCAATTGGCCAAATCGCAATTAAATGTGGCCCCTAGACTTTAGAAAGACTTACTCAGATGAACTTTAACGTTGACCCAATAACCTGATTGTATATTTTAGCAGACTGTCTCTGGGGATGGACTGAGTGTTCTTGGACCCATTAGATGCTTTGATACATGTGATTAGAGATTGACAATAATCTAATCTAATATCTTCAGTCATGTGCATATCCAGAGTGCTTGATAACACTGGGGGTGTTGCTGTTTCATGAGCGTCTAAACCAGTCCTCCTATTTGGGGTAGACTTTATGCTCAAAGGCACTACAGGTAATGCATCATGCCATTTCAAATTAGTTTATGCATACGTCTTTGCTATCTTATTTTTCAATGTCACCTTCTGTCTTTCCTGTGTTTCTGACGATTATGAGTAACAGGACAATGACAATTTTATTTGTCATTTACATATGTGTTATATTATTTAACTAGTGATTTGCACACCCCTTTCATTCCCTACAATTTCAAAGAGAGAAATAAAAATAAATACTTTAGCGATAGTTCTTGCATCTGCTTTGACATAAGGGTATGTCTCTCCCCACCTTAAAAATATTTATACTGACAAGATTTAGGCATTTGCATGAAATCATTCTGTATGTGAACAAAAAATCCCCATGGTGGTGGGTGTGATTTTGTTGTTGTTCAGTCCTTCAGTCATGTCTGACTTTTGGTGACCATATGGACACATCATGCCAGTAACATCTGCATATCCATAAGGTTTTCTTGGTAAAGATACTGGAGTGGGTTGCCAGTTCCCTCTCCAGTGGACCGCAATTTCTCTGACCTCTCTGTTATTACCTGCCCATCTTGGGTGACCCTACATGGTATAACTTACAGCTTCATTGAGGTATACAAGCTCCTTCAACACGACAAGGTAGCAATCATGAAGGGGAAGGTGTGGTTAGAATTTTGTTTCAAAGGTTCTTCAGTATTACTGAACTATTGAGAAAAAAACAAGGGAAAACCAGTACAATTTTGCTCCTGCAATCACGCCATATGTGCTCATATGTCCCATACTGTTGTACAGAAAAGCAAACTGTGGCAGTAGTATTAGAGGTTCCATGCTGCAGCCTTCTTCAGCCCTTTTGTGTAAGGTTGAGGAAGGAAAAGGGCTCAAAGAGCTGTTTAGCCCACTTGGTTGATCAAACCAAAGAGGGCATTCATTTTTTTCAATGATCCAGTTTACTATAATAGTGGCAAGTTCTTTGATCCCCCTTCTGACTCACACCCCTACTGTTTAGGAATTTTAAACTGTCCGAAAAATTAGATTGATTTTGCCTTTTAATTTGTTTATTACTATTAATCCTTCTCCAGTCTTTCTTGGGTAAACTACTGGTATATTTTTCACTTTTCACTATCTTGTTTTTTGCATTCTCAAGTTTATTGAAATCTTTAGTGGGATCATCAGTTCACTCTTCAGCTTGTAGTAACCTCAATCTAAGTTCAGATGGCATTGTAACTCTTAGGAATTCACTATTATTATATCTAGGACCAAAGCAGTATTGATTAATCAAAGTTTAGTACACATCAACATGCCTACAGTAATACTTTAAGTATATATTTACTTTAAATTCCTTAAGGTAAAACCTTGGATTCTAAATATACAAAATGGCTTCCACCGTACTAAATAAATATATATATAAAACAAAGTTTAGAAACACCAGATTTAGACATATCATAGTTAGTTGCCTATTACCAGAGTGTCTAAGAAATAGTTTAATCCTCTGCTGCTTGAGCCCTAGCTGATCAGATAATATTTAATGATTGAATGATCTTGCCGGCAGTATTAGCATTTTGATATTCTCACCAATCTTGAATAATTCCCACTAATTTCAAAGTATAGTAAAAAAACACCAACATTGTCTAATTTTAAATAAAGCTAGTATGTTTTGTTTAAGTGTGATAAATCTTTGACTCTTAAAAATTGTAAGCATTTCAATGGTGTTAAATAAAAAAATACAATATTAAAAATATTGACAGATTATCAAATCCTTAACTGTCAAAAAATGCACATCTGCTAATAAGTATGCATTATTAAATACTATGGGCCCTATGCAAATCCACACACACAAATTTGAAAAAAAGCTTCTCGCAACTGCTGAAGTTTATTGTGTATTTTATGTATCTATCTAAATCCATGCTTTCCGAAGTTTACATGGTAGGCTCACAACTCGTAAAACCATGTACTATCCATAATATACAAGGAGCCGGATTACGTGACGGATTACGTGACACAGCCCTAGGAACCAACAGGAAATGTGAACATAACGTTAATTGACAGGAACAGGTCATAAAAGCTCTATGGTCACTGGATTCCAAGCTCAAAGACAGGGCCCTCCATCTTTGTAATGTGTTAATATTGTTTTGCCTTGAACACAACTTATGTATTGAGCTACGGAATATGTTGGCGCATTACAAATAAACAATAATAATAATAATAATAATAATAATAAAAGATTGTGTTTACGGCCCAAACTCTGACTTTGTTGTGGCTTTTTCTAGTTAGCACGCAGGTCTAGTCTAGGAGTTAGTGGAATTTATGGTTCAGGTATAAAGGAGTTACACTTAATGTACTATTATTATAACACATAGATTACATAATTTGCCAACACATAGATAATTACATCCGCACATTAACCCCAAACACATTAACTCCATACTCCCCTTACCCTAAAAACTCACACTCTTATCATAATTATAAGCATAGAACATACTACACTCACGTTTACACAAACATTGGGATGCCTCCAGGTGCAGGAAACAAAAGTGCAGGGATGGGGGGGCTTGTAATGGTGGGGAGGGACGGCCTAAGTTACATCCCTAGCAGCAGTTAGGAGGACCAGATGCTTTATCCAAGCACAGGGTCGCTAAGTATCCACACAAGGAGATGATGGTCCTTCCCCATGCGATCCTTGACTGAGTCAACATCCAACATGGGGGTAGCGACATGAGGATCAGCTGTCAGGGATGTGAGGTCTGTCAAAAACCCCTATGATGGACTAAAAGTATTTTTTAAACTCATTTACCATGTAACTATGTCGAAGGCCAGAGCAGCCAGAGCTATGGGTGGTGGCTCCCCAGTGATTGTGTAGTTCAATGAGTGGGAGAGGAATCTGAGGTTTTGCTAAGTAACTCAAACACAGTGGAAAGCACCTCAAAACTCCAGAGTCATAGCAACATAAAGTGTATGTTTGCTAATGCAAGAAGCTTGCCTGGAAGAATGGGCTAGCCAGAATTATTAGAGGTACATGAAAAATGGGACTTGACAAGCATAACTGATAAAAAGGTGGAATGAATCTCATGACTGGATGGTTAATTTGGACGCTTATAACCTATTTAGGAAAGATAGTTGTAATGGTAGAAGAATAGGAGGCATTTGTTTGTAAGCCTATAATCAGACAAAATATTTATGGTGGAACTAGCGATAATGTTGAAACCTTATGGGTTGACATAAATAGTGGAGGAACAAGTTCTAAAAGACTATTGGTAGGAATATGTTATAAACCCCCACATATAATTGAAGGTGAGGCATTGCAATTACTGCTACAGATTGATAATGCAGCTAAGCATGATCAAGTTCTAATAATGGGAGATATAAACTACCCTATAATTTACTGGATGAATGAGACCATTAGTTCAGCTAAGGGAAGCAGATGCTTGAGTGTACTCAGAGATCATTATTTGACCCAGGTTATACAAGAAACCCCTTCTGGATCACTACCTTGTCGTGGGGAAGGGGCTTGTGTACTTCGACGAGGCTGTGAGCTATACCATGTAGGGTCAGCCAAGATGGGCAGGTCATGACAGAGAGGTCAGACAAATTGCGGTCCACAGGAGAACGAAGTTGTTACCCACTCTAGTATCTTTGATAAGAAAACTTTATGGACAAGCACAACCAGAAACATAATGATAAGGCACCTGAAGATGAGCCCCTCAGGTCAGAAGGTGCCTAACACCTGAGCGAGAAAGAGCAGAGGGCAAGTACAGGTAACACCAGATCTAATGATGTGGTTGGACCAAAGCCGAAAGGACAGCCAGCTATGGATGTATCGGAAGGGGAAAGTAAAGTCTGCTGCTGAAAAGACCAATTCTGAATAGGAACCTGGAATGTTAGAACTATGAACCAAGGCAAACAAGATGTGGTCAAGAATGAAATGGCAAGGTTAGACATTGATATCCTGGTAATTGGTGAACTTAAATGGACTGGAATGGGACATTTCAAATCAGACAACCACCAGATCTTCTACTGTGGTCCAGAATCCTGCAGACAAAATGGAGTAGCCATCCTAGTCAATCATAGAGTGGCCAAAGCAGTGCTCGTTTACATCTCAATAAATGACAGAATGATTTCATTCAAATTCAAGGCAAGCCATTTAATATCACAGTGATCCAAGTCTATGCTCCAACCACGGACGCTGAAGAGGCTGAAGTTAGGATATTGGGAACCTAAAAGGCACCTTTCATGCCAAAGTAGGCATGATAAAAGACAAACATGGTAGGGACATAACAGAAGAAGATCAGATAAAGAAGAGGTGGCAAAAATACACTGAAGATTTATACAGGAAGGATCTTAACAGTAGTGTTGACCTCAGTAGTTTGTCCAATGAGCTGGAGCCAAACATCATGACATCATGGAGAGCAAAGTGAGATGGACCCTAGGATGTCTTGCTGATATAAGGCTGCAGGAGGTGATGGAATCACAATTGAACTATTCAAAATTCTACAGGATGTTGCTTGCCTTATGCCAACACATTTGGAAAACTCAACAATTGCCAATAGACTGGAAAAGGTCAGTCTACATCCCAATCCCCCCAAAAGGCAGCATCAAAGAGTGCTCCAATTATCAAACAATTGCACTCATTTCACATGCCAACAAGGTAATGCTTAAGATTCTACAAGCTACACTCCAACAATATATGGGCCAGGAACTGCCAGATGTGCAAGCCAGGTTCTGCAAATGAAGAGGTTCAAAAAATCAAATTGCCTGCTGGATAATAGTGAAAGAAAGAGCGTTCCAAAAAAACATTTACTTCTGCTTCATAGACTATTCTAAAGCCTTTGACTTTGTAGATCACAACAAAATGTGCCATGCCCTTAAAGAGATGGGAGTACCAAATCATCTCATCCTCCTCCTAAAGAATCTGTATGTTGACCAAGAAGCCATGGTCTGAACCGAACATGGGGCAACAGAATGGTTCAAGATCGGAAAAGGAGTGCGACAAGGTTGTATATTGTCACCTTATTTAACTTATATGCAGAGTACATCATGCGAAAGGCTGGACTGGATGAACCCAAAGCCGGAATCAATATTGCACGAAGGAATATCAACAACCTCAGATACGTCAATGATACTACTTTGATGGCTGAAAGTGAAGAGGAACTAAAGGACTTACTGTTAAGGGTAAAAAATTGGGCCTGCTGCTCAAAGCTAAAAAGACGAAGATCATGGCAAACAGCAATTTCACTTCCTGGCAAATAGACTGGGAAGAAGTAGAGGCAGTGGCAGATTTTATTTTCCTTGGATCCAAGATCTCTGCAGATGGTGACTGTAGTCATGAAATTAAAAGATATATGCGTCTGGGGAGGAAAGCTATGGCAAGCTTGGACAAGCTAGTAAAAAGTAAAGATATTAAACTATCAACAAAGGTCTGCATAGTTTGAACTTTGGTATTCCCAGTAATAACATACGGATGTGAGAGCTGTACCATAAAGAAGTCTTAGCGCCATAGAATTGACGCCTTTGAATTGTGGTGTTGGAGAAGACTGCTTAGAGTCTCTTGGACTGCAAGAAGATATAAGAAATCAACGCTTCAGGAAATCAAGACAAACTGCTCACTAGAAGGGATGATTATGAGGCTAAAGCTTAAATATTTTGGCCATATCATGAGACGGCAGGATTCCCTAGAAAAGACTCTAATGCTGGGAAAGACTTAAGCCACAAGAAGAAGGGGAGACAGAGGCGGACATGGATAGATGAAAGCACTGAAGCAATGAACATGAACTTGATGGAGCTCAGAGGGGCAGTGACTGAGAGATGCACCTGGCGTGCTGTGGTCCATAGAGTCTCGGAGAGTCAGACACGACTGAATGACTAAACAACAACAAATACAAGAAACTACTAGAATTGAGGCTATCTTGGATTGGACATGGGGGAGAGGGGCGGAAAGAGACACAGGGGAGGAAGTGAAGAGACACAGCGTAGGCATAGGGGGAGAGAAAAGGAAAAGTGACACAGGGGACAGAGAGGGGGAAAGGGTCAAAAATACACAGGGGAGGGAGGGGGGAGACAAAGGGAAGGGAAAGGGGGGAAGAGACAAAAGGGAAGGGAGAGGTGGGAAAGAGACATAGGGGAGGGAGAGGGGTGAAAGAGACACAGGGGAGGGAGATGGGGAAGAGACAAAAGGGAAGGGAGAGGGGGGAAAGAGACATAGGGGAGGGAGAGGGGTGAAAGAGACACAGGGGAGGGAGATGGAAAAGAGACACAGGGGAGGAAGAGGGCGGACGAGACACAGGGGAGGGAGTGGGGGGGATGAGACAAAGGGGAGGGAGAGGAGGGAAGGGACATGGGAAGGAGAGGGGAAATAGACACTGGAGAGAGAGTGGGAGAGACACAGGGGAGGTAGAGGGTGGAGAACAAGACACAGTGGAGGGAAAGGGGGGAAAGAGACACAGTGGAGAGAGTGGGGGGAAAGAGACACAGGGGAGGGAGGGGGGAGACACAGGAGGGGGGGAGAGAAAAATCAAATATTATCCCGTCATTTGTGATGGGCACTTGACTAGTATATAATAAAAGTGAAGAAACATTCAGTGTGCCCACTGCAGTATATGCAAATACAAACTCTGTAGGGCAAGATGTGAAATAATAAGGTGCAACATCTCAGCATCATGTTGCAGAATGTTGGTGAGAGTTGGTCACACTGCACAGCAAGTTCATGAGACTATGTGTTTTCATGAGCTGCAGAGGGCAGACCCAAGCCGCATTAATTATTTTGATATGAGCCAACACAAACAAAGCATAATATACCTCAAATATCATCTGTAGCAAGGAGGACACCTTGGTAAAGCCTCTTGACCAGCGTCTCCTCCCAAAAGATCACAGTGGGCTGCAGCATCAGAAGGCTCTATTGGGAGGTGAGATGCCACTTTGTCCCAATAGAGATTTTCAAGGCTAGGCTGCTCAAAGCGGTGCAGAACTAGAGTACGCTCATCCACCTGAACATAGACATCACCATGGGCATAGAAGCCCCCAAAATCTGGGAGGGATAAATAATAAAAAGACAAAAAATATCTACTAAATCTAGCACCCATGCAGGCCCAGACCATGACACTCCCACCACCAAAATATACATCTATATTGAGGAAAGGTAGCTGAAATAATACCTAAATGACAGATAAATGGATAAGGCACAAAGAACACAAAAACACTGATATGAGATGAAACCCTCAGTTTGAACGTAAACAGTGATGCAAAGAGAATGGAGGCATCATCTGACATCATCAGGTAAATGCATATAGGGGGAATCAACACAGTGCTGCCGGCACTGGGGAGCTACAGTTCATTGAAGGAACCGTGAATGCCAATATGTACTGTGACATACTGAAGCAGAGAATGAGCCCCTTCCTTCGTAGACTCGGCCGAAGGGCCATATTTCAACATGATAACAACCCCAATCACACCACCAAGACGACCACTGCATTGTTAAAGAAGCTGAAGGTAAAGGTGATGGACTGACCAAGCATGTCACTAGTATATATAGTATAAATATTTAAATGTATATTATATTATATAATATAAACTATGCGTCAAAGCTTTCATGGGAAAAACATACTATATATATATATATGTATATATATATATATATATATATATATATATATATATATCAATCACATATATAGTTGTGAGCGTACGAGTTGTTGCTAACGCTGCGGGCTCGCGCAGTGAGCCGCGGCCCTCGCGAAGCGAGGGCAGTGGCCGAGGGTCTCAGTTGCTGGCATGGAGCGCCGTAGGCGCTCCATGCCAGCACCTGAGGACCTCGCAAAGCGAGGGCCGCAGTTGCTGGCATGGAGCGCCGAAGGCGCTCCATGCCAGCAACTGCGACCCTCGCAAACTTTACCTCGCAAACCAAACAGCACGACACACACATTACGACACTCGCAAACAACATACGACACACGTTCACACACATTACGGCCTCGCAACACTCGGACGCAACTCGCGAACATTACAAAATGTAAAACACAATACATACACACAGCACATACATAAAAAACTTACCTACACCAAGAGGGAGCACCCAGGACCTTAAAAATACAACTTACACCTCGATTTTACTCGAAATAAAACAGTTTAGATACTAAAAAAAAATCGAAGCGAGAGAAAAAATGGCCGCCGAACAAAACGAAAACGAGGCTACAGCACTCTAAACTCGCAAAACACCACAAGAAACTCGCAAAACACCACAAAACACCTACGGATATTCCGATACAAACGTATACCACACATTACTCGCCATTTTACGCCAATGCGGAAGTACACGACAACGGTTTGGTCTCGCGCACGCACAGTGTTACACTGCACACATTCAGCACGCTTACACAGCAGATCCACACCACTAATGCTGCAGCAACATCAAAACACATTCACAGCTCTTCCACACAATGCTTTAAAATAGGTAAAGTATATTCATTTATTAATGTATTATATATTTCATTATTACACACTAAACAGCATTAGCTACCTTACAATTTCATTGCCGTCATTTTTTGACGGGCAATTCGCTAGTATATATATATTTATAATCAGAGCATTGCAGTGTATATTGATCATTTTTTATTGGACAAGCATATTCATAATTTTTATGACAAGCTTTCAAGTGCGGACCTCTTTTTGTCAAGTCAGAGGCAATACTGATTTTAGATTCCTCTAGAAATAAATATATTTTAGGAATCATAAATAATGTTCTGATCTGACCACCATAAAGCTGTAAAATACAGAAAAAAAAACAGGAAGAAAACAGAGGAGAAAAAACATGATCCTGGAGGTTAGAGAATACAAAAAATTATGGTAATGAGACACAAATTTCATATCTATATCAGGGCCTGTATTTTTAGTTTTAAAGTGTGTAATCATTTTAATTTCAAAGGTCAATCTTTCCTGTGTGTGTTTAAAATGACCTCTGAGTATTTTGATTTTAAGCTTTTAGATGGAGTAATTCTTTTTTATGAAATGGTGCCGAACTGAAGTAAAGAAGTTGTCCTCATTGTGCTTTTTGATGGGAAGTCTGTGCTGGTTCATCCTCAGGTGCAGTTTATGGTTGATATCCCCAATGTAACACCCCCTTTCACATACAGTACATTGTATTTTGTACACTACATTGAAGTATATGCATGAATATGACCCTCTGATGTTATAGGTCTTGTTCTTATGTGTGGCTGTGTCCTCTTTGCGGAAGTGTTGACATAATTTGCATACATTTTTAATGCAAGGTGTGGTGCCATTTTCTCTGTTATGTTATATGTTAATGTTATTGTCCAATATTCTGTTAACTAATGTTTGTCGAGATTTGGTGGCTGTCTGAATGCAAGAATGTGAGGTTTGGGTTTGTTTCAATTCTACATTCTCTTTTAGTAGTGGTTGTAAGTCCTTAAATATGTTGCGTATTCCTTCTAGAGCCCAGTGGTATGTGGTAACCAGATGTGGACGTGAAGTTTGTTTCGCCTTCTGTCCATATGATGAACAGATCATCTATGTAACAGTAGTATCTGTAAGGTTTGTGGACATATGTGGACAAGAATCTCTGCTCCATGTCAGCCATAAGTAGATTAGCATATTGTGGTTACATTTTGATTCCTCATTATTTGCAGGAAAACATGTTCATTGAAAGTGAAGTAATTGTGGGTCAGAATATATTCTAGTAGTTTGGTGATGGTATCAGAGTTGGATGGTATAATCCTCTCTAGGGTCCTCTGTAGTGTCCTGGTCCAATTTCTTGTATTAGGTGATATCTGTAGGTTGCCTGTTTCCTTCGTGTATGTAATCCTAAGTGCTCAAAATCACACCTGCGCCACTTGCTGGTTTGATGGTGATGTTAGGCTTTTCTTTTTAAGCCATTTACTACAACTCTTTCTAACGTGGAGAGATTGTATAAGCAGTTTTTCTGCTGATTTGTTACCAAGGATGCAGTTCTCAGGTGAAAGCTTTCTACATAATTGTCCACTTTAGGGTTGTGTCCAGATGATGGGGTGAAATGTGTGTTCTTTTTCTTGTGATTGTAATCCAATAAGGGTGTGGTATTCTCTTTGTTGTGAAAATATTCTGTGAGCTTCAGCCTCCTGAGGCATTCTTCCAGGTCTGAGTACAGATGATTTTTGTCCAGGTTTGTGCTTGGAAAGATAATTCTGTCATAATTCCTGTGTTGTCTGAGCTGTCTTCGGGAGAAGTGTTAGTAGTAGTATATAATGTATATATATATATATATATATATGTCTGTTAGTTTATATTTTATATATATATTTATAAATAAATAAATATATATATATATATATATATATATATATATATATTCTATTGATCGATATATATATATATAGTATAGCTCAAAGCTCCATAGTGCTGGCCCTCTCGTGATCAAATCTGGTAATTAAGTTTAATCTTGATATTTTTTGTGTCCCCTATTCATATAATCTGGGGGGATTTGCCCATAAGGGCCCTATGGTAGTAATATAACCCTTTACCTGCTGGATCAAAAATGTCTTTATAGAAAATAGAATGCTTTTTCTACCATAAAGACTATGAGCTTCATTCAATTGAGCAATTATAGTAGCCCATAATGGAGGCCGTAAGATAATTTGCTATTTAATTGGCTTTTTTTGCGAGCAGCAAACAGGCTACATCTTCCGGGCTTGAATTACTTGCGGTTGTTACATCCGTAATTTATACCTCATCTAAGTCTTTGATTTTAAACGTCCGCAAGATTAACCATCACAAATCGCTATTTAATTGCTACAATACCTCAAGCCTGTAAATGTTTTCACACCCGTAAACGGCAAATATAGAAGAAAATACTATGAGTACTAGAGAGGATCCGCAAAGGGGTTAAAGACATATCTGTAGCACTGTAATACCAAATAAAATATCAATACTGCACTGTAAATGATGAGACAAGCGATGGAAGACATAAGAATTAATTGCACAACAGTCTCAAGCTCGCAAATCGGCAATCAAAAATAATTGTATTTTATGTTTAATTTAGGGGTTATATCGATCTTGGGAATCAATGAGTTAATACATATCAGGCCACACACATGGACTAGAACAGTATCAGAATTCATATTGATCATTTTGTGTTTTGCGGGTTTGCGAGTCCGATCGCATATCGGAATTCCAAAAGCTAATTTGATATGTAACCTCCATGTTTTACTGACCTCCAAAAAATTCTAATTTTCTATTGGCTGTTTCAAAATGGGTAGTTATGGCCTTGCATAATAGATCTTGTTCCGTCCTGAAATGCTATGCACAAGTGCATGATTTACAGTTTCAGCTTTCGGCCCGGTAACTTGTTCAATTGAATAGCACCGGAATTGTAGCAGACTTCGAGCCCACAGCAGGTCCCAGACATACAGCCTATATACCGTGAGATGCGGGCTTTGAATTGAATGAGGCTCTATATATAACCCCTTATTGTACTAGCCATATCTATGTGTGATGATGATAAAATTGTAATTAATTATCCAATTGTATTTACTGCTTGCTCTATGAGGATGGATAAATGATCATTTACATCTTTTGCAGTTCCAATAACTGATCTCTATGTTCTCTTATTTCATTTTGCAAACAATATGTTTGCACAGTCCAATATCATTATTAAAGGAACTGTTATGACTAAATAAACTCCCAGCTCTATATGAAATTTCCCTAGACATGAATTTAAAGTCAAAAGATATAGCAAAAGCTTTTGGCTACAAACTTTAAATAGGCACTCCTACGCAATAAATAATTTAAAGAACCACAATAACACTGTTAACAGCATAAACAGTTTGATATGAATAAAAGCTTAGCAGATTAAGGGTACTGATTTTGGATAAGGGGAAATTATGAAACAATAACTGCAAATATTTCCATGGTGAATTCAGAATATTGTCAGGGGAACCTCCCTTCATAGAAAGTACACAGCAAATGTTTTCTCTTAATAATAAAGAAGATGAAGTTCCTTGTAATTCTAAAAAAATTCTGAAATGAGTCATTGCAATATAAGTAACTATCTTTTCGTGTGCTACCACTGTATCTTTTAGGAATAAGAAATAACATGTTATTGATTCCTAAATTACATTTTAATTGCTAATATCAGCTAACAATATTATTATTGTTCTTAAAGCAAATTACAAAACATTCCAGGGATTAAAGTATTAAAGTCTAAGTTTACACAAAAAAGTACTCAGTTTACAATTCTGAATTCTTAAAGAGAAGTAATTTGTATTCTATTGGGGCTTCTCCATCATACCCTAAAATATTGTAAGGGAAACATTTCTAGATTATCCACTTCAAATGCAGTTGTATGTATTAGACAATAAAAAACACTGATAAATTCAAATATTCAATATATGATAAACAATCCATATTTTGAAATGGACAACTCAGCTGGGATTGATGTCTTCTGGTAATCAAGACTGGTTCGATTGATAAAATTAAGTAAACAGTACTTATCCACAGTTCACTTACCTTATGAGTCTATCTTAAGAGTTAAATACAAATGTGTAATAAAATAACAATTACCAGCAGCTTATTTTCCACTTCTGATTGGTTAAATTGGTTAAAACAGCAACCAATCAAAATAGAGTTTACTAACAGTGTTGCCCTAATCTGACTGATTGTTGAAAGAGCCAACCAGAAATTGTAAAGTTTATATTCTCATCTCAGATTGGTTTTCTAAACAGTGATACAAAGGTGGAACTGTTTTCTACTTCATTATCCTGACATCTTACAGGAAGTAGAGAGGTATTTTCTAACTTGATTTACAATCAAAAGAATCAACATAAAAAACGTAGTGAATCTCTAGACTGCAACATCATTGAGCTTTTAGCAGTGTCCCTGGAATCTGGAGCATTTCCAGGCTTATGAGGGAGAAAGTGCCTTTATAAACAGAAAACTCATCAAATATCGGCA
This sequence comes from Discoglossus pictus, assembly GCA_027410445.1. Taxonomy (NCBI): domain Eukaryota; kingdom Metazoa; phylum Chordata; class Amphibia; order Anura; family Alytidae; genus Discoglossus; species Discoglossus pictus. Next base: position 249,398,792 of record CM050165.1, on the reverse strand, counting down.
GCACTGCATATTGTACTTTCTCCTTCACAACTCTGTTAAATTTGTGAATTATATGTTGCAGATTTAAATATTGTTATACTTAGTGCAATGGTAAAGCAGTGGATTTTCATATTACATAGGACTGTCCCTGTGAGATGTTTTTTTTTTTTTTTGTGTGTGAATTGTTGAATATATTGTGGGCAGCAGAACCCAATTTAGGGGAAATCCAAGGACTTATTTTCCAAGGGAACCAGCTTCTGTGACACAATTCTGGTTCCCACAGCGCAATAAAAGGTCTTCTTTAATGGCATAATGCATCAGCTTGGATAGACTAAGCTGTTTTCAGTTATTGACTTCAAAAAAGTGATGTGATTTACAATGAAGTTATAGTATATGCAGGTGTTTGGTATACTATTTTATTGCATCTAAAACATAGTAACTTTGATGAGTATGCCCCTCAGAGAGTTTTAATTTATACTTTTAATTTTTGTTGGTATATGAGTTATGAAGTTTTCCTTTCACCATATATTGTTCACTGTAGGACATTCAAATCATTATAGAGTCTCCACTGTGTAAGATGAGCCACTACACTATGTTATATTGACATTTTGACTTGCAGTTAATAATTATATAAAACACAGGAGAGCTCCATCAAGAATCAAACAGTGTGTTCAGCAAAACCAAGCCACAGCAAAGCTGTTTGAATAGATGATAAATGCCTGAAATATAGTTTCATAGTTCAGAATTTTTGTAGACATGGCGATTATGCAAAACTAATTAGTTACCTGGTAACTACAACAATTTACATATATAATTTATGGTTACTATTTACATAGTTACATAGTAATTGAGGTTGAAAAAATACTTTTAGTCCATCAAGTTCAACCTTTTAAGATTTCTTCTGATCTGCAGTATATAAAACAATTATTAATTGTTAATTAAATCAGAGGAAGGCAAATAGAAAAAACCCAAGTAAAACTTTGCCAATTGTCTCAAAAAGGGAGAAAAATCCTTCCTGACCCCCGATACTGGTGATCGGACTCCTCCCTGGATCAATACTCTGTAATTAACCAGGATAATCCTAAATGCCCATTTTATTTAGAAATATATTCAATCGCTTTTTACAGTTATCTATCGAATCCGCTGTAACCACCTCCTTTGGTAGAGAATTCCACAGTTTAACCACCCTTACTGTGAAGAACCCTTTTCTTTCTTTAAGTTGAAATCTTTTAACTTCTAACCTCAAAGGATGTCCTCGTCCTTGTTATTTGAAAACCTCTTTGCACAAAAAGTTCACTTGACAAAGCCTTATACTGACCCTAGATATATTTCTATAAGATAATCATATCCCCTCTTAGATTACTTTTTTCCAGTGAAAATAAGTTTAATTTGGTTTGTCATTCTCCATAACTTAGCCCCTTCATTCCCCTTATTAGTTTTGTTGCCCTTCTCTGTACTTTTTCCAGCTCTAAAATGTAATTTTTATGAAGTGGTGCCCATAATTGTACTCCATATTTAGAATGAGGGCGTACTTAGGATTTGTGTAGTGGCAGAATTATATTTGCTTCCCTGGTTTCTATACCCTTATTAATACATGCTAATATTTAAATTGCATTTGCAGATGTTACTTCGCATTAAACTCTGTTACCTAGGTGGTTGTCCATAATCACTCCCAAATCCCTTTCAATATCCGATATCCAATCCCGAGATTTACTCCATTAAGATTATAAATTGCATGGCTATTTTTCCTTCCTAAATGCATATCTTTACATTTATTTGTATTAAATCTCAACTGCCATTTATTCATCCATTTCTCTAAATTATGAAAATCCCTTTGGAGGGAAAGTGCATCCTTTTCTGATTTAATTACATTGCACAACTTTGTGTCATCAGCAAACATGGAGACAATACGTTTCAGTCTTCAAACTTCAAAGTCATTAATAGTTCCCTCAGTACCCTTGGATGTATTCCGTCAGGACCTGGGGCTTTATTAACATTTATTTTTTCCAATCTCTTTTGGATTTCTTCCTGCATTAACCAATTATTTGGTGAAGGTAGTGTAGCCCCATTATGTTGTGATGTCCCAACCACTGGTACCTCTCTTGTGAATACTGAAGAAAAAAACCTATTTAGCTAATCTGTTTTTTCCTAGTCACTAATAATCAGGTGGCCTGTTTCATATTTTAATGTTCCTACAGCTTCCTTCCTGGCCTTCTTCCCATTAATATATTTAAAAAAGATTTTAGGGAAGCAGTTCTAGGAAAGTCTTTAGGGAAAGAGATATAGGGTACAGTAAGGGGAGGAGTTATAGGAAAACTTTTAGGGGGAGTTATAGGATGCAGTTAGCAGACTAGTGGGGGAGCTAGTGAAGGGAGGGCCCCAGTTTCTGGACATCCCTGTCACTCTGGTTTCTCTTTATGCACCAAACACTTCACCTCACAAATATTTGATTAAGGTATTGAAGTATTGATAGTGAGGGTCAAACAGGGTAGGATCATTATGGGAGGGGATCTGAACATGGTGTTTGACGCTAAGCTAGACAGATCAGGAGAGCATATAGGTAATCAGTTATCAAATAAACAAAAAAAAATCAAGTCTCCACTGGCTGAGTTGGATGTGGTGGACATTTGGAGGGAAAGACATCCCAGACAAAGAGAGTATACATTCTATTCACATGCCCACAGATCATACTCTTGACTATCTTTTGTTAGACACTGCATTAGTAGATGACTCAGAGGTGGCAGAGATAGTGCCATGTAAATGGTCGGACCACAGTTTGGTTAAGGTTTCCATTAGTCTGGGCCCTAGTACTAAACCTCCATGCGTGTCGAGGCTGAATGACTTTTGACTATACCTGCAGGGAGAGAGCAAATCTCTCAAGAAATAAAAATGTTCTTCAATGTAAATTTAACTCTTGAAACTGAGATAGGATGGGTCTGGGCCTCTCACAAAGCCTACATTAGAGGCATTTGTATTAAAATAGCAGCTAGATATAGAAGGGATCAATAATTGCTGGAGTCAAGACTAATGGAAGAATTGCAGGTATTGGAAAAGGCAAATCAGCAAAATCCCATGCGCAAAGTTAGACAGAGGATAGAAAGAATCAGAGTCGAACTAGATACTATTCTAGCAGATCGCACTGAGAAAGCCTGCAGAAGGACACAACACAGTTTTTTTTGGAAGGCAAATAAGCCTGACACTATCTTAGCAAAGAAGCCTAAGGCAAAATATATGCAGACCAAAATTCATAGCATAAAAACGAATAAAGGCATACTTACGGCAAATCCTACGAATATCCAGAAAAAAATTATTAATTTTTATCAAAAACTTTATACAGCCTCCTCCGCGCATAAGAAGCTTGTTAGACTCATGCGATCTTCTGTCGTTAACAGAACAAGAAATAGAGGTGCTGAATGCAGAGATATCTCAGGAGGAGGTTAGGAAGGTGATTCTGGCTTTGAAAACGGGCAAATCTCCAGGGCCTGATAGGTTTACAAATTTATATTTCCAAAAGTTTCATGCTCACTTAACTCCATTCTAGAGGGTCCCCCGGAGATGAACTTGGCTGAGATAGTTTTGCTCCCGGAGGAAGGGGAAGACCATTCAGAGGTGAAAAATTATAGGCCAATCTCTCTCCTCAATAGAGATATAAAATTGCTAGCTAAAATAGAGTCGCAACATTTTACCAAAGATTATTCATAAGGACCAAGTGGGGTTCATTCCTCACAGGCAGGCTAGGGATAACCTTAGGAAAGTCATTAATTTACTTCTTCAGACCAAAAATGCAAAAACACCTTTATGTCTTCTGGCTCTGAATGTCGAAAAGGCTTTTTGAATAGATTAGGTATTAGGGTTAAGTTTTTGAACCAAATTAACATTTATTACAAAAACACTGAGGCTTATTTAAAGCTGCCAGGTCGTAAAAAACAGAAAATTAGGATAGGCAGGGGAACAAGACAGGTTTGCTCTCTTTCTATTTGCAATGGCAGTCGAGCCGCTGGCTCAGTTAATTAGAGCGGACCCGGAGATAAAAGGATTGTGATAGGTCATCATCATTATGAAATTAGTTTATTTGCGGATTACTTATTATGTACCCTGGCAGTGGCAGACCACTCTATCCCAAAGTTGTTGGACACCCTACATGATTTTGGTAAGATTTCAGTGTTAGTTATAAATGTGGAAAAAAACAGAGGCAATGGCAATCGACTTATCTTCTAAAGCTAAGGAATTTCTACAAGAGAAATATAGTTTCCATTGGGCTAAAGATTTTATTCCATACTTGGGTCTTAAAATCACCCCACGGGTAGAGAACTTATATAAAACAAATTACTCCCCCCTGTTCAGGGCACTCAGTGGGGATTTATTAAAGTGGTCTAGGTACCCAATCTCATGGTTGGGCAAAGTCAACTCTTTTAAAATGAATACCCTCCTGAAACTTTTATATTTATTTTGATTAGGTTCATTTGGAGGGTTAAGCCCCCTAGAATTAATAAAGCTATTATGTTTAAGAACAAAAATAGGGGGGGTTGTCGTGCCGTATTTGAGAAAATATTACAGAGCAGCGCAGTTATCCTTTATTCTAATTATACATTCACTTGAACACCAACCTGCCTGGAAGTTCATGGAAGATCAAATTTTATCACCCTACGGCTGGGATACGCTGGTTTGGTTGAATAGGGTACCTGAGCAGGTGCGGAGGATAAGGGGCAGTGTAGAATAGGGGGAGGAATTTGATGCAGGGAGACCTGGAGGCTGGAGGAGGAACCTATATGGAGTGGACAAGATGAGGATTCGCTTCATAGAATAATACCATCAGGTAACCTGTAATGGCCAAGTTATGTTAATTTGTGTTATGTGTTTTGGTTTATTTTATTTTGGGGGAATGATTGTGGCTTTATAAGGCTCAGAGTGTAAGATAGAGGGAAAGTGGTATCAGGGTTTCTAATAAAATATTCATAGACAGATACATAAGGGGTAAATTAGGGACAAGCAGATCAAACATTGTCTTATACTACTGATAGTTGCATGTTCGTGAATATCAGTCGGATAAAAATCATCTGTCATATAAATACATATTTAGATTGGGGCCAACTAAATGTGTCTCATGGGCATTAATATAACATATAAAGTTTATTGAATTTATTGTTTACCGGAAGGGATAGTTTGATCTGAAAATGGAAAATGTTGGAGGAGTTGTCATAATATGGAGCTAAGGATCACATATTATAATTGTCAAACTACGATTCGTCGTCACATTTGCTCACGTCGCATAGCGAGGTGAGCCAATTGCTACCCACAACTGTGTGCCTCGCATAAAGTATGACAAGCTCCTAAATGATAGATTGTTAAATGTTCAGCCTTTCTTACCATATATGTTGTTCAATCCTACAAAAGGGGAATTATTATACGGAATTGAGGTGCTATATGATCCTCTGTTTAAGAAGCCACATATATTTACATAGAGAAGGGGTAGAAGTGTTAGTGATATGGTAGTGAACTGCAACATTAATAAGAAAAAGATACACAGATGTTGTTAAATATATGTTAGTGTGGAACATTCTATCTATCTATCTATATATCTATCTATCTATCTATCTACCTATCTACCTACCTATCCACCCTTCTATCCAACAGCCTCACTTCCTGACTGTCTGTCTGTCTTTCAATGTCTGCCTTTAGTTTTGTCTCATTTATTGTATGTTGGCTAGGTCAATCTGTGAGAAAATGCATTCCTATAATCCTAAATCACAAATACTATGCTGAAAAAAGAAAGAAACAGAAAATAGCACAAAACAAATATTTAAAACTATAAAAATCTATATGCTGAAAAAAGAAAGAAACTTAAAATACCACAAAACAAATATTTAAAACTATACAAATCTATATAATTGCACACTGTACAAAATAAAATATACTTAAATAAAAAAAATATACTAACCACTCTCATAAAAAGCATATACATAATGATTACATATAAAAACAGTATTTATGAGCAAAAAATAAGAGTTATAGCAGTACATACAAAACAATGCAGACTGCAATTCTACCAATGAAGTAACTATTTTAATAAGTCATTGGCAAACAATATGAATTCATCACAATCACATTTGTTAATATGAGTCAGTGAAAAACAGTTGGGTTTAGCCGTGAGCTTCTCTGGTGCCTTAAGCCATGTTTTTAGAAAGAAACACTTTAGGACTAAAAAGTACCAAAGGATGTATAAGACATTGAGAAGAGAAGATTGTGAAAGAGACTGTAAAGAGCAAAAGAGAAGAAAAAGTATAAAGGGAGTAGGGGACAAAAATGGAAGAGGGTCAGAATAGAGGCGAGACGGACATAAGAGGCAGTGAAAAAGGAAAGAGGGAGAAATAGAGAATGCAACAAATCTGAAGAAAGGAGGGAATGAGAGAGGACAAGGGGTAAGGAAGTTGGTGAACGGGAGCAAAAAAGATAGGCATGGTATTTAAAAAGTAAAAGAAGTGTGAGAGAGACGGATGGAAATAATGGTGGAATAGTGAGAAAGAGTTTCACAGAAAGGACAATAATGAAAGGACAGAATACAATTTGCTGCCACTCCTATATAAAATGGCAATCTAGGACCTGCCCTTGTTGGCCTTTTGTGGAATCCATCCCTGAGTGCAATACAAGATTTCAGTGATGCAATGCAGAAAAAAAAACTACACTCAATTTAGACCATCCTACAGGCCTAAACCAATTTCCTTTGAAGCTGGATTCAGTGCAATTATTAGTGTGCAGTATTTCTACCTATTCTGTTCTGATAGCAGTGAGAAATGGCTCCCTTGTAACTTCAGGAGTTTTTTTTCTCGCTTGCTAGGTAGCCATTCTAACGCTCCTCTCCAAAAACTGCCCCTGAACGTAGGTGAAATACACCAAGGCTGTTCCTTATTTGCTCTCTAGCCCTATCGTGTGCACGCAGCCTTCCTCTGAGGAGCATGCAAACATTAAAATTGATGCTACTGCAAAACAAAAAACTCAGTAGACGATCCCCATGATATGGGATTAACTTTGCAGGATATCTGTGCCATAGCAGACAATTATATTTGCCACGGGTGTCCATTAAGGACCTCTATGCCACATGGGTTAATTTTTGGGTGCCATGGAGGACCTTAAAGGAATTAATAGTTGGCTGCCTCTTACAATCTCTGTGGCAGGAAGTTAATTTTTGTTGGTGCCATGTGGGTCTACACCACAGCCACTCCCTAGGTATACCCATGTGGGAAGGGGGAAACCCAAGGGTTCTCCCAGTTTATAGCGAGTTATGGGGCAGAATCCTGAGGATCGCCAGGCTCAGTGTATATTTGGGCATTGGAGGTATCCCTGGGATCATGGTAGTTATCAGGTATTAGGAGCTCATGGGTGTGGAAGTATTAACCCCTTAATAGTGTTGGCTATGAGGAATCAAACCTCAAATGCAACACAATGAAGTTATTGGGATGATAATAGCATCAATTTTGATGTTTGCATGCCCCTCAGAGGCATTTTTTGTGACTCGACGGGTGGGTCAGAGTATATGTAGGATTTTTGAACAATACAAGGAGGAATGCTCATAAATGTATGTGTATCTCTCAGATTTTACAACATGATGGGCTTTTGGAAAAATTAAATGGTACAGCTATACATGGATTGCGATCTTTTGATATTTTACAGCATTCAGTCTGCAGTTCTTGTAAGGCTGGTTTTGATGTGTGATGTTATTGCTTGATAGTGATTATAGAGTCTACTTTCCCCACGGAAGGCATGGAATGGAGTTCATACTTTGTAAATATGCACAGAAATGTATATATGCAAAAACATTTCTGTCTGTAGGTATATATGACACATTCTGACATTGTCTACAGACATACAGTATACTTACATACACTTTCAAGAGGAAAGGAGGAGAGGGCCTTGGTATGCGGATTGCACAAATCTGTTAGAACATAGAGCAATGAGCCCAAATAAATATTTTTGCAGTACTTTTAAAGCACACTGGCTATATTAATTATGCTAAAAACAAAAATAATATAATGGATAGCTACCCAGTATGCCCTTTTAGAATATCAACTTTACCAGCATGATTCATTACACATTTTATCTTTTCAGGTATAATTATAATTGTATGCAATTCACACAACAAAATATATACTTTTTAACTTTTTAAACTATTTTATATTTTTTCAGGAACATGTTATTTCAGTTATTCATAGAACTCTTATCACTAATATTACTAATACTAGCGACTTGCCCGTCAAAAAATGACGGCAATGTGATGTATATGTTTGTCAAGTTGTTTAGTTATTTTGTGAGGCGAATCATTCATAAGGCGGAACTTTCATTAATTATGACTGAATTAAACAACCAATTGTTATGTATTTTGGAATGCTTTTAAAAAATGTTGGCATCTTTAATTTGTATCCTGCAAAGTTATAGTACTTCATAGTAGACAATGTTTTTAGTAAAAATACGTCCATCTTCTAATAAATCACCTTGACTTTCATTGTTTTCAATGTAAACTTTAATAGCCTGTGGATTTTTGCACCGTGACAACGCAACATACAATTGACCATGTGCAAAAACTGGTTCTTCCAAGTAAATACCCACAGATTTGAAAGTTTGACCTTGTGATTTATTAATGGTCATGGCAAATGCCATAATAATGGGAAATTGTCTTCTTTGAAGTATAAAAGGGAGACTACTTTCACTTGGTGCTAAATCTATTCTTGGTATGAAAACTCTCTCTCCTTTATGGGTCCCAGTTAAAATTTCAGCATCTATAAAATGGTCCTTTAATTGTTGAACAATTAATCTTGTGCCATTGCATAGGCCTTTTGTTGGGTTCATATTTCGCAGTAACATGATAATTGCACCTTTCTTTAGCTGCAAAATATGTGGTGGCATTCCAGAAGGAGTTAAAGAGTTAATGAATTCAGTTGAAAAGTTTGCCTGACTTTCATTGTCATCAGCAAGTACAGAATCAGCACTGTGATAATTTCTTTGTGGTGCATTAATTTTTTTTAAGATTTCATTATTGAGTATTAATGCATCTTTATTTTTACACGTCAGTATAACTTGGTTGGCAAGCTCAGAATATTCTTCGTTATTTATGCTCCCTTCAAATATAGCCGATATAATATCTTGTTGACAAATCATATGAGGTGGTATCTCTACAGTGTCGTCAGGTAAATGTAGTATTTTTTCTGTTCTGCCTTCTCCAATTTTAATAAGCCAATCATTGAAATCAGTTTGGCCTTCTGATCTCATATTTTGTTGCAGTTGAAGATGGGTAAAATGTTTCCATACTGTACTTGACTTTATACATGTTTCAATAATGTCTGTTCGATTTCCATGTACAACGACAGGTAATGTTTGTCTAAAATCGCCACCCAACAAAATTACCTTTCCACCAAATGGAAAAATATTATCCATGACTTCACGAAGCAAACGGTCAATACATTGGAGGGCATAGCATGACATCATTGTGGCCTCATCTATTATAATTAATTTACATTTCTTCAATTTCTTTGCTTGTAAGGATGTCATGCGAATATCTGACACTGAATTTTCCAAAATAGGCACTGGCAGTTTGAATCCACTATGAACAGTTCTTCCACCTTCTAATAAAAGTGCAGCAATTCCAGTAGTGGCAAACGCCATTGCTATTTGTCCTTGTGCTCGTAGTGAACTCATTAATAAATTGTACAAATATGTTTTCCCTGATCCGCCAGGTCCATCAAGATAGAAATAACGCTCTGTCACCATGTCATCATCTATAGCATTTTTAATGGCATGAAATGCTTGCAATTGTAGTGTATTTAAAGTTGCAAGTCTTTCTTCTGTTCTTTCTGCTTGTAGTTGAATGTCATAGTCTTCAAAGTTAATGTCATCTATTAGACCTGGATCAGGCAAATTAAAACTTGCACAACTTAATCCATGAGTTAAAAAGACTTCTTGAATTTCCATTAAGGCTTTTAAGTGTGCAATGGGTTCATTGTATCGTCGCATAAAGTCTTCAGCCATATTACTTTTAAAAGTCTCCCACAAAGCTAATGCATTTGGAGCATTTGAGAAGATACAAATAAAAGCAAATTGTTCTCTCATCTGTCGTGGCATTTGACATTGTGCTGCTTCTTCTAAACATCTTTCCCACTCTGTATCATCAGCGAGTAAGTTTCTATTTCTTGCAGCTAAATGGAAGGATTCATATACAATGTCATTAACAGTTCTTAATTGTTCAAAACTTTGTGCTCCTGGAACATTTAAAAGTAATATCCGTAAGCAAAATCGTTCAACATCTCTTGGACTGACTGTGTAAATTCGTGGAATTATTTTATTGCCTCTGGTTTTTCTTGCTCTCCATAATCCATTCACAAAAACATAGTGATATGGAATTTCAATATATAAGTATTGTGTTGCTTGAGCATCAGTGGAATTTAATGCAAACCATGCAGTTAGTGTAGTGTGACGATCTTCACTTTGGGCCAATGCATTCATTTCATTTCCAGAATGGAAATAGACTAAATGTCGTTGTGGCAAATGTACTGCTAACCTATATACTGCATGTGATCTATCATGCATTTCAAATTTTAAAAGCCGCCACATAGCTTCTGGCGCACTGACATAGCGAGCATCTACATGAGATGCAAGTTCATCCTGTACTAACTCACTACTTTCAGGGTTGTCTGCACTTTTGACGACTACAGTAGCTGCATCGTAACCTTTGTAAATATATTTGTAGACATATTTAATGGATTTGATGGAAGTGCAGGCTTCTACGTTGATGTGGGCGTTGTACTTCATGAGTAAATGTGGATTGTAGGGTACTACATATCTATTGTCCACTTTTTTTCCACGAATAATGGCACTATCTCCTTCTCTTCTTTTATAAAGTGGGTATCCATCACAATTTGCATATGTTTTGTCTCTATAATCTTTTGGAAAATCTTTTGAACATTGATTATTTTCCATACATGGTGATTGTGGATTAAGGTCTCCACAGGGTCCATGAATCATGCGATGAGTAACAATCTCATATAGTCTACCATATAGTTCTGGATCCGGTAGTTCAGCAACTATGACTGCATCCACTTTGTCCGAAGTATCTAATTTATCTTTCTCTTGAAGTATTATGAGAAGATGTGCATGTGGAAGGCCTCTTTTTTGAAATTCAATGGTATATACATAAGCAAGACATTTGCCAAATAACTGATTTATAGTAAAGTCACGTATTAATTCATTTAATTTTATCTTAAAAACTCTGGCTACTAAATCTGGTCGATCTGAAGCACTTTGTCCAAGAAGTAGATTTTGATTAATTTCTGGCCATTGTGGATTACATGTAAATGTCACAAATAAATCTGGTTTTCCAAATTTTGTCACAATAGCCATAGCATCATTGTATCTTTCTCTCATATTTCGAGGAGATCCTTGAAAGGAAGATGGTAAAATGATGGCTTTGCCAGCTGTCATGTCTCTGCTTGTAGCCACGTCAGCAACATAGTCCATGAGTCCACAATATTGTTCTACACATAGTTTATCTTGTTGATATTTTATAAAGTTTAAATTATTTGCCTCAACTTGCAAATATGAATCAATAATCCATTGTTGTGTTAGTTTCCCACCACATAAAATTGGATTAAATTCATCTCTAATGGCAATTTGAGCAACTTTAAATTCAAGCATAGAAACATTATTTCGGATTCTGGCTTTAGCATTTGGGTAACTGGGAAGGGTTAATTTTGGTTGCCAACCTGCTTCTCCGTGTGGGAAAAAGATGGGATATGTCATTGGATCTAAATTTGGACTTAAGATATTAATATTAATAAATGGTTGGTCCTCATTTCTGGGATATACTCTAATGTCTCTTTGAAATGGTGGTTCTCCTTCATCATTGTGAAAGACCATTGCAACCTCATTTGATGTTGGCAAGTTATAACGACGTTTATCAGTATGTCTGTCTCTTTTAAGCACCATATTAACCTTTGGCATGGGTAATTGATGTCTTTGTGCATGAAGTAGTTGTTCATTTTCTACTTCTGCCAATTTTTTGTAAGCTTTACTGTAGGGATTGTTGTCCATAATGTTATTTAGCTCTATAAAAACACTGGGTAAGCATTTTTTATTTTCTTCCATCTGCATACGTTGGTCAACAGCTTCCATTGTATCTAGGACATATAGTTGAGCGAATTTTCTTTGCTCTCCTTCCTCTGGATGTAAATGTGAAGTCCGATGATAAATTTGTCCTTGGACTTTAAAACAGTAAGGACCATGTCCTGGTACATTAGCAGCCAATGTTGCCCCCATAGATGCAAATGATATGGCACTATTGTAGGATCTTATGTTTGTCTTAAAATTGTTGTAATTTGGAAAAGTAGGTTCAGTCATAATATTTAGTAAATGGGTTGGAAATTGTTTCCTTTGTGGAAGTTTGAACTTTCCTTTTTGACAACAACTAATAAATTGTCCATCTCGGGGTCTCTCCTGTTTAAAATAATAAGCCTCACAAAATTGACATTGAGTAGTCATGTCCCCACAACTATGAACCTCTACTGCTAAAGACTTCAGTAAAGGACAATTTGCAAAGCATATTGGATGTTGACTTTGATATTCATCAGATGAAAAGTCATGAAATGTTTCAACAACAGGTTCTAAATGTTTAGTTTTTTTCGTAGATTTTCTTGGTATATGTTGGACTTGTTCGGTTGAAATGTCCTGTAAGTTTTTAGTAAGAGTTTGTAAATGCTTTGTTTTTGTAGTTGTTTTTTTTGGTCTGTCTTGACTGGTATGTTGTAAAATGTCATCTGATGTTTTAGGAACAGTTTGTAAATGCTTTATTATTTTTTTATTTTTTTTGGTTGTATCTTTCATTTTTGCAGCCGATATTCTTTTATTTGCAAGTCTTTTGCGTTCTTTTTCTCTTCGAATTTCTTTCTCCTCCGGTGTCTGCTGGGCGGCCCATCTCTCTTGTCTTTCTCTAGTTTGACGTCTTTTCTTCTCTTCTTTGGTCTCGTTATCAGCCATATTAATCTGTAAACGGAAACAAATAAATGTAATTGTGTATATTTAAATTTGTAATTCCTGTTAAAGATTATTGTGCACAATTGGTGAAATAAAAGGCAAATCATGAATGTATCATTTATATTTAGTTAAATTTATAATTCCTGTCTTCACTGGCTCAGAATTTGGCCAATGGAATACTGCTGTAAATAAGCATGTAACATATTTATTTAAAATAATGGTTTTATTTATTAAAAACTTTGTTTGTGGATAGATATTTACCACTGCAAAACTTCTTTGCTGAAAAAAAAAGTGATGTGGTTATTGAGCTATGTATTGCATAGTAGCAATTTAAATAAAATAAGGGAGATAGTAAATTAATTATTTTATTTTTCTGTTGACACGGATGCAACTGAAAGCAGTTTCTTTAGTTTTATACTTTAGTACTTATTATAGTTTACCTTGGTTGAAGTGTGATTTAAATCCGAATGTTTGTTGGTCCTCGTTTCAAAATCGTTGTCCAATGGTGTGGTCCTCTGTTGGAAGTCCTCGTCCGATGGTGTGGTCCTGTGGCGATAGCCCCCGTCCGATATTGTGGTCCTGTGGCGATATCCCTCGTCCGATGTTGTGGTCCGTTGGTGAAAGTCCTCGTCCGATGGTCTGGTCCTGTGTTGAAATTCCTCGTCTGCTGGTCTGGTCCTGTGTTGAAATTCCTCGTCTGCTGGTCTGGTCCGAGTCCTCGTCCGATGGTCCGGTCCTGTGGAAAAAGTCCTCGTCCGATTGTCTTCACGCAGTATCTGTTGTAATGTAAAATAGAAAATGTTGTTTGAGTGAAATGTCTGTTAAATAAATTAAAAATGTATTAATTTGACTGTATTGTATGAGTTATGGTTATTTTTTTCTATCTTTGTTTTTTTTTACTTTCTGTACAATCCGACAACTTTTGTTATTCTTATTGAAGGTTCTTAGTAAGGCTTGTGGGTTGTGATATATTAAATAAGATGTGTTTATGTTATTTTTTGTACAATCCTGTTTTGTGCACACCACTTGTGGTATAGTTATTTAACCTTTATTGTGATGGTTATAGTTAGTGAAACATGAAATAATATAATTAAGGTAGTTTGCTATGTGTTTGTGTTAGTTTTTGACAATCCTGTTTGGTGCGCATCACTTGTGCAAAACTTATTTCTTCTTGATTGTACAGGTTATAGGTTGTTAAACATTAAAGAAGAATGTTAATATAGTTTGCTATGAGTTTGTGTGCTTTTTTATACAATGCTATTAGGTGCACAACACTTTTGTTATTCTTATTTTTGCTTCTTTGTAAGGCTTATAGGTTGTTAAACATTGAATAAGAAATTCTGTTTTGTGTGTAGCAGTTTGTGTGTCATTGAATTGCGATTTGGCTAATTGAATTGTGCCCTAAATAAGCACATAGCATATTATTTTAAATAAGTTTTTAGTCATTTAAAAACTGTATTTTTGATATTTTTTTATTAACTAAAACCTTAGTTTAAAGAAATTGTTATGTTGTTATTTAGAGCCCTATTCAATTGTGCAAATTGCAATTGAATGAGGTCCTTTGTGTGTACCATATGTTGCATAGTTTGGCCCTCATTCAATTGCATTTTTTACAATGTAATAGTACTCTAAGGCCGTAATTGAATTGCAATGTAGAAATTTGAATAGGGTTGTAAATAAGCACATCACATATATTTGTTAAAATAGACTAAGGGCCTAAAAGTTCTTATTTATAGCCATATTTAATTGTCCAAAATAGCAATTGAATGAGGGCCTTTGGTTACAGCATTTGTTATATTGTGAGCTCCTCATTCAATTGTGTTTTGGCCAATGGAATAGAGCTCAATATCAGCACAGAGCATATTTTTTTACGGAATTTTGTATTTAGTGAACTTGTATCCAAAAGCAACGTGTTCACAAAAGAAAAATTTCCTTTAAAAAATATGCTCTGTGCTTATATAGAGCCCTATTGAAATGGGCAAATCACATTTGAGTGAGGCCCTTGGCCATTAAAGACATATAGGTCCTCATTGAATTGCAATTTTGCCAATTGAAGAGGGCTCTATATAATCACATAACATATTTATTGAGCAAAGTTTTTAGTTATTGAAAACCTTGATTGTGGTTAGAAATTCAGTAACTAAAAAGTTCTGTATAAAAAATATGTTATGTGCTTATATAGAGGCCTATTCAATTGAGGAAGTCGCAATTGAATAAGGCTCATGGTTATTTCTTGTTTATACTTAATACTTTACCTTGATAGAAGTTTTGAATGACAGACGGTCCCCTCCTGCCAATCTTAATCCGCCGGTCTTCTTGTAGTGTCTGTTTGAAAAAGAAAGTGAAATAGTTATTTGTATATTTATAATTTGTCATCTAGCAAAGCATGGCCTTTTGAGCATGTAATGTGTTGTTGTATCTTACCTCTTCTTCTTTGTTGGTGTTCTTTAAAAGGGATTGTGCTTCACAGTGCACGGTGTTGATGCAGAGTCTGTTTGAATATTAAAAGAAATAGAAAGATTCAGCTTTATATGATCTATTGAATTGTAGTAAATTAATTCAATTAACCTTATTTTTTGTTGGGGGCTACACACATATGTCACATACATGAAGCACATTACATAGTTTAATGTAATTATTTTGTGTACGTGTGACATATCAGTATACATGAGTCAAATTTAAATGGTTAAATTAACCTTATATTTTTTTTGTTCCAACACACATAAATGTGTGTGTGTGAGATGTAACTATAGATGATACACATATATGTGCGTGTGACATATCAGTATACATGACATATAATGTCATTTAAATGTAGTTGTTTACTGATTTTGTTGTAAGCTAATTTTGTTGCATTGGCAATACACATAAATGTGCGTGTCACATGTCACTATACATTATACACATATATGTCCGTGTCACATGTCACTATACATTATAGACATATATGTCCGTGTCAGATGTCACTATGAAGGGGCAATACACAGAAATGTGCGTGTCAGATGTCACTATACATTATAGACATATATGTGCGTGTCACATGTCACTATACATTATACACATATACGTGCGTGTCACATGTCACTATGAAGGGGCAATACACAGAAATGTGCGTGTCAGATGTCACTATACATTATAGACATATATGTGCGTGTCACATGTCACTATACATTATAGACATATATGTGCGTGTCAGATGTCACTATACATAAAGCTCTGTTTAATATTAAATTATGTTTTTTTGTTGTTTTGTTAAATGAAGCGTATTTTTTTTGTGAGCCTATACACATAAATGTGCCATACATGATGACTACATAAATCCTATTTTTTTGTTTTTATTTGTTTGACCTGTCCTGATAATAAAATGTAATATATTATAGCTTACCTCTCAGTTGTAATTTGCACAATGCAAAGTAGTAAATTAGTAAAGAATTGTCTTCTCAAGTAAAAGCATCAGTTATCTCAGAAGTCACTCCGTTGATCACCTGAGGAGAAATGTATTTTTTAGTTTGAAATAGGCAGTATTTATAAACTTGTAGAAAGTTCTGGAAAGTGAGACCGTTAGAACGCAATACGCATGCGCTATTTGCGTTCCAGCTTACAATTTGCGTTCCATCCGCCATTTTAGGCGTATTACTGTTCAAAATGGTGTTTAATCTGATTGTGATACGTTCCGCATAGTATGTGTTTCATTATTGCGAGTAAGTGTAGTGTAGTTACGTCTGAAGCCTCGTTTTCGTTTTGTTCGTCGGCCATTTTTTCTCTCGCTTAGCGATGGTATTAGTGTCTAAAGTGTTTATTTTGATTTAAATGTAGGTGTAACTTGTTTTTTTGAGGTGCTGGCTGGTTCCTCTTGCTGTAGGTAAGCTTTTTATGTGTTTGTTGTGTGTCTTTGTTAAGTTTTAAATGTTTGTATGTCGGCGTGTTGCGTCCGATGTTTGCGAAGTCGTAATGTGTGTTAACGTGTCTCGTATGGTGTTTGCGTGTGTAGCCTCGTTTTCGTTTTATTCGTCGGCCATTTTTTGTGTCGCTTAACAAACTATTTAGTGTCTAAACTCTTTTATTTTGAGTGCAATTAAGTTGTAAGTTGCATTTTTGAGGTCCTGGGTGCTTCCTGTTTGTGTAGGTAAGGTTTTTATGTATGTGCTGTGTGTATGTATTGTGTTTGTAATTTTGTAATGTTCGCGAGTTGCGTCCGAGTGTTGCGAGGCCGTAATGTGTGTGAACGTGTGTCGTATGTTGTTTGCGAGTGTCGTAATGTGTTGCGACGTAAACTTTTTTTTGCAAGGGTCGCAGTTGCTGCAACTGAAGACCTCGCTTTGCGAGGTCCTCAGGTGCTGGCATGGAGCGCCTGCGGCGCTCCAAGCCAGCAACTGAGGCCCTCGCTTCGCGAGGGTCCTCAGTTGCTGGCAAGGAGCGCCTTCGGCGCTCCATGCCAGCAACTGAGAACCTGGCACAGTGCCCTCGCTTCGCGAGGCCCGCGACTCGCTGCGCGAGCCCCGGCCCTCGCTACGCGAGCCCGCAGCGTTAGCAACAACTCGTACGCTCACAACTATATATGTGATAGTTGTCAGAGTGTGTAACATGGTGCATGCTCATTGCGCATCGGGGGAGGGGGAGAGAGAAACCTTGCAACGACGCATGCACAAGTGCAAAGATGTGTTGGGGGGGAGACATGTGGACAAGACAAGTGAGAGGGGGCAGGGGAGAGACACAGGGCGGGGAGAGATATGGGGGGTGGGAGAGAAACATGGGAAGGAGACAGGGGGAGGGTGGGAGAGAGACATGGGAGGGGGAGAGAGACAGGGGAGAGGGTGGGAGAGAAACATGTGGGGAGAGATGGGAAAGTGGGGAGAGAGACAGGGGAGGGGGAGGGAGACAGGGAGAGGGTGGGAGAGAAACATGGGGCTGGAGATACAGGGGAGGGGGAGAGAGACATGGGGAGAGACACAGGGGAGAGGGTGGGAGAGAGACATGGGGGAGAGAGAGACATGGGAAGAGAGATAGGGGAAAGGGTCAGAGAGAGACATGGGGGACTAGAAGGGGAGTGGGGAAGAGAGAAGAAGGAGGGGGAAGAGAGAAGGTGGGAGAGAGAGAAAAGGTGGGAGAGAGACGGAAGGAGTTGAGAGGGGGAGGTAGGGAGAAAGAGATAAAGATAGGGCACAGAGAGAAAGAGAGTCATAGAGACAGAGAGAGGGTGCACTGAGAGATGGAGATAGAGCACAGAGAGAGGGAGAGAGCACACACAGAGAGATGGAGAGAGTGCATAGAGAGAGGGTGCAGAGAGAGAGAGAGAGAGTGCAATCAGACAAAGAGAGAGGGCACTCAGACACAAGGAGATGGTGCAGAGGGAGAAAGAGAGAGAGCGTAGAAAGAGAGGGAGAACAGATAATTTATGATATCATTTGTAACAGGCAAGTTGCTAGTAGGATTATATCAGCTTTATTTCCTTATCAATTCTAACTCTAATTATTAGGATAAATCTAGTAATTTGACTCCTGTTCTTCAAACTCTGTTTCTCTAAATATGAGATTTTATTTTCCTATATTGTTTCTTGTATTTATAGCAGTGGTCTCCAATTTTTTTTTCTTTTCCCATGAACTACTTATTATTTTCTGAGAGTTTCGTCGACTCCATGAATACTGCTGAGGGCCAACACTGATGATCTGATAGATTTTTGATACTTGAATCTAAAAGGAAAACTTAATTACTTGCATGTCTGTTTTTTAAGTGACAATTCTCTAATAGTTCCAGTTCAAACACAAGCGTTTATGAAACTTTAGCCCAACATTGATGTGAATATTTCTAATGGCAGTTACTGTATAATTCTTCTTCTTATTATTATTAACTAGCGAATTGCCCGTCAAAAAATGACGGCAATGAAATTGTAAGGTAGCTAATGTTGTTTGGTGTGTAATAGTAAAGATATAATACATTAATAAATGAATATACTTTACCTATTTGGAAGCATTGTGTTGAAGAGATGTGAATGTGTGTTGACATTGCTGCAGCATTAGTGTTGTGGAGCTGCTCTCTAAGCGTGGTGAATGTGTGCAGTGTAATACTGTGCGTGCGCGAGTCGAAACCGTACGCGTAGTGTCGTACTTCCGCATTTGCGTGAAATGGCGGTTTATGTGTGTTGTGCGTCTTTGCGTATTGTCCGTTGTTGGTTTGTAGTTGTTTTCGAGTTTCGTGTGGTGTTTTGCGAGTGTGGTGTTTTACGTCTGGAGAGTGCTGTAGCCTCGTTTTCGTTTTGTCCGTCGGCCATTTTTTCTCTCGCTTAGCGATTTTATTAGTGTCTAAAGTGTTTTATTTTTATTTAAATGAAGGTGTAACTTGTTTTTTTGAGGTGCTGGATGGTTCCTCTTGCTGTAGGTAATCTTTTTATGTGTGTGTTGTGTGTATTTATTGTGTTTTAAATGTTTGTATGTCGGCGTGTTGCGTCCGATGTTTGCGAGGTCGTAATGTGTGGTAACGTGTTTCGTAGGTTGTTTGCGTTCCTCGTAAAATTTAGCGAGTGTCGTAATTTGTGTGTCGTGTTTTTTGAGTAGCGACGTGAAGTTTGCGAGGGTTTGAGGCCCTTGCCCAGTGACCTCGCCAGCAACTGAGGCCCTCGCTTCGCGAGGGGCCACAGTTGCTGGCATGGAGCGCCGAAGGCGCTCCATGCCAGCAACTGAGGCCCTTGCCCAGTGACCTCGCCAGCAACTGAGGCCCTCGCTTCGCGAGGGGCCTCAGTTGCTGGCATGGAGCGCCGAAGGCGCTCCATGCCAGCAACTGAGGCCCTTGCCCAGTGGCCTCGCCAGCAACTGAGGCCCTCGCTTCGCGAGGGGCCTCAGTTGCTGGCATGGAGCGCCTTCCATGCCAGCAACTGAGGCCCTTGCCCAGCTACGCGAGGGCCGCGGCTCGCTACGCGAGGGCCGCGGGCTCGCTACGCGAGCCCGCAAGCGTGAGCAACGACCCGTACGCTCACAACTATATATGTTATAGGAAACCTAACTGTAACCTTTGTTTAGTTTTTTCACTTTATTTTTGAGGGTAGTATGTATGTATAAGCATTTGGCGGATTTATCATATTTCCATCTGAAAGAAAAACTGGGTTACTTGCACGTCAATTTTTGACGTTAAACTTCTAATAGTTCCAATTAGAACACAATCATTAATGAAACTTTAGCACAATATAAAGTGATATAATGACAATCACTGTCTTCTTCTTCTTCTACTTCTTCTTCTTGTTATTATTATTATTATTAGTAGTAGTAGTAGTACTACTAGTAGTAGTAGTATTTACTTTACCACTTGTTTATGTCTGCAGAAAATATTGTCAGAAAAATTTGGAATTCAAAGGAGGAGGTGTAGGATTTGTGAGGAAGATTTAATAATATAAATGCTGAGGCATTCTGGATTTGTTGGAGTGGGGTAAATGGATATGCTGGAAGGCCAGTGAGGGATGTATTGCAGTGGTCCATGTGGGGAACATAAGAGAGTGAATCAGCAGTTATGTTGCAAAGATTGATATAGAGATGTGAATTTTATACAGGCTGAATCAGCATGTGTGAGTAACCAACTTTATGTGATTAAGGAAATAAAGGGTAGGGTCCCCCAAACAGGATGAAATGTGATGGGTTATTGTAGTCTGAGAACTTTTACCCATATGCTTGCTACAACAACAAAAAACATGTTGATCAATTTTTCCTTGAACAAATGCAAGAAGGTGTTCCAGGTTTTGTCTACAATTGGAGATCACAGACCAGGAGAAGTGAACTATATACCAGTGGAAGAATTAATTCATTTAAAGCCAGGTGTTATTCATTTAATTGTTGGGTTTAATAATTGCTCTTAATTTACCTTACTTCACTATGAGGCTGTGTTTTGCACCAGTTTCTGTTTGATGTGATGCTGACAGGTCGAAAATGATCCCACATTGCAAAACATGGAGTGATAGCTGAGGAAAGGAGATGGTGGGCAGTTGTGCTAGGGCAAATTAAGATTCAAAGTAAGGAATTTCCATTTTAGAGAAATGAATAAGGAAAAATGGGATGTAATCCAAAACGTCATGGCTGTGAAGCAGGAAGCAGAGTGAATAGATATGCCAGGGCTAAATGAAAGGAAGGAAAGTAAGATTTGGGTGTGATCAGTAAGAAATGACAAAATAAGTAAAATTAAGGGGGGAAAAAGAGCTTCAAGCGGTGATGGATAGTGGGAGAAAAGCAAAGGTCCTTGAATGACACTAACTGTGAGTAGTAAGAAAGAAGAAATTGTGTTTTTGAACAACACCATCAAAAGAGTTTAACCATGCAAGAGACATACTGACAATAACAGTGCTTGCAAGAGCTGAAAGAAAAGGCAACTGATTATTGACTGATCAAGAAGGATGAGAACAGAGAAGAGACCAACATCTAAGTTATTCTGTACAGAGCACACTGTGGACTTTGTAAAGTCGGGAGCATTGAAGCTAGACTGAGCTAGAAGTCAAACGTCAGTAAGACTGGAGAGGACAGACTGTTCCAGAAATTTGGAAAAGTAGGGACAGAAAGATATGGGTAAAAAACTAGCAGGAATCAAGTGAGGACTGGGGAGAGGAAAGATGACTGCAGATTTAAAGAAGTCTGGGACATGCCAGTGTACAGGGAAGAATTAAAAAGTGAAACAAGATAAAGGATAAATGTGCGGTGGTCATATGAAAGTAAGTATTTGGTCTCATGGGGCAATAGTTGGTAGAATATAGACGTTGCTTCAGGTCTAAACATAACAAAATTTGTATAAAGATGATAACTTTAATGAATAAGGAACAGATAGTAGAATTTCTGCTATATACATGCATTTAATGACACTACATGAAGTTTAGGACACATTTACAGAGCTTTGTATGTCAGACAGTTCCTCCACCACTCATGTGTATTGTAGTTACTGTAATAAACACTTCCTTTTAAAAAAAGGTACAAGCATGGTTTACATTTTTAATCTTTATAGTCACAAGTCCAGTGTTTAGGAAAGCTTTTCACAACCTGGCAATTGATAGTTTAACTATTTGCACATGGCATTTTATGTTATTGACTTTGCTTATTCCATAAAAAACAAACACTACAGAGTTCCTTTATTAGTGGCACTGCGTATGTGCTTCATTGTGGGGAATGGGCACTAACTGTATGAACTGTAATAATACAGGCATTTTACTTTTTGGTTGTCATGGATAATTAGTATACTATGCAGTTATTTAGTATAAAGAGGAACAGACATCAGTCATTTTGTTCAGAAGAAAATAAAATACCTCCATTAATTTATTTTTGGAAAAACAATATTGTAAAATGTATACAGGAATACCCCGTTTAGTCCTCCACGTGCATTCCTGCATGCAGAAGAGCTACAGTATGTGAAACAGCACTAAACAAGGATTTAAATGGCCAATCGAGATTTGGCATGCAAAAACCTGTTGACCAGGGAATTAGAGCTCAAAAGAGAGGTATAGCAAATCAGCACTCATTGGGGTAGAGTTAAACAGGGGTTCCCTGTATCTAGTTATATACATCCTTATTAAATTACAATTCAGTAAATTTAAAAGGGCTCTATTTAAGCACATAGTATATTTTTCACAGAAGTTTTTAGTTAGTGAACTTCTATCCAAAAGCAAGGTCTTCACTAACTAAAAACTTCTGTAAATAAAATATGCTGTGTGCTTAAATAGAGCCGTTTTAAATTTACTGAATCACAATTTAATAAGGCTGTTAATGGTTAATGTAACATCCCTAAATGAGACATCTCCGCCTTACATGTCTGACATATGTGCTCAGCATCATGTAACACATTGCGATTGTTGTTTATCTTTGTGTTTCCTCTCTACAGATCTGCAACCAAAGACTTAGAGGAAAGATTTTGTAACTTGAACTGATTTAAGTTATCCTCAAATTGTCTCCTCATAGTTTAAACATGAAATAAAACTTGATAAAATTTCAATATTTAGAAGGTTCTTCTGGTAGCTAAGGAATTAAATATCGGAAATATTGAAACAAATCAATGAACTGCAATTTCAATTAAAAATCCCATTGCCCAGCGGGCAATTCACAGCAACTAACTTGCTCTAAGGAGAGAAATGCAAACCACAACAAAGAAACTGAATAGTAACCTGCAGTGGTGTAATTAGCCTTTATGCTTCCCTAAGTCTATAGAAGTGTATAGGAATCCCTTCGCCCACCATCATCTTCCCAAATAATATCTATAATGTATACTGTATATTGCATATAAAACAGGATGAGCACATTATTCAGCAGCAAATACTTGGGGATAGTGTTACATTTAAGAAGGTGATTTTTTAACCCAATAATTAGTCTTGTAAGAAAAGTGACTACTAAAATGTGTAAGACATTGAGAATAGATAAATCTTTTGCATTGAGAATAGGAAATCTTTTACTTGACCTTTCCAAATTGAAGCACTACCCTGTTATGTTATCTTCTAGTAAAGCATTCAGTTTTTAACTTAATATGTTGTATGAGTACACAGAAGCTGAAAACAAAAGTAACTTATTAACAACCATACACTTCATACCATTACATAGCTAAAACGTAAATATCACACACACACTTTTAAATACACAAACATGACACACTTATTCAAGTGTCACTCAAACACACATACATGAGCCAAGCAGCCACTGTCAGTACAGACTTAACTGACCTCTTTGTTGCTAGCATTCATGCAGGCCATCATCTGGGGATGAATCTCAATGGTTGCTTAGCCTGGACAGCATAGTCTAAGGATGTGTCTGCTCTAAAGCTTATTTGAAGGATTGTGAACTCCATATGTGAAGGGAGAGAGGAGAGAAAATGGTGGTGAAGGAGAGAGACAAGGATGAGGGGGAAGAGAGAGGAGAGACAAGGGTGGGGAGAGAGACAACGTCGGTCTGAAAGAAAGACAAGTGTGGTGGGTGGGGGAGGAGAGAGTGAAACAGGAAAGGGATAGATGAAGAGAGAGAGAGAGGGAGAGATGAAGAGATGGAGAGAGAGAGAGTGGGAGAGAGAGGGGGAGGATGAGAGAGAGGAGATAGAGAGGATGAGAGAGAGAGAGAAGGGAGGGAGAGAGAGAGATAAGGGAGAGAAGAGGGAAGTGAGGAAGGAGGAAAGGTGACAAATAGCAAAGGGAGGATGAGAGTGGAGTATAAGAGATAGGAGGTAGGAAAGGTGAGGACATATGGGGAGGAGGAGAGATAAAGAGGAAGAAGATTGATAATTGATAACTTTATCACATATCATAATTGTCAAACTGCGAGACATTGTCACGCTTTGCGTGGTGACTACGAGCAACGCAAGCGTCATCACTTCTGCTCCTCGCAAAGCGAGGCGAGTTGTTAACATGTAGCACTTACCCATCTAACAGCCCTATTAAATTTGAAGCCCAGAAGTGCAACGTGAGAACCGCAAGTTAAAGATTTATTAAATTCGAGCAGGGCTCGAGTTACGGGCTTGAGACGCAAACCCGTAAAACATTTGTTGACCGTTGCATGCGTGGCCGTGAACGTCATCAATTAGTCAAGACCAATTACGAGTTACGATCTGACCCACATTCCAGAAATAATTAAATATTGATAAAGCCATAAATATGATATTCTATTACATGAAAGTTCCATTACATCGATTAACCGGGATCGATATAACATGGAAATTAAACATGAAATAAAGTATTGTTTTGGGCCGATTTGCGAGCTTGATAATGTTGTGCTATTAATTTTAATACCTAACATCACTTTCCCTGTTATTATAAGTACAGTAGCATTTACAGTGCTACGGATTGGACTTTACCCCCCTTGCGGGTCCTCTCTAGTACCCGTTGCCTTCTTGGCTCCATTTGCGTGATATGGGGTTGAACGCAAGTTAATTAGTTTGAACCTAGCAGATACAGGCTTGACAGAACAAAGGATTTGCAGCCGCAAAGTTCCATGTTCCACGTCCCGTAGGCTTTTTTCGTACATAACTCACAGATTGGCAGTGGCCTGCTTTATGGGGACAATTTAATAGCCGTAAGTCTTACGGGATACCTTACAGGCTACAGTTTTACACGTTGAGCTAATTTAATAGCGCTGTAAGCCTTTGATCTTTCAAGTCCGCAAATGTGACAATTGTGAAAATCGCAAATCGGTATTTAATTGATACAAATGGCAAATGTAACAAAAACTTCTACTAGTACTAGAGAGGACTCGCAAGAGGGTTAAACACTTGTTCTTAACACTATAAAAGCAAATAAAAAAGCAATACTGCACTTTAAAAGACAGGGAAAGCGATGAAAGACATTAGAATTAATTGCACAACAGTCTAAAGCTCGTAAATCTGCAATAAAAAAATATTTTTCTTACATTTAATTTCTGTGTTATATTAATATCGGGAATCAAGGAGTTAATAAATATCAGGCCACCCACATGAACTAGCACAGTTTCTATTTTTTATTGATTTTTAAATAGGAGGGGGGAGGAAAAGAGACACCGGGGGGGAAGAGAGACACACGGGAGGTTAGAGACACACGGGGGGGTTAGAGAGACACGAGGGGGGTTAGAGAGACACGGGCGGTTAGAGACACACGGGGGGTAGAGTGACACGAGGGGGGTTAGAGAGACACGGGCGGTTAGAGACACACGGGGGGTAGAGTGACTCGAGTATAAGCCGAGGGGGCCCTTTTTTGCCTTAAAAAAAGGGCTGAAAAACTCGGCTTATACTCGAGTATATACGGTAGATTTGTTTGGCATGACCTATCCCTCATAAATCCATGTTGACTCCTACGTTAAACCTGTTCAAATAAACATATTCTTGTATATTATCCCTGATAGAAACTTGCCAGTGTTTAGGGAAAAGCTGAATAGATGTGTGAGAGATGAGATAAGTATTATAGAGAGGGGAGGGAGGGGAGGGATAAGCTATGATGGAATAGGATCCAGTGGACAGATAGTAAGGTGAGAGGTTGATAGTGGACTGGAGGACATATTTGATATCAATAATGTGAAATAGTGCTGTTTGGCAAGGTTGAGGTTAGAGAAGTAGGAGCATAAGATAAACTTGTAGTCGAGGAAGTCTGCTGAAGTGCCAGATTTCCTCCATAGTCATTCATCACTTTGTGTAGTGTACTATGGTTGTGGATGAGAGCATTATTAATAGTTACAGTTGCTATAGGATCTGAATATAAGAATTTTATGGCATTCAGCCAAACTACTATCATTTCATACTGCACAAGATGTTCAGAAAATGGTATCATCCTATTCTACTGAAGTTTTTCTTTGCATCTAAACCAAGAAGGAGGTCTTTGGTCATCCAACAAACCCCATCTCTTTTCAAAACCAATATAAAAAAAAAAGCACTTAACACCTGTCTTATCTTTTTAATCAAAGTCCTTCCCTTAATATATCCTGTGTAATCATTATTAATTACTTAAGTAAGAATCTATTGTAATGCTGCAGATCACGTTTTAGAAAATAAGCTGTAATCTGTATTTAGAAGAGATATTGATTATTTAAGACCCCAGTTCTTCCTTACCCATATCTTTCTTAACAAATGCCTTAATAGGCGCTTGCGAAAAAGTTCTAGGATTTTTTTCCGGTCACGACAAATTATTATCAAATAGGTACAATGCTTTTGTAGAATATAGAATATTGAAATTTCTTTCATTGTGATAGAAATCTCTTCCTTTGAAAAAGGTTGATTCAGCTTATCTAATTTAGAGTTAAAGACTTTTGACAATAATGCTTTCTCCACAAATCTCTCCTTCCCTTCCATATTCCTTTTTACTTGGCATACAGCTTCAAATGTCTTTACTATACTTTTTGAATCTGTAAATCATTTATGATCCATCTTAATTGATTCAATATATTCAGGGTCTTTCTAACAAGATATTAGTAATCCATAAACTTAGAAGGCTTATAGCCAAATCTTAAGAACCTACACTGTAAATACTGTATCGACTTTCATTTTATATATATATATATATATATATATATATATATATATACATCAGACACTCATTGCAAGCCCCGGGCTGAGCGCCTTCTGCGCTCATTGCGAGCCTCTCCCCTCATGTACTTTTGATCCTCTGAGCACCCTGGGCGTTTATTGTGAGCTCCGCGCTGAGCGCCTTTGGC
This sequence comes from Discoglossus pictus, assembly GCA_027410445.1. NCBI lineage: Eukaryota > Metazoa > Chordata > Amphibia > Anura > Alytidae > Discoglossus > Discoglossus pictus. Next base: position 249,371,688 of record CM050165.1, on the reverse strand, counting down.
TCTGTTTTTTTTATATAAATATATTTTTGTACAATAATTAATTAATTAATCAAATAATAAATTTATATACTTTACCTATTTGTAATGAATATATCAAGGAATCAATATGCTGAAGAGCTAACAATCGCTGTTGTTTTTTCCTGCAGCATACAATGTACATTTGGACTGTTGGTGATCTGAGGAGAAAGTGTCAGCAATGTGGCAAGTGTGCAGTGTAAATAGGCTGCGTGCGCGAGGGCAAACCGTTTGTTTATTTGTGTAATGCAGTATTTTAGAATGGTAATGTTATTAGTTGCAAGTTAGTGTTGGAAAATGGAGGCGAGTGTGTATGGGTTACGCGGGGCTCAAGCATTTTCCATCCTTCCTAATAGTGTATTTTGTACCTTGTATGTTCCTGGGTAAAAGTCGTTTGTGCCTGGCGGTGTTTTGCGTGCTTAGGGTCGTATAGCAAATTCAAATTCGACTTAAATTCATGTGCAACCTCACTCCCAGACATCCTGGCTGTCCCTTCGTGCTATGTGTGATTTTTTGTTTATGTTTTATTTTTTTATTTAACTTCATATTTATTGCGGGTTGTATTTTTTCCTCTAAGTGGCGGTTTCCTTTTCAAAGTGTTTTTGGCCGTAATTTTTGCAAGCAATTTTTTTCAAAGTGCTACGGGTCTCACACTGTGAATTGTGTATTTGAGTTTTCTGTTGATCTGTAGTCCTGCGGTCCATAGGTATGATGTCCGTAGGTAAGTTGTGCGGGGTCTTAGGGATGAGCGCCTATGGCGCTCATCCCCAGCAGCTTAGTGAGCACAAAGGTAAGTTGTGCGGGGTTGTAGGGATGAGAGCCTATGGCACTCATCTCCACCAGCGCAAGGAGAGCCTTCGGCCATTTTAACATTGCATTACCAAATTTTCTTGGCAAGCCCGCGCTGCTGAGAATTATATATATATATATATATATATATATATATATATATATATATATATCACATATATAGTTGTGAGCGTACGAGTCGTTGCTCACGCTTGCGGGCTCGCGTAGCGAGCCGCGGCCCTCGCGTAGCGAGCCGCGGGCCTCGCGAAGCGAGGGCCGCGGCTCGCGCAGCGAGCCGCGGCCCTCGCGTAGCGAGGTCACTGGGCAAGGGCCTCAGTTGCTGGCATGGAGCGCCGAAGGCGCTCCATGCCAGCAACTGAGGCCCCTCGCGAAGCGAGGGCCTCAGTTGCTGGCGAGGTCACTGGGCACGGGTCTCAGTTGCTGGCATGGAGCGCCGAAGGCGCTCCATGCCAGCAACTGAGGCCCCTCGCGAAGCGAGGGACTCAGTTGCTGGCGAGGTCACTGGGCAAGGGCCTCAAACACTCGCAAAATTCACGTCGCTACTCAAAAAACAGGACACACAAATTACGACACTCGCTAAATTTTACGAGGCACGCAAACAACGTACGAAACACGTTACCACACATTACGACCTCGCAAACATCGGACGCAACACGCCGACATACAAACATTTAAAACACAATACATACACACAGCACATACATAAAAAACTTACCTACACCAAGAGGGAGCACCCAGGACCTCAAAAATGCAACTTACACCTCGATTTTACTCGAAATAAAACAGTTTAGAGACTAAAAAAAAAGCTAAGCGAGAGAAAAAATGGCCGCCGAACAAAACGAAAACGAGGCTACAGCACTCTAAACTCGCAAAACACCACAAAACACCTACGGATATTCCGATACAGACCTATACCACACATTACTCGCCATTTTACACCAATGCGGAAGTACACGACTACGCTAACGGTTTGGTCTCGCGCACGCACAGTGTTACACTGCACACATTCAGCATGCTTATACAGCAGCTCCACACCACTAATGCTGCAGCAACATCAACACAGATTGCCAGCTCTTCATCACAATGCTTCAAAATAGGTACACTATATTCATTTACTAATTTAGCTACCTTACAATTTCATTGCCGTCATTTTTTGACGGGCAATTCGCTAGTATATTTATATTTATAAATCCTCCTTGGCTTTTAAATAATTTATCATGCTATGTTTGTTATTACACTTCTTAGGTTTCACATACTATCTAGTAACTTTGAGACTAATTAAGTTGAGCAATTGTAACTTACAGTAGCCCTTAATGGAGGCCGTAAATTACCTTGCTATTCAATTGGCGTCTTTTTGTGGTCTACAAACAGGTCCACAAATCCTTGTGGTTGTTACAACTGTAATTTACACCCACCCCATCAAAGCCTTTGATCTTTCACGTCAGCAAGAGTGCTAAAATCGCAAATTGCTATTCAATTGCTACAATTCCCCAAGCAGGCAAATGTTTTCACACCCGTAAATGGCAAATGTAGAAGAAAATTCTACACGTACCAGATAGGACTCGCAACTGGGTTTAACCCCTGTCCGTAGGACTGTAAATGCAAATAATAAATCCTTACTGCACTATAAACATGACGGAAATCGCTGAAAGATTCTAGAATTAATTGCACAACAGTCTCAAGCTTGCAAATCGCTGATAAAAAAATTACTGTATATAGTCGAGTATAAGCCGACCCGAGTATAAGCTGAGGCACCTAATTGTACCGGCATATTCTAATGGTGTGACGCGCATGTGACGTCACGTCATTAGCATATGCTGGTACAGAAGACGCGTTGCGGCATCAGGATCAGCATCAGCTCCGCGGAGCATAGTAGCAAGTAAGGAGGATGAGGGGTAGGGATTGGAGAGGGTGTAGTAAGGAATAGGTTATGGGGGAAACAAGATGATGATAAGGGGGGGAAGGAGGAGAAGGAGGAGGATGATGATAAGGGGGGGAGGATAACTGGGGAAAGGAGGAGGATAAGGAGGGGAAGGAGGAGGATAACAAAGGGAAGAAGGAGGATAACGAGGGGAAGGAGGAGGATAACGAGGGGAAGGAGGAGGATAACAGGGGGGAGGAGGATAACGGGGGGAAGGAGGAAGATAAGGGGGGGAATGAGCAGGATTTTTTTTTTTACTTGAGTATAAGCCAAGAGGGGCTTTTTCAGCATAAAAAAATGTGCTGAAAAGGTCGTTTTATACTCAAGTGTAAACAGTAATTGTTTTATGTTTCATTTCGGGGTTATATCGATCCCGGGAATCAATGACTTACTACATATCAAGCCACCCACATGGACTAGAACACTATCAGCATTGTTTTTTATTATTTTGTATTTTGCGGTTTTGCAAGTCCGATCACATATTGGACCCCCAAACGCTAATTGATTGACATGTAACCTCTATATGTTACTGACCTAATGATGACGTTCTAATTTTTCGTTGGCTGTTTCTAAATGGGTAGTTACGGCCTTGCTTACTTGATCATGTTCCTGCCCTGAAATGCTACATACGAGTGCATGGTTTATGGTTTTGGCTTTCGGCCTCTAACTTGTGGGCTTGTTCAATTGAATAGCACCAGAATTGTAGCATACCCACAGATATATTGCCTGTATACCGAGAGATGTGGGGTTCTAATTGAATTGGGCTCTCTATCTTTCGACTCTTTCTAATTTTCTAGATCTAGCCACATACACATACATTTCATATATTTCACCTCTCAACACTTCTTTAGACCTGTCCCACAAAAACCATGGTATTTCTAGTTACTGATAATTATTTTTAAAATATTTCCATTTGTCCTGTAAAAAAATAGCAAACCCTGGGTCTCTTATTACATTTCTAGGGAATCTTCAATCTTTTTGTGAATAAGAAAGATGTGATACTTTAAATTACACCACACCACTACATGATCCGATAAAACTATATTGTGAAGCCCACCATCCTTATCAAGTAAATTTGTAGATACTAAAAAATCATATCTAGAAAAATAATTACGTGTTTTTAAATAACAAGAATAACTTTTCTCTAGGTGACCCATCAATTTAGTAATAATACAAGTGTAATGTGCTCTTTGTCTACTATTGGTTTTTGATCGAATTATTGATCTAAATAATCTATCCAATTCTGAATTAAATCAAAATCACCTCCCAGAATGATAGATTTGTCTACAAAGGGTATTCATTTTGTGACTATATTATCACAGATCAAATATATTTGGTGCATAAATATTGCAAAGAATAATTTTAGCAGAGGTTCGAAGCTTGAAGAACAATGTAATGACCCTCCTGATCTGCCTCCACCAATACCAAAAAACTCTCTGCCATTCCTTATTAATACCGCTACCCTGCATCTTTGTTTGCAAACGCAAATACTTGTTCAACCCAGTGCCTCTGAAACTTTTGGTGCTCATTTGGGTTCAAATTTGTAGAAACACAATACTGGCCTTGAATTTTATTCAAATATCTTAATATTGTGTTTTTATTAACCAAGGAATTAATGCCTCTAAAATTCCAAGTTATAAGATTGTATGGCTAAAATCAATAATCAAGCATACATAAAATAAAAAGAAATCCTTTAACATACTTTATACACACTTACTAATTGCACACTTGGCATTACTATAGAAAGCCAATGTTTTGTACAGGCTGATGCCTGTAGTGAAAAAAAATAAACAATCATAACAAAAATATACAGATCCTTTTGTTCAATTGGCTACATTTAGAACCATGCATTTCAATTGCGAGTTACAGGCTCAAAAGCACTTCAGGCTTGTCAAAAACATAACTCTGTCCTATCTCCTCCATTGATTTTTCAAGCCCGTAAATGTTACCAGCGCTAAAGATGCAAAAAATCGATATTCAATTACAAATATTCTACAAGACCCCAATTGGCTTCAAACACGTAAATCGCAAATGTATAAAACAATTTTAAGAGTATTAGATAGGATTTACAAGTGGGTTAAACACCTGTACCTATAACTGCAGCAAAAAATAAACATGCATTACTGTACTTTAAACTAGCAAGAAAGGCATTATAATTTCAAAATAGTCTGAAGTTCGCAAATCTGCAATAAAAAAATATTACCATATTTATCGGCATATAACATGCACCGGCGTATAACACGCACCTCATTTTAAGAAGGAAATAAAAAATAAAAAAAAATGTAATTTCAAATAAAGAACTTTGAAGCAAAATCCTCAACCTCCCTCCTCATCCTCAACCCCCTCCTCAACCCGCCCATCCTCCTTCCTCAAACCCCCTATCCTCAACGCACCTCCTCAACCTCAACACCCTCCTCAAACCCCCTCCTCAACCCCCCCATCCTCAAACTCCCATCAACCCCACCATCCTTAAACCCCCCTCAACCCCCCATGCTCATCCTCCTTCCTCAACCCCCCTATCCTCAACCCCCCTCCTCAACCTCAAACCCCCTCCTCATCCTCAACCCCCCTCCTTAACCTCAACCTCCCTCCTCATCCTCAACCTCCCTCCTCAACCTCCCTCCTCATCCTCAACCTCCCTCCTCATCCTCAACCTCCTTCCTCAACCCCCCTCCTCAACCTCAACCCCCCATCCTCAACCCCCTCAACCTCAACCTCCCTCCTAATCGTCAACCCCCTCCTCATCCTCCCTCCTCAACCCCCCCATCCTCAACCCCCTCCTCAACCTCCCTCTTCAAACCCCCTCCGCAAACCCCCATCCTCAAACCCCTCCTCATCCTACCTCCTCATCCCACCATCCTCAACCCCTTCCTCAACCTCCCTCCTCAAACCCCCTAATCAACCCCCCATCCTCAAACCCCCCCTCAACCCCCTCCTCAACCCCCCCATCCTCATCCTCCTTCCTCAACCCCCCTCTCCTCAACCCCCTCCTCAAACCCCCTCCTCAACCTCAACCCCCTCCTCAATCCCCCTCCTCAACCTAAACCCCCCCTCCGCATTCTAAACCCCCCTCCTCAACCTAAACCCCGCCTCCGCATTCTAACCCCCCTGCTCAACCTAAACCCCCCTCCTTAACCTTAACCCCCCTAAATACCTCCCCCTCACTTACCTGCTTCTGCTCCGGCCTCCGCTCCTTGACCTGACATCACATGCGCGCCACGTCATTAGCATATACCGGGTGCATTCCGCTCCGCTCCTTGACCCGGCGCGCCTGTGACGTCACATGATTGCCACGTCATTAGCATAGACCGGGTGCATTCCGCTCCGCTCCTTGACCCGGAGCGCATGTGACGTCACATGCCTGCCACGTCATTAGCATATACCGGGTATATGCACCCGGTATATGCTAATGACGTGGCGCGCATGTGACGTCACATGCGCGCCGGGTCAAGGAGCGGAGCGGAGGCCGGAGCAGAAGCCAGTAAGTGAGGGGGAGGTATTTAGGGAGGTTTAGGTTGAGAAGGGGGGTTTAGGTTGAGGAGGGGGGGTTAGACTACGGAGGGGGGTTTAGAATGCGGAGGGGAGGGTTAGAATGCGGAGGGGGGTTGAGGATGAGGAGGGGGGAGGGAATATCGGCGTATAACACGCACACATCATTTGCCCCCTATTTTCAGGGAGAAAAAGTGCATGTTATACGCCGATAAATACGGTATTTGTAACTTTTATTTCCGTGTCATATCGATCTTGGAAATGAAGAGGTTTTCCCCCGCCGCTTATTTCTATTGCATTCCCCCAGTTCTCTTATTTCGAGGTTCACACTATCCGTCTCTTTTCACCCATCTCTCTACGAGTGACTGTCATCTATCGCCCGCCTGGAACAGCCAATCAATTTCTGGATCATTTTGCTGCCTGGCTCCCTCACTTTCTCTCCTCTAACATATCTTCACTCGTTCTTGGTGATTTCAACATTGCCACTGACACTCCACCTTCTCACACAGCCACAAAATTACTTGCACTTACCTATTCCCTTGGCCCCTCACAATGGATAGAATACCCTACCCACCAGGATGGACACTCTCTTGACCTCATTTTCTCTAATCACTGCTCTATCTCCAATCTTATCATCTCCCCTCTTTCTGACCACCATCTCGTAACCTACAGCCTCACAACCCCTTCCAATCTCTGCCCTTTATCAAGCCCAACTACCAGAACCCATAGAAATCTGCAGACACTTAACACCTTTCCAATTTACTACAACCCCTTCTCAGTCCTCTCACTACCCTCACTTGCCCTGATATTGCTACCACACAATACAATTTGACTCTAAATTCCACCCTGGACTCTCTAGCCCCCATAACAACATTCAGACGCCCTCACTCTCATCTACAACCATGGCACACTACACAAACACGCTACATCCAGAAGTGTTCCCGCAGCGCAGAACGATTAAGGAGGAAATCTTGCTCCTCAGCAGACTTCCTTCATTACAAGTTTATCCTACGCTCCTATCACTATGCCCTCAATCTTGCCAAACAGAGCTACTTCTCATCATTAATATCAAATTTGGCCTCCAACTCCAAACATTTGTTCTCCACTTTCAACACTCTCATTTGCCCTCCCCCACCTCCCGCCCTTTCTACTCTTACAGCTGAAGGCTTTGCTGGACACTTTAATAGTAAAATTGAAAATATACGTAATGAACTCTCCTCTCAACATGGCCATATCACAACTTCTCCTCAACAAACAAACAGCACACTGCCTTCATACTTTCCCAATCTATAGCCATTATAAACTCCTTTAACCCTGAAACTGAGGATGAAGTTGCTAATCTTATATCAATCTCTCGTCTCATAACTTGTCCACATAATCCTATTCCATCACAGCTTATCACCCCCCCCCCCCTCTCTACCACACTTATCCCTGCTCTCACACATCTATTCATCCTTTCCTTAGACACTGGCAAGTTTCCATCACCTTTGAAACATGCCACAATTACACCCATTCTTAAGAAACCCTCATCTGATCCAGCTTCTCCATCTAATTACCGCCCTATCTCTCAACTTTGTCTATAATCGCCTTACACAATTCATTCCCTCTAACTCCCTCCTTGATCCCTTCCAGTCTGGATTCCGGCCCCAACACTCCACAGAGACAGCTCTCACAAAAGTTACTAATGACCTTCTCAACGCCAAATCAAAGGGTCATTTCTTTATCTTAACACTCCTGGTTCTCCCTGCTGCCTTTGACACAGTTAATCATCCTCTTCTTATCCAAATTCTCCATTCTCTTGGCATCCGTCACACTGCTCTCTCTTGGTTCACATCTTATCTAGGAAATCGAACATTTAGTGTCTCCTTCTCTGGCGCCTCTTAGTCTCCTCCTCCTCTAACTGTTGGTGTACCCCAAGGCTCAGTCCTAGGCCCCCTCCTTTTCTTCATCTATGCATCCTCCCTTGGTGCCCAGATAAAATCTTTTGGATTTCAGTATCATCTATATGCTGATGACACCCAAATCTACATCTCTGCACCCGAACTATCCTCCTCTCTGCTAGCTCATGTTGCCAATTGCCTCTCGAGCATATCCTCATGGATGTCTGCCCATCAACTCAAACTCAACAAGTCTAAGACAGAGCTCCTTATCTTTCCACCATCTTCCTCAGCTCCCACTCCTCACTTATTTCTCACTTTTGACAATGCCATCATAACTCCTACCTCCCATGCCCACTGTATTGGGGTGCTACTGGACCCTACCCTCTCTTTCATTCCTCACATTCAATCACTCACAAAATCTTGTCACTTTCACATAAAAAAACATATCCAAAATATGCCACTACCTTACACAAGACACAACAAAAATTCTTATTCACTCTCTCATCATATCTTGCATCGATTACTGCAACTCTCTCCTTGCTGGCCTTCTTATCACCCGTCTGTCTCCACTCCAATCCAATTTGAATGCACCCGCTAGACTCATCTACCATACTAATTGATCAGTGTCTGCAGCACCTCTCTATCGGGCACTCCACTGGCTACCCATAGCCTCTAGAATAAATTTCAAAATCACGACCCTAACATATAAAACCCTCCACAATAGTGCACCCTCCTACATCTCTGCTCTCCAAAATACACTCCTACCCGCCCTCTTCGCTCTGCTAATGACCTTCTTCACTACTCCTCTCTCATCACCTCCTCTCACTCCCGTCTTCAAGACTTTTCTCGTGCTGCCCCTATTCTTTGGAACTCCTTACCTGGCTACACCAGACTATATTCCTGCCTCAAATCCTTCAAAATCTCTTTACAAACACATTTATTCAAAGAAGCCTATAATCTTTAACCTCTTCATTAACTATGTATCTACCACTGTCCTGCACATCACCACACCCTTTAGAACGTAAGTTTGTGAGTTTCAATCTTGTGAGGTGCTTTAGGGAAAGCACTGTGTATATCTGATTGAAAGCTCAATAACAGGGTCTTCCTATATTTATTTGTTTTTTCATTGTGGGGCAATTGTTTATACATGCACCTAACCCCTGTATTGCAATAAGGAATATGTTGGCGCGTTATAAATAAAGGATGATAAAATAATAAAGGGGTTAATACATATCAGACCACCCACATGGACTTAAACAGACGCTTTCATGTATTTCAAGATTGCTTGAGTGCAACCCGATTGTCAAACATTACATATTTGTTTGTAATAATGCTTATCCTACAATTGCAGGTTAATTGTAACCTCCATGTTTTACTGAAGTCATGATGACTGTCTCTTTACTATTGGCTGTGTCTAAGAAGTAACTTACGGACTTGCTTAATTATTACCAGATCACATGATCATGCCTTCTGAAATCCTACTTACGAGTTCATGGTTTGCGTGTGCAGGCTGTGAGTCTGTAATCATCAGTTAGAGACAATTGAATACATCTAAATGGTTAGAAAGTGTGACCTGCAGCCCAAAGTTCAGTTTAAAGGCAATTGTAATACAGTTCATCTGTGCATATACCTTGATTACATTTACCATTCTCCACATAATTTGCATTATGAAGCTGAGAGATAAACAATATTATTATCTATGTGTCTATTAAAATGTAAAACACATAGCTAAAATGAAATATTATTAAGTAATACTAATAATAATTAATTATGATAAACTTGTAAAGTCTCTCAGTAGACGCTAATTTTGCAGAACACGCTTTAGAGTTCTTACCTCTTACCGTAGTCACGCGGCAGTAGGATTTCTGTGTTCCAAGTTAATTCTTTTTTTTAACCTGACCCTCATTACTTTTATTCCCTATATACTAATAACTCCGCACTCAAGGAACTTTACATATATAGCCATAAGAGTTTGTTCCTGGTAGCACTTTTATTCACTATACTTGGGCCCCTATTCAATTGATCAATTGTTAGTTACTAGAGCCCGTAATCTAGCCTGTAAACTAATTTGCAATTAATTGGCATTTTTTAGATACCCGCAAACTCCAAACCTATCTAAGGGCCTCATTCAAATGAGATTTGGCCAATTGAATAGGGCTCTATATAAGCACAGAGCATATTTTTTTTACAGAAGTTTTTAGTTAGTGAAGACCTTGCCTTTGGATAGAAGTTCACTAACTAAAAACTTCTGTAAAAAAAATATGCTCTGTGCTTATATAGAGCCCTATACAATTGGCCAAATCACATTTGAATGACATAAGAATTAATTGCACAACAGTCTCAAGCTCAAAAAACTGCAACAAAAATTTAAAAAAATTATGTTTCATTTTCGTGTTATATCAATCTTGGTAATCAAGGAGTTAATACATATCAGGCCATCAACATGGACAAGAACAGTATTGCCATTCATTTTTATTAGTTGTACATTGACGGATTGCGAGTCTGATGGCATATCGGACTTCTAAATGCTAATTGATTGACGTTTTACATCCATGTTTTACTGACGTCATTATGACGGTCTCATTTACTATTGGCTATTAAAATCTAATCTAAATCTGTCGTTACGGCCTTGCTTAATTGATCATGATTATGCTCTGAAATGCTACTTGCGGGTGCATGGTTTACGGTTTAGGCTTTTGGCCAGGTAGCTGCGGGCTTGATCAATTGAATCTGCAGCTTGAAATTTGCAACTGTTACAGAGCAATCGAATGGAGGGTGAAAATATGGGAAGAGTCTATAAAGGAATCTTATATATAGGGATTGGACAAATGTGTGTCAGTTTTGATTTTTTATTGGAGGTAATAATTTCCCTTCCTAGAGATTGTCCTCATATAGAAATAATTCATACTTCTAAGTATGCATATGAGTGTTACTTGTGATGTATACAACATTATAGTGCACTTAATCATGTGTTAATCTGACCAAACAATAATCTGACCAAACAATAGCAATATCTGCACAATTTAATGTGTTTGTTGTTTAAAAACTTTATAGAAGTACTTTGGAATCATGCTTTAACACTTTGAAGTACAATTTTTTTCAATTGTTCAGTATGCCAAGTTGCTGTATTGTATCACATTTGTTTTTATTGTGCCGTAGTCACAGTTAACTCACTTTTTACATATTTCAATAAAGGATATTATTTAATAATATTTTTTTCTTGATGTTATGCAATGGCCAATATGTCCAATAAACTATTTTGAGCCTATACTCCTATAAACAACTTGGGAATATTAACATGATTCAGTGACTCTTTTCTATTCTTCCTTATATTATTTTCATGTAAATTTGCCACTGAGTATCAAATGGACCCTGTAGATATGGTTTAGAATAAATGACATCAGGTAACTAGTAGACACCAACAGAGGAGTCCTAGAGTATATCTAGCTATATCATCTGACCACAGCTTCCATTCCCATATAAGCAAAATAACATAGGAAATTCTATGCTTATATGTATGTCACTTACAAGTCATCTTCATTTTGTGTAAAAGGCATATCTAAGTGAGCTGGTTTATGAGGGCATCTGATAGAGGAGAATCAGTAGTGTATGCAAACATGTATTTTTTTGCATGAAAAATAAACATTTAAACACTTACCTTTAAGTAGCAAAATATCTTTCTGACGGTTGAAAAACAATGTTAACACCCTCTCCAAACCCAGGGTCAAAAAATGTTTTGACCAATCAGCAGGAAGTAGAGGCTGAAACATTTGAAGTTGCTGTCTGTGCTGTAAAGCAACCTGGGAAATGCAGTAGATTCATATTAAAATAAATAGTACTTTCTAACATGTGCCAATCTGTGCAGCACATTCACAGTAGATTGCACCTGAGTTGTGTGTTCTCCTGCATCACTGCTGCTGGAGTTTACATTTCTCACAAGGAGACAGGCAGAGAGAATAAGCTGTGACCCCAGCAACCATGTGACTGGCAGCACTTCCTCCTTGCAGTCACAACCTGTTCCCAGACCAGTACCCACTGTTATGCAGGCTTCCTAGGGGTGTGCAATTCAAGATAGCAGTACACAGATTATAAATATGTAAGTACATTCAACTTTTCATTATAATAGATATTTTTCTACTAATCGGTGGCTGTTTTTTTAAGAAAACATTTAAAACCCAGGAAAATTCTATACACCTTTAAGTATAAATTAGACTTTGTGAATACTGAGAAGGAAATTGAGACTGCAACATACTTTTATCTGGAAGGTTTGTGATGAGTTATGAAGTTAATGGGAATCATGCCAGGTAAATATAGAGGAGGCTAGAAAAGGGTTCCAAGGCCTGTTTTAGAAATCTATAATGCTGTGTTCATTTCCATGTTTATCCTCACTGTTGCAGCCAGTCACATGTACACAGATCGTCCTTTTAAAATGTTTACATAGGTGGTAAAAATTGATAATGGTATAAATAAGAGGATATTGAATTTGAAAACATGTTTTCTTTAATATTCTTGGACTGTACATATTCACATTGTGAATCATGCTTATAAATTTGACCTCCAAGCATGGAGGGTACGTACGGTATTTAGAAAAAACATGCTGTGTTATGATGCTACATCACACAAATTCCATTTCTTAGCTATTTCTGTAATACAATTGCAAAGCAGAAAATATTGAGAAAAATAAAATATTCACGTACAGAAAAGGCTGTTATTAGATTTTTTTTTGTGCAAATTGCTAAGCAACATCTTAGGCTGAATTCTATTTCTATAAACACAAAAAAAAACTGAATACACAATTGTAATTTGATTCACCATTGCTCATACTCAGTATGCACAATATAAAATGGCAATTACTATATTGCAGATATTCATACTCCTATTTATGACTTATAACCATTGCTGGTGGTTTGTAAACTGTAATTGTTTTTGTTTTGAAGAGGTGCATTATGCTTATGCTCAGCATGTTCAAGTGGTTGTCAGGAGAACAGAGTGAAACACAGAGAGTTGGTTGGCAACTGTAATTTTTGAAAATAAGCTATTGCTATAGCTAGATTATGAATACACAAAATAAATATTTATATGGAAAAAATTAAAAACATTTTTCTAGCTCTTAACATATTAATCACACTGCTGAATAACATTGCTGATGCTCCTCAAATTAATTGCAATATAATAGTTTTACATAATTTCAATTTATCATGAAAGATCACTTCAAGCACTATATATATTGTCTGATTATATGTTTTTTTCAGTTAGTAGGGATTGCAGTAGATTAAATAGTTAAAGTTACACTGAATCTTAAAATATTGTTTGCTCTTTTCATTACCTAGAATTGATCAGCCACAAAATGTTTGTGACCAACATCGCAAACGTGACCAACACCAACAATTATATATGTGATTTGTAACATGACAATATATTTGAGAGAGCTATACAGGGGGTAAAACTGCATATGTAACAAAACAATTTTTATTGCATATAAAAATATTGGAGTTAGCATTCTAAAATACATACAGCCTTATTAAATTGTGATTCAGTCAATTTAAAAGGGCTCTATTTAAGCACACAGCATATTTTTTTTACAGAAGTTCTATCCAAAAACAAGGTCTTCACTAACTAAAAACTTCTGTAAACAAAATATGCTATGTGCTTAAATAGATCCCTTTTAAATGTACAGAATCACAATTTAATAAGGCTGATAGTGTTTTTATCCAACGCACTTTACAATATGGGAGACTCCTAAATTTACATCGTAAGAGGAGTAATAGAGACTGAATACAGGGAAGGAGGTGTAAAGGAAAGAGTAGATGCTAAGCCATAGGTGTGTTTGCTGAGGTACAGAGTTTGAGAGGGTGAAAGAGGAAAAAAGACAAAATAGTTGCAACAAGAACTTTTTTTTTTTCCAACTGGCCTTGGGATTTGCAAAATGGAAAGATAATTTTGCAGCAGTGAGGGGCAAATTCGTCAAGGGAGCCATGATGTAGGTTTGGATATTAAAATGTTGTTTGTTTCCTTGTCTCCAACTAGTCATCAGAAAATATAATCTGTAGGTGGGAATACCAGGTGACAGTACATACTGTGCCTTGCAAAAGTATTCACCCCCTTGGTATTTTTCGTGTTTTGTTGCATCATAACCTGGAATTAACATGGATCGTTTGAGGATTTGCATCATTTAATTTACAGAACATGCCCACAACTTTGAAGATTTTTCTTTAATTATTATTGTGAAGCAGATAACAAATAGGACAAAATAACAGTAAAAGTCAATGTGCATAACTATTCACCCCTCTAAAGTCAATACTTTGTAGAGCCACCTTTTGCGGCAACCACAGTTCCAAGCTGCGCCAGACAAAGCATTTTTGATGGCCAAAAAGTTAAATTTTAGTTTCATCAGACCAGAGCACCTTCCTTCATACATTTTGGGAGTCTTCCACATGCTGAAAAACATCCCCACAGCATGATGCTGCTACCACCATGTTTGGTGTTCTTTGGGTGATGTGATGTGTTGGGTTTGCGCCAGACAAAGCATTTTTTTTTGATGGCAGAAAAGTAAAATTTTAGTTTCATCAGACCAGAGCACCTTCCTTCATAAATTTTGGGAGTCTTCCACATGTTTTTTCGCAAACTCAAAACGTGCCATTTTGTTTTTTGCTGAAAGTAATTGCTTTGTTCTGGCCACTCTGCCATAAAGCCCAGATACCCCAGTCTCTGCTGTGGAACTCTGCAACTCCTCAAGGGTTACCTTAGGTCTCTGTGCTGCCACTCTGATTAATGCCCTCCTTGCCCGGTCTGTGAGTTTTGGTGGACGGCCGTCTCTTGGCAGGTTTGCTTTTGTTCCATGTTATTTCCATTTGGTTATAATAGATTTGATGGTGCTTCTAGGAATCATCAAAGATTTGGATATTTATAACCTAAGCCTGACCTGTACTTCTCAACAACATTGTCCCTTACTTGTTTGGAGAGTTCCATGGTCTTGACGGCAGTGTTTGGTTAGTGGTGCCTCTTGCTTAGGTGTTGCAGCCTCTGGGGCCTTTCAAAAAAGGTGTGTATATGTAATGACAGATCATGTGACACTTAGATTGCACACAGGTGGACATCATTTCACAGATTATGTGACTTCTGAAGGTAATTGGTTGCACCAGTGCTTTTTATGGGCTTCATAACAAAGGGGGTGAACACATACGCACATGCCAATTTTCTGTTTTCTATTCCTAAAAAATAGTTTTATGTATATATTTTTCTAATTTCACTTCACCAACTTAGACTATTGTGTTCTGATCCATCACATAAAATTCAGATTAACAAAACATTGAACTTAAGGCTGTAATGTAACAAAATAGGTAAAAAGTCAAGGGGGGTGAATACTTTTGCAAGGCACTGTAAATGTTCACCAATTAAGTGTGGGGGATTTGCAAGCTTGAACATGATACATTAAGCAAGGCCGTAACTCCCGAGTTAAAAACATCCAATGGAAACCGAGATCGTCATTATAACGTCAATGAAAAATGGAGGTTGGATTTCAAAGTCCTAAGGGCTTCAATTACGAGTTACGATCGGACCCACATTCCTGAAGTATTGCAATATTGATAAAGCCGTAAATATGATATTCTATTACATGCAAGTTCCATTATATGTATTACCACAATGATTGCCTTGATTGATATAACATGGAAATTAAACATTAAATAATTTTTTGTTTTGGACGATTTGCGAGCTTGAGAATGTTGTGCTACTAATTCTAATACCTAACATCACTTTCCCTTTTAATAAAAGTACAGTAGTGTGTGTATATGTGCATTTCAAGTGCTCCAGACATGTCTTTAAGCCCTTTGGGAGTCCTCCTTGGTACCTTATGGTTCGACTTTTGCCATCTGCGGGCTTAACAGCTTACTTGGTGAGGGGGAATCGAAGCGAGATTTGTGATTGCGTTAGTGAAAGATCAAAGTCTTGGAGCGGCATTAACTTGATATGTGAACCATAGCCCGTAATCCGATTGGAGCCCGCAAAAAGACACCAATTGAATAGCAAAATAACTTACGGCCTCCATTTCCGAAGCCCAGATCTCCCGATGCCTCAGTTGAATGAGGCTCATCATTTTTACACAGGCTCTTAAAAAATGCCGAACATGTACACACAGTATGAACTAGCAAGTAGTCTCCCATAGCAACACCACTCAAATGAAATCATTTCAGTCAAAATTGCAACATGGTGTCTATATAGCCAAGTATGTGTTGCTGAAATGATGAGTGCGTTGTGCTGCTCTAAGAAACAGGGAGAGTGGTATGTATTGGGAGAACAGAGTAGGCCTTATTGCACATTATTTTACACATTATTTCAAATGTTAAAGGTTATACATAGACTACATATTCACCTATTATGTAAATATTTACATTACATAGTCCATCCCTAATACCAATCTCATCCATCCTAAACCTCATACCCACCCAATCCAAACACATAGCCCCTAACCTTCCACCACATTTTCTCACTGCTGCATACCCTCTATTAGTGTTTGTAAGTGTTTGTGACAGTGACTGATATGTATGATTTTTGTATTTGTGAGTCCAGAGTGTGCTGAGGAGAGGAGGAGAGATGGAATTAGAAGGTTGTCAAAGGAGTGGAAGGAGAGTGAAAGTAGTGGATAGAGGGGAGGAGTGGAGTACAGAGGAGAGAAGAGCAGGAGTGGAGAGAGGGAGAGTAAGGTGAAGTGACATGTTTCCTCTCAGTAGTAGGAAAGTGGGTTTAAACAGTAATCGGAGAAGAGTGGAGATCTCCAGTCATCAGTCAGAGACAGAAGAGGAGAGCGCAGTTTAGAATACCCATGACAGGTCCCACATAAGTTAGGTTAGCAAAGTGTGAGCTGGACATATGGCAAATATAATAGGTTAGCACTGTGGGATGTGAAGAGGAAGAGTGTGCGCTAGAGGAAACTGCCAGCAGGAGAGCAACAAGTGGTCCATGACGGCAGTAGTGAGAATCCCTGAGACACAAACAGTCACTGCTGAGAACAGACGCAGGTTGAAAGAGCTCCTGACCTTAATAAGAAAAACTTAAAAAAATAAGTTGATAAAGCACACCAAACTTGATATTTTATGCCAGATTTAAGTATATTTTTGCCTGAAGACCATTTTACTCCAAATTTAATTAAAATCACATCATATTTCTAAGGTTACAAACCAAGACCAAACTCCGGCCTGCACGACAGGACCGAGGCCTACTCAGGGATACCACCTGAGTAGAGCAGCAACGCAGCAGAACAGTAAGCCACTTACAATACACCTAAGGGCACAAAGACAGGAGGGAAACGGTGAACTTTAAAATAAAAGCATGACACTAGGGCTCTGTGGCTAATATGCCATACAGAGCACTTTTTTTAGCCCCAAATTCGGTCTAAACAACAATGTAGATGACAAATTAGGCACTTACTACCCACCCCAACCAGCAACAGTACCTTCTTACTTGAGAGTTTGACAATCTGGACCTGGCTTAGTGCCCGATCGGATCTTCTTTACTGCAGCCCAAGGCGTTTAAACCCCATTCAGATCCTCCAGGCTAGCTTATTAGCTTATGGAAGGCCCGGCTAATACCTACACACTTAGCCCTTCAAAGCCACAAGCACATTTACAGTTTTTTTTTTTTGCATCATCAATCTTGAGACTGTTATCAACTGTTTTTTTCAAAATGGCCACAGGCTTGAGCCAAACCCTTATTGAAAACAAAAAGATGCTCTTTAACCTGATACGCTATAGCCCTAATTCCCTGAGTGAAATATAACATCATTGGCTTGATACTCCATCTACTGTCCACAACTGGCTACTGTATTTTTACAACTCTCCTAATTCTTAGCAATCCAGTTAACTTGGCCTGCAATCACCATATACAGAGTGCTATATCTTGGAATTTTCCCATGAACACTATCTGGCTCTTTATCAAAATACTAAAAATCCATCTGTGCCACGCCAAGATCACTGACAACTTTCATGAGATAAACCGGGACTAAGCTAGGCCCAGATTCTACAGTGTGGTCAAACCAAAAAAGCCCTCTCAATCTAAAACCATCTCAGATTATTTCAATCGACATCCTAAAAGTCAATCACCACCTTGTGCATCAACAGCAATCACCCTTGAAGGTTCGGCTCAGGAGGCCTCAAAGCTCTCCCAAACAAGCAGCAAAGCTGATGGACCTTACCCTACCTCAGTTTGAAGATCTCCTTTAACAACACCGGGCAAGGGCGGTCAAGGAACTTCATCAAGATCTACAAGTCGCAGGCCAGTGATAGAAGTAATATCATGCATAACACCTCTCAGATCATATCCATGGAAAACAAAATAGAAGATCTCAAGATATGTTTCTGATTTAATGCTGTATCTACACTCAACCCTATCTGCTATCCTTCCATCCCATCCTGAGAACCTGTGGGAAATTGAACAAGCTCACAGAGCCCTTGGTGGCATGGGCAACCAAGACCAACCAAAAGATGTCATCATCAGATTTCTCCACCAGAAGACAAGAGACAATGTTCTGGCAGCTACCAGAAAATTGCCTTTTAATTGCAGGCCTGGACGGTGCAACATTGCAGATCTTTGCAGATTTAGCCCCTTCTACAATGCTAAAATGTAAACTGCTAAAACCGGCCCTACACCTCCTGGCAAAGAATACCATTAAATATAGATGAGATTTTCCCTTCAGTCTCTCCTTCCAGATGAGATTCTCCTCTTATATTGCGCACAACGTGGAAGAATGTTGCACTCACCTTCTTCATCTACATCTTATCACAGACTCAGACCTGCTTGATTCTACCGAATTGCACCCGCCTCCACGACTGTCCAGAAAATGGATAAAGACATTCCAAGAAAACTAAATCTCAGCCTACATCGGTGAGCCCCGTTTATCTTTCTCCATCCCCTCATCTGCTTAATCACTGCTGGCTCACTAATAGGTTCAACGGACTGTAGATGAATCTCCTGGAAGACCTGAACCACCATAGACAAATTGTTTAATGCTTAATGCGGTATTTTATTCTATACTTGGCTGGTTTACATAGCTTAATCTTTTCATCCTGGAGATGTTTTTTTGTTAAGACGAAATAGTCTGGTTAATATATGCCTTTATATCAATCGGAAAGTTATTATAGTATATGGTCTCCTCAAGTTTTGATGTATTTTCAACTTTTTAACTTAAAATATTTTACACCCTCTAGACCCAATTTTAGTTCAGGGAGGCCTTAGGTCGCCTCTTAGGTGTCAGACTGTCCTCTGCAGGGGCGGGTGTTATTTTGCTAAATATTTACAAAGGCAAATTTGGTTCCTAAAAAAGTGTTTTTTTTATATTATTGCTACATTCTCATACTAGAGGATTTTCGAGAAATTAATATTAGGGCTGAAAAAACGTAACCAACAAAATCCATCTCGTAGACTTCGCCAGGCCATCGACAAACTGAGGTCTTAACTCGATCTTATTTTGTCACAGCATACGGAGAAGGCTATGAGATGGACATAATATACATTTTACACACTGGCATATAAACCTAATTCCCTTTTAGCTAGAAAACTGAGAAGGAAACTATCTCAATCCAAAAATTTTCACATCAAATCCCCTTCTGGTGAGATCACTGTTAGCCCCAAGAAAATTTTAGATACCTTTACATCTTATCACCATACCAATCTAATTCCCTTATTACTTCCTTTCTTGACTCCTGTGATCTGCCTTCACTCACGTCCCAAGAATTAGATTCCTTAAACTCCAGGGTCACAGCACAGGAGGTTAAAAAGTCATCCAGAACCTAAAAAATGGTAAAGCCCCTGGCCCAGGTGGATTCTCTAATTTATACTATAAAACATTTGCTGACCTACTTACTTCTCATATTACTAATCTTTTCAACAGGATACTGGATGCATTTCCAATACCCCAGAACTCAATCAGGCTGATCTAGTTTTTATCCCCAAAGAGGTTAGGGACTCCACCGAGGTTAAAAATCATAGGCCCGTTTCCGTCCTAAACGGAGATATTAAAATCCTTTCAAAATAAGTTTCTTCCCAGACTAATTCACAAGGATCAAGTGGGTTTTATCCCCTTTAGGCAAGTGAGAGATAACATCAGGCGGGTACTTAACTCAATTCATTGGGCTAAACAAACTCAGACACCTGCATGCCTATTAGCCTTAGATATTGAGAAGACGTTTAAATGGTTTTATTTAGAAAAAACTCTTATAAAATTTGGCTTCTCCGGTCCCTTTCTAAATCTTCTTAAGACGTACTATCATCATCCTAAAGCCTCACTTAAAATGCCAGGAGACTTCGGGCGCAATAAATCCCATCGTTTCTTGATAAGCACTATGTTTAAACACAAAACAAAGGGTGGTTTGTCTTGTCCTAATTTTAAATTATATTATAAAGCAGCACAAATCTCCTTTATACCCCATGCCCACTCCCTTATTCACCAAAGGCCTAACCCATTTAGAAAACTCTTGCTTAATATCTGGCAATGGGCTAATCACTCTCGTGACCTCACGCGTAAATACTCCTTCCTTAACCCACTAATTCCTCACCCACTGCTTACAATTCAGATCTCGTCTCTCTCCCTCAATTGGTGGAACTCCTCTGGCCTTCTTCGAGCAGGATCCTGGTATAAAGACAATTAAGCCCTTACATTTGATCAACTAAACACTCTTCACCATTTTCCTCCACGAGAACACTTTACCTACCGACACTTTAGACACTTCATCCAGAATCAGGAACTAACAGTAGGTGTGCCAATGTCATCTTGGCTTATGAAAATATGCGACAAGGCCCCTCTTACAAAAAGCATACATATTCTTATATATAACTCAGTTAATGTTGATTTAAATCAACTAAAACTTAAATATGTATGCAACTGGGAAAGACACTTGAATTGCACTTGGACCCAAGATACCTGGGAGACCTCTTGGGTTAATCTAAAAAAAGCAGCCTCCGTTGAAGCGTCAGGCAGCGGGCGTCTTTTGATGACCTCACCAGCATCATGGAAGGGAACAAGCTGCCTAGTGCAGAGCTGAGGACAGGAGCTTGAGGCTTCTATACCCAGATGAATTACCTGTGCACTGGTTCCAGAGCAATTTGCAGCACAAACGACAGGAGTGTGAGACAAACATATAAGCATAAGGTACAGGGTCGCTAGATCCAGAGCACTTGGGCGAGGGACCTTACACTAATGGTAATATTTGCAAACCTGAATTGTAGGAGAAACTAATACTAGATAGAGTATCCAACCACTTTACTACCCACCAGGAATAATAAGTAGGTTATACATGTACATGATTTATGTGTCACTGATCACTCATACTTTGCTAAAGAGAACAGTGTGGATGCTTAGAAGTGTTCTATGTACATTTGATTTATCTACTAAGTAAGTTATAAGTGTGGCACCTATTTTATGGAGCTAGCTATATATGTGTCTAGTTAAGAGGATAAGTAGCGGGTCCTAATAGATCATTCTACTTCTAGACAGGAGCTCTGTTACCCAGAGTAACTAACTGTGTGTGCCTTATTAGTGAGTAGTAGTGTATTAAGGGCACAATACTAAGGACACAATACTACCAATTTATTTATCCCACTGCAGTGTCAATGCTCTGCTGTAGTTAATTGAGTGTTTGCCATTGAGAAGCTATCTTATTGTACTGCATGACTATTATTTTGCTCATGTACATCCATTACCCCAATCCATGAATTTTAATTATGTGACTATTCCAAGAAGGCCTGATCAGTAAACTTTGATTGTCACTTTCATATAGGATTGTTGGGTTATCATTTGGGTTAGTCTTTCAGATGCCGGATGTCCTTGTAAATATAAAAGTTTTTAAACAACTTTTTTTTAACAATGTATGCCTTAATTTTATGAATTAATCAATAAAAGTTAGGTATTAGAGAGATACGGTATTCCTTTCCCTGTTTTTCTCGACTTGTATGCTGCAGGATTATCTACTAGTTTTTGTTGGGTGTACATTTTCTCTCTAGTTTAGTGATTATTCACTACACCACTAGTAGATTTAAGAGTATCAAGTATTTGGCTGTACTTAAAATTAATTTTGAAATGATAGAATCTCAAATACAGACATTAACAAAGAAATATATATTTATATAGGGTGTAATGCTTGTTTCCTTTTTCCAACAAATAAAGTCTCTGCATTCTTTTCTATATTGTTTAATCTAACAAAATGCTCTCTTAACTGTAGTGTCCTGGAAACTGCAATAAGAAGTGCTACATAGGTCCTTCTGTACTCCCATCAAGCTCTTTAGATGGAAACTGGCCTCCACTCCTAACTGCTTTAGAGAATTTGGGGTAATAGGTTCTTTCTTCCACACAAGGTGGGAATGCCCTCAAGTTATCCTTTTATGGCAAGAAGTGTATGAGCTAGCCAGATTAATCCCACGGTCGAGGTTAGTCTCTTAGGACGCCATATTCCCTCATTATCTATACATCAAAACAAACTATTGCAGTTCATAATGCTGGCCACTAAAAGTCACATTGCAATGAGCGACTCTCCCACATTCTTGAAGACTCCTTACCGCTCTTTTTTTAAATTTGGAAACCTAGTTTAGCCTCCTCACACAGTATTTCAATTCCGTAAAATATATATAGATGACTAAATTGATACTCGACTTGGCTGGCTGCGGGTCCCCTCGGGGGTCGAGGCTGAAGGTAAGCCTTAAACTCTTTGGTAACAGGTATCTGAGACACACTTTTTAATTAACGCAGTTGCTTCCCCCCCCCCCCCCTCTTTTATTTTTTTGTGATTTTAATGTTTCCATTAGAACCTTGTGCCTTATCTATAAAATAGAAAAACTGCTAGTAGGGATACAAAATTCTCATGCCTAGGCAAAAATTCTTACATTTAAATATGGTAATCTCTGTTTGTTTTATAATACTAATTTATACGAGATTACAAGGGTGTTTAGAGTGTTTTGAATTTGAATGTTTCATAAACTTATTCTATTACTCCTTTGTTAATTGTTATACTATTTGTATTTTGGCATTCTTGCTAGTTAAAAAAAAGTGATTGAAAAAGACACAAACAGGCATGAGACCCTACAAGGTGAGCATGTGCTTCCAGTACAAACATGCAACACAACTCATACAACACAATCATTCATCTTAAAATGTATACTACGTACATCACATTGCACTGGGTGTTTCACTCAGTTGTTCTAATTCAAGATGATGGCTATCTATGCCTGATAATGCTACTCTGAAACACACACACCTACCTTTAATGTACTAATGAACAGACCAAAAATATATCCATGAGCTCTGTAAGTAATATAAGAGATCCCCAAGAGTGTAAACTCAAAGCCCACACAGGAGTAAAACACAGAGGCCCTCATTCAATTGCAATTTGGCCAATTGAATAGGGCCCTAAATAAGCACATAATATATTTTTTTAAATAAGTTTTTAGTTAGTAAGCATCTATCCAAAAGCAAGGTTTTCACTTACTAAAAACGTATTTAAAAAAAATATGCTATGTGCTTATTTAGAGCCTTATTCTATTGGCCAAATCGCAATTGAATGAGGGCCTTGATCTGTAAATGTCTAGTCCCATTGCTCTATTTATTTGTAGTAGCTCAAGAAAAGCAACAGTGCAAATGTGTTAAAAAATATTATTGCTGGTATCAACAGACATTTTTTAATTGTTTGTCACCCATTATGCTGTTTAATTAGATGCACACATTTTTGTTTGTATTGAATTGTGTCTAACCAATTCAGTACAATACTTGATAAATATTGCTTTGTACATAATGTGGCATTTTCCAATGGGCTATTTGATAAAACTCTCCCAACCACATACTAACTGCCACATACTCCATCCCCTTACATCCCACAAATTTAGACAAAAAATAAATATATAGAAGACACATTTTATTTTCTGTGTAAAAGTTTTGTCAAACTAATTTTTTAATTGTTAGTGACACTAGCTGCGTGTAGGTGAATTAGATTATCTTCTCCTATGTGATTGTCGCACTGGTGTACTAACCAGATGTAAAACAGCTAGGGGCTATTCACTATAGCCTCAAATTGAGCTATTGAGAGCTTATGAGCCCTTTACTAATTTGCTATTCAATTGGCGTCTTATTGCGAGCCGCAAATGATCTACAGGTTACAACTTATCTAAGCCTTTGATCTTTCAATCCCGCAAGAGTTACAATCGCAAATCGCTATTCAATTGCTACAGCTCCTAAAGACCACAACTATTTTCACACCCGTGAATGGCAAATGTAGAAGAAAATCCTACAGGTACCAGTTAGTACCCGCAGTTATCCCCTGTTCGTAGCACTGTAATTGCAAATAAAAAAACAATATGGCACTTTAAAAGACAGGGAAAGCAATGAAATACATTAGAATTAATTGCACAACAGTCTCAAGCTTGCAAATATGCAATAAAAATTTTTTTTTTCATGTTGTTGTCATATCAATTTTGGGAATCAATGAGTTAATACATATCAGGCCACCCACATGGACTAGCACATTTGCGTCATTTATTTGTATTACTTTGTACATTACAGGAGTCTGTTCATATATCGGAACATTAAACTAATTGATTGACATGTAACCTCCATGTTTTACAGACGTAATGATGTCTCCCTTTCTATTGGCTATTTTCAAATCAGGAGTTACGGCTTAATTGATCATGATCACGCTTTGAAATGCTATATACGACTGCATGGTTTAAGGTTTCGGGTTTTGGCCGGTAAGTTGCAGGCTTGATCAATTGAATCGCTCAGTAATTGTAGCAAATCTCGAGCCCGCAGAACATACGGCCTGTAGGACGCAATCTGCAGGCTTGCAATTGAATGAGGCTCTATATCTATTGGTTAAATTTATTTTTAATGGGTCAATGATATGCGCACATTAGACCAGTGGTAGTTAACTCAGTCCTATGCATCAATATACTTAATAAATGGAGTAACTCTTCTGTGCTCAATTACAACAAAATGAGAATATTTCTTGGCATTGCACATGTACAATGGCATTTAGATACATCATGTTAAGACATTTTTAATAATACTTTAAACACATTGCATGATTAGACAAGATCATTGTTGAGTGGGATAGTATCTGTATTGTGCATGGCTAGCTTAGCATTAGTTTTGTGGCAGTGTTTAATGGTGGGAGCAGGTGTTTTTCTTTAGAATTTTTATGTGGCAAGTTAAAGTGCTCAATATGGATTTAGCTTGTTTTACGCGTGTTTGAAATGCACATTGTTTGTGGCCTAAGCAAGCAGTTTCAGATCTTAGCGATCACACATAGATTTTAGTGAGGGTCATGTAATAGCTATTTAGTCTAAACTAAACATAAATCAGGGAGCAAGTTACACATATCTATCACTCACAAAGGGTTACATGTTAGGGTTTTTTACGTGCAGCATGTACTAGCAATGCTGATGATTTCCACAGTTAAGGACTTCATTTCATAACTATAAAACAGAAACAGAGAATATACCACCTAATATGATATGCTTTCCCCCTAGTTTGCTCATATTGTAAATCTCTAAATTATATTTTAATGAATAGTCTTTAATACTTGTATTAGCCTCTGTAGCATATCCTAATATATCAGAAGGTGGGAATATGTACAGTTTGGCCAACACATTTTATTAGTTTACAAAACAACGACGAATTAAAAAAAATATAAAAACATTATAAAAACACTGGAAAAGAACTTCCTCTGGCAAAGTGTAATTTAGGTCACTTTCTTTCTGATATCTAGAGGTTTTTATTACCTCTTAATTAGTTTGAACAAATTATAATTGTAGTCCAAGTGAGGTAGTCCAACTATCACAGTTACATACACAGTTTCTCAAGTACACATTCTTATACCCTATAAATATATAGGTTGAAAAACACTTTGTTTTTTTGTTACCATATATACTTGCAAACCTACGACAAGTTTAAATTTTAGAATTTTATGGACCGATTGTGCAGAGTAATAATTCACAGTTTGGGCAACTTTTAGAACTATTTTAAATAGAGGCTGGTAGAATAGCAAGATGTCATCTCATATATCAAATGGAGGCTTTAACATTCCTTATAATCTCTCGACGTTCTCCTCTATAACATATACTGAATATATTCCATTTATTCACAACCTCTTGTTTATAAAATATAAACCACTTCAGTACTTTTAAGGCTTACCTCCTTTACCTTTAATAAACAACATTTGGTTCTGAGTTTTTGCCTATTTCCAGTAATATTTGAATGCTATGTTTTTGACTAGCTTTCTCTTTGTATTCATTTAATTTTCTGCTGATGGCTTTTCAGTGTTTTGCTGACAAAGGGCCTCATTCAATTGCGATTTGGCCAATTGAATAGTGCTCTAAATAAGCACATAGCATATATTTTAAAGAAGTTTTTAGTTAGTGAAAATCTTGCTTTTGGATACATGCTTACTAACTAAAAACGTCTTTAAAAAAAATATGTTATGTGCTTATTTAGAGCCCTATTCAATTGGCCAAATCGCAATTGAATGAGGCCCTAAGATTTTAGGCGTGAAAATAATACATTTTAGATATTTTTTCCATATAGCATAGTAATTGATATTCTGTTACCTAGTCATTTTAATTATTCTCCTGCATGTTATGTCCATCTTGTACATGAATGTTAGCTGTGTTGTTAATCTTTTAAATATTTTGTTTGGTAATAACTATATAAACAGTTATGTCATGGGTTGTGCTTTATTCACATCTTGATGTGTCTTTATTCTGTTTCTTTCCAGTGTTTGAGTTTGTAGTTACATGCTATGCTTATATTTTTGCAATGAGAAAATACATTTGCAATTTTCAATTATCTGGAACAAGACAATTATGGCTAATATGTTTATGCACTGTCACTCTATATGATGTCAGATGCTGAGACCTAACTATGCTATTTTCACAACTTTAACCACAGTTGTTTTGGTTATTTACTTTAATGAGAAAATAATTTTAAGAAAGAATAGTCTTTTGGGAGTCTGGATGTATTAAACATTAAGGGCTTTAGACCCATTGAAATACCTATTAACCCAGCAGAACTAATGGTTCTCTTTAACCTCAGTTTAACATTCAAATGCATATAATAATTTAAAAATCTCATTAACAGAGCCATGTAATATTAAGATTTATAACAAACATATTAACACATGTACACCCTTATTAAATTGCAAATCGGCCAATTGAATAGGGCTCTATATAAGCACAGAGCATATTTCTTTACAGAAGTTTTTAGTTAGTGAACTTCTATCTAAAAGCACTAACTAAACACTTCTGTAAAAAATATGCTGTGTGCTTATTTAGAGCCCTATTCAATTGTCCGAAAATAAGGCTGTTAATTAGTAACCATGTCATACTGATTCGTAATTGCACCCTGCCTTACTCCCGTTATCATCTTATCTTGTGTTATGTTGTGTAATATTCTGACACATCTCACATGATTTGGATTAATTAGGCAAATTCTGTTCTGTTAACTTCTGGATCAGAAATAGGATATTTTAGTGCAATAATCTTGGTTATAAGCCCTCTGTTACTACGGGTTAGACTAATTGATTGTGTTCACGGCCGCACATCCAACGTGCAACAGACTGAGTTGCAGTTTTGCATCTCCGGCCGCTAGCATGCAGCCCCTTCCAATTTAATAGCACCGTAACACAGGGGATTTTAAAGCCTGTAGCCACTGTGGACCTCACGTTGGAGTTACTGGGCTCTAATTTAATGAGGCTGTAAGACACATATATACTGCTTTGCAATTATTGTTTTTTTAATTACTACTAATAATGCTACTAACAATGCAGCTTTCTGAACAGACACAGTATATTATTATATGTCTGAACACATTCTTGTTATAGTTTTTATTCATTTGTATGTTCCATTGTATAACAGTTTTTCTATTCCAGGTTCTGGAAATGATAAGGGCTAAGGACCACAAATGTCCCCTATATGTGTTCTGAACCATTTGATAGATGGTGAAAAAGCACGTGGTAAAGTTTTTTTAATTTTGAAAATTGATGTTGAATTCATGGAGTTATGATCAATTGAAGTCCAGCTATTTCATTGTGTTGCCTCTGCCTGAATGAGTAATTAGCTCTGTACCACATGGAACAAAGAATAATTAATTAGAATTATGTGTAGAAGCTCACTGTAACTACTACATTATATTATCGCAGCAAATATAACAGCTAAACCTTTGCCACATACCTAGTGTTTCTGATTTTTGAGGAGATGTTACTGGGTTCAGTATCCACCACAAGCTAATTGTTTCTTTACTGTTTAAAAAATCAGAAATGTGTACTTTAGTTTATATAATAAATAATAAATGAATAATTATATAGACTACATATTAAAAAAATATACTCATATTATATATATATATATATATATATATATATATATATATATATATATATATATATATAGTAAATAAAAAGTACATCTGTGTTCACATTTGAATGTCTAAAGCAAGTTAAAAAACCTGCTTCCAGCTCAGAGTTCTGAGAAAAACAGTTATTACACTGCATTCTGGGAAGTTGAGCTGGGACACACAAATGTGGCCACAAATGCCTAGCTCTTCATTCCGTAGCCATCATCAAACATGGCTTCCTTTAAGCTTATGCATGCTGTATTACACAGCTTTAATGCAAAGCCAAGGTTGGAATAAACACAGGCTGAGTATCCAATCCATGTACAGCTGTTTCAAGCTTATTATGAGTAGGTAGTTCACCACAACAATCATTTATAATATGGTGGGCAAAAGAACGATAGAAGCCCTCTACCGTACAGTAAATAAAAAGTACATCTCTGTTCACATTTGAATGTCTAAAGCAAGCTGCTTCCAGCTCAGAGTTCAAAGAAAAACAGTTATTACACTGCATTCTGGGAAGTTGAGCTGGGGACACACAAATGTGGCCACAAATGCCTCGCTCTTCATTCCAAAGCCATCATCAAACATGGCTTCCTTTTACACGTATGTAAAATAAATAAAACTAGGGAATTTATTGACGGCAATAAAATTTGAAGCCTGGCAATGCTGTTTGCCACACAATGCAAGTTATGCCCCCTCTAAGCACCTTCAGTGCTCATTGCGAGCCCCACGCTTCCGTCTACTTTACAGGCTTCTCCGCTCATTGCAGGTCTTGGTAACCTGCAACTTTTGTGCTTGGGAATGCCATGTGTCTCTTTCCACCATCTCCCCCCTGTCCCTTTCCTGTGTCTTTGGTGTCTCTCATTGCAGCCTAAGTTCCACGTGCCTCAACTGCTCGCTTTGCGAAGCTCGCAATGCAATGAGCGCATTTATATATATAGTTCAAATTATAAAATTAGTTTGCTTTAAAAATAATATGTGAAAGTCAGAGTGTGTTGGTGAGTGGTCAGTTTGTCAGTTTGGATTTACCATGGATTTTTTGAGGATTTGAATCATTTAATTTGCAGAACAAGCCCACAACTTTGAAGATGTTTTTTTTTATTGTGAAGCAAACAACAAATAGGACAAAATAACAGAAAAAGTCAATGTGCATTACTATTCACCGCCCTAAAGTCAATACTTTGTAGAGCCACCTTTTGCGGCAATCACAGCTCCAAGTCGCTTTGGATAAGTCTCTATGAGCTCTATGAGCTTGCCACTGGGATTTTTACCCATTGCTCCTTGCAAAAATTCTCCAGCTCCTTCAAGTTGGATGGTTCGCCCTTGTGAACAGCAATCTTTAATTCTGACCACAGATTTTCTATTGGATTGAGGTCTTGGCTTTGATTAGGCCATTCTAACACATTTACATGTTTCCCCTTAAACCACTCAAGTGTTGCTTTAGCAGTGTGTTTGGGGTCATTATCCTGCTGGAAGGTGAACCTCCATCCTAGCCTCAAATCTTGCACAGAGTGGTACAGATTTTGCTCAAGAATATCCCTGTATTTAGCACCATCCATCTTTCCCTCAACTCTGACCAGTTTCCCAGTCCCGGCTGCTGAAAAACCTCCCCACAGAATGATGCTGCCACCACCATGTTTCACTGTGGGGATGGTGTTCTTTGGGTGATGAGTTGGGTTTGCGCCAGACATTGCATTTTCTTTGATGGCCATAAAGTTACATTTTAGTCTCATCAGACCAGAGCACCTTCCTCCATACATTTTGGGAGTCTCCCACATGTCTTTTCACAAACTCAAAATGTGCCATTTTGTTTTTTGCTGAAAGTAAAGGCTTTCTTCTGGCCACTCTGCCAAAAAGCCCAACTCTGTGGAGTTGGCAGAATCACAATTTAATAAGGCTGATAGACAGTTTTTCTTAGACTAGATAAGATGTCTCCAATGTGATATTTTCACAGGGTATAAATAGTTTTTTAGTATATATAGCTGGCAACCATTATCTTTAAACTGTTAACAATATCTTGGTAGTGATCTTATTTATTAATTAAGGTCAAAATGTTATATATATATTTTTATTTTTTATTTCTCACAAGGTACTAATTGATATCTTATTTTATTCCATTTGATTCAATGTGACCACATGTGATTTTCTCATTGGCTGGATAGCTTTGACATCATCATTGATTCATATTGGTTAAGGTAATCATGTGATTTGATTAGTGGTTTGATAAGAACATTAGGCTTGATTATAATTAAGGGTAGGACAAAGGATTAGGACAGACTTCTAAGAGAAATAGACTTCCAGAACACTCATTTCCAAAGGATGATCACATTTTCATAGGACACTTCCTGGAGACTTCCTGTATCCATTTACATCTGATTACACATATTCTAAGGACAGGAAACTTGTTTGGAAACAATCAAAGTTTGGAGCCGAGCAAAGATCTTGAAAGATCCATTTCAAAAAGATATAAATATCCTGGTCACACAGTTGAAGACTAAATCAAATTGGTAAAGTATTAATTACATTTCAAAATTTTGTGATGTAATTGAAATATATATTATTTTTTATCTACTTAATCTATATTTTTTTTTTTTTATTAATTTAAAAAGATATGAATTTATTTTAGGAGTTGTGAATTATAATCCGGATATAATTTGCAATCCAGTTAATTTCTTTATATCTTATGACTAATATAGAAAAAAAATATTTTATTTTAGTTATATTTTTCTCTTTTGCATCTTTTGCATTATAATCTGGTTACTTTGGTATTGGAGATTTTCAATATTGGCTTATATTGTTTTTCTTATTTCTCATATTTGCTATATGTTTTTTACTATATACCGTATATACTCGAGTATAAACCGACCGGAGAATAAGCCGAGGCACCTATTTTACCACAAAATACTGGGAAAAATGAGTGACTCGAGTAAAAGCCGAGGGGGCCCTTTTCTGCCTTAAAAAAAGGGCTGAAAAACTCGGCTTATACTCGAGTATATACGAGATATATATATATATATATATATATATATATATATATATATGTCTCTCATTCATCATTCAGTCTCTCTCAGTATATATATATATGTCTCTCATTCAGTCTCTCTCAGTATATATGTCTCTCATTCAGTCTCTCTCAGTATATATATATATATATATATATATATATACATGTCTCATTCAGTCTCTCTCAGTATATATATATATATATATATATATATGTCTCTCATTCAGTCTATCAGTATATATGTCTCTCATTCAGTCTCTCTCAGTATATATGTCTCTCATTCAGTCTCTGTCAGTATATTTATATATATATATATATATATATATATATGTGTGTATCTCATTCAATCTTTCTTGCAGCCTCTGTCAGTATGTGTCTCTGTATCTATATACATATATTATTAGCATTCGGTCCCTCCCTCTCTGTATTTAAAGCCCGGTCGCCATCTTGTGGCCCTGACCTCAGGTCCCGGCCTATCACCTCAGTTCTCCCTCTCTGTATTAGTATATGGCTATATGTCCCTCTCTCCCTTAGCATGTAGCTGTGTGAGCCTGGCTGCCATCTTGTGTCTCTCACCTTAGGTCCCGGCCTGTCACCGCACACAATCCGCCGCCATCCGAGTCGGTGCTTGCAGTGTGTCAATGCGGGGGGGGGGGGGGGGGGGTAGGAGGTGCAGGGTCGCGAGTTGAGGTTACAGAACCCGGTATGGGCGGGCGCCGGACAGTAAAGGGGAGGGTGCGAGCTCGGAGGAAAAAGCAGGACCGAAGCAGGCGCTCCCTGCGCAAAATGCCGGCGGAGGCAGGTACATGCGGTGTCAGTCACTGGGATGGGGCAAAAATGTGCCAATCACAACGCAGAGATAGAGGATGTAGTTAGAAGGGCGAGAGAAAGGGGTGGGTCATGTTCTGTGGCACGGAGCGTAGGACTGTGCGCCAATCACAGCGCCACAAGACTTGTGGCAATTACAATAGCAAATAAAAAAGAAAGTGACTCGAGTATAAGCCGAGGGGGCCCTTTTCAGCCTTATAAAAAGGGTTGAAAAACTCGGCTTATACTCGAGTATATACGGTATCTGATATTGGTCATTTATTAGAATATTTTGATTATACAGATTTTAATATCACATGTCAGTGTGATTTGGTATCATGCATTTTTGTTCGGTAAAAATGCTGTAATGATCATGTTTTATAAAATGTAATGCATTAATAATTGTTTTTAACTTGGTTGGTTTTTGATATATGTGAATTATTATATAATATAATATATTATTTTGGTTTTGTTATTATCAATAAACATTATTTTATAAAAGTGGATATTTGTCTATAAATTGATGTTGAACTCAAAAATGAACATTCTAATGCAAGGTCTGTTTGCAACAAACTTACTTTCGTTCATGACCTTTTTATTTCTCTCTCACTCCTTTGATCTACTGGCTATCACTGAAACCTGGCTTACTCATCAGACTCTGTCTCCCCTGCTGCACTCTTAAACAGTGACCTACACTTCAGTCACACTCCTAGACCTGGGAACAAGCAAGGTGGAGGTGTGGTTATACTACTTTCCTCTCACTGCACTTTTCACTGCATACCACCAGTTCCCTTCCTTCAATTCTCTTCCTTTGAAGGTTACATTGCCCGCCTCTTCTCACCCATCTATCTGTGAGTAGTGGTCACCTATCGCCCACCTGGTCCACCTTCTCAATTTCTGGATCATTTTGCCTAACTTTCTCTCCTCCAACGTACCCTCACTCATTCTTGGAGATTTCAACATTGCAACCGACAAACGCACCTCTCCCACAGCCACAAAATTTATTTTACTCACCTCTTTTCTTGGTCTATTGGAATGTACAAAAACCTTAAATCACTATGATGGACACTCCCTTGACCTTATTTTTACTAATCTCTGCACAACCTCCAATCTTGTCATTACCTCACTCCCTCTGACCACCACCTCCTTACCTGCAACCTCACCACATCTCCTGTGCACTACCCTTCTACAATACCTCCCCCCAAACTTCTTTCCTTGGTACCCTAATAAAATCCTTTGGATTTCAATATCATCTGTATGCATATGAAACTCAAATCTACCTCTCTCCTTCTGATCTATCTAGCTCTAGCCTAGCACAAGTGTACAACTGCCTCTCTAGTATATCCTCTTGAATGTTGACCCATCAACTCAAACTCAACATGTCAAAGACTGAGCTCCTAATCTTCCCACCCTCTACCACAGCTTCCACCCCACATATATCTCTCGCTGTTGACAATGCCATCATCGATCCCACCTTGTCTTGGGGTTCTGTTGGACCCTGCCCTCTCTTTCACCCCTCACATACAAAAATCTTGTATTTTTCACCTAAAAAAACATTGACAAAATATGTCACTCTCTTACACAAGACACAACTAAAATCCTAATCCATTCTCTCATCATATCTCATCATTTCACACATCGACTATTGCGACTCTCTTCTTGCAGGCCTCCCCATCACCCATCTCTCTCCACTCCAATCCATAATGAATGCGTCCGCTAGACTCATCTACCAAACTCAAGGTTCAGTGTCTGCAGCACCTCACTTTCAGTCACTTCACTGGCTTCCCGTAGTCTCCAGAATAAAATGTAAGATTATGACCCTTACCTATCTCTGCTGTCATCTCTAAGTACACCCCCAACTGTCCTCTTCGTTCTGCTAACAACCTTCTTCTTTCCTCCTCTCTTATCACCTCCTCTCACTCCCATCTTCAGGACTTTTCTCATGCTGCCCCTATTCTTTGGAACTCCTTGCCTCGCTCCACTCGACTATCCTCCTGCCTCAAATCATTCAAACACTCACTAAAATCTCACCTGTTAAATAAGGTTTATCACCTTAAGCCTTAATGTACACATCACATCCATTATCCTTCTAAACCTCTCGCATACCCTTTAGAATGTAAGTTTTAAATATTCCTAAGAGCTTTAGGTACAGCTCTGTGTACATTTGATTTCAAGTTCAAAGACAGGGCCCTCCATTCTCTTCTCTTCATTATGTTAATATTGTTTTGAATTCACCTTACCCCTTTATACGCCACAGAATATATTGGCGCATTACAAATAAAGGAAATAATATTAAAAATAATAATTCTAATTATTTAGAAAACTTATGTCAAAATATTTCTGACACTTTACAAGTACACAGAAGCTGCAAGAAGCATGTTCCGTAAATAAAATGGATGTCTACAGTAAATTTTACCTGCATATAAAAATGAAAAATGTAAAGATTTTGTATTTGTTTTACTTTCTAAAAAGATTGTGCCCATTATCACATTTTGTAATTCAAAATGCCACATTGAAAAATATTGCCCACAGAGGTCCTTTCATTTTTCAGAAATTGATATGAATAAACATATGACTGTGACTCTGTTTTTATAATTATATACACATTTTTACATTGATGTCCAGAATTTACAGAGTGGACTGGAAATATTGTAGTTCCAGAAATTGGTATATGTATATATATAGCCATATTAAATACTTTTGGCCATATTGAATACTTTTTATTATCACATATATAGTTGTCAGCAATACAGTGTGTTGCTAACGCTTGAGGGCTCGATTAGCGAATGCTGCAGTTGCGCTCATCCCTACCACCCCCTACGACTTTCAGACCGCAAACGAGGACCCTCGCAAAGAGAGGGGCCTCTTTAGCGGAGGTGGAGACTCCCACGTCAGCTGCAATGAGCCCCTACGACTTTCGGACCGCAAATGCAGCCCCTCACAAAGCGAGGGGCCGCATTTGCGGAGGTGGAGGCTCTACTCCGCCTCACAACCGGTTACCAAACGACCACACAACCGCGGGACTTAGAAAAAATCCATTACGGACTCGCAAAAATACGACCTTAATGGACAACCCGCGCACAGCGGCAAACATTAAAAAACACAAAAATACACACAAAAATAAAATAAAAACATAACCCACAGCAAGGGGGGACACCCAGGACCTCTGCAGCACAAGTTAAACCTCAATTTCAGTCGAGAGAAAAAATGGCAGACGAAAAAAACAAAAACAAAGCTACACGACCCCTAAAGCCGCAAAATACAGCGGACCTTACAATAAGCACAAAAGCACCTATAATAACAACAAATACACCAACCCAGAGGCTCGCAATGAGCGCCTTTGGTGCTCATTGCGAGCCACGCAATGAGCGCCAAAGGTGCTCAGCACCAGCCTCGCAATGACCACACAAGGATCTCAGACCACCAAAACACTTACTCTCTGTGGCAAACAGCATTACCTGCCTTACAGTTTTATTGCCGTAATTTTTTGACGGGCAAGTCGCTAGTAATTATATAAAACAGTGAAATGTGCTTTAAAGATTAATTTCCTTTTACTTTACATAATTTTCTGTGCCTTGTTACCATATTTTTCTGAAAGCTAAGGTTTTGTGAAGCTAATCACAGTATAGATAACACTGAAAATAATCAAGAATTGTCTTATAAAGTGACTGTTTAAAGCACAAGTGCTCCTTTAGCATGGAATAAAAGCTGGTTATAAGGTAAGTTATAAGCACAATTTCAGTCATTGCATTATTTATTTCAATTTCGTTGAATATTTAAACCTTTATCTGCCAGGAATCTGCTGCTCAGTTAAACTTTTCAATAACAGAAATGCTGTTACCACATATAGCCACATGTAGCTAATTCTCCACACGCGGCCACAAGGAGAAAAAAAATGCCAGCCGTTTGACCCTATGTGTTTGTGCAATTTTTGGGATTGGAGTTCTTTTGCCTGGAGTTTCTTAATGTGAAGCACAATTATGCCAATCAAAGACTTCTCATGTATAGCTGTGTGTAACACAGAAACTTTCAATTAACACATTTTAGTGCTGAAACAAAGTGCCCCATGTAAACAGGCAGCCCTGAGCACCTGCCTTCTCTGCCTAATGGTAAATCTGCATTGCTCCCAATGCCCCACAATATCTACTTGACTTAACTCTTTAGAACGTATTTAATTTCTGAAATCTCCACAAGTTCCCGAATTACTTCACCCTTTAGTATCTTCTTACTTGAGATCTTCTACAGTATATATTATATATTTCTAGCTTCCATATAAAACACTAGCGACTTGCCTGTCAAAAATGACGGGGCAATAAAATTGTAAGGCAGGTAATGCTGTCTGCCAAAGACAGTAAGTGGTCATCTGAGATCCTTCAGCGCTTATCTTAGTTCAAGTTGGGAATGTAGGCTTCTTCCAGTTTTTGGCAATCAACCATTTAGCAACCAGTAAAATATAGATAATGATGCCTTTTAGCCACATTAAATTTAAAGCTCGTATGTGCAGTGTGAAACCCGCAATGGCTGCGAGTTTGAAAAGTTGTGGATTTAAAGTGCTATCACATATATAGTTGTCAGTGTGGGGAACGCTTACAATGTTAGTCACAAATTGCGAGCCTGATTGCAGCCGACAAGGCCGCAACTGCGAGCCTTGCAAAGCGAGGTGAGTCGTCGACCACGCGGGACTTAGGCTGCAATGAGCGCCAAAGGTGCTCATTGCACTGTGAGCATTGTGAAGCGAGCAGTTGAGGCACGCAGGACTTAGTCTGCAATGAGCGCTAAAGGCGATCATTGCACTTTGAGCCTTGCAAAGCGAGTAGTTAAGGCATGTGGGACTCAGGTTGCAGCGAAATGAGGCGAGCAGTTGAGGCACGTGGGACTTACGTCCCGTTCGACTTAGGACCAAAACCCGTACACTGTGCGCCTAGCTAAATTACAACTTTAATGGCCAAACCACGAAACTGAAAAAACATGAAAAAAACAACAAATATGCCTCAAATTAACTTACACACACACACACCACAGTGGGAGAGGCAGGGAGCAAGTTAATTTAATGCATATTTGCCGTTTTTTCACGATCGCCTAAGCAAGAAAAGGAGGACAGCAGTGGTTGATGTGGCTTATGATGCTGCTCCAGGAGGAGGATGGCGGCTTTGAGTTTGTGTGCTGCTTGTACTCATGTGTTGGTCTGGAGTCACCCAAACATTAGGTCTCAACCTGTAGAGGATAAGGGAACCAGGCTACTCTAAACCTCATTCATCATTACAGGTTTTGACAGATCGGTACTATGCGTGCAAGCTACTGTGACAACAGATATTAGTGGCACTGTGCACTTGCAGAAGTTGGTAGAGTAGACGCTGTAGGTCTGACACACACGCTTGCAGACAACTAACTGCTATGCAATCTATTACAGTACAATTTTTTTGTTTTTGTTTTAAATGTACACTACTGTTACACCAGATATGAGTAGTGTGTTAAGTAGTACTACTCCTATCAGTTTAATCCCTGTTATGTGCCTTTTTTGGGGGTTTGGTTGTTGAAGCCACAGTGCAGCACCAGAGGCCAGAAAAATTAGGCATGTACACATGCCTGAAAAATTAGGTATTGTTGATCTTGCAGCGAGCAGAGAAGAAGGTAGGCCTGATTCAACGCCCCATCCCTGCATATCCATACTCAGAGATTGAGGGGGCGACCCTTACAAGGCCACGGGCCAGAGATATAAAGGGGGGCCATCCCAAATATGCGCACAAGCGGGGACAAAGGTAGTGAAGGGGGCAAGGAGGCCCATGGACTGACGGTCGCCATCTTGGCAGGAAAAGGGCCCAGCAATTAAGCCAAACTGACCCAGCACAGGCAGCTACTTGAGTCAAACTCTGTACAATTACACCTTAATAAAGCCCCCACAGTCTCTGCACCACTCTTTTTAACAGATAACCCAAGGGGCTAACCAGGAACCTTGCCCACAAAAAAAAAGCAGAATTTTATTGGAGGAATTATTAGTGTCTTTACCCCCCAAGAGAGGACATAATATACGATATCTTTAGACTACCTGATGGCCAAACCTACTTTAGCCCCAATGCTATCCAAGAAACATTTCAAAACTTCGATCAGACCATATATTCATCCCAATCCCGCTGCAGCGGATCTGACATAGAGTCCTTCCTACTACAGCAAGAAGTCCACAAAATACCTATACCTCAATTGGACAGCTTGAACCTAGACATATCCCAAGAGGAAGTTAAATCTACAATCCAAGATCTTAAATTTGGCAAGTCCCCAGGGCCAGACGGTTTTACTCATCTGTACTATAAGAAATTTGAGCCCTTGCTTACCCCCGCACCTAACATCTTTGTTTAACGCTATACTAAATGTAGAACCTATGCCCCCTTAATTGAATCAGGCCGACCTCATAGTCTTTCCAAAAGAGGATAGGGACCCGAATCTCAAACTGTATTACAAGGCAGCGCAGCTGGCTTTCATTCCTCTGGCGCATTCTCCAAAACACATCAGCCGCTCTGGGTATTTATGGAAAATGTAAGCATGTCACCTTATACATGGGATACAGTAATATGGATTCCAGGCCTGTATACTTTTTTGAGAAACTTGAAAAACCCGTTGATTAAGCACTCATTAAAAATATGGACGGAGATGAACTGGACACAAAAACTGGACACTCGGGTATCAGATCTTACCCCTATCGTACCCAATCCCCACTACATCTTCCGGAAAGCTCTCTCAGTTGGTGGAAGTCTCAGAACCTACTAAGGGTTGGTCC
The DNA here is from genome assembly GCA_027410445.1 of Discoglossus pictus. Taxonomy (NCBI): domain Eukaryota; kingdom Metazoa; phylum Chordata; class Amphibia; order Anura; family Alytidae; genus Discoglossus; species Discoglossus pictus. The sequence continues at coordinate 249,332,628 of CM050165.1, read as the reverse complement.
ATGGTGGCATGATGACAAAATATTGACCTTTGAGTGGGTGAGAGATAGATACAATTTACCCCTGGCTGAACACTATAATTTTTGCAGGATACATCATTTTATATATACGATAAGTGGTAGGGGAACCCCCCAAAGAAACACCTGGCTACTCAAAAAATGTAGGGATTCCCCCTTTCAGCCTGGTATTATTAGCCTCATGTATGAACTATTTAATGAAATCTCATGGGCAAACAAACCAGACTATACCAAAGCCTGGGAGAGGGATTTGGGCACCGAGTTGGCAGATAGCACATGGGATAAAATTTGGCAAGGCTTAAGTAGGGGATCTTTAAATTATAGTCTGCTTGAGACTTCAATAAAGGTCCTACACAGGACATATATTACTCCTTTTAAGCTAATAAATGGGATCCAAAACGGAGCAGCTCATGTTTTAGGAACAGTGGTAATGAGGCTACATTTATTCATGTCTGGTAGGAGTGTTCAGCAGTCATAAGACTATGGGAAGAAACATGCTTACTAGCTTCTAAAATGTTTAAGATTGACCTAATAAAATATTTTTTGAAAGAAAAAATACACATAGCTAGTAGTTGGAAAACCCCAAATTAAAACTTTCAGGAATTAATAAACTTACTGCTCAACGAGAGATTTAACCATGTAATCTTGGATAGAATCACCCAGTTCCAGACAATTTGGGATCCCTGCCCCCCTAATATAATAAAAAATTTGTTAACGGTTGAAGCGACTCGGGGGGAAGGACCGGAGTGGGGGAGCCCTGGAGGAGACCCTTCAGAAGCAACCGGCGGCAAAATCATCCGAGGAAAGGAGAGGTCGCCTACTGAAGCCTGCCCTAGGGTAACCCAAGGGCGATTGAGCAGGTTAGATATTGTAAATAATAAACTCCTGCTGGAGTGATGATAGATAATAGTACTTTTGTGTTAACTGCTGATATACTCTTTACTATTGTCTGTTTTACCATGTCTTAGGTTTCTCTTAAAAATTGCAATCACAGTAAAAAAAAGAAAATGTATTAAGCAAAAAAGTAAAAAAAAGAAGGCCTAGCCACCTAATTTTAACAAAATGTCTTCATTGTAAATATGTATTTTTGCACAACTGTTGTGTTAGGCAATATGCTTTATTTTTCATTACATGCCGTACGCCTTCTGACATAAAAAGTTAAATTAAAAAATTAGGTATTGTTGCAGCCGCTGCTGTTGCAGCGGCCAGAAAAATTGACCTTTGTTCCCCAGGCAGAAAGTGCCATAAAACATTGCGTCTTCTTGAACCCTAGTTGGTGGCGGATAATTCACGCAAGTCATCCGGCATTCACAGATAACATAAAGCAGTGTGTGGACCATTTTTAGCCAAAGGCAGCTCATCTCATCAGGCCTTTTTTAAGTCGAATGTATCGCCCAGTGTCAGTCCCTTCGGGATCCATCCCTCATTCATCTTTATAAAGGTGAGGCAATCTAGACTTTTTTGCCCTAGGCGACTTCTCTTCTCGGTGACAAAACCTCCTGCTGCACTGAAGGTCCTTTCTGACAGGACACTTGAAGCGGGGCAGGCCAGAAGTTCATTTGCAAATTGGGATAGCTCAGGCCACAGGTCTAGCCTGCATACCCAGTAGTCAAGGGGTTCATCGCTCCTTAGAGTGTCGATATCTGCAGTTAAGGCGAGGTAGTCTGCCACCTGTCGGTCAAGTTGTTCTCTGAGGGTGGATCCCGAAGGGCTGATGCGATGCGTAGGACTGAAAAAGGTTCGCATGTCCTCCATCAACAACACGTCTTTTAAACGTCCTGTCCTTGCCGGCGTGGTCGTCGGAGGTGGATTACTTTCACCTCTTCCCCTCTTATATTGCCCTTGTGCTGTGACATCACCCTTATATGCTGTGTAAAACATACTTGTTAATTTGTTTTGGACCTGCTGCATCCTTTCTGACTTGCGGTAATTTGGTAACAAATCAGGCACTTTCTGCTTATACCGGGGGTCTAGTAGCGTGCACACCCAGTACAGGTCATTCCCCTTAAGCCTTTTTATACGAGGGTCCTGCGACAGGCACAACAGCATGAAAGACCCCATTTGCACAAGGTTGGATGCCGAGCTAGTCATGTCCCGTTCCTTGTCCTCAGTGATCTCGCTGAAGATATGTTCTTCCCCCCAGCCACGTACAACACCACGGGTACCAGATAGTTGACAACGAGCACCCTGGGATGCCTGTTGTGATTGGTCTTCATCCTCCCCCTCAAAGCCATATTCCTCCTCTGACTCCTCTTCCTCACAATCCTCTTCCAGCGTTGCCGCAGGTCCAGCAAGCGAAGCTGATAAGGCTGTTTCTGGTGGTGATGGTGACCACAACTCTTCCTTTTCCTCGTCACGCTCATCTACGGCCTGATCCAGCACTCTTCGCAGGGCACGCTCCAGGAATAAAACATATGGTATGATGTCGCTGATGGTGCCTTCGGTGCGACTGACCAGGTTTTTCACCTCCTCAAAAGGACGCATGAGCCTACAGGCATTGCGCATGAGCGTCCAGTAATGTGGCAAAAAAATCCCCAGCTCCGCAGAGGCTGTCCTAGCACCCCGGTCATACAAATACTCATTAATGGCTTTTTCTTGTTGGAGCAGACGGTCCAACATTAGGAGTGTTGAATTCCAACGTGTGGGGCTGTCACAAATCAAGCGCCTCACTGGCATGTTGTTTCGCTGCTGGATATCTGAAAATGCGCCATGGCCGTGTAGGAACGCCTGAAATGGCCACACACCTTTCTGGCCTGCTTCAGGATGTCCTGTAAGCCTGGATACTTATGGACAAAGCGTTGTACGATCAGATTACACACATGTGCCATGCACGGCACATGCGTCAACTTGCCCAAATTCAATGCCGCCAACACATTTCTTCCGTTGTCACAAACCACTTTGCCAATCTCTAGTTGGTGCGGAGTCAGCCATTGATCCACCTGTGCGTTCAGGGCGGACAGGAGTGCTGGCCCGGTGTGACTCTCTGCTTTGAGGCAAGTCAACCCCAAGACGGCATGACACTGCTGTATCCGGGATGTGGAATAGTATCTGGGGAGCAGGGGGGTGCCGTTGATGTGGAGCAAGACGCAGCAGCAGAAGAGGACTCAGCTGAGGAGGTTATGGAAGAGGATGGAGTAGGAGGAGTAGAGGAGGTGGCAGCAGGCCTGCCTGCAAGTCGTGGCGGTGTCACCAACTCCTCTGCAGAGCCACGCATTCCATGCTTGGCAGGCGTCAGCAGGTTTGCCCAATGCGCAGTGTAGGTGATATACCTGCCCTTACCATGCTTTGCAGACCAGGTATCAGTGGTCAGATGGACCCTTGCCCCAACACTGTGTGCCAGAGATGCCATTACTTCCTTATGCACAATTGAGTACAGGTTGGGGATTGCCTTTTCGGCAAAGAAATTTCGGCCGGGTACCTTCCACTGCGGTATCCCAATCGCTAAAAACTTTTTGAACGCCTCAGACTCCACCAGCTTGTATGGTAAAAGCTGGCGGGCCAAGAGTTCAGACAAGCCAGCTGTCAGACGCCGGGCAAGGGGGTGACTTTGTGGCATTGGCTTCTTACGCTCAAACATGCCCTTGACAGACACCTGACTGTGGGGAGATGAGCAGGAAAAGCAAGAGGCGAGAGACGGAGTGGTGGATAGTTGAGAGGGGGCAAGGAGGACAGCAGTGGTTGATGTGGATGAAGATGCTGGACCAGGAGGAGGATGGCGGCTTTGAGTTTGTGTGCTGCTTGTACTCATGTGTTGATCCCTTTGGCGTTTGTGATGTGACATCATGTGCCTTCGCAAAGCAGTTGTACCTAGGTGGGTGTTGGACTTCCCACGACACAAAAAAAATGCCACAATGCTGAGCTCTGCGGTGACGGCATTCTGGTGGTGGCAACAGCATGCGTTGATTGGCGTGCTGTCTGGCTGACCCCGGGTGCTGATGCATGCTGTGTGACTGTGCCACTAGTTCGTTGCGATGACCTCCCTCTACTTCCAACTCGTCTCCTCCTCCTCTCTGTCTCCCCATCTGAACTTTCCCCCTGTTCTTCTTCTCTTCTAGCGGGCACCCACGTGACATCCACGGACGCATCGTCATCATCATCACCCGCCTCACTTGTATATGACAACTGAACAAAGGAAGCAGCAGCGGGTACATCATCATCATCATCATCATCATCACATCGTACGTACATTTGTCTAATGCTGCCTAACTGAGACATATCCCTGTTATCTACATTCTCTGGCAATAATGGTTGCGCATCACTCATTTCTTCAAACTGATGTGTAAATAACTCTTCTGACTTATCAATTGAATTGGCTGTGGTACTAGTGTTGGTGGTGGCGGCAGGCGGGTGAGTGGTAACTTGAGAGGTGCCCGAAGCTAAGCTGGAGGAGGATGGTGCGTCAATGTTCCAAGCGGAAGCTGTAGAAGATTGGGTGTCCTGTGTTAGCCAGTCAACTACGTCCTCTGAACTTTTCAAGTTCAGGGTAACTGGCCTCTGAACACTGGGCATTATTGTAGGGCCAAAGGGAATCACAGCACCACGACCACGACGGCCTGTGCGGGGTGTCCTGCCTCTGCCTGTCATTTTTTTTTAAATGTGGACTGTTGGTACTCCAAATAGATTGGATTGGTTGAACTTGGCACAGTGTATTTTAAAATTATGAGAAAAAAATGATCTGTAAACTAAATAAAAATCATATTAGGAGGTTGAGAGAAAAAGAAACCGGATGGGGGGATACCGAGCAGAGCACACCATCTACAGCCCACTGGGAGACAAACTCATCCATTCCCCCAGTGGACAAAGCCAGGTGGTACTCTGCCCGGATAGGAGGGAGTCTGGTAGGAAGGGGGGCACATTAGAGAGTGTTACTTTTGTGCCCAACCCTTCCAGGGGTTCTATTGGGACATATAATCCCCCCACTGTGATGCCTCTCTGTACAAGAATGTGAGCAGCAGCCAGCGTACGGGTAAAGAAAACTGCTTTCCCGTACATTTTGCTGGCTGCTACTATAACAGAGGGGCTAATGACGTTAGCTTCAGCACGCAGATAGATATCAATGCTGTAGACCCCAGACATCTGACATTTAACCCCATGCTTCCTAGTGATCTGCCCCTCAGCCCCAGCGGTGGTATTACTGGGGCCAGCAGAAACCACCTGTGACCAGGTATTAGCCACAGGGGTAGGTCTGCTGGCAGAACCACCAGGAGCTGGGGCTGCCTTATCTGCCTGGGGCCTATGCTGTGCAGTGCTGCAGCTAGGATTTTCAGGGGCCATTTTTCCCCCTTTTGACCCCTGAGGCTTCTTAGTGGTCTTATCCCTCATGTTTAGACCCTTTTTTTTTTTTATATGTTTTATTTATTTTTATTTTTTGTTTTATGATTTTTTACTGTTTTCTTTTTTTTTTAAATATAAAAGTGGGAAAAAGAAACAAAAAGACAAAACTAAGGGAGACAAAACTAAGGGAGAGAGAGAGGTGATGCTTGGCAGTGGAAGGGTTAATGGTCTGTTGCAAGGTGACTAATTGCAACAACACAGAGAACACAGAGGCTTTTTAACCCCTCTGTGTCTCTGTGTCAGATGTTAAAAAAAAGCCTTAACAACAAAAAATCTAATTGTTTCCCCCCCACTGCCTACAAAGATGTTACTTGTCTTCTCTCCCCCAAAACATAAAACCCAACACCAAACAAACAAAACTTCAACAAAACCTAATAAACTTTTTAAAAGAAAAAAAGTCAAAGTAACAAAGCTCCAGGAGTGAAGGTGTAGTGCTAAGGGAGGGGTGTGGCAAAGTATCCAGGAGACAGCTCAATCTCCTGGGATAGAGACTTGAGCCTGACTCCCAGAAAACTAAAACTTAAATTAAACTAAGAAAAAAACTACAAAAACTCGCAAAAATTAACAACACCGTGCACAAAGTGCTTATAAACAGAAAGGTGTTAAAATAAAACTTGTATTTGAGGGACTAAGACCCTAAAAAGCCTTTTGTTTGGAGCTCAAGCATGCACACAACATGCTCTCTGGCACAGTACTTGAAAGCAGGACACACACACTATGGGTAGCGGTCAAGCAAATGAACTTTGATTGACGGTCAGACAAATGCACTTCGATTTAAGAAAATAAAAGTTTGTTTTTTTTAAATGTGGACTGTTGGTACCCCAAATAGATTGGATTGGTTGAACTTGGCACAGTATATTTAAAATTATGAGAAAACATGTTCTGTAAACTAAATAAAAATCATTTTAGGAGGTTGAGAGAAAAAGAAACCGGATGGGGGGATACCGAGCAGAGCACACCATCTACAGCCCACTGGGAGACAAACTCATCCGTTCCCCCAGTGGACAAAGCCAGGTGGTACTCTGCCCGGATACGGGAGCGCACCAGCACCCGGAACATGGCCTCAGGTGACAAGGGAACCCCCCCTATCAAACACTGCTTCCTGGACTTATATATAGCCAATTTGGCTAATGCCAGGAGCAGGTTGACGAGGAGGTCCCTGGCCTTATTGCCCCGGGACACTGGGCCCCCAAAAATAAAAATGTGAGGGGAGAAATGCAGCCAGAACTGCAGGAGGAGGCCCCTCAAGAGTGACAAGAGGGGCTGCAGTCTGGCGCAACTAAAATAAATATGATACACGGACTCTCCCTTGCCACAGAATGGACAAGTGGAGGGAGAGTCCGTGAATTTAGCTAAGTACTCTCCCGTGCTCAGTGCACCATGGAGCACTCTCCAACTCAAGTCCGGTGGGTCGTGGAACTAAATCAGAATAAAGTTCCCTCCACCGGGGCCTCTTGCCCTCGTCAGCTGGTAGGACCCGCCTCCAGATGGTATCGGGACGGGTCACGAGGGCAAGGAAGTGCACTGTATGGAGCACGAGAGAATATAAGCTCTTCCTCGGCATGCCGCGAAAGCATGCCGAGGGTATGTCCCTCAACTTTGAGAGGTTGGGGACAGGAGGAGCCTGAGGGGAAACACGGGGCTTGTGTCCAATGCAAACAGCCGGAGCAGGGGTGTTGAAAGGTGCATGTGGCACTCCGGCCTGCAAAGCCCCGCGAAGGAAGGTGCGCGAGTCGGGGGAGATGGCATCCCTAATCTCCTGGAGCAAGCGCCCTGAGACTTTGGGCGTCACACATCCCAAACGGAGCGCAAGCTCCTGGGGTGACACCCAATCAGAACGCCCGTATTCCAGGAGATCCCCGACTCGGGTCATCCGTGCATGACTAAGGCGGCGGATGATACAGGGGGACTGTAACATTGGAACCCCCACTGCTGGATTAAATAGCAGGGGCTCCGTGAATATTTCATCCCCCAAAGGCACGCCCTGCCTGATCACGGAGACCATGCTCCAGGCCTTGAGGGTTTCCTGGTAGTATGCCGGCAACACAGAGAGGTCTCTCCCAAACCCCTCGGGCCTGATCAGAAATAATTGCCGGTCATACCCCAGGTTGCGCAACTGGCGATAAAAGCTGGATGCCAGTGCGCACCACTGCGGAGAGGGATCTGCATATAGGTATCTCTGCAGGTACTGAAGGCGGAAGGTGGACAACTGGGAGCACACACAAACTACTCCCTGTCCACCCTCCACCAAAGGCAGACTTGCCACCCCTGCAGAGACCCAATGCCTTCCCATCCAGAGGAAATCTAACAAATTCCTCTGGATATTGGTGACAAACTCGGGGGTCGGACTCAGACAAATCAGCCGGTGCCAGATCTGAGAAGCCACCAGCTGATTCACCACTAGAGTCCGCCCCCTAAGGGAAAGCATTTTTGCTAGACCCCTCCATCGTCCCAGACGAGAGAGGACACTGCCCTCTAACTCCCTCCAGTTGTCTGGGACGGAAGCGTCCGCAGCGGACAGGTAGACCCCCAGATATTTAATGACATCTGCCTCCCACGTGATGTCACGAAACGTGGGAGGCAAAGAGTCTACCTGTAAATTACCCTCTAAAAGGCCTGTGCATTTGGACCAGTTGATCTGAGCGGAGGAGGCAGCTGAATATACCTCCTGGCACTGTTTTGCCAGCTCAAGATCAACTGGATCCTGGGCCACGAGGAGCACATCGTCAGCATAAGCTGACAGGACAATCCGCATGTCTGGATCTTTTAGCACCAGCCCTGTGAGCCTTTTCCTCAGTAGGCAGAGGAAAGGCTCAATGGCCAGTGCATATAACTGTCCAGACAAGGGACATCCTTGACGCACCCCTCGTCCAAATACCAAAGGTGCTGTTAGGGACCAATTGATTTTAAGTAAACACTCTGCAGAGGCGTACAGCGTTCTTATAAAGCCCACAAACTGTGGGCCAAAGCCGTACGCTTGCAGAGTGGCTATGAGGTAACCATGGTCCACCCTGTCAAACGCCTTCTCTTGATCTAAAGAGAGAAAGGCGAGTGACAGACCAGTCCTGCGAGAATAATGCAATAGATCACGGACCAGAAAGATACTATCAAAGATAGTCCGGCCCGGGATCGCATAGGACTGGTCAGGGTGAACCAATTCTGCCAGCACAGACCCAAGTCTAAGCGAGATGGCTTTAGCTACAATCTTGTAGTCCGTGCTGAGCAGAGAGACCGGTCGCCAGTTCTTAATAAGCCGGAGATCCCCCTTTTTGGGCAGCAGGGCAAGTACTGCCCTGCGACAAGACAGGGGCATCTCCCCGGTCTCCAGGGCTTCCCCAAGGACCAGATGGAAATCAGGTCCCAGAGTCTCCCAGAAAAATTGGAAAAACTCTACAGTCAGTCCGTCCAGTCCTGGAGACTTCTCACAGGACATGGCACGGAGGGCTTCAGAGAGCTCTTGAAAAGATAGTGGTATATCAAGCCGCTCTCTTACACCCTCACTGACTGTTAGCCCCTCCCATAGCACACTGCAGGCGTCTGGAGAAATGGGATCCGGAGAGTAAAGATCTTTATAAAAGTTCCGGGCTCTATCCCGGATACTCTCCGGATCTGTAAGGGGGTCACCGTCTTCATCTAGAAGACAGGTGATGTGCCTACTGTTACCCCCCTTTTTCTCCAGTGAGTAGAAGAGGCGCGAGCCGCGGTCTAGATCTTTGAGAAAACCTAAGCGGCTGCGCACGTATGCCCCCTTGGCCTGGTGTCGTTCCAGGTCACAGAGGACACCCTTCTTCTCTACATACTCGCTCTGCAGGGATTGGTCCCTACAAGTGAACAGCCTCTGCTCCAGATGGAGTACCTCCCCCCGGAGTGACTCCAACTCAGCTTCGCGCTGCCCACTCGCACCCTTGGTATATTCCTGACACAGAAGTCGCAAATGAACCTTGCCCACATCCCACCACAGTTTTAACGTGGCAAAGTCCCCCTTGCAACCCCTCCAGTCCGTCCAAAACTCCCGGATCAATGTCACGAGCCCTTGGTCCTTCAACAAAGCATTGTTGAAGTGCCAATAGGCGGTTCGTGGCGCTGTTGGCGTTAGCGCCACTGTCACAGACACACAGTTGTGGTCTGTGAACGGAGCCAGCCTAATGGCACAAGAACCGACTTGTGACATATAGTGACTAGATATATATAGTCTGTCGATCCGGGAGTGGGACACCAGACCGGCTCTCACCCTGACGTAGGTGAAACCGTCTGATGCCCCTGGGTTCTGCTCTCGCCAGATGTCCTCCAGGGTGAAGCGGGCGATGATCTCCCGCAGGGCTGACGCAGAAGGCGGGTACGGCTCTGGACTATTCCGGTCCAGAGCGTCGAGGGTGCAGTTGAAATCACCCCTGAGTACCAAACACTCATCTGCGTCAACCGTCTCCAAAAACTGGGACAGTCTGGCGAGGAACCTCACTCTCTCGAGCCCTCCAGCAGGGGCATATATATTAACTAGGTTAATGATGCTACCCTGCTCTCGGACCCGGAGGTGGATTAGACGGCCTGGGATAACAGCTTTCACAAGCAGCAGCTCTGGCTGAAAAGACTCTGAGAACAGGGTCACCACTCCACATGACGCCGATGTGAAGTGGCTGAAGAAGACCCTGCCTCTCCACTCCAGTTGCCACGAGGCCTCAGCCTCTGGAGTGGTGTGAGTTTCCTGCAGGAAGCTCACAGAGTACCCTCCCTGATATAAATAGGAGAGTACCTGGAACCTGCGGAAACTGTCTTGACAGCCATTGGTATTTAGCGTGCTGATGTGCAAAGCCATTACTGCGTGTCAGGAATTGTGCGTTCCTCAGACCCTTGAGACTGCTGATAGGACACGCACATTTTATAGAATTTCCGGACGCGGAGATGCTCCGCAGTCCCAGAATTCTTGGCCCTAGTGCTGACCACTAGATATTGCTGGAGAGAGTGGAGAATAAACGACATATTCTTCCACCTCTCCAAGGCCAGCCGCACCTTCCTTTTCTTTTGTCCATGAAGGGTGCTCTCAAGGAATAGATCTATTTCCTTGACAGGGATAACCCACCCAGAATCTGATGTTCCTTCTAGTGGGTCACCCCTGGGCTCCTCTTGGCTGAGGGCTTTTACTCCATCCTCCCCGGCTGGAGTCAGTTTCCTCAGCTTTATTCTCAGGGACCCCCTCTTAGATGATACAGAAGGAGTCCCTTTAGCACCCTTCAAGGTAAATAATGGACCCTTGGATTGCTGCTGCACCCCTGTAGCTTCAGGAGTGCATTCAGGGGTAGCTGGCTGGACAGCAGTGGCTGGCATGGCTTCCTTAATGGAAGCCTTGGAGGCTTTATATGCCTCCTCTGCCAGTTCCACCGCTGCTTGCTCAGCTTGGATGTCACCGATGTTAGGGTCAGTGAACGGCTGAGGAGGGTAGACAGGCTCTCCCATGATGTTAACAGGAAAACCTGTTTTATCACCCTCCCCCATTTCCACTTCCCCTTGTGCCACATCCCCCCTGACAGAAAAATCCATGGGGTCCTGAATGGGGGTCATGCCTATATTCCCAACCCTCTAGTAGTGACTCGGCCTGGGGCTCTAACAAAGCCAGAGGTACGTCACTAGAGAGTGACACTGGAGGAGGAGACTGACTGGTGCCCTTGAAGCTTAGCACCTCAGGGACACTGACTACCCATTCAGCAGGGGCTTTGTTGGGACCCCCCTCAAAGGCCAGAGGCAGAACCTGATCTTTCTTGTCTACCCCTGCCTCACTTGGGAGACCCTCTTGCCCCTGCTTTTCCTCCAGACCCTTTTCCACATTAACCCCTATAGGGTCTGGAGAGAGAGATGTGTGGTCTGGCACCGGCTGGCTGAGCTTAATAACCGGGCCAGACAATGTCACCGGATGAGGAGGAGATGTTTTGTTCCTCTTCTTGCTTTTAGAGGGAGGTGCTCCACTATAGAGCACTTCCCACTTATCAGCAACCTCCCTGTTGGTTATATGCTTCCTCTTCCTGGGGACGTCACTCCTGGAAGAGGAGCTGCCACTAGCTGCCTCCCCTGCAGAGGGCTTATTATCCCTCTGCTTACACTGTGCCCCCACACTAACTGATGTAATTATGGTGGGGGCAGATTGGGACTTGGGAGATGCAGCTGTGACACTGGGAGGACCGGTGACATTCTTCCCCTTTTTCCCCGTGTCTGCAGTCTTGCTGGAGACCACAGACACAGATGGCTTTTTTGGGGATGAAGGGGGTTTGGAGGCCGTGGTGGTGGCTTGAGGATAGGCCTCCTTGCCTGAGCTCTGTGGGGGGGCTATGACCCTTGAGGTCCCCGCTGTTATGGGCTCAGCGGGGATGGGTGCTGTACTGACGGAGGTGCCATTTGCTGGGGCTGGGGCATGATTCTTTTCATTAGGACAATTCCTACGTGTATGCCCCAACCCCTTGCAATGATAGCACTGCACCTCCGTAGTGCTGTAAAAAATCCTGTAGAGCACCCCCTCAAATGGAACCCCAAAAGACCCCTCAATGTTTTCTGCGCCCTGAGGCAGGCACATTTGTACCTGCCTCTTGAAAGAGAGCACATGACGAAGTGCTCTCTCTCTGCACCCCAGGGGAATTTTAATAAATGGTGTTTTTACTTCCCATAGGGTTAGCAGGTGGGGGCGCAGGAACGAGTCTGGTAGGAAGGGGGGCACATTAGAGAGTGTTACTTTTGTGCCCAACCCTTCCAGGGGTTCTATTGGGACATATAATCCCCCCACTGTGATGCCTCTCTGTATAAGTATGTGAGAAGCAGCCAGCGTACGGGTAAAGAAAACTGCTTTCCCGTACATTTTGCTGGCTGCTACTATAACAGAGGGGCTGATGACATTAGCTGCAGCACGCAGATAGATATCAATGCTGTAGACCCCAGACATCTGACATTTAACCCCATGCTTCCTGGTGATCTGCCCCTCAGCCCCAGCGGTGGTATTACTGGGGCCAGCAGAAACCACCTGTGATAAGGTATTAGCCACAGGGGTAGGTCTGCTGGCAGAACCACCAGGAGCTGGGGCTGCCTTATCTGCCTGGGGCCTATGCTGTGCAGTGCTGCAGCTAGGATTTTCAGGGGCCATTATTCACCCTTTTGACCCCTGAGGCTTCTTAGTGGTCTTATCCCTCATGTTTAGACCCTTTTTTTTTTTTTAGATTATTTGTTTTATTTATTTTTATTTTTTGTTTTATGATTTTTTACTGTTTTCTTTTTTTTAAAATACAAAAGTGTGAAAAAGAAATAAAAAGACAAAACTAAGGGAGACAAAACTAAGGGGGAGAGAGAGATGATGTTTGGCAGTGGAAGGGTTAATGGCCTGTTGCAAGGTGTTGCTAATTGCAACAACACAGAGAACACAGAGGCTTTTTAACCCCTCTGTGTCTCTGTGTCAGATGTTAAAAAAGCCTTTTAAACAAAACTTCAAATTGTTTTCCCCCCCACTGCCTACAAAGATGTTACTTGTCTTCTCTCCCCCCAAAACATGAAACCCAACACCAAACAAACAAAACTTTAACAAAACCTGAAAAACTTTTTAAAAAAAGTCAAAGTAAAAAAAAGTTTCAGGAGTGAAGGTAAAGTGCTAAGGGAGGGGTGTGGCAAAGTATCCAGGAGACAGCTCACTCTCCTGGGATAGAGAGTTGAGCCTGACCCCCAGAAAACTAAAACTTAAACTAAACTAAGAAAAAAAACACAAAAACTCCCAAAAAAGAACAACACCGTGCACAAAGTGCTTATTAACAGAAAAGTGTTAAAATAAAACTTGTATTTGAGGGACTAAGACCCTAAAAAGCCTTTTGTTTGGAGCTCAAGCATGCACACAACATGCTCTCTGGCACAGTACTTGTAAGCAAGACACACACTCTGGTTAGCGGTCAAGCAAATTAACTTTGATTGACGGTCAGTCAAATGCACTTAGATTTAAGAAAATAAAAGTTTGGATTTTTTAAATGTGGACTGTTGGTACCCCAAATAGATTGGATTGGTTGAACTTGGCACAGTACTTGTAAGCAAGACACACACACTATGGGTAGCGGTCAAGCAAATGAACTTTGATTGACGGTCAGTCAAATGCACTTAGATTTAAGAAAATAAAAGTTTGGGTTTTTTAAATGTGGAATGTTGGTACCCCAACTAGATTGGATTGGTTGAACTTGGCACAGTACTTGTAAGCCTGACACACACACTATGGGTAGCGGTCAAGCAAATGAACTTTGATTGACGGTCAGGCAAATGCACTTAGATTTAAGAAAATAAAAGTTAGGGTTTTTTAAATGTAGACTGTTGGTACCCCAACTAGATTGGATTGGTTGAACTTGGCACAGTACTTGTAAGCAAGACACACACTCTGGTTAGCGGTCAAGCAAATGAACTTTGAGTGACGGTCAGGCAAATGCACTTAGATTTAAGAAAATAAAAGTTTGGGTTTTTTAAATGTGGACTGTTGGTACCCCAACTAGATTGGATTGGTTGAACTTGGCACAGTACTTGTAAGCCTGACACACACACTATGGGTAGCGGTCAAGCAAATGAACTTTGATTGACGGTCAGGCAAATGCACTTAGATTTAAGAAAATAAAAGTTTGGGTTTTTTAAATGTGGACTGTTGGTACCCCAAATAGATTGGATTGGTTGAACTTGGCAAAGTACTTGTAAGCAAGACACACACTATGGGTAGCGGTCAAGCAAATGAACTTTGATTGACGGTCAGGCAAATGCACTTAGATTTAAGAAAATAAAAGTTTGTTTTTTTTAAAAGTAGACAACTAGTAAACAATATTATATTGTATGCGTTGTGCACACACAGTATAAGCTGTGAGCCTGACACACACACTTGCAAGCAGGGGCTAGCAGGGAGACAGGCAAATGAAATTAGATTACACAGAAAAAAAACAAAGAAAAACAAATGATGTTATAGCCCTAAAAAGGGCTTTTTGGGGTGCTGTGTTTACAGCAGAGATCTGATGAGTCCTGCACTGGCCTGCACTGGACACTGAATAAACTTGCCTAGCTATTGATTTCCCTATTCAATCAGCATCACCTACACTCTCCCTCCTCTCTGTAAGACTGCAAGTTAGTTATGATTCCAAAATGGCTGCTGTCCATGAGGTAGATGGCTCTGGAAGGGAGTGTATGCTGCTGATTGGCTGGAATGTGTCTGCTGACTGTGACATGCAGGGTCAAAGTTTGCTCAATGATAAAGTATTGGGGGCGGGTCGAATCTCGCATATGTTCGCTGATCACCACGAGCGCGAACATGCTATGTTTGCCGGGAACAAACCGCCGGCGAACTATTCGCGACATCTCTAGCATTCTGTATTTGTTTTACACAATACCTTGAAATGGGTAAAGTCTCTTAAATTTAGTAAGTTATATTCTGAATTTATTACCGCATTACTTAAGATCTTCTTCCTTAGTTATTTTCTCCCCTTAGTGCATATAGCCCTTTGGTTGGAGTTAGGTAACAAATAAGTGAAATATGATGAAATCCTCACATACTAAATCATTCAAAACCAGGAGAGCTGAATATCAGTTTTTGACTTAGGACAAAAGAGATATTGAAAAAATGACATAAGTAATAAATTAAACAAAGTTGAGTAACGAGAACAGCAGAATAGTAATAAGCCAGCAAATTACTAAATGCACAGCAGCACAATTCTCTCAGGTTTCAATAACATTAAAAAATAAAACGACAAGAAAGTCATTTGACTAAACACTTTCTGTCAGGGTTATTAAATTATGCTGCTCTGTATATGGGTCATACAGTTTTCCCTAGTGCATGTCAGTATATTCATTCTGCATCTACACTGTAGAGTATATTTGTCTCTAAATATTCTTCACAGATCCTGAGAGCACATGAACACCAACCTTCCAACTCGTTAAATAGTCTTATTTTAAAATCATCTTCAGAAAGCACATCAACTGTATAAATATATGCACCCCCATAAGCAATGTGTAGATTTCAGTATTAAACATCAGTTTAAACACTTTATATTATTTGTAATTTTAAAATAATATATTTAGTAAAAAAAATATGAAAATGGTTTATTTCCCCCTCATATGCAGCTCCTTTGACAAAAGTACTCTTGATTAATCTCAGATGGTCATTATTAATTAAGCATTAAACAATACCAGGGCAGTCACACAGTTGTTGATAATATGACCATTTAGTCTTTGATTCAAGTCATGGATTTTATCACACCCTCTGCCAGGAATAATAAGAATATAAAAAAAATAGGAGTGGCAGCTCAGGTGTGGGAGAAATAACTGATTTTGTATTTTCTCTCTCTCCTGGAGCCTTGGTGAAAACAATTGAGAGGATCTGTGAAGGAAAAATCAGACCAGAATTGAGAGATTTGTAATGTGGGACTGGGACTGATTTTAGGAGGATGGGAGAGACCAGCAGATTTACTCTTAAAAGAGGTATCATCTATCCAAAAGAATGATGGTTATGCATTATTGGACAACTGCAGTGAACCTTTAATAATATATGTAATGCAACCAAATGTTTCTAGTTACAAAATGAAGAGTACAGTCAAAAACTAATATAAAGATAGGTATTACAATTTGCTTTTCAGTTTTACACATACCGAGTGTCGCCAAAAATTAGATGGTAAATCCAAGAGACTTGAAAGACCTGTCATTTTTGCTGTGATGCCAGTTGGCCAATGCGGCTCTAAATGAATTAATTTTAAAGGACACATTTTGAGTTGATGAGAACATGTGATTAGAACTGACTGCTGGTATATTGCATTGGAAATATGCTTTTCATAAAAGCTATTTTTTATTGTAAGTGGTGGTAAATATTATAGCTGATTTGGCAAGAGCAGCATTTTTCTTTGAACTATATTAAATTCCCCTACTGCCCTTTCAGAGCTAGTGCAGTTCAGTCTTCATTATGACCTGTTTTAAGCTGTCAGGTAAGAAAGAAATGGAAAATTTATTTATAAAGTCTATCAGTCAGGAAATCTGAATGACTACTTCTGATAGTAGAAAATATTACCTGTAACAATAAATCATCTTACACACACTCTTTGGCATGGCTACAGCATATGACAATATTACAGAGCTAAGGAAAAAGCTTGGTTCACTCTGTGTGGATGCAATGAATATGTTTCTATAATTCATTGAAATACAATTTTAAAACGCCTATGCACAGAACTGCTGTGCTTAGCAGAGTAATCTTGTAAAAATTTACTAAAGGTACACTCCGCTATGGTGGAGATGCAAATAGATGGGTTACATAAGTGAGGTAAATAATAATTGCTTCTAAATATTTTCTTCCCATCAAAGTGTATCAAATTAGTAACTTTGGCATACACAGCTTAAAACTATATTCTGGCACTTATAAAATAATAGTTCCTAATGTGTTCTGTGTGATTAATATAAAAAAAAAAAAGTCTTATCTTGTTAAAAGTCACATGTATATGTCAGAAATAGCCAAATTAGAATGCTTGTGAAAAGTCCGAACATGGTGCAAGCTAGAATAAAAATCAAAAAAAGGCCAAATATTGACTGAAGGAAATGTAGTGAGTTAAATGCTTCAACCCCTTACGGCTGCATATACCATTAGAAAGCTAGAAATAAAAGAAGGGTGAAGGAAAAAGTACAAAAATGTGCTAATAATTTTAAGAAAATGTTTATTGCATACAATAATAAATATACTTGTAACATAAAATAACATGAATTGAGCAACTTATAGTCACGTCTCCTGTCCATACGCGAAGACCAAGCAAGGACAAACCAGCAAGACATCTAATACGTTTCATCTAACAGACTTCTTCCTCTTCGGTCTTGGTATTTAGCAGAGGTGTCTATTAGTTTCTAACAAGTGGGATTTTTATCTTGTAATTACAGTTTTATATTGCCCAATAAACATTTTCTTTATTTACTGCACCACTTCTGGTCATTTTGTATCCCTTTTTTAGTATACTGTAAGGTATGTTGTGATTACACTGGTCAACAAAATTTTCCTTTTTTTGTCACAGAAGTCAAAATAGGTGAACCTTATAATATGTTTTAAGCTGAATACAAATATCTTTTTTTAATTTCTCTATCAATTAAAGATTTTGAGAGACATTGATATGATTATTACATCTATTTACAATACGCACATAGTAAAGGACTAACTCCCCTAAAAGGTAGAAGTATAGGATTTTCTCCTGTATTTTTTCCTCAGGAACATCCCTCTTAAGGGTCCAACAGTAATCAGCAAGCATTGCTGGAATCCACTTGCCCTGCTGCTACTTTTTCATTTTGGAAATGTCCTGGTGGAATTGTTCACCATGTTCATCGCTGACTTCCCTAAGATTTGCTGGGAAGGAATCCAGGTGTGAATCCTGAGAGAGGGGGCGTAACAGGAAATGGATAGTGGGTTAGCGTGAAGCTAACGTCAGGATGGCTGGGAGACTGTGAATCTAGTCATGACTGACTACCACTGACTATTACTGATCCCCAATTACATTTTGGATCTTCCTCGTACCTCTGCTCCCGCCCCTGGTGTGTGCTGGTGTGAGGTTGAATTGAGGTTCCTGTATAGGGGAATCCAACATCTGAAATCTCGCAAGAGTTCCAAGAGCCACGTGGGAGGTCTGTGCTGGCATCCAGAGCATCGGAGTCAGCAGGGCATGCAGCGGGCTGGCGGTGAGGCTGATTTGACCGACATCCCGCAAGAGGTCACAGAGCCAAGTGAGAGATCACTCTCAGCATCTGTAGCATCGGAGCGAGAAGGGAAAAGATTGCTGGAAGCAGCATAGGGAGGTATGGTGTACTCCAGGATGGTAGTGGGTGACTGAATCTATAGGATACTGCTATGGCCGGCAGCAGAGAGGTACCACATATTCTTTACCCTCTATCAAACACCACATGAAGAGCTAAATACCACACAAAGAGTCAAAGTGCTTCTAGAAGGCCAATAGTTGGCTGCTGCAAAAATAATAATAAAGATTTGTAATAGAGTCCAAACCTCCAGTTATGTCCAGTATCACTATTACTACAACTAACAAGAGCTTCTAGGCATAAGGTGTGAAGCTTAGAGAGACATTACAGAGGGCTGCTGGGAGACTTAGTGTATACCTGCAATAAAATCCACCCTTTACATACATATCGAAGATATACATAATATAGAGGTGGTTGAACAACTATAATACCAGCTAAAAAAGCAAGACCCTTGAATGGTCTATAGGTCTTTCTACCATCCTTAGCTCCATATTTATGAGGAAAAAGGCTAGACATCTATGGTGGAAGTTACGCAATTAAATCTGGTATAGGATAGAGGCAAGCTATTTAGATTTCTCTCAGATATCCCTTTTAGGAAGTGTTATATTGACCTTCAATTTTACACCTATTTGACATATTGTGAGATGGTTGGAACTGTTCTTAGAAACAGACGATTAACCTAACAAAGACTGTAGGCTCTTCCAACAGGCTGTACCTATTATAGAATGGATGGGTTAAAGTTATAAAGTGTGAAAACCAAACTAATCTGCCAGCTATAAAATACCTCTTAACCAATCAGCAAGATTGATATATTCACTGCTCTATTCGCATGGGATATAGACCTATGGGTCTGCTAAACTAAAATATATGGGTTCTGTACCACTTATTGGACTGTCTTATGAATTACTTAAATAGAAATCCTGGCCTAGGTGGATACAAGGAGCCCTAAAGTAAAAAAGGGATATATATAAAGCTGATCCGAACAGAGCTTCAGGATATGATCTTGGGAGGCACAAGGATTGATAATTAAATATTCTCAGAGCCCTAGCTGTTAGGGAGGGCTATGTAGAGACATTTTATTTCATGATACAAACCATTTAAAAGATACCTATAAATATGCCTACTAAAATAAAGCCCAGGGATAAAAAAAATGATACATCAAAACCCCCCAATATATTCTCTCCTAGAAACAAGGGCACTAATGTCAAAACCTTGGTAGGAGATACCACCTTAAATTCAGAAG
The DNA here is from genome assembly GCA_027410445.1 of Discoglossus pictus. Lineage (NCBI taxonomy): Eukaryota > Metazoa > Chordata > Amphibia > Anura > Alytidae > Discoglossus > Discoglossus pictus. The sequence continues at coordinate 249,313,283 of CM050165.1, read as the reverse complement.
TCACTCAGTCCCCAGATAAAGCCTCCCAAACTATGAGTATGGGGATCTCTTTCTGGGATGAAGAAGAAAATCTTACTTGTTCCAAAATGAAAGAATTATTACAGAGCTTTCAAACAAATCTCATCTCGGATCTGACAAAAAAATATTGGATAACACACAATTTATTAAAGAAGTACAGAAAAGAGTTGAATCCGTTGAAAATGTTTGTGATAAATTAATCACGCATAATAATACTTTACTTAAATATACATTGGCTTTGGAAAATAAAATTGAGAAATTAGCGATTAATGTTTCCTCTTTAGAAGATTGGAGCAGGATGAATAATCTGTGTCTAAGAGGCATATCAGAGACTCTACAAGATAGTGACTTAAAGACTTATGTGGAAGACTTATTGGAAATATTGGTTCCAAATGTTTAAAAAATGAAAATACAATCAATGTTATTCATAGAATACCCTTAGCTAAACAAAATAGGGGTTTAGAGGTCAGTTCTACTTAGGATGTTAGTAATTAATCTATGGAGTTTGGACTGCTGATCATATTGTGTACATAATTATAATTAGGAATAAAAAATGCAGGAGGAATAGTCTTTCTGTAGGCATCATGAGAACTACAGTACCTTGCAAAAGTATTCACCCCCTTTGACTTTTTACCTATTTTGGCACATTACAGCCTTACGTTCAATGTTTTGTTAATCTGAATTTTATGTGATGGATCAGAACACAATAGTCTGATGCAGTGAAATTAGAAATATATATACATAAATCTATTTTTTAGAAATAGAAAACAGAAAATTGGCTTGTGCATATGAATTCATCCCCTTTGTTATGAAGTCCATAAAACGTTCTGGTGCAACCAATTACCTTCAGAAGTCACATAATTAGTGAAATTATGTCCACCTGTGTGCAATCTAAGTGTCACATGTTCTGTTTTTACATATACACACCTTTTCTGAAAGGCCCCAAAGGCTGCAACACCTAAGCAAGAGGCACCACTAACCAAACACTGCAATGAAGACCAATGAACTCTCCAAAGGGACAATGTTGTTGAGAAGTACAAGTCAGGGTTAGGTTATAAAAAAATATCCAAATCTTTGATGATCCCCAGGAGCACCCTCAAATCTATCATAACCAAATGGAAAGGACATGGCACAACAGCAAACCTGCCAAGAGACGTCCGCCCACCAAAACTCACGACCGGGCATGGAGGGCATTAATCAGAGAGGCAGCACAGAGGCAAGGTAACCCTGGAGGAGCTGCAGAGTTCCACAGCAGAGACTAGAGTATCTGCACAATAAGCCATACGCTCCATAGAGTTGGGCTTTATGACAGAGTGGCCAGAAGAATTAGCTTTATGGCAGAGTGGCCAGAAGCCATTACTTTCAGCAAAAAACAAAATGGCACGTTTTGAGTTTGTGAAAAGGCATGTGGGAGACTCCCAAAATGTATGAAGGAAGGTGCTCTGGTCTGATGAGACTAAAATTTAACTTTTCAGCCATCAAAGAAAATGCTATATCTGGCTCAAACCCAACACATCACATCATCCAAAGAACACCATCCCCACAGTGAAACATGGTGGTGGCAGCATCATGCTATGGGGATGTTTTTCAGCAGCCGAGACTGGGAAACTGATCAGAGTTGAGAGAAAGATGTATGGCACTAAATACAGGGATATTCTTGAGCAAAACCTGTACCACTCTGTGCGTGATTTGAGGCTAGGATAGAGGTCCACCTTCCAGCAGGACAATGACCCCAAACACACTGCTAAAGCAACACATGAGTGGCTTAAGGGGAAACATGTAAGTGTGTTGGAATGGCCTAGTCAAAGCCCAGACCTCACTCCAATAGAAAATCTGTGGTCAGACTTAAAGATTGCTGTTCACAAGCACAAAGCATCCAACTTGAAGGAGCTGGAGCAGTTTTGCAAGGAGTAATGAGCAAAAATCCCAGTGGTAAGATGTGGCAAGCTCATAGAGACTTATCCAAAGCGACTTGGAGCTGTGATTGCAGCAAAAGATGGCTCTACAAAGTATTGACTTTAGGGGGGTGAATAGTTATGCACATTTACTTTTTCTGTTATTTTGTCCTATTTGTTGTTTGCTTCACAATAAAAAAAAAAAAAAAAAAAATCTTCAAAGTTGTGGGCACGTTCTGTAAATTAAATGATGCAAATCCTCAAACAATCCATGTTAATTCCAGGTTGTGAGGCAACAAAACATTAAACATGCCAAAGGGAGTGAATACTTTTGCAAGGCACTGTATAAACACAGTTATTTAGTATTGATTCACAAAATTAAAAATGGTGAAGATTTTTTGGGCACTAAAAGCAAAATAAGCAAATAATGGTATAGAAGAGTATGAAGCAGGGTGAAGAATAATTTTCCCCACTTTCCTAACTAAGCACTTTTATTTGTAGAAAATACATAATAGATGAGGAAAAATTCACTATAAAAACAATAGGTTTTGGAGAAATCCCAACATCATAGGCACACATGATTTCAATTATATAATATTGTTTGATCCAGTTATCGCTCACAATCACTATCCCTAGAGAGGGAAAGTAATTATATTATTGGTTTGTTTTAGATTTCTTGTAATATTTTTTCACTTGAGGGTAATTTATAGATATTGTGAATCAGATGCTAACAGAATTAAAGATGCCTTATATGGACTTGGGCTATAGTTAGACCAGACAGTCTGCCTCCATATTTAAGTCTTCCAACCACAGAAGGGAAACCATTCCTGACATTTCCTAACACTGGGTTATAGCCCTGCTAAACCAAAGACTATGATGTGTTTTTATGTAGTTTTTTTAAGGATGTGTATGTATGTTGTTAGAATGATGAAGGCTACCAATAAGAGAGTGAGACAATTTAAGTGGAACTACTTTTTACGTAGGATAAGGTGCCAAATTTGGTGTCTAAATGAGGGTATAAAAATTATTTTGCATAATTTAAATGGCTTAAATTCCCAGACAAAGAGGAAAATAGCCATCTCTAATTATGTTAAAATTAAAACCGATAATCTGTGTCTCCAGGAAACCCTTCATAAGAGGTAGGCATTACTATATATGTCAAACAAGCAATATCCAGTTAGAATAGACTTTACATTTACGAGTAAATCTAAAGGAGTCTCTATCCTCTTTAATAAGATATTAATTGTGTCAGAGAAATTTACAAAGATAGATCCTCTGGGGAGGTATATAATTTGGACTGGTATTAATAATAATATATTAATAACTCTGGTAAATGCTTACCTGCCAAATAATAAATAAAAAACAGATTAGATATCGTAAGAATCTCTTAATAGATATATTTTAATTGAAAAAAGGATTGATTATAATATGTGGGGATTTTAATATGGCAATAAATGTATTTATGGATAAACAGGGACACCACAAAATCATTAAAACAGCTACAGACTTCTTAAACTTGATAAATAGTTATGAGTTATATGATTTATGGAGGGTGTTTCACCCATATCAAAAAGAATATACTTTTTTAATCATCATTAAGACAGACATTATATTGTCCCCTTTCAGACCACTCGATGAATAGCGTAATCCTTGAGGATGTCATTACACCAAACAAAAAAAAGCAGATGGAAAATTAACACTATTATATTTAAAAAAACCAGAATACATCAATGCTATTAAAAAAGATACCCAGGAATTCTTTGAAATTAATAAGGATTCAGTAGCATCCGTAAAGACAATGTGGTGCTCTTTTAAAGCCTTTGTTCAAGTTATCCTAATCTCTAGATCGGCAGAAATACAGAGGCAATGGGGGAAAACCTCTAAAATGCTTATATATAGAATTAGAAAATTTACATCAGATTAATAAAAAGAATCCAAATAAATAAACTGGTAATACAATAAAGGTTATAAACAATCAAATCAAAAGAATTCTGCAGTTACAAGCAGATATTCTCCTATGGAGATTTCAGCAATCACATTTTGTATACGGCAATAAAACAGGGAAATATCTAGCAAATAGATTAAAGAGGCAACGTAATCAAAATAGGATTCTAAAAATACAAGATGAAGATGGAAATTTACACTTTCATCCAGATAAAAAAGGTAAGGTGTTTCAAGATTTTTATACAAAATTATACAATTTGGACAATGATATCCAATTTAATCCCCCAGTAAAAGAGGATATTGAGGTTTTCCTTGAAAAAAATAAGTTACCTAAGATCTCAGAAAGAGATTTATGCCATTTAAATAGAGATATAACTATTGATGAAATAACTGAAGTGATAAATAGTGGTAAACCAAATAAATATCCAGGGGTAGATGGCTTTGACCATCTTTTTTATAAAGTACTGGCTGAATTAAAAGTTTATTTATGTGATTTATTTAATTAAATCAAACAAACAGGAAACCTTCCTCTGGAGATGTCGGAGACAAAAATAGTTAATATCCTGAAAGAAGGGAAGAACCCAGACGATTGTAGGAGTTACTGTCCTCTTTCGTTGATTAACGTGGATGTAAAAATTTACGTGAAGATCTTAGCGAATATATTGAAAACTATCATTACCAAGATAATTCACTATGATCAAACGGTGTTCGTCCCAGGCTGTCAGACCTCCGACAACTCTAGGCGAATGATAAATATTTTGAACTTTGTAAAGGACAACGATTTTCACATATGGACCCTATCATTGGATGCTGAAAAGTCCTTTGATATGGTCAATTGGGAATTTCTGCAGGCAGTCTTTCTGAAATATGGATTTGAGGAGTTTGCCTCAAAGTCAGTAAAGGCCCTATGTACAAATCCAACTACCTTTGTGGCGAGCCCTGACTTTGAGTCAAACATGTTAAAAATAGGTAATGGCACCCATCAGGGATGTCTGCTATCTCCATTATTATTAATTCTCTTTATGGAGCCTTTGGCAACATATATAAGAGATTGTAGAGAAACTGAGGGCGTGGTTAGTTCAGGAAGAACTCATTCAAACCAGCTTGACAAATGAATACATGGCGGGGGGGGGGGGCTACAAGAATTAAGAAAAGCCTTGTGTGTAAGAAATTAGAATATGGAGGCCTGAATGCCCCTGCATAAAAGATATACATAAAAAAATTGATATAGCTCAACTCATAAGTTGGAATACCCTTCAAGATAAACCTAGATGGTTGGTTGGTTTTGGAAGAGGCGCTTATGAGGGAGACCTTCATAAAAAAAATAGTTATGGCTCCCCAATTATAATAAAACTTTGTGTAGCAAACTTCCAAAATATTTAAATGCACTGATTTTTCATATACTATTAGATGCTAAATGGCTTATGGTTAAACATTGGAACTTACCTTCAGTTTCTACAACAAAATAATTAATTAATGCCATTGGCCTGAATAGGGATTCGACACATAATTTGAATTGGTTAGTCTCTTTGAAACAAGCCTCTTATATTAATTGGACTAAGTGGGATAGATACCTTTCCTCTGCTAAAACTTGAAGAAAGATCGTTCCAGTAAAACGTGGAACCTTCATTTTGAATGATTGTATGATTGTTATATGTTGCGTATGTTATTTTCAATACTGATATGTAATATGTTTATGTTAATTTTAATAAAAAATAAAAATAATAATAATTCTCAAACTAACTTCAAGTTCTAGACAATTAACTGCTTCACACAGTTACCTAAAATGACAAAGCAGATAGGTTATATAGAAAAACAATATTTACAAAAAATATATATATAAATTTATTTAAAAAAATCATATTACAGAAAACAAAACAAACAAAATTAGTTACAAAAATTGCCATTTAAACTTCCTCACTAATACATTAAGCTAGAATATTTTTTATAAGGCATATCTAAATCAGATCATATTACCTCGAATTTCCGAGCTCAGATCTTTGCTGGGGTCTATGTCGTCCCAGTCTCCCACACCCCATCAGTCAGGTTAATGATGCGATTTATAAAAGTTTTATATGAAGGATACACTATCTGGAGTAGTTAACCAGGGTTCCCAGATTTGTATAAACAGGTGGCAGGTATCTTTCAGAATATGTGTCAATCGTTCGTTAATGGCTATATAATTAATTTTGTTAATCACCTCTTTGAAGTGAAGTAAAGGGGATTTCCAATTTTTGGCTATAACATTTTTGGTCACTAACATAATTTGTTGGAACCATTTGTTTTGGGGGGAAGTCAAATCGGTGTTGTGAATACCAAGAAGACAATTTTCAATTGAGGGGTGTAGTGTAGTTTTAAATATTCTTGAGGTTAGTTGAACCGATTTAGTCCATAAACCCTGGACAATAGGGCACGTCCACCAACTATGTATGAAGTCACCCTCTAATTGGCATCCTCTAAAGCAAACCTTGCTTTTTTTTTATTTTTTTAGATTTTCAAAGACATGTTACATCCCATGGTCTTGTAAGATTGCAAAAGACCATCCACTATTTCTTTGCAGTTCTGTGCCTTAAGATTCCCTAAGAAGTTTTGGCAAACACTCTTGAAATATTTCCAAACAGCCTTTTCAGCCTGGTTCAACTGACTATCAAAGTTCTCATATTTAATCAGTTGTCTAATTTGAGGTCCTACAAAGATCCCCTCTTTGATCTTTGCATCACTGATCCTTGGGAATTTTTTCTTAAATATGTAAATCCAGGTCCACTTTGTTGCATCGCTTTGATAAAGTTTTTCATAAGACCGAGCTTTACATAGAGTGGAGTTAGATACACTTTTTTCTGGATCAACGAGTGGTGTATAGACAACATTCTTCTGTCCTGGAGCTAGTGATGTTCGTTTTGGCCATTGTTTCTGAGTGTAATGATTTCTTCGGTCTTGGCTGGCCCACTCACAAAGAAAACAGTTGTACTTTGTGTGACCAAGTTGTAGTCCAAGCAAAATATTCGATTTGTATTCTTCATATTTGATTTTTTTCAAGCACGAGTTTCATGCTCTCATAAGTTTCTTTAATATTGTCAGCATGAGCTAGTGATACTGATGGAAACATATTTCCTTTGTGTAGAAGCACAGCTTTCAAGCTAACTTTAGAAGAATTGATAAATAAACGCCTATCCTCTGTTTTGTACTTGTGACCAAGTGTACCATGACAGAATAAACATCATTGCAAAAAACAAATTCATCTTCAAGGAAAAATAAATCCTTAAAGTCACTATGCCTATCTCTAAAAAAAACTAACTTTAGTTTTCTTAAGGAGAAGATTCCAGTTTTTCAACCTGGAGCCTAAACCTTCTGCTTGCATTTTAGACAAGGTCATTGAGATCTCCTTGGGTAAGGAAATGTGGTTGTAACAATGAACAGAAAGCTTCAAACGTTTGATCAAGCCTTATATCATTACTAGCAAGTTGCCCGTCAAAAATGACGACAATAGAACGTGAATCCTGGCAATGCTGTTTGCCACACATTGGGAGCCTCTCCCGCTCTATTTTACTGGCCTCGCGATGAGGGCCTTTGGTGCTCATTGCAAGTCTCTCCCTCTGTCTACTTCCACCCTTGTGTCTCATTCCCCCCACCTTTCCCTCCCTTGTGTCTCCTTTCCCCCCTCCTCTCTCTCCCTTGTGTCTCCTTTTCCCCCTATGTTTTTACCCGTTCTCCCCCACTGTGTTTTTCCTCCCTGTCCCTCCCGTGTCTCTTTCCCCATGTCTCTTTCCCCATGTCTCTTCACCCCTGTGTCTCTTCCCCCTCCCTCATGTCTGTTCCCCCATTTCCCTCCCCTGAGTCTCTTCCCCCTCCTCTCCCTCCCCTATGTCTTCCCCCTCCTCTCCCTCCCCTGTGTGTCTCCCGTCTCCAATGTGTCTTTTCCTCCTCCTCTCCCTCGCCTTTGTCCTTCTCCCCTCCAATCCCTCCCCTGCGTGTCTCCCCCTACACCCGTGTCTCTTCCCCTCCTCTCACTACCTTTTTCTCTCCCTACTTTCACTCCCCTGCGTGTCTCTCCCCCTCACTCCTTTGTGTCTCTTCCCCCTACTCTCACACCCCTATGTCCCCCCCTCTCATTCTCCTGTGTCTATCCCCCTCCTCTCACTCCCCTGTGTGCCTACCCCCTCCTCTCCCACCACTGTGTGTCTCCCCACTCCCATGTGCCTCTTCCCCATCATCTCCCTCCCCTGTGTCTCTCCCCCATCCTCTCACTCCTTTGTGTCTCTCCCCCCTCCTCTCACTCCTTTGTGTCTCTCCCCCCTCCTCTCAGTCCTTTGTGTATCTCCCCCCCTCCACTTACTCTCCTGTGTCTCTCCCCCCCTCCTCTCACTCCCTGTATCTCTCCCCCTCCTCTGTGTCTCTCCCCCTCTCATTCCCCTGTGTCTCCCCCCTCCTCTCCCTTCCCTGTATGACTACCCCCCTTCTCTCCCACCCCTGTGTGTCTACCCCCTCCCCTGTATCTCATCCCCCCTCCTCTCCCTCCCCTGTGTCTCTCCCCCCTCCTCTCCCTGCCCTGCCCTCTGTGTCCCCCACCCCCTGCTCTGTGTCTCCCCCTCTCCTCTGTGTCTTTCCCCTCCTTTCCTGTGTGTCTCCCCTCCTCGTTCTCTCTCTCTCCTCGGTCTTGCAAGCGTGACGACGAATTGCATTTTGACAACTATTATATGTGATCACCATGCTCTACATGTTCTATTTCTTGTTCATCATCACTAAAGTATTACTTCTTCTGGATCATTGGCACAGGCAATTCTTCATTATGCCTCACTGGCCTGGTCAGATGGAAAATTCGGATATGTCACAGTGTGCTTTGATTTAGAACTGATGTCTGAAATGTTTGTAAGACAATAGTAACAATCTGTGGAATGATCTTTTTGATCTCGCCAAATCATTGGAACAGCAAAATTAATGTGCCAAGAACCCATTGACCATCTTGTGAGAAGTCTGTCAGAGGTACGACAACAAAAATAAGGGGCCCAACTTTTATCTTGGTCACTGACTTTGCTTCCAAAGTAAAGCTTATAACACTTCTTAATAAGTGCAGTAAAAGCACGTTTATGATTCTTAAATATCACCTCACCGCAAATGTAGCAAAATTAGTTTGGATTATTAACACTATTTCTTGGCATTGTTCAACTTCATATCATGAACATAAAATGTACATAGAACTACACAAATAACAGATACTCAAAGCATTAGATGTTTCAAGAACAAACTCTTTCCACCAAATGGCCAGGAGCACTGACTCATACTGTAAACAAGCAAACACATGACTCATCATCCCTCAAGAGCATCATGTAACAGAATATGACTCAACTATTTATTACTCTGGGCCTTTTTTACATTGACAAATCAGTAGAATTTACAATTAAAAATAAAACTAGGATTTTAGTGATGAAAAATTAACATATATTAATGCTGTATGAATGTGTTACTGTGTGTAGCACAATGTATTATATTACAGTGGACGTAACTTTAATACTATCAATACATATACAGTGATTCAGCACAGCATGTTAACATGAAACCCAAGTGTGTGCTTTTCTAAAAACATTGTATGCTATTCAACCTCACCACACCTTCCTCTCACTACCCTTCTTCAACCACAGATACCATTTTCTACAGAAACCTACAAGCACTTGACCCACAACAGCTCTCCGCCATGCTACAACCCCTTCTCAGCTGCATCACCAACTTCAACTGCCCTGACACTGCCACCTAACACTACAACTCAACACTTTCTTCCAAGCTTGATACCCTTGCCCCCATAACACCAACCAGATACCCTTGCTCTCATTCACAAACATGGCACACTACACATACACAATACATTCAGAAGTGCTCCCACACTGCTAAATGACTATGGATGAAATCACGCATTTCAGCAGATTTCCTCAACTCCAAGTTTATGTTGCTGTCCTATTTCTCTGCTCTCAAACTTGCCAAACAGCACTTCTTCACTTCAATAATATCAACTCTGTCCTCCAAAACCAAATGTGTGTTTGCCACTTTCAACACTCTTCTCCGCCTACCACTACCTCCTGTACCTTCCTGAATACGTTGTCAGCCATTTTAAGCATAAAATTGAAAACTTTTGCAAAGAAATCTCCTCTCATCTGTCTCAACAAAATCCAGCCTTCTGCATTCCCCAATCCTACAGCCACTATGGGCTGCTTTGACCCAGTAACAGAGGACATACTCTCCAGTCTACTTTTAACCTCTCGCCTGACCACATGTCCTCTGGATCCTATTCCATCACAGCTTATAACTCCCCTCTCTACCACACTAATCCCAGCTCTCACACATCTCCTTAACTCTAAATATCTGGAATGTTTCCATCCTCCTTAAAACATGCCATAATTATACCCATTCTTAAGAAACCCTCATCTGACTCTGATTCTGCATCTACCTACAGTATAGTCTTATCTCTCCTCTTCCCCTGGCTTTCACATTCCTCAGGTAGCTTGTCTACAATTGTCTTACCCAATTTATTTGATCTAACTCCCTTCTTGACACCTTCCAATTTGGCTTACAGTCCCCAACACTTCACTGAGACAGCTATCACAAAAGTCACTAATGACTTGCTCACTGCCAAGACAAAAGGTCACTTTTCTATTATTATTCTTCTGTGTCTTTCTGCTGCCTTTGACACAGGTGTTCACCCTCTTCTACTCCAAATCCTCAATTTAGCATCTCATTCTCTGGCACCTCTTCTCTTCACCCCCTGTCTGTTGGGGTAGCCCAAGGTTCATTCATAGGCCCCCTCCTTTTCTCCATCTACACATCCTCACTTGGTACCTCCATAAACTCTTTTGGATTTCCATACCATCTCTATGCAGATGACAACTAACTTAAAAAGCCCTCAACAATGATGCACCCACTTATATCTCTGCTCACATCTCCAAATACTCCCTCACATATCACCTCCTCTCATTCCCTCTTTCAGGACTTTTCTCATGCTGCCCCTATTCTCTGGAACTCCTTGCTTCACTCTACCAGACTATCTCCCTGCCTCAAAACCTCACTAAAAACACATCTGTTTAAAGAAGCCTATCACCTTCCACCCCAACATGTACAACACTTCTCTCACCCTCCTGTACCATACCCAGTAACTTTAGATTGTAAGTTTGCGAGTTTTCAATCTTGAATGTAGCTTTTCGGAAAGCACTAGGGACACTGGATTCTAAGCGCAATAACTGGACCCTTAATCCTTTGCAGTGTGTTAACATTGCTATTGTTTTTGCCTTGAACTTGCCCATGTATAGCACTACAAAATATATTGTTACAAATATATAATAATAATAATAATAATATTAGGTTTGGAGGGTGTCAGGAGAAAGATGGAAAGGGATTTGTTGACTGCATTTGAGCATAATTTTCCTCTACTCTACACATGCTGAGAAGCAGGCAGTTACAAGTAAACTTACAGGTCCTGATTGCTATGTACCCTCCCACCCATGCCTTGAATGGGAAGGATTACTGTCATGGCATCTTCCAAAACCTGATCAAATTAAGATTTTTTCTCTAAAAATGCTTTTATGTTCACGGTTTAAGCAGTTGTTTAGGGTGTTAATTTGTTATTTACTTCCCATATGTGAAATCCCTTTAAGTTACAAAATTAATAGTGTAAAAGTCATCTTTTCTCCCTGTATTGAATTATTTTATAGCTATTACTCATCAGTACTTGAGAATACTTATATATCTAGATTTTAGTTTGTCCTTTGATTCTCACAGTTTTTTTCCTGACTGTACTTGACAGTGAACATCAAATGCTTTAACTTGATGTGTCTCTTCAGTAAGTTCTACCAGTGGAGAGAAAGCACATTGGCTTTCATAATTTCTTTCCTTGCTATATAAAAAGAAAAATCATTAAGGTTGACATCAGAAAACTTCAGTGAACAACAAAACTTGTCCCAAAAGAGGCTGAACTCTATTGCAGTGTGAATGAAGAAATAGTCTTTACTTGCTTAATAGAAATTCTCTTTAGTGAGGACTGATAGAATCACATATAAAGTTGTCAGTTCAAGAACGTTGGTCACGTTTGCGGGTTTGTCACGCTTTGCGAGACCGGTTGGACCGCAAATGCGAGCCTTGCAAAGCGAGGCGAGCCATCAAAAACGCAGGACTTAGGCTGCAATGAGTTGTGGCACGCAAAACTTACGACCCGTACGACTTTGGACCGAAACTCGTACATGCACTATGCACCTTGCAAAATTATTTTAACGACTTTAACGGCTGAACCACTGAACTGAAAAGACATGAAAAAAAAAAACAAATATGCCTTAAATTAACTTACACACACCACATCGAAAATCAGCTAAGCGAGAAAAAAAATGACTGCTGAAAAAACGGAAAACAACGAAAACGATGCCCAAGGACGTAAAACTAGCCCAAAGGACATAAAAAATAGCCCTAAGCAGTAACATTTACCGAAAGGTACCAACACTTAACCCAAGCCACTAACATGTAACACAAGGCAGTAACACAACCCAAGACAATAACACTCAAGTGCAAGGCCTATAAACTACACAGCGGGATAGGCTTGCAATGATCGCCTTTGGCGCTCATTGCAAGCCACTTGAGGAGCACCAAAGGTGCTCAGAGGGCCATAGCCTCGCATTGTGTGGCAAGCAGCATTGCTAGCCTTACAATTGGACAGTAGAAGGAGAAAAAAGCCATGTAATGAGCACCAAAGGTGCTCAATGCAGGCTCGCAATGACCGCCGAAGGTACAGAATTCCCAGCCTTAAAACTGTATTCCCGTCATTTTTGACGGGCAAGTAGCTAGTGAAAATATAAGTAAGGTACATTTTATGGCTTCTCCATTTTAGTCATTTACTAATGGCCCCAATGAAATATTTTACGTAAGCAGTTACTGTGCAAGTTGCACTGTAACTAAGTAACCTACCTATCTCAAGTAGTCACATTTTCAGTGTAAAAGGAACTCTGAATAGGCAAAAATTAGCAGATTCTCCAATTCACGGTCACCTGTCACTTTCATATTCCCTTCCAAGCCATTCCAATCACTTTAAATACTGCTGTATGCTATTGACATAACATGTGTAAGCCCTTTTTCTTACCTGAACTTATGTATACTCTAGACCACCCTTGGGGAGTGGGGTTACACATTTTTTTTTTGCATTAGGGCCATCTATTCTCTAGCTTCTCCACTGTACATTAGGGTTGTGTTAACATTTTTAACAGTTGTGTTATTATTTTTTAAATGCTAAGAAAATAAATTTTATATGCTGTATTTACAGGGACATTTTAGCAAATATTCATGCAAGTGAATACAGTTACATCTGTACTTAAGATTTTATAAGTTTGTAACATCTTATATTACTTAATTTTAGAACATAGGAGAAAAGATATTAAACAGATAATTCATATTCTTGAAATAAAGTATATAGGGGCACTTTTACATACACTGGTCACATAGTGTTATTTCTTTTAATTTTATATAGGACTGATTTATCACAGCTGACTAAATCAGTAAAACACTCATTTTCATCAAGCCAGATGTATTTGGTTATAAATAGCTTAAATGTCTTATCTGTTGCAACCAATGCAGACTTGATTACCTTGATTAGTCGGATCTAGGAGGATTGAAATTGGACTTTAATGTCCTTCAGGTTTCCTATGTATATTGCATATATTCCTCTATGTATATTGCATAGTCCCCAGTTTTATTATGTAGAATGCTTTCCGTTGCACTTTCTTGAACACTCTCAAGAATAAGGGTACTGTTTTCAATAAAAAAAATATCCAGAGGCTGTGGCCCTATACAAGGTCACTGCTGACACAGTGGCCAATGCCCTAGTGACTATACTCACATGTGTGAGTTTCCCTAGGGAGATATGCTCAGATCAGAGCACACAGGCCATGGTAGCAGTTGTGGAAACACTGTGGAGTTAAACAGTTACCATCATCCCCAAACCAATGGGATCTGTGAGCACTTCAGTGGGACCATAAAGACTATAATCCGCTCCTTCATTGACAAAGAGCAAGACTGGGAAAAATGATTGCCTCATCTTCTCTATGTCTACCAGGAGGTTCCACAAGATTCAACAGAGTTTTCCATGTCAAATTATTGTATTTCTGGGAAAGGCAGTACAGGAAAATGGAAGTCTACAAAATACCATATATACTGAACTTCCACATCGACTGGAGAGCATTTGCTGGCTGCTCTGGTGCAGCTGAAAACCTGGTACGATCAAAAATCCCACAGCAGAGAGTTTCAACCTGGCCAAAAAGTATTGGTACTAGTCCCAAACAACCCAAAATAAAGTGCAAACATCATTCGAGGGACCCTCACTGAATAATTTGTAAATTAAATGAAACCATGTATATAATAGGGATGTGAGCAGGATAGTCTCCAGAATGTGGTTCTGATTAATATTATGAAGGCATACCATAGCTGAGATATACCCATCCTAACTACCTGCCAAACAGCTGGGAAGTGGTACTCCCAGATATTTTCACCTCAGCCAATAGTACCTTACCAATAGTAGATCTTGCAGCCACAGCAGTTGCAATCCCTGATGACCACCACAAAATAATCTCCATACATCCGTGTCTATGTTAATCTCTAATCACATCCCTATTCCTCAGGTGGTGAGTACTAGTATCCAAAAGGAATTGAGAGAAATGCTACAATTAGATGTAATTGAACCTTCCTGTAGTCTTTGGGCATCTCCAGTAATGCTGGCCCCCAAAAAGGATGTCTCCATTCGTTTTGTGTGGACTACAGCAAGGTTAATGTTAAAACCACACTGGCACTTACCCAATGCCTTGAAGAGACTCTTGAGTGGCTGGGAAAAACTGCCTAATAAAAGAATCTTGACCTGTCCAAATTGGGCTAGCAAATTCTCCTAGCCAAAAACAGCTAAGGAGAAGTAGGCCTTTGTCATTTGGCCTTTACAAGTTCACAATAATACTGTTTGGGTTGAAAAATGCCTCTTCTACCTTCCAGTGACTGGTCCACCAGCTTCTACAAGGGTGCCAACCTTTTACCCATGTATATCTGAACAATATCACTGTATTTAGCCAAGCCGGGTCAGATCACCTTGACCATATTCAACGGGTGGCATTAACCATTTGCCCTGACATGAATCAGTTCACTTGAGCAGTAGCACAGTACGTAGAACTTAGTATCAGCAGTGGTAAGATATGCCCTGATCTGGGGGGCACAAAACTTGGTAATACGTGTGGGGGTTATACCATGGGGGTTATAAGCAGCCATGATCAACCTCACATAGGCAAGTTAAAATGATATGTTTCCCTAGCACCAAGTATTTGACCATTACTCACTCAGTCTGAGCACATAGGTCAGCTTTTGGGGTGGTCCGTCTGCCACATGGCTTGGGTGATTTGCTGAACTTCTGTCAGGGAATCAACCTTAATTGGTTCAATAATATGCCATGCAGATGTAAGTTCTTCCCTTGCCACCCATAGATGTGGAGGAAATATTGAATGTGGCCACACCTTGTGCAAAATGTACCTGATGATTACTATGTTACTGTTCCATATTCTTCTCAGCCCTATAAAAGCCCATGCAATGTTCCCAAAAATTGTTCCCATTTGGCGAAATTATAAAGCATAGCTCTGTGATTCTTCCATAAGGTACAACAAGATATCAGTATCGTACTCTACTTCTGGCAATAAAATTGCATTGTCCTGGTTAAACACACCAGAATGCAGAGGAAACCAAACCACATAATGAGGACCTACCTAAACGCTGGGAGTTCCTGATCATAGTCAGTCCAGACGGTGCCATATTTTAACACACTGTATAGACTGCAAGTTGGAAACTGTGATTATGATTTCATTGCAGTGTCACATTAGGTCTTGTTCCCAATACTGGTGGGCACACATAAGTAGCTATTTTTTTTGTTTGTTTTTTGAGGTTAAAGGAGAAAGAATATGTTTTGATAGTCACAATTTAGTTGCCATAACACTGAGTCAAGCAACATAGTACTTGCCATTTTTAATATGCTGCTCTCTGCTCTAATTATAAAAGTTTTAAAACTGCAGGGACTGTAATTACACTTTATGTATACTGTAGATACATGTTTGATACAAGAAAATCATAAAACATAATAAAAGAAGTGCAGCTAATTTGTTATATGAAATCTTGCAAAGTGTTTGTTAGAAAATAACAGCCTTATTAAATTGCAATTCCGCAAATTCTAAAAGGCTCTATATAAGTACAGAGCAGATTTTTTTTTACAGAAGTTTTTAGTTAGTGAAGACCTTGCATTTGCATAGAAGTTCACTAACTAAAAACGTATGTAAAAAATATATGCTACAGTATGTGCTTATATAGAGCCCTTTAGAATTTGCAGAATTGCAATTTAATGCTTTACATTGGTCTTTAGCAGATTTTGGAAAATTACATCAAATCTCTTTCTGAGAACTCCAGTTCCTAAAAAGAAAAAAGGAAAATTGTCTTCTAGTACAGTTAAAGTCCCAAGAGCTTTTTAGGTGAAACAGTACAGTTATTTGATCTATTCATCTGAACTAGTACATTGTAGCTACTTTTAAAGGATTTGTTTGGTTCTCTTTTTCTCCTGACCTGTCATGTGATATAGTGGAGGTACTGGAAAATTTAGTCATATTGAAAAATGTATGAATTATCTAGAAATGTTAGTATGAAGGATGTTAAAAGTAATCTGTTTCTTTTAGGAAGAAATTCTTCCACTGGCTTGTAAAGGGGTAGGGACAGTTTTGTTCAACTAGTATATTTAGTTTTTCTACCTAAATATATTAAGCTTTTTGACTCAGCAATCAACAATACCACTGCCATTTCAATGTAGGATGCACAGTACAAGTGGAGGAGTGTGGTTAGACTTTTTTCTGAAGAAGCAGCCTTTTATGTAAGCGTTGAACTAATGTGTAGATTAATACATTAATACTACACTATGGCCAGTGTTTATGAACCAGTATAAGAATCTGATACTGACATTAACATAATTATTTGACAATGAAGCCCTTTTCCATTCACAATGTTCAGACATTTCTGTTTTTTTTTTCTATTTTATTTAGTGAGATAGCAAAATGATTTATCATAAAAGACAGAATCAAATAACAACAGCATCTTTTTTTCAAAGAAAAAATTAAATTTGAAGCCACCATTCAAGCACCATTTACAAAATCTTTATAAATTAGCCAATTTCCCAGGAGCTTGTTACCATTCTTTATTCATCTTTGAAACTCTCAGTTCAGTATAAAGAAAATGAAACTTTGCCAGCATAGAATTGTGTGATAATAACTTTGACAGCATGAGATACTGTAATATAAATAAAGCTATAAAAGTGAATTTCTGCTGTATTAGGAAAGTTGCTGACAGACTTTCCATGGCAGGAGGCAATGACCAGATTTATTTCTGAATAGCTCTATAACCTGATATTTACCAATTTAAAAAATGTGAAATTATAACCTTGTATTCTCTTTTTGTTACTGCTGTCCTATTTTGCAATTTGTAAAATGTCCTTCAGCAAACAGACCAAGCAAAATGAAAAGTAATACATTACTGAATCCAGATTGAAAGGATATAATGAAAGGAATTGCATGCACTGTATTCTACATCAAAGCCCAGCAATGACAAATACCTTGTGGATGATTTCCTCTTTGCAATCTCACAGCCATATTGTTCTGTGTAGGTATTCATTTATTACCAGCTACACAGAACTAGAACATGAAAGTGTTTTGTTATGAACCATGATTAAAAGAGCCAACTATTACAGAAGGAGCAAAGTATTTCTTTAACTTGTCTGGGAACATCTGAATACGTCTACTCTACACAATATGCCCTGCCATCTTTTATAAAGGCAATTATCTTTAATTGGATTTCCAGTAAAAGAATAGTCTTTTTGTACAAACAGACCAGCTCATGTCCAGTAGCTAACTACCAATATTGATTTCAGACAATTTCCCAAGTATCCTTTAACACTGAGTATCTAAGGAATCAGACATGTGACTGTTACACTTTTAGTTAACTACTGTATACATGATTTGCTTTCAATTATTTGTAAAACGCTAGGTTGTCTTAAATTGCTAAACAATTACAATTATTATTCTTTATTAATACAGAGCCAACATCAACCACTCTGGTAAACATATTGGATAGTAAAATATGTATCCTAGCTTGTGAGACTAAACACTTGCATAATTGGCTGATCATTTTCGTGACAGCACAGCATATCATTAAATAGTAGACTTGCGAAAAACAAATATTTGGACCATTTAAGTAAACTTAGCTTACTTCTAATATCACTAATAAATAAAACTTTAAGGTTGTATGAGGAAGAGCTGAGTGAAGCATGCTGAAACTGTTAAATGTAAGTTTAATACCAACACAAGCAACCAAGGAAGCAGGTTGTTAAAGGCACATGGTGGGATTTCCTAGTTGTAATATTAAAATAAATTACCTAAAAATGTATTTGCATAATTAAACATAATTTTATTAAGTTCTTAAAATCACTGTCTTTACTGACTAAAAATACTTTTTTTCTGGGTGCAAAAATATGCAAATTAGTTATCTGGATGTTAAGATATTCCTGCTGAATCTCGCAAACGTGAACAATAAATCAGTAGATAGTGAGAGTAATATTTTATGTGACAGCTTTGTGGTGTACGAGACCAGGAAGACCTGTCATCTATGGCTGTTGCCAGGAAAAACTGACAAATGCTAAAAAGAAAAAAAGAAACACACCAATTTCAAATACTAAAGGTCTAGCGTGATTGGTGTCTTTTGGCCAGAAATAATTCCTACTTCTAACAAAGTGCAAAGCTCTTATGCATCAAAAACTAGCAGTGACCACTTTATTATTACTAGTATGTTTTAAAGAGACTCTAGTCATTATTTCTGGCTAATCTTACACGTATATATAGAGCAGTTTCCCTCCAGACCTTTAGAACTTCAAATTGCTATATTATTATAATTTTATATTATTATTAATATTTTTTTATTAAAACAAAAAAGAAAGAGCAGTCAGGTATCTAGTGATGTAAAAGCAGATAATCGTATTAAAAATATAATGCCAATAATATTGGTTGTATAAAAGTATTTGAAGACTCAATTAGGAGGGTATATGTGCCACCATGGGCAAATAACATTAATGTATCTTGGTGACTTGGAAAATAGCTGGATTGCCAGATTGAACCATAAAT
The DNA here is from genome assembly GCA_027410445.1 of Discoglossus pictus. Taxonomy (NCBI): domain Eukaryota; kingdom Metazoa; phylum Chordata; class Amphibia; order Anura; family Alytidae; genus Discoglossus; species Discoglossus pictus. The sequence goes on along the minus strand of CM050165.1, from coordinate 249,294,229 downwards.
TAGTACATATGTTGTTTATTCTCTGGAATGGCCTTATTTATATTCATTCCTTATGAAATTTGGCTCTAAAGGGCAATTTATAAACCTAATAAATACCTGTTATAATTCCCCCAAAGTCCTATTAAATATGCCTGGAGGAAAAAAAACATCCATAATCATACAAAGGGGCACCAGACAGGGCTTAATGCAAACCATAGACAGCTTCAGCCACTTTTCAGGCTTACAAATAAATCTGGAAAAAACAGAAGCCTTAGCTATTAATCTTCCTACCTTAGAGAGGAAAAACCCTCCAGAACAAATACAAATGCATATGGTCCAAATAAGCATATCAATTACCTTGGAATAAATATAACCACCAAACTAGAAGGCTTATACAAGGACAATTACACTCCTCTAGTTGCAGATTTAAATAAATGGTCCAAACTCCACATACAGTATCATGGCTTGGGAGAATTAATACACTCAAGATGAATATTCTCCCCAGACTACTATACTTATTTAGAACTCTGCCTATCCCCATCATTTCAAGAGAGCTAAGGATTTTTCAGAGACAGATTTTTAGATGTATCCCTGCAGAATTTCAAAATAATTTTCAAAAGCAATAATGTATAAACATAAATCTAAAGGGAGTCTTGCTTACCTGAATCTAGAGATCTACTTTAAAGCAGCTCAACTCTCCTTTATGCCGTTATCTCACTCTATATCTCACCAGCCTGCTTGGATTTTCATTGAAAGTCATATTATGCACCATATTGCTGGGATACAGTCACTTGGCTAAATAGCCCCCCATCTTAAATAAAAAATCTGCCAATTCCAATGATTAAATACACTATGGGCCTCATTCTATTAGCGGCCGTAAATCGGCCGTAAGGCTGCGATTCCTTGCGGGGGTTCAGTTAACTCGCGATTCTATTATACGGCCCCGCAAGGATCTCCTTTTACGGCCGGCCGCATATCTTGGAACCGGCCGTAATCTCAGAAATATAAAAACTCAAAAATAAATTCAAGCCTGCACTGTACAGCTCTGTAAATGCTAGGGATCATATTGGGGGACATGAGGATTAAAAGTAACCCACTCTCAAGCTTGCACATCTGCCCAAACCCGAGTTCAAATTAACTGTTTATTTTCCGGCTGCGGCGTGGGTGTGTCTGAGGTGCTCCAAGCACTCTGGACTTTTGACATGGATATTTTACGGATATTAAAAATAAAATATTTTACGGATTTGAGTACAGGATAATTATGTGCTATTTTTTCTAACACCTAAAATCCCTTTATAGTCTTCTCAAAGTGCAGGATGGCTTTATTTGAGCTATTTTATGTGCTTAATTGGTGCTAGCGAGACCTCTTTCCTGCAAGTAAGCTGCGGCTCGCTTTTAGCCTTGCAGAGAGTTTTCCCGGAGCAATTGAATTGCAAAACTCTTGCGGCCGTTTTAGATCAAAGGCTTTCCTCTGGCGCGAGCGGCCGCAAGAGATAGCAAGGCACCGGCCGCAAGCCTGCCGGAGCCTCCGGCCGTAAGGGAATAGAATAGCCGAATAGCTTGCGGCCGGTCCTTGCGGCCCCGCAACGGCTGCGGCCGCTAATAGAATGAGGCCCTATATCTTGATGGAATTGGGCACATTAAAATACTAGAATGTTTCCACATCCTCTCACTTAACCTCGATACTATCTCACCCACAAGCTTCAAAGGATATGGGTGTCAGCTGGTGGAAGTCGAAATGGTTAGATAGAGTTGGCTCTTGGCTGGTGGAAGAACAATCTCTCTGCTTTGAAATTTTTAGAGATACATTTGATCTACCCTTGAGTGAAGATTACACTTTGTGTAATGCTATCTTCCGAACAACACAGCAATATCACTGCAGCTACTCCTGCAAGCAAGCTGTTCATGAGTCTGTCTCTATTATCTGATAATTGCAAAACTACACAGCAACATCACTGCAGCTACTCCTGCAAGCAAGCTGTCCCTGCATCTGGTTCTCCTCTCTGCTAACTTCAAAACAACACAGATATATCACTGTAGCTACTTTGGCAAGCAATGTGTCTCCATTGAACTCTCTACAACTGCAGTTGTCTCCTCTTCACGTAGATTACTACATTCATTTCTGTGATATATTTAAGCACATCATTTTATTTTGTTGTTTAGTGAATTTAAAGTTTATTCTGATTTATAGTCTTTATCTTTTGCTGTTATTCCTTTTTGCCTAATTTCCTTTCTTCTCTGATAACTTCCAAACAACACAGCAATCCCCTCTCCCACCCACCCCTGATTATTCTTAATTTATTGAATCACTCAAATGACTTGCACCCAAGCAATCAACTGCACACAATTACTATTCCTACCTATTCCTCTTTGATTACTCTCTTGGCCACTATGTTCCTCTTCATCTTAAGTTCCTGTTTGTTTCTCAGACTATCCTCATTTGCTCCACATTATCAGCCCTATTAAATTCTAAGCCTGCAGCGGCAACGGGACACCCACAAGGCCTGCAGGCTTGAAATTCGGCTGTGTTACAGAGCTATTATATTGAACAAGGCCTCAATCTACAGTCCGGAGATGCAAACCCGTAAACCATTCTTGCACATATTGGATGTGCAGCGGTGAACATGATCAATTAGTCAAACTCGTAGTTAAGAGTTTAGACAGAGCCAATGGCAAAAGAGATCGTCATCATTATGTCACTGAAAAATGGAGGTTAGATTTCAAGGCCTTACGGGCTTCAATTACGAGTTTCAATCGAACCCACTTTCCATAAATAATGCAATAATAATAAATCAGTAAATATGATATTCTAGTCCATGCGAGTTCCATTATATTTATTAATACATTGATTGCCGAGATTGATATAACACGGAAATTAGACATTAAAAAAAGTATTTTATATTGCAGATTTGCGAGTTCGAGAATGTTGTGCTATTAATTTTAATACCTAACATCACTTTCCTTTTAATTATAAGTACAGTGTGTTTATATTTGCATTTACGGTGCTACGGATAGGACTTTAACCCCCTTGCGAGTCCTCTCTTGTACCCGTTGGGTTTTTGGCTCCCTTTGCGGCTTACGGGTTTGAACGCCAGTGGATTTGTTGCAGTTTAGTAGAGATTTTAACAGTTACGGGCTTGACAGAACAAAGGATTTGCGGCCGCAGAGTCCAATTTTCAACATCACTTAGGTTTTTTTTGCCCTTACCCAGCAAATCATTGGCGGGTTGCTTTACTGATCAAATTTAATAGCTGCAAGTCTTATGGGATACGTTATGGGCTATGTTACAAGCTCCTCTCTTTTCTCCAACCACTATTTCACTCACGTTCTAAAGCTCATAAGCAGAAATGCTCTGCAAGTCCTACTCTCAGCACTTCTCCATGATTATTTTGCTGGTTGCTAGGGATATATCTCGTAACCCTGACCATCACTCTGTCCCACCTCTCATCTACCATGCTCGGACCCAGGGCTGCTAACTCTGTCCATACTCAATGTGTTTGAATTTTGCCTCTCTGCTATATCTAAAATGATCCCTCCACCACTCTGTAAAACTAACCCCTGACTTTTCCACTTGCAGGCTATATTATCTGACCACTAGGGGCAGATGGCATATATCATACTAGAGCCAGTCACCTGAAATGACTCCCTATGAAACCTCTTCCTTCTACCAGTAAATGTATAACCTTTACAAATTTTCACACCTTCCTACCTAAGCAAACTTTTACCTCCTTCCTGACCCTTGCTGTTCTCTATCTTTTCCTCTCCAGGTTCCTGCCTCTTCCATTCCCTTTAAATTGTAAGTAGCGAGTTTCCAATCTGGGAAAAAAGTACTTCCTACAAAGATTGTAAGCTCAAAGCAGGGCCCTTACTTTTCCCCAGAATATGTTACTACAGTTCCTTGCCCTAGCAACCAATTGCCACATTGCCAGAAATGTAAGATCTAAAGTTCTAGATTTTCAAATACTCAAAATGAAAATTAACTTCATTGCAATTAATGAAAGATTAACTCATCTAATAGCAGATACAATCCCTTCCTTTCTGTAGATTTGGGGCCATGGATGGAATTTCCTGAGAACATACCATTAAGATAACTAAAAAGGTATACACCTTTCTTCAAATAAGAGTAATACTGGGTCTAGATGGAGGAGGCCTGGGATCCAGAGGAGGAGAAACCCAACGAATAAGAAAAAGAGAAGAAAAGCAATAATAATGACCTATCCAAAAGGTGTGGATTAAATAAAGACCAATTGTTTAAGAATGTTTGTTTATTATAGGTTAGCAAGTTAGTTCTGCAATAAAATGGTTTATATAAAGGTGTTTTATTTACCAATATAAATTCCAGGAAACTATTATATGAAAAATATATAAAAAAAGGAAAAAATGGAAAGTAAAGATAGACAACACCCTGTTTAAGGTATGAACATTTTTTTTTAAAGGAAACTGTTTGTTGTTTTTCAATTTTCATAAAGTCTTAACAAAACAGCTCAAAGTATGTAACAATCATTATCTATGTTTAATGAAAACTGATTGAGAAAAATATTACCTTGCTGGCATGTGAAATTAGTGCAATTGTTCGATGATTGGAGCACTCTATGGCACTAGGATCTGGATGTAGACTGAGTTTTCCAAATTTGTTAGTATAAGGCAAGCAATACTTTCACTGCATCATCTTGCAGGATTTTAAACAGTTCAGCTGGGATTCCATCTACTCCTGCAGGGCTCATCTCACTTTGCTCTCCAATACTGTTTGGCTCCAACTCACTGAACTAAATACTGGGATTAACAGTGCTGTTAAGATCCTTCTTGTATAGATCTTCTGTCAAGTTGACTAATAAACCACTAGCAAGCTGTAGCAAACCACAGGAACAGCAGCACTACCAGAAGTGCACCCAAAGTAGCCTAATAACATCTAAACATGCAATTTAGGTATAGCTATCCCATTAAATGTTTTCCCTAAACCATTCCAATCCTAAATGCAATTTATACACATTGCTTTCTGAGGACAAGTAAGTCCACAGAAAGCACTAAAATCCTATGTATACTCAGACATGCCATAAAAAATGCCTCTCAAAATGAAACAACCATCAGTCTTGATGTTAAGATCAGTGTAACACCTTAATTGAATCGGATATGAGGCTTTATTTCTCACATGTCTCATATTTGATACAATTAAGGAGTTAACAATGCCCCTCTAAAAGCTACTATAACCATGGGGGTCTATATAGCATTGCCTTATAAGTAATACTAACGAATTGACCGTCAAAAAATGAAGGCCAATAAAAATGTTAAGCTGGGAATGCTGTTCTCTGACACTCTTAACCTTTTTGTTATCTACAAAGAAGTTCATCAATCATATTATATCTTTTTTTAACATTCAACTTGTATTTCAACAACTGTTAAACCATATTAACATTTTTAATTGTCATGTATGCAGTAATAATATAACAATGCATGAAATTTGTATGAATACATATTGTGAACCATTATATAAAGCTTTGTAACATGCAACTTATATTGGAAACAGTGGTCAACAAATTATTTTTATCAATACTAAGATTTTTAATTCTGATCTATACATGAGTAACATAATAGGCAAACTTTGTATGAATGAGTATTTTAAACCATTCCAGAATGCTTCGTTAACATCCAATTGTATCAAAAGGGGAAAAAATCTATTCCTTCCTGACCCCATTAACTGGCGATTGGATTACTCCCTGGATGAATCCATTCTATCTAATTATACATTTACATTTTTAACATGCTGCTACTGACATAAACCCTTAAAAACGTCCAATAAAACAACTTTTCAAACCTTGTAAAATACAATGTTAAAAATGTAAACATTAATTTAATGTAATAACATTACATTAAATTAGTTAAAAATATAGTGATCTTGAATATTGAATCCAGAGGAAGGCAAACCAAAAAAAAAAAAAAAACAGTGAAACTTGGTCAATTGTTTCAAAGTGGGAAAAACATTGTATTCCTTCTTGACCCCATTAACTGGTGATCATATTACTTCCTTGGTTTAATACTCTCTATGTAATTAAACATTTACATTTTACAACAAATGATCATCCTCCTACTAACATGAACCCTTAATTACATACAATGAAACAACTTTTCAGTCCTTTGAAAACAGAATTTTAACATTACAAACATGAACTTAATGTATTAAAATTGAAACAGTAAATATAAGAAAATGCAAGGTAACTGTTTTGTGGGGCCAATCCTGGTAAAAGTCACTTCCAAGACATTCCATTCTTTTTTTTGTTTTGCATGTCAAAGTGGTTCCCTTAAAACTAGCCCAGCAGACTTGTCATTTTGTCTATGGAATATAACCACTGTTTATTGTTGTTGTTTTTTCTTTTTTTTCACTTGATTTTTGTATTCTTGTAGTTATTGAAAATGGCACATAGAGTTTCCTATGTGAAATAGTGGTCTTCTACAAAGAGACCGCCAGACTTCCAAATTCGTCCGCGGGGAATAACCATTGTTCTCTATGTTTTTTGACATTTTATAGAGTTTCCTTAGCGAAATAGTGGTCCTCTAAAAAGTGTCTGTTCTCTATATTTGTTATGGTATTTTTGTGAATTTGTCATAGATATAAGAGCACTGTTGCTTTTTTAGTTGTTTTATTTGTAAATTATTTTTATTGCTATTCTTTTTTCTAATTTAATTTACAGTACTTCCTAGCAGACAATGTTTTTTGTTAAAATTAGGCCATCATCTAATAAATCACCCTGACTTTGGTTGTTTTCAATATAAACTTTAATTTCCTCTGGATTCTTGGATCTTGAATAAGCAACATAAAGGTGGCCATGGGCAAATACTGGTTCTTCTAAAATATTCCCACAGATTTAAAAGTTTGTCCTTGTGATTTATTAATGGTCATGGCAAATGCCATGATGATGGAAAATTGTCATCTCTGAAGTACAAAAGGCAAGCTACTTTCACTTGGTGCTAAATCTATTATTGGCATGAAAACTCTTTCTCCATTATGGGTACCATTGAGAATTTTTGCATTTATGAAATGGTCTTTTAATTCTTGAACAATTAATCTGGTACCATTACATAGTCCTTTTTTGTGTTCATATTTTGCAGTAACATGACAATTGCTCCTTTTTTTTAGCTGCAAAATATGTGGTGGCATTCCAGATGGAGTTAATAAATTAATAAATTCAGTTCTTTGTCATCACCAAGTACATAATCAGCACTGTGATCATTTTTTGTGGTGCATCTATTAATTCTAATATTTCATTATTCAGAAGCAATGCATCTTTATTTTTGAATGTTAATATTACTTTGGTTGCAAGCTCTGCATAATCGTTGTTAGTTACTGTATTTTGGAATATAGCCGATATAATGTCCAGTTTGCAAATAATTTGCATTGGAATTTCCACGGTATCATCGGTAAATTATGAATTAGTTCTGTTTTTCCTTCTCCAATTTTGATGAGCCACTCATTGAATTCATTTTGTCCTTCTGATCTCATATTTTGTTCTAATTTGAGGTGAGTTAAGAGTTTCCATAGTGTACTTGACTTGATACATGTTTCTACAATGTCTGTGCAATGGACAACAACAGGTAATGTTTGCCTACAATCTCCACCTAACAACATCACCTTTCCACCAAAAGGCAAATATTATATGTATTATAATTAGTTTACTTTTCTTAATTTTTTTTGCTTGAAAAGATGTCATTCGAATATCCAACACTGATGTTTCCAGAATGGGAACTGGCAGTTTAAATCCACTATGCACAGTTCTTCCACCTTCTAACAAAAGTGCGGCAATTTCAATTGTTGCAAATTGCAGTGCTATTTGACATTGTGCACGAACAAATCTCATCAATAAATTATATACATAAGATTTTCCCGATCCACGAACTCCATCTGGATAGAAAATAACGCTCTTTGAGCAAGTCATCCTCTAGTGCACTTTGTATGGTGTTAAATGCTTGCAATTGTAATGTATTTAAAGTTGCAAGTTTTTCTTGTGTTATTTGGTGTTGAAACTGAGTATCATAGTCTTCAAAGTTTATTTCAGTCGTGGATCTGGCAGATTAACATTTTCACAATTTAATCCATGAGTGAGAAAAACCTCTTGAATTTCCATTAAGGCTTTTAATTCTGCAATAGGTTCATTGTATCGTTGTAAAAAATCTTCAGACATATTTGTTTTAAATTTGTCCCACAAAGAGAGTTTGAGAAAATGCAAATTAATGCAAATTGTTCTCTCATCTGCCATGGCATTTCACACAGTGCTGCTTCTTCTAGACATCTTTCCATTCTGTATCATCAGCCAGGAAGTTTCTGTGTCGAGCAGCTAAATGAAATGTGTCATAAACTGTGTCATTAACAGTTCTCAACTGTTCAAAACTTTGTGCACCAGAAACATTTAAAAGGAGTAAACAAAAGCAGAAACGTTCAAGGTCTCTTGGACTTACAGTGTAAATTCTAGTTATAATTTTATTTCCACAGGTTTTTCTTTTCCGCCATAATCAATTAACAAAAACATAATGTTATGGAATGTCAATGTATAAAAATTCACTTGCCTCCAAGTCAATACAATTTAATTGAACCCATGCAGTTAATGTAGTTTGTCGATGCTCACGTTGTGCCAAAGCATTTCTTTAATTTCCAACTTTGAAATAAAATAAGTGTCTTTGGGGCAAATGTACAGCTAATCGATATACTGCATGTGATCGATCATGCATTTCAAATTTGAGAAGACGCCACATTTCTTCTTGCGCACTCACATAGCGAGCATCTACATGAGATGCAAGTTCATCTTGTAATAACTCAGTTTTTTCTGGATTTTCGGCACTTTTGACCACTACAGTAGCTGCATCATAGCCTTTGTAAATGTATTTCTAGACATATTTCATTGATTTTATAGAAGTGCAACCTTCCACAGTAATGTGTGCATTATACTTCATGAGCAAATGTGGATTGTATGGCATCAACTTTTTTTCCAATAGATTATATAGATAAGTTTGTTCTTGTTCTATTTTGGCCTTCTCTTCTTCTATATAATGGATAGCCATCACAATTAGCATAAGTTTTGTCTCTATAATCTTTTGGAAATTCTTTAGAGCATTTTTTATTTTCCATACATGGTGATTGTGGATTAATATCTCCACATGTTCCATGAATCCTTTCGATGAGTTACAATCTCATATAGTCTACCATGTATTTCTGGATCTGGTAGTTCAGCAATAATCACTGAATCCACTTTACCACCAGTATCCAATTTATATTTCTCTTGAAAGATTATAAGCATATGTGCATGTGGAAGGCCTCTTTTTTTAAATTCTATGGTATAAACATAAGCAAGACATTTGCCAAATTACTTAGTTATGGTTATGTCACGTATTAATTAATTTAATTTGATTTTAAAGACTCTTGCCACTAAATCTGGTCTATGGGAAGCAGTTTGTCCAATTAGCAGATTCTGTACAATCTCTGTCCATTGTGGGTCACATGTAAATGTAATAAATAAATCTGGTTTTCCAAATTTAGTTACAATAGCCATAGCATCATTGTATCTTTCTTGCATATTGCGAGGAGATCCTTGGAAAGAAGAAGGTAACATTATGGCTTTGCCAGCTGCAAGGCCTCTGTTTGTAGCTACCTCAGTAACATAATCCATCAGTCCACAATACTGTTCTACACTTAGTTTATCTTGTTGATATTTTATGAAATTTTAATTATTTACTTCAATTTGCAAATCAATCAATTATCCATTGTTGTGTCAGTTTTCCACCACATAAAATTGGATTAAGACACTTATGTTGATGTAAGGTTGCTCCTCATTTCCGGGATATATTCTAATATCCCTTGGAAATGGTGGTTCTCCCTCATCATTTTGAAAGACCATTGCAACCTCATTTGATGTTGGTAAGTTGTAACAGCTTTTATTAATATGTCGATCTTTTCAGAACCATATTGACTTTTGGTATTGGTAATTGATGTAGTTCTGCATGAATTATTTGTTCTTGTTCTATTTCCGACAATCTTTTATAAGCTTGAGTATACAGGTTTTGGGCCATAATTTTATCAAACTCTATAAAAACAATGGGTAAGCATTTTTTATTTTCAGGAAGCTGCATACGTTGTTCAACAGCTTCCATTGTATCTAGGACATATAGCTGAGATAATTTTCTTTGCTCCCCTTCTTCTGGATGTAAATGAGAAGTACAATGGTAAATTTGTACTTGTACTTTGAAACAGTAAAGGACATGTCCTAGCACATTAGCAGCTAATGTTGCACCCATAGATGCAAAGGATATGGCACTATTATTTGATCTTATGTTTGTTTTGAAATGTTGGTAATTAGGGAAAGTAGGCTCAGTCATAATGCTTTTTAAATATGTTGGGAAGTGTTGTCTTTGTGGAAGTCTTTGCCTTTTTGACAGCAACTAACGAACTGTCCATCTCTGGGTCTTTCATGCTTGAAATGATAAGCCCCACAAAACTGACAGACAATATTCATAACACCACAATTATTAGCCTCTAATGTTAAAGATTTAAGTAAAGGACAATTATGAGAACATATATCAATATGACTCTCTAAGTCATCATTAGAATTCTTATCAGATTGTTCAGCAACATTTTCGAAATGCTTTTGTTTTTTAGTTGCCTTCTTGGTCTTCTTGAATGTTAGTTTGTCAGCCACTAGTCTTTTGCTTGCGAGTCTCTCCCGTTCTTTTTGTAGTTGAATTTCCTTTTGCGGCTGTTGATCTGCCCATGTTTTTTGACGTTGTCTAGTTTGATGACAGCAGTAGCTGCCATATTAATCTGTAAATAAAAGTAGTACATTAGTACTTTTGCTCCTTTGTTTATTTTTTTGTTTAAGTTAACTTTTTGTTATTTTGTTTTGGTTATTTTTTCTCCTATCCTGTTTTGTGTGCACCACTGCATTATGGGGTTAGCTTTATGAGGTTGGATTTAGCAGATTAGTTAGGTTGCAGTCTATTTTGTGAAAGGCGTACAGCAAACATGATAGGTCCTTCTATTTTGTATATGTTTACAGCATTTCTTGTGTTATCCTATTTTGTGTGTGGCCGTGTTGTCATTGTGAGTTTTGTTGTGTTTTTGTGTGCTACTGTTGTCATTAGGTGTTTAGGGTATGGAGTTGGCAAACTTTATAATTTATTTCTAGTTCTCAGAAATGTTTTAATTTAATAACAATCTCATTACAAGATGGTATATTTTTCCCCCTCCAGTTAGATGTAATAAGATATTTAGCTACCGAAAAAATTAGAATGGCAAGAGCTTTCTTTTCTAAGGCGATTTCTGCAGGAAATATGTGCAATAAACTAAATTGTTTTGTATAGGGTAGGTCAACTTCCAGAATTGCTGAAGAAAAGTTATAACAGTATTTCCAAAATGATTTAATGGGTGGGCAATCCCACATGATATGAGTTAAATTTCCCATTATACCACAGTCTCTCCAGCAAAATGTATCCAAAATATTAAAGGAGATATAGTATATTTTTAAAGGAGTCATATACCAATTATTTACAGTTTTAAAATATACTTGTATGCAGTTTGTTTAATAAATCGGTTTGTTAGTTTAAACGCCGAATACCAAGAATATTTCCTGATTGTAACCCTCAAATCTTGTTTCCATTGTTTCATACAGAATGTTTTTTGTGATTCTATATTTTTCTTAATAACGGAGAGAACTTGGAAACTGTGTGTTGTTTATCAGAAGCTAGTATAAATTGTTCCATTGGAGTTAATTGACCTCTAAATGTCCTATCTTTATTATAAATAAGTAAAGATGTGGAATATTGATTGTACGTCAGCCAGCCGTTGAGTGAAATGTTAAATTTAGCTTTGAGCTGGCTTAAACGAGGCAAGCTTTCCCTCTGTAAATGTATCTTTGATCATTAAAATACCTTTGTTGTTCCAATCTTTAATAATTGATGTTTTATTCTGAATCAATAACGAATTCAAAGGCATTATGGGGCTACATGCTGGGATTAAGTTGTATTTCTTATTAATTCATCTACAGGCTTTTAAGATCTATTTTATAATATGTGATCCATCACTTTAAAAGCAATATCATCAAAAAATATTAAGGTTATTAAATCCTGGCATGTTACCATTACTTACTCAATCTGAGACCAGGGATATTTACTCATTGGTTCGACCCACTTTAATGCATGAGCCACCATATTTGCCTCATGATATACTTGCAGAAAACTATGCCCCCCTTAACAAAACTTCTCGACATAATTGATTTCTTAAGTCTTACATGTTTAGATGAATTGATAAATTGGTCTATTATATGATGATTTTTTTTCAACCAGTGATTGGGAGTTCTTACTTGTATGCAGCGTAAAATAGAATTAAATCTCGGCAGAGGTGTCATTTTAGTAATAGCAATCCTACCGGCAAATGAGGATTTTAATTTCGTTCAATCTTTTATAATCTTCTGAAATAATTGATTTCTAGCATTTTATCTAGCTGTATAAAAAAAAAATCCTATATGTTTAAAAGATTTCGAATTCCAGTCAAAGGGATATAATAAATTATGAAGTTTAACCTCTGATGAAACATTTATCAATAGAGTTTCTGATTTCTGAAGATTCAGTTTATAATTTGATATCCTGTTATATTCCACTATCAGTGAAATCAGGTGAGAAAGAGACTCCTTTGGGTTGGTCAATGACAGTATCACATCATTAGCATAAAGGCTTATTTTATGTTCCCTCTCACCCACCCTGACCCCTTGGATATTATAAGATGATCTTATTGCTTCCACAAGGGGTTCCATTGAGAGGGCAAACAGGATGGGGGAGAGGGGACAGCCTTGTCTCGTTCTTTTCGATATTTCAAAACCCCAAACCTGCCACTGAAGCAGTAGGAGAAGTGTAAAGACCCTATTGTGTGAGAGCCAAAATTGCCAAAGCCAAACCTGGCCAAGGTTTGACTCATTAACTCCCACTCTACTCTGTCAAATACTTTTTCAGCGTCTAAAGACAGAAATAGGGTTGGGGGTACATGCCCCTTTGGTATATGCAATTCAATTAATCAATTTTCTAATATTATCTACTCCCTGTCTTCCTGCAATGAAATCCAACTGATCTGGAGCAATTAATTTAACAGCTATTTTATTAATTCTAAGGGCAAGAATTTTTGAATATATTTTTACATCTGTGTTCAATAAAGATATAGGTCTGTAGCTAGAACAAAATTGTGGATCTTGGTTAGTCTTAGGGATCATAATTATTGTTGCTTTAATCATCTCTTTCAGAATTTTCCCTTCCGTCTTTATTTCATTCAACATGTCTCTTAGACACTGACTCAACACTGATGAAAATACTTAAAAAATGTAATTGGTGTAACCATCTGGCCCTGGAGATGTATAAGATTTCAATTGATTTATTACATCTTTAATTTCTTGTTCGGTTGTAGGAGTGTTTAGTTCTTCTAACTCGCTAAGTGATAAAACTGGCAAATTCAATCGATCCAAGAAAACATGAATTTGTTCTCCAGTTGTTTTTTTAAAAGATACATTGCTTGAAAGGTTGTAAAGATCCTGATAATATTTAGCAAACAGTTGGGCAATCCTTTTGGGGGAAGAGATCTTTTCCCCATTAAATTGTAAAAATTCAAATCTTTTTTTTTTTTTGCTTGATTGGCCAATAGTTTACCTGATTTATTATTTTAATGATGGTATAATTGTTGAATGCGCCATAATGATTTATCAGATAGATCTTGTTTTATTTTATTAATTTTGTTTTGAATTGTTTTAATTTTTTTCAGGGTCTAATCTCATTGATCTTATTCACTGTTTCTAATTTGTTTCAATTAATATATTTTTTTTTAATGGTTCTCCTCTCTGCTTAATTGATTGAGATTTCAATTTAATAATCAACCCTCTTGTGAAGGCCTTTTGGGTGTTCCACAAAATACATTTAGATGTTACTGAATTGTTAAGTTCAAAGAGTTTAGTGATTTCATTGCTAAGATAGTTTTTATTGATTTAGCAATTCAATATAATTTTTTTTTTTTTTTTAAATTGGCAGTCTTATTAAGAAATTTTCTCAAGGATCCCTTATAATTGCAGGGGTTTTTAATATGGTACCCCATCATTTATTGGACAAGACAACTCATCATGTTTGTAAGAGTTCTAAAAGATCCGCAAAACAGGCTCAAGCATTTTCAAGGTGGATAACCAAAAAAAACTTGTACGATGCATGGCTTGTGTTTCACCCTAATCAAAAACATTTTTCTTTTTTTTTTTAAATTAGATGATTTTGTGATTGGAAACTAAGGCATTATGTTTTAAGAACATTTGTTGTAGTATCCTGTTTTGTGTGCGCCACTGTTGGCATTATTGGTTTAGGTTATGGGTTTAGGCTTAGAGGTTGGTGCAGACAAAATAGGATATATTCTTTCTTTTTATATGTGTTAACAACATTTGTTGTAGTATACTGTTTTGTGTGCCCCACTGTTGGCATTAGAGGTTTAGGTTATGGGAATAGGCTTACAGTTTGCGGCACACAGAAGAGGCTAGATGCTCCCATTTTATATCTGTTAATAACATTTGTTGTAGTATCCTGTTTTGTGTGTCCCACTGTTGGCATTAAGAGCTTAGGGTATGTTTATTTTTTTTGTGCTATCATCTTTTGTGTGCAGCACTGTTGGCATTAGGGTTGTAGGTTATGGGGTTAGGCTTAGAGGGTTAGTTAGATTGCAGTATGTTTTCACATTGGTGCACACCAAACAGGATAGATCTTTTTTTATACTTGTTATACTGTACCTGTTGTCTTAAATTTGTTATCTATAAATGACAGAGGGTCCCCTGCTGCCAATCTTCCTGCAACACTCTCCAGGCAGTGTCTGTTGAAAATGAGAGACAGAGTTGCAAATGTTGAAATAAGTTTTCAATGTTATTTTTTTGACCATAGTATTGATGTTAAGCAAATGTATTTTTGTACATCACCTGTTGCGTTTAATTTGTTGTCTGTAAATTTCTGCAGATTTTACAGTCTGTGTGAAACCATGCAGTGCTGCAAATTGGTCAGTGACACTCTTCAGGCAGAGTCTGTTGAAAAGGACAAAAAAAATGGAAATGTTGAAATCCACTGTAAATATGAATAATATTTTTTTTTGCTAAAAGCATAAATTATGTTTTCAAATATGTCTTAATAAAAGCTATTTCCCTGTTTAAATTTCTCCTTTTTTCTTTTTTTTAAAAGTACACCATTTTACCCCACCTAAACATTTATCGGTCTTTTACATCTTACTATACATGAATTATGTTTTCTAATTGCTTCTTTACACTAATATTGTTGTTTCTGACAATATTTAAAACCCAAGTTTTTTTTATTTATTATTAATTTATGAATTAATTATAATATATATTTTCAAAGTTACTGTACATAAATAATGTAGTTATTGGCAATATTTCAAAACATGTATTTTTTTACTTAAATTATTAATTTATTAATTAATTTATTTATTATAGCTTACCTATTTGCTGTAATTTGCAGGTTTTAAACTTCTAAAGTGATAATGAAGTTGCTTCAGAAGTAACACCACCAGTGAAATGTACAGTCACACTGTTCATCACCTGAGGAGAAATTGAGAAAATTCTAGAAAGGTTGCAGTATTTATAGAGTGTGAGCTGAAGTAGAAACCGTTATAACGCAATGCGCATTCGCTATTTGCGTTCCAGACGTCAATTTGCATTCCAGCTGTTCTTCTGTAGAAAATGGCTTCGGTTTTTTATGTGCTTCGTGCCTCAAGATGTGTGGTACGTGCCGTATGAAGTGTTACTGACTTCGGGTAAGTTTTCCAAGTACGCTTTTTAATTTGATATGCTTGGCCTAATTTAGTTTTTTTCACCCTCCATCTTTTTTCTTGCATAGCGGATTTGTTGAAATTTGTAAAATTCAACTTAAATGCGTGTGCAACCTCACTCACAGATGTCCTGGCTGTCCTCCTGTGCTGTGTGTGATTTTTTTTTATGTTTGTTTTTTTTCTTTTTGTGTTTTTTGTGTTTTTCGATGTGCGCCTTTCATCAGTTAACTTCGTATTTTTCGGAGCTCTGCATTTTTTTGAAAGTCTTGCGGGTCGTATTTTTTGGGGGGGATGTTGTATTTTTTTTTTAGAAGTCCCACTTTCTTTTGCAGAGTATTACGGGCCGTACTTTTTAAATGCAATTTTTTTCAAACTGCTACGGGACTCACACTGTGAATTGGATAATTGGATATGTGATATGCTTTTATGAAACAAATCACTACCTTAGTGCTTTTGAACTTTCTCATTTGTTTGTTTTTTAGTTTGCTCTATGAAAAAAGCTCTTGGATACCTGTAATACAGAATGCATTAAGACCAAGGTGGCTTTGCTTTTAATGTTAATCGAAAATGAAAGTGTTAAACAGCGGAAACCTTTCAAAATATAACTTTTATTTCCAGTGATTTTGTAATATTCCTAATTTCATTATGTAACCATTATTTGAAATAGTGCTAACATCTAATTATAATCAACTGAATGAACTGAACATTTAACCAAAACTGATTTGCAGCCATTTATTCACCTCATTTGCATTCTAGAACTCACATTCAACCCCTGCCTTATTTAAATGCCAGCAGGAAATTATCTTGTGTAAGAGAAAGAAAGTCACCTAAAAATATTAAATGCTTTCATATTAGAGTTATACTAATTTTCAGATGTTATGGTATTATTCTCTGTGATGTAAACTATCAGTTGTAAAGAAACCATATAAAATGCCACAGCACCTTCGTTGTGACTTTCCTAATACAATAAAGTGTATGTTTATGAATTAAATAGAGTAGGACCATATATAACAATTGATTATTTATTACATCTATGTATCTATCATATCTCCAATTATTATTATTTTCTCCTATGACAGGAATTTTCAGTAGTTCTCTAAGATCTTTGTAGATCTGACTTATTAACAAAATGTTTCAATGCCAAAATAATCAAGAGGTACACCCTGTGCTACTGTTCACTAGCCAATCATTTGCCATATTTTGCACAGTGCAGGTAAATAAAACATACTTTACTAAACCAAAAAGCTTACATTTAAATTATATTTTTCAGGATTTCCAAAATCTCAGTATTTTGTCACTCATGTATTCACATATATAGTTGTGGACCAAGTACGTTGGTCATGTTTGCGGTTTTGTTATGCTTTGTGAGTCTCGCAAAGCGAGGCCAGCCATCGACCATACAGGACTTAGGCTGTGCCAAAGGCGCTCATTGCACTGCAAGCCTCGCGAAGCAAGGCAAACAGTTGAGGCACACGGGCACGCCAAAGGAGCTCATTGCAGGGCACGCTATGAGCGCCGCAGAAACTCATTGAGAGGCCAGAAAGACTTAGCCCTGTGCACAAAATTACGGCCCGTAGATGGACTGTAGGCCTCAAAAAATTACGACTTTAACGTCCGAAACAGGGAATTCGAAAGACCTGCTAAAAACAACAAATATGCCTCAAATTCACTTACACACTCACAGATAGAACAGGAGGAGAGCCAGGGAGCCTGTGAGTAAGATTGCAAGTTAATTTGAGCGTTTTTTCATGAGGCCGAAGGACGTAAAACCAGGTCGAAGGACATAAAAACGAGCTCAAAGAAGTAAAACTTAACTCGAGACAGTAACACTTAACCCAAGGCAGTAACACTTAACCCAAAGCACTAACTATTAACCCAAGGTAGTAACAGTCATCACGAGGCCCCTAAACTACATGGGGGAGAGGCTCGCAATGAACGCAATGAGGCTCAGAGGGGCCATATTCTCGAATTGTGTGGCAAACAGCATTTCCAGGGTTACAATTTTACTCCCGTCATTTTTGATGGGCAATTTCCTAGTTTCACAATATTTACTTAGATTTGTCACAAGCTCTTTCATTTAAAAATAATATGTGTTGACTTCTGAGATGCAGTTTTTTGGTAGTCAACTTCATCTTAACATATCTCCTAAATTGGGTTCATTAGATTAAAAAACATGATTCTATAAATAGAATAAAGTACAGGCACATTTTTCAGTTTGATTTTTTTCATTTATTAGAGAAGCATTGAAACCTTTGCCTAAAATGTTATTAACTGAATGAAAACTTGTTTTGGGAAAATGCAGAAATCTTGCCAGTTAAAATAAATTATGGGTTAACTGCATTGCAACAAATATTGAAAATATGTTGACTCATGCTTAGAATTGTGTGACATTGAAGATCTACATGGATTGACAGTTTTAAGTTTTAGGCAAGAGATTAATTAACTAAAGCATTGATTTCATGATCCATTGATTAAAATATAAAACAAAAACATCAAACAAACAAATTCAAGAGGTAATTCTCAGAAGCATTTCTTCAAAGTTACATGGATGGCTTAAATGAAAAATGTTTTCTATATATATATATCTATGGCACATAACAAAACAGTATCTATGTAACAAATAGTTATATTATAATAAAGAAAATACAAGGCACAGATTAAAATATGCATTTGGAAATTGTTTTATGAACCTCTGAAATTACATATGACCGAGTTAAAATTTTCATGCCCCATTATGAAATGATTAAAGAAAGCTTACTCTGAATTCAACTAATAAAATTAATTAATTTGTTAAGTTATGCATAGCATTGATCGAATTATTGCTGTAAAAAAATGTTTTAATTTTTTTATGCAAATGCAAAACCGAAAAGACCATAATTCTATAATAAATTACAAAAGTAATCCATAATATATCTTTAATTTAAATAGGTGATATAGTCTATTGTCTACAATATACAGTATAGATGTATGGATAACAAATAAATATAAATCTTAAAGCTTTCTGTATGATAAGCAGTATTCACATAACATATGTAAAGTGGAGATATTTAAATTATTTACTTTGGTCCTCATTCTATTGCTAAGTTTATGAGAAACATGGCCGCAAGTGGTGATCGCAAGCTACTTTGCTATTCAATTGCTTACGTTTGCAGGCTACGATCGAGTTGCATCCTACAAGTTACGATCCATTGAAATTTGGTCAATAGAAGCTTACTTCCGTCAAAGCCTTTGATCTTTCACGGCTGTGAGAGTTACGGCCGAAGAAAAAACTCTATTCAATTGCTCCGATCTCTTCCATTACGTCCGTAAAAGGCTAAACGTGAACCACAGCTTACTTGTACCAAGAAGGTGTCGCCAAGGGCTTACCTATAAATTGTAGCACTTATTAAGCAAATAAAAAAGCAATCCAGCACTGTAAATCATAGGGAACACAATGGTTGACATTAGAATTAAAAGCACAACATTATCAAGCTTGCACATTGCCAAAATAGAATAGTTTATTTCATGTTTATTTTCCATCAGAAGTCCTAGGGGCTTCGACCTCCAAGCCCGTAGAACTTTGGAATCCAACCTCCATTTTGATTAAGTCCCAAAGGCCTGAATGACAAGTTACGTGCTTGGAGGTCATTCAAGCCCGTAGGACTTTGGACAGAAAAAAAACATGAAATAAAGTATTTGATTTTGGCGATGTGCAAGCTTGAGAATGTTGTGCTATTAACCCTTAAGTCACCCATGGTGTTCCCCAACATTTACAGTGCTTGACAGTGCTGTCTTGAATTTATTTTTGCATTTACAGTGCTCTGAGTTTGCTGCCTTGAAACACAAGTTACGGCCTCGCGGCCACGATCATGTTCAAGCGAGCAAATGCTTACTGCCGATAGCCTGGTTTACTATTCTCGGGAAGGGGGACTAACTTGCAAGCCCGGGCAATTGAATAGGTACGTTAAAGTGGAGCTACTGGAGCAAGTAGCCCTTAAGTAGCAAATTGGAAAGTTACTTGCAAGTAACTGCCCCAAATTAAATGAGGCCCTTAGTCTTTCAAGTTCATCCTTTTGAGATCTCCTCTGATCCTTGTAATTAGTCAATTGTTAATTGATCCAGAGGAAAGCAAGCAAAAAAAAAGACCCATGTAAACATCTGTCTTGCAAGCTGTAAAGGGGCAGGCCGAGACGCGATTGTCCGTCACTATCCAATTGCGGTATAACGTAGTGCGACACAGGCCTCTTAGCCAATAGAAAGTGGTCTAGCGGAAGATGATTGACAGAGGTAGATTAAAAATTTGCTTTCCACACAACAATGCATTGGCTGTGTTGTATTTTCTTTTGAAGTAGCGCACAGGTCCCGGAGTTGGAGATTTTGAAGAGTTAGAGAGAGAGCAGGAGTTATTTCAGAGCAGTAATTTGCGGTTTTGTTTTTTTATATTCTACTATATAATATTTTACGCTTAATCCTTGCTTACATATATTTACAGATTACACATATGTGCATTACACATAATTTAAAGAACACACATAGAGACATATAGAGCTAGGTCACGCCATACACACATACACCCCATCCCATCCCCCACACCCCATCCCCCAACAGTTATTAATTACACATAATACACACATGTTTTTTATATATTAACAGTTACACTTATTTTTATTTATCATTCTATTCTTTTTGGGATTGAGATAGAGGGAGGAGAGAGAAGGCCATGGGGAGTAACGGTGGGGAGGAACAGGGGAGTGGTAGAGGAGAGGAGGTGGAGGAGGATGGGAGTGTAAAGGAGGAGGTGGGTGGTGGCAGGGTGGCCCTAGCACCAAGCACACTTAGGACAGTGACAGAGAGGAAGGGGCTTGATCCCAATGGGGTGGTAGTTCAGGGAAGGGACAGACTTTAGGGACAGGTCAGGGAGGCAAGGGTCCCAATCCACAGTTGGGAGGGCAAGAGGCTAAGGGCAAGCACAGGGCCCGCAATTACTTACACCAGGAAAATGTGGTCCTCCTCGCTGCTATCCTTGGCCGCCTCGTGATTCTTGCAGGGGGAGGGAAGTTAGGCCAGTGAGTGGGAGAGTAATGAGTGGGAGAGGGTCACCAAGGACCTTCTCAGCCATTTGTCCGTCGCGGGTGCTTCAGGACTGGTGGCCCAGCAGGACCCAGAATCCATGTCAGGTGAATATCACTCATACCAACATGCCACCACATGTGCATCACACACACTACCCATGTACACGATGACCAACATGGACACGGACATGTCAGCTCCATAGAATTAACAAGGAATAGATGGTTGTGTCATTAATCTGTTTTGCCACTTGTCTCTTGAGACTATTCCTTCATCTCCAACATTCTATCACTCCCAAAATCCTTCTGCAGTACCTAATACACTTGATATACTTCTTTGACTAGATTATAAATTACATTCGCAAACCACACAGTGCTTTAGGAGGAACAAACTTCGAACAGATGAAGTGTTTAGCTTTCCATCTGGACTCATATCAGCAGTATGCATTTCACCTTTAGTTGCCAGGAGAGAAGATTTCTGTCCATATCCTATCGAAAGTTGTTAATATTATATATGTCATTTGCTACCTCATAATGAATCTCTGCATAGAACACTTTCATCTCCCAAAAGGCCTTCTCCTTAGAATTGTCATAATCAAATCCTCTCATTGGCTATGTTGGCTGGTCACTTTGTTGTCATATTGTAAACAGCACAAAATAATGTGAGTAAAGCCACTGTTTGTGCCAAAAAGAAATAAAAGACATTACATGAAAAAAACTAATTGAAAACAGTTGCAATTTAAGCTAAGTATGTCATTTTAATGAGCATGCACTAGTTCTGCAGCCTTGAGAAATAATACTATTAACAGTAGGTAAAATGAAGAGGAAGAGGAAAGGATGAATGAGGCTGATTCATAGGTAAAGGCAAATACAGTCTATTAAATTATGTTTAATTATATGTTTTTCAATGTTAACAGACTTGGAACATTTTCTGTGTCCACCTAGAAATGAATGATCATTCTAATAATACAATGCTTTCTTAAATCTTGACTTTCAGTGACTTAAAATATATTCAGAAAATGTCAAACTGTTTTTCCTAGTAATTATTTTTGTACTCTGAAAATTTCATGTCTGTGTAACACAAGAGACAGATGCACTTAGTCATAAAAATGTAAATTTCAAAGGTGCGTTGCAAAGATGAGCTAACATATTCATCTCCCTGTAGGAAGGGATGTTAGGAGGGAAGGAGGAAAGGAAAGAAATGAAACATGCATAGCTGCATGAGGATTTCCTATCGTTAAAAAAGATACAGAATATTTTTTAAATGGATATTGAAAATGATGAACAAATGCTTTTTAATTGCTTCCAAAAAAGTGCAGTGAAAAAATATAACCTTTAGCGTAATTTTTTCTGCTTCCTAAATACCAATAATCTGGAGAATATACACATAATTCCTTACAAATTCCTAATACAGATTTGAAAAAAGAAAATCGAAGTCAATATTTTTTCTGTTTTTACAAAATAGAAAGTGCAATATAAATCCTGTCCATGGGCATACAAATTTGGGGGCGGGGGGTATGACAATTCTCATTGTTCCAATACTAAAAGTTAAAGTCTAGAGCAGTCCCAGCACTAATATATTTAATTAGCCACTCAGTTAATAAAATCAACATCTATAAAAGAAAACCACGTGTATTAGCCAACATCTGTACTCTAGAAGTCTTGAACAATAATGATTCCCTCCTAACTGGCAAAATCCTGCAAGCTTACATTACATTATTATGTTGTTGTGGTTAACACTGTTGGTGGAGTTGTAGGATATGTTACTCCTCAGGTATTCACACTCTGAATAACTTGGCAGCTAAGTATGAGAAAGGGGCACCTGAACCAATGATTTAGAACATAAATGTGAACTATTAACCACTAAAAAAAATGCTGTTATATTGAGAAACAAATTAATGGAAGATCAAATACAAACCAATCATTTTTCATCTTCCGATGATAGAAATAGACACAATTATAGTTGTTGTTATTAAGCAGCCAGAGAAGCAAAAGTGCTTCTTTTGTTCACAGGTAACCAGCTATTTTCATATTTTTCTACTGGACTATACATAAAAGGAAGGCAATTACTCCAGTTACTACAATTTTGAGACAGAACAACATTCACTATAAATGTAGATTCCTTATTAAACATTTGTTGACTTTTAAAGGATACATGTTTTCTTTCTCTTCCTCTCAAGAAGGTCTACTGATATTGAAATAATGGAATTTTGAAGAGATGGCATTTAAAGACGCTTCTTTTTCTAAGGAAAATTATTGTGACAAGTTTTACCTCTAATTCCATTAGAATGAAAACAAGTGACAACTAGAACTAATTAATTCATATATACTGATCAATTTTCCTTTTTTTCCTTTTCATCCTAATACATATTCTTCTATAAAGAAAAGTGAATGAAGGGCAATAGCAAGAATTCCAGAACAACAACAAGTATATATGTAAAGAAACTTTGGAAGTAAAATAGTAATGTGTGCAGAGAATTTTCTTTTTTATCTTTTTATTACTTTTCTTTTTTCTTCAGTATTACACTTTTCCTCATCTGGTGGTAATTAATTACTAAATAATAGTCTCTGTAAGAGACTTGATTTGGTAACTCTGGTAGTCCCCTGTGGGCAATTGGATAGGGGTTACAAAATGCTTCTCCTCGGGCCAGACTCTATTCTTGGAGTAATCAAAGAACTGGTCTTCTTTTACTGCAGGGTTGACCACACACTCATCCACATAAAGGAAAGGGTGAAGGGAACTCCCAGGATTCCATGGGCAGACATGGGAACAGCACAATATAAGGACCCCAGCTGTTGGCACCCAAAGCAGCATCCTCCTGCTGGGCTTCTCCATCCCTAGGGTTTGAAGGGGCAGTATTGGTGGTCCAGGGATGCAAGAAGGTCAACCTTCTGTTTGGAGCTTTGGTTCAGGCTGGAATATATGACTGAGGAACATTGGTCTAGGTGGCCCAGTGGGAGGAGACCACTGGACAGGGAGGCACACTCACTTTTCCCTGTACTGGAGAGTCAGGTGACTAGACTCTTCTGCAGTGGTGGGCCATTGTTATTGGAGCCAGTGTTTCATAGCTGGAGGGCAAAGCTGGAAAATGTGCACCAGCTCAAAAAACTGAGCAGCCTACTCTGGATGTGGTGCCCCTTGTACCACCCATCACAAGCGTGGAGGAGCTTCCACACCAGTTCCCATATTAGCCATGGTCACCCAGGGCCAGGTCCCAGAATTACTTCCTGTAATGTTCAGGGGTCACCTGATATCAAGCCAGCATTTCCTGTACATTCTCAGTACATTTAAACAAGTTTTATTAAATATTTTGTCATGAAAAAATAAACTTTTATACTGTTTAAAACATGCTCTTTTAAATGCATGATATAAAAATGTGCATTGCATATATATTTCCAGCATTTTTCATAGTTTCGTAATTCTAATTGCAAATATGAAACCTAATACTTCATTAGATTACCATTGCCTATTAACTAAACTAAAAACTAATTGTTTTTAGCATTGTGTCTAATTCATAAGCCATTGATGTCATCCCTTATCTTGAAATGGAAAATAGAAGGTTTTAATGGTTGTTTCTTTTACAGACTTTCTCGGCTAAGCCTAAACAAATAGAATATATCTCAAGTTGGGATGCTTAACTTTATTGCAAATCCAGTCTGATGAGGCTGTCTCATCCAATATTCATGAAGCAGAACTACTGAACATTTGCTAAGATTAATTTTATTTCCAGCAATAATTTATTGCTGAACTACAGTGAGATAGGCCAATGCCGTTATTTGCAAAGAACCGCTATAATAATTTCAACTGATGGGCTGGCAGATTTATGTAATGTTTATTAAAGACAGCTCTAATCACTACTTAACTAGCAAATACTATAGAAGTGAATTAAGTGTTTCATTATGCCAAATCCCTGAAAAAACAGTCTCAAGGGCAGCAGATGCATTTTGCATGAGTTGGACTAAATTGAGTGCTGTTATAGAATATTTTTGTGAACTAAATTTTCATAACAAATTAAACAGGGTTTAAGAGATTATCTCAGAGATATGCACTAAACTCTCATACAGCTTTATTGCTCTCAATATGAGATTTTATTTGAGGACGATGTTCCTAGATCTGTTAAAGGACCACTCTGGTGATATTTTTAAAGTTTGCTATATTGACGAACTACATTTGAAAATATGCATATGGTTTTAGAATGCAAAAAAAAAGGTATTATATTTTATAAGCAATAATGCTGCTGTTTAATCTACCATTTTGGCTTCAGCAGATAAACTTTCTAAAGTGGGTGGAAATTTGAATACACAGGAAATCGCATTAAGGGATAAGTGCACATAAATGTTGCAAAATGTAAATGATGTCTTGATTATTTATTTTTTTCTTTTTAAAAACATTTATACAAACAAAAAATAGGGTTCAATAGGATTTTCACTCTAGACCAGTGGTTCTCTACAGCCAGTCCTAGGAACGTTGCCTGCCCCTGATACCTTATATGCCAGTTCAGGAGGGATAAGCAAAGCTTGACAAGGACATAGTCAACGTATATCTAACATTACTCACATTATAGACAGATTACACATTTCAGATTCTTTTTGTTTCATTCATAATTAAATGTTTTACTTTTTTATCTTTGTCAATGCTGTGATTACAAAATTACTTAAAAAAACAGTTAGCTCCAGTACTGAAAATAGGAGTTTAAGATTTTATTACATATATTATACTAACAGCCCTATTAAATTAGAAGCCTATAGCGTCATTTGGCCGAGTTACAGAGCTATTAAATTAGAACATGCTGTGAGTTACAGGCTTGAGGCGCAAACCCGTAAACCATTTGTTGAACGTTGGATGTGCGGTCATCATCAGGATTAATTAGTCAAACCCTTAGTTACGGATTTAGATGGAATCAGTGGCAAATGAGATTGCCATAATTACGTCACTGAAAAATGTAGGTGGGATTTCAAGTCTTACGGGTTTCAATTACGAGTTACGATCGGACCCACATTCCACAAATAATTCAGTATTGATAAAGCCATAAATATAATATTCTATTACATGCGAGTTCCATTATATGTATTAACACATTGATTGCCGGGATCGATATAACATGGAAATTAAAGATGAAATAAAGTATTTTGTTGGGCCGATTTGCGAGCTTCAGAACGTTGTGCTATTAATACCTAACATCATTTTCCTTTTTTATATATGTAGAGTAGTGTGTGTATATGTGCAATTAAAGTGCTACGGGTTGGACAAGCACTCATTGGCTTCTTGGCTACATTTACGGGTTACGGGGTTGAACGCCAGTGAATTTGTTGCAATTTAATAGCATGATTGGAAATGCAACAGTTACGGGCTTGACAGGTCAAGGGATTTGCGGGCGCGCAGTTAAAATTTCCACATCCCGTAGGGTTTTTTCGCACCTAAACCGCAAGCTTTAAGAGGCCAATTTAATAGCCGTAAGACTTGCGTACTACATTAAAGGCTACGGTTTTACACGTAGAGAGAATTTAATGTGGCTGTAAGTGTTATAGTTAAAATTATACTTATACATTTTTATATATGGTGGGCAAAAGAGTGATAAAAGCCCTCCACTGTACAGTAGTAAGTATTACAGTATATAAATATCCCTCTTTTGCCCACCATATATTAAATGATTGTTGTGGTGAACTACTTGCTCCAAATATCCACTAAACAAGCTGGGATCTCACCCCACGCTGAAGATTGTCAGTAACCGAGCTGAGGTCTCATGTAGAGGGAAAGTTTGTGAAAGAAGACATGGCGACTTCTGAAGAGTTGTTAGCACCAGACAAAGTAAAATTTTTCAGAATGTTAGTTTTTTTCAGAGAATCATCTCAGATTGGATTAGTGACTTAGCACAAGATATTGAAAAAAACTAAAGGATTCAGCAGGAGATTTGCAATTTTTCTCTCTGGCTTGGGATGAGATAATGGACATTACAAATACTGCCAAACTGGACATTTTTGTTTGTGGGATAACTGCATAGTTTGACATGCAAGAGGAACTGCTGTCACTGGAAGCCATGCATGGTAGTACAAAAGGTGAGAACTTGTTTTATCAATGAAATAACTTGAGCTAAAATTTGAAAAGTTAAGTTTCCTTACTACAGATGGAGCTCCAGTCATGGTTGGCTCACAAAAAGGGTTAATTGCATTTGTCTAGAAAGAACTGAATCCTCTCTGCTTTGAACCAAGTGATTTAATTAAATGCCACTGCATCATACACCAAGAAAGTCTCTGTGCACAGTTGTTGTGGCTCAACAATGTGATGTCATCAACCGTAGTGTCATGCATACATTTTGTCAAAAGCAGAGGGCTTAATAGCCACCAGTTCAATGAGTAATTAGTATGGTGATCTTGCTTATCGCTGTGAAGTGCGGCGCCTGAGTCACAGGAACAAGCTCATTAGTTTTACTAACTGCGGGATAAAGTCAAGCAGTTCATGGAGATCAAAAGAAAACCTTTCAGGGAACTAAATGATAGCAAGTGGCTGTGTGATCTAGCGTTCATGGTGGACATTACCATGTACCTCTCAGAGCTGAACGTCAAACTGAAGGGCCCCAATCAGCTTCTCAGCTCCCTGCTTTCAAATCATTTGAAGCTAAATTAAGGCTGTGGAAAGTGCAACTCAAAAGGAATAACAGGGTGCATTTCCCCACTCTGGAAGGACAAAAGCCTTCTATGACACTTGAATATGCTGGTAAATGTGCAAATCTTATTGATGCATTTAATATAAGGTTCAAATATGTGAAAAGTAAACAAATGGAATTGAACATCTTTGCTACACCGTTCAATGTGAAACTAGCTGATGTGCCTGGTAACCTCCACTATGAAATCATTCAGCTGCAAAGCGATGATGATCTGAAACAAC
Source organism: Discoglossus pictus (assembly GCA_027410445.1). Classification (NCBI taxonomy): domain Eukaryota; kingdom Metazoa; phylum Chordata; class Amphibia; order Anura; family Alytidae; genus Discoglossus; species Discoglossus pictus. The sequence continues at coordinate 249,266,493 of CM050165.1, read as the reverse complement.
AACCTCCCACTTGAGTTCTATAAACATTACATAATCTATGATGAATGTCCCACTTTGAGGAGACATGCATTGAAATATCCATCTGTGTTTTGAACAGCTTACTGCTGCGAGCAGCAGTTCTCTGCAAAACTGCCATCTGCAAAAAGTCAACCGCGCTCCAGACTGAGTAGCGAGTAGCAACATCCCACGCTTCACCAAAGATAAGCAGTTCTAGCCATCACACTAGGGGTGAGTTAATGAATGTTTGACCAAATATAGCAAGCTAATTTTTAGGTTGATAATTTTGTATGACCTGCAAATGATGCTATAAATATCCAAATAGCCCCTGGCAGCAAAGAGATTTTTCACCCCTGGCCAAAATAATCTGTTGAAAATGTTCACCATGCTCATCTTGAGCTGCACCACAGTTATGAGGGAAAAAGTCAAAAAGAGAGTGTAGAAAGTGGATCCTCACGTACTGCAGCCTAATTTCTGGTAGGCTAAGAAAAGTTAACTTATAAGGTCTTTATAATCATTTGCTCTGTTGCTTCCCAAACAAGTTCTCATCTTCAAGTTTAAATGATTTCCAAGCTGTTTTCTCATAACCAGGGAAGATCTACTCAAAATGTTCATTTTTGTTAGCTTCACGTGTCTGAGGACCAAGAAAGACACCTTGCTCTATTTTGATCTCACTCAGTCTTGGAAATGTTCTTTGAGGTACCAAGCTCCCCACAGAGAAACCACTGTTTTTCCTTCTAGTTAACAAAGTTAAGTAGCAGCTTCAAGTTTAAGTAAGGCTCTTTTAGCATCTCATACAGGAACAATGTTTTTCAACTTAGCTTTGAAGAGTCAGTCTCCACTCTTGTTTGTGCTCAATAGACTGAGTGATTTCAATAAACAACTGATGAGATGGTAGAAGTCAACGTCATTTTCCATAGTGAGGAACTGTATTAAGTCCTTCTGACAGTCATAAAGCCTCATTCAATTGCAAACCCGCCACTTGTGGGCTGCAGGCCATATGTGTGCGGGCTTGAGATATGCTACAATTACAGAGCGATTCAATCCAACAAGGCCGCAACTTACGGGCCAAAAGCCGAAACCGTAAACCATGCAGTCATATGTAGCATTTCAAAGTGTGATCCAGATCAAACAAGCAAGGCTGTAACTACCGATTTGGAAATAGCTAATAGAAAATTAGACCGTCATCATTACGTCAGTAAAACATGAGGTTACATGTCAATCAATTAGCGTTTAGGGGTCCGATATGCGCTCAGACTCACAATCCTGCAATGAACAAAATAATAAAAATGAATGAAGGAAATATTCTAGTCCATGTGGGTGGCCTGATATCTATTAACTCATTGATTCCTGAGATTGAGATAAGATCGGAATGACATATAAAAAAAAATTTGATTGCAGATTTTAAAAGTGCAGTATTTATTTTTTATTTGCATTTACAGTGCTACGAACCGGGGTAAAACCCCCCTGTCAGTCCTATCTGGTACCTGTAGGATTTTCTTCTACATTTGGGTCTGAAAATATTTGCGGGCTTGAGGAATTGTAACAATTGAATAGTGATTTGCGATTGTAACTCTTGCGGGCTTGAAATATCAAAGGCTTAGATGGGCTGTAAGGTACGGTTATAGCAACCACAGCCTGTAACCTTTTTATTTTTACTATATGTCATATTTGTCTTTTGAAATAATTAAATAGTATAGGCAGGAAATCATGTTAAACTTGGCTCTCTTATTACCTCTAAAAGATATGCAATATGGAAGTTGTGGATAGGAGCAATGCTTATTATTCAGATTACTTTGGTAATGGATTATTCAATACAAAAACAATTATTTCCCAATCTGTTGCCATCCTTAATAATCATTAGCTTAGATCTCAGTTTTTGTCATCTGTTCTTACGTGTTGATTTTATAACAACAATATTAATTGGTTAATCACACATACTTGCCTATATAAGACTTCGGAATACACTTTAGACATCACTCGGTCATTTTCAGTGACACCGTCCAGAAGTTTACCAATTTCATGCATACGGCTCACAAAAAGACGCCAATTAAATAGCAAATTAGTTTACAGGCTACATTATGGGCTTCCGTAAGCAACAATTGCTCAATTAAATTGAGTCAATGGTATACTGAAATTTTAACATTGTTATCATGCAAATTCCATTATTGTAGTCTGGAGGCCAACATTTTTGCTTTATGTTTTAACAAATCTAGATATCTGATCTGTTCACTCAGTGCATTCTGCGGAATAGTTTGTGCAAATGGTATATTAGGAACAAAATCGAAATATTTTGAGGTTGAGGGCTTATGTGATTTAGCTCTGTCGTGATCTGATTCCAGAGACTGGAGAAAAGCAGATGTAATAACTATATATAAGAGGTGAGCAAGAGCAAATCCAGGTAATTATAGACCTGTAAGCCTCACTTCTGTAGTGGGAAAATATTTAGAAGGGTTAATAAGGAATATTATACAAGAATATGTATATTCAAAGAAGATTATAAGTAGGAATCAACACGGATTCATGAGAAATAGTTCATGTCAAACAAATCTAATTAGTTTGTATGAGGAGATTAGTAGGTTTGTAGATCAAGGCAACTCAATGGATGCAGTCTTTTTGAATTTTGCAAAGGCTTTTGATACAGTGCCACATGCAAGACTATTGTGCAAAGTAAGGGATGCACAATAGTCTTGCATGTGGCAAGGATGGAGAGCTGGCTAAAAGACAGGAAGCAAAGGGATTTTGTAAATGGAACCTGCTCAGATTGGACCAGTGTGGTAAGTGGAGTTCCTCAAGGTTTAGTATTAGGTCCTCTCCTTTTTAACATCTTTATTAATGACTTAGAAATAAATCTGGAAAGTATTGTTTGCATTTTTGTTTTTGCTGATGCTAAGTTGTGCAAGGTAATTAAATCAGAAAAGGATACTTTCCCTCGAAAGGGATTTGCATAAATTAGAGAAATGGGCATCTAAATGGTAGATGACATTTCATACAAATAAATGAAAAGTTATGCATTTGGGAAGGAAAAATAGCCATGCAATTTATAATCATAATGGAGCAAATTTATGGTTATCAGATATTGATTTGGGAGTGCTTGCGGACAACCACCTAGGTAACAGTGATCAATGCCAAGCAGCATAAGCAAACACAAGTAGAATATTTGCATGTATTAAGAAGAGTATAGAGCAAGGGAAGCAAATATAATTCTGCCACTATGCAAATTACTTTAATTGAAGCACAAGAGGTGTCATATACTGTTTTGAATGCAAATGTACTTTGAAATATCTATGAATACTCACTAGACATCTAAAAACATGATTAAGTGAACATTTGGGTAATATCAGAAATAGTGTTGAGGAATTGAAAAAGAATATAGAAAAAAAGAAAAACTATATTTAGTAATGCCAAACACTTTATGAACCATCATAATTGCAGACAAGAGTTGAGGTGTTGGGAACTAGAAAAAAATGAATTGGGGACAAAAGGTGGCAAAAAAAAGATGATAAAATAAAACTAATAAGTAGAGATACGGGACAGTTTAGTGGAGAGAGGTAGAGGAAACGTTGTTTTTTCTTACAATAGGAATGAGACAGAAATGTGCAGTAAAAGAGAGATTTAAAGGACCATCATAGTCATTTTTATATATTTTTTGATTCACTCCAAAATGTTTTATTTTGTAGTATACAATAAATTCACATATCCTTCTCATTTTATCTTTTATATCCAATTATTCATCTCTGCAGAAATTAATTTTATTTTCTCATCTGATCCTTTTTTCAAGGGGCTGTGCATTGTAAACTGATTACACTTCCATTTGACCTAATGAATGCACTAGCAGTTGAAGATGCCAAATTGTCATTTTGCAGGTAGGAACTTTATATTTATTCAAATTATCCTCCCATTTTATATTTGTTGTTGGTGCATTTCTCAATCACTGTCGCTCTGAGCTCCATCAAGTTCATATTCACTGCTTCAGTGACATCATCTATCCATATCCGCCTCTGTTGTCCCCTTCTTCATGTGCCTTCAATCTTTCCCAGGATCAGAGTCTTTTCTAGGGAATCCTGCCATCTCATGATATAGCCAAAATATTTGAGCTTCAGTCTCATAATCATACCTTCTAGTAAACAGTTTATCTTGATTTCCTGAAGTATTGATTTATTGGACCTTCTTGCAGTCCAAGGGACTCTAAGCAGTCTTCTCCAACACCACAATTCAAAGACGGCAATTCTAAGGCGCTCAGACTTCTTTATGGTCCAGCTCTCACATCCGTATGTTACTACTGGGAATACCACAGTTCGAAGCCATGCGGACCTTTGTTGATAGTTTAATATCTTTACTTTTTTTCTAGCTTGTCCAAGCTTGCCATAGCTTTCCTCCCCAGAAGCAAATGTCTTTTAATTTCATGACTGCAGTCACCATCTGCAGAGATCTTGGATCCAAGGAAAATAGAATCTGTCACTGCCTCCACTTCTTCCCTGTCTATATGCCAGGAAGTGAGATTGCTGTTTGCCATGATTTTCATCTTTTTAACGTTAACTTTTTGCCTCTTCTTTTACCCTCATCAACAGGTCCTTTAGTTCCTCCTCACTTTCAGCCATCAAAGTAGTATCATCGACATATCTGAGGTTGTTCATATTCCTTTCAGCAATATTGTTTCCGGCTTTGGATTCATTCAGTCCAGCCATGATGTACTCTGCATATAAGTTGAATAAATAAGGTGACAATATAAAACCTTGTCACACTCCTTTTCCGATCTTGAACCATTCTGTTGTCCCATGTTTGGTTCTGAACATGGCTTCTTGGTTCACATACAGATTCTTTAGGAGGAGGATGAGATGATCTGGTAGTCCCATCTCTTTAAGGACATGCCACATGTTGTTGTGATCCACACAGTCAAAGGCTTTAGAATAGTCTATGAAGCAGAAGTAAATGTTTTTTTTTTAACTCTCTAGCTTTCCCTGTTATCCAGCGGACATTGGCAATTTGATCTCTTGTTCCTCTGCGGAACCCAGCTTGCACATCTGGTAATTCCAGGTCCATGTATTGTTGGAGTCGAGCTTGTAGAATCTTAAGCATTACCTTGCTGGTATGTGAAATGAGTGCAAGTAATTGATAATTGGAGCACTCTTTGACGCTGCCCTTTTGGGGGATTGGGATGTAGACTGACCTTTTCCAGTCTATTGGCAATTGTTGAGTTTTCCAAATGTGTTGGCATAAGGCAAGCAACATCCTGTAGAATTTTGAATAGTTCAATTGGGATTCCATCACCTCCTGCAGCCTTATATCAGCAAGACATCCTAGGGCCCATCTCACTTCGCTCTCCATGATGTCATGATGTCTGGCTCTAGCTCATTGGACAAACTACTGAGGTCAACACTACTGTTAAGAACCTTCCTGTATAGATCTTCAGTGTATTCCTGCCACCTCTTCTTTATCTGATCTTCTTCTGTTACGTCCCTACCATGTTTGTCTTTTATCATGCCTACTTTGGCAGGAAAGGTACCTTTTAGGTTCCCAATGTCCTAACTTCAGCCTCTTCAGCATCCGTGGTTGAAGCATAGACTTGGATCACTGTGATATTAAATGGCTTGCCTTGAATTTGAACTGAAATCATTCTGTCAGTTATTGGGTTACTAGCGACTTGCCCATCAAATTGACGGTCAATAAAATGTTAAAGCTGGGAATGCTGTTTTTTATCTACAAATATATTTTTTTAATAATGAACTGTTGAACAATATCAAACTTTAGAATTTTCATGTATGCAGTCATAATGGAACAATATATGAATTCTGTCTGAATAGATATTGTGAAGCATGACATAAATGTTTTCTAACATGCTGGTTATATTGTAAACAGTGTTGACTGAATTATTTGTAACAATACTAACATCAATAGGTCAACTTTGTATACATTTTTATTTTAAACCATTACAGAATGATTCTTAACATGCAACTCTTAGTTTAACTACTTTTAAAGCACATAGGTATTGAATCCAGAGGAAGGCAAACAGTAAAACCCCCCATTGAAACTTAGCCAATTGTGAGGATTGGAACATTGAATGGGGCGGTACCGGAAATGGATCGTCCACCGGTGCGAATATGAGCTGGTGGTAGGAGAGCAGGGAGGTCATGTATGAGAGCTACTCTGCATCTCCTGGCCCGATGTGGAAAATATATGTCTGACTCCAGTGCAAGCCCTTAGTAAGCTCTAAGACCAGTAATCACCTCCCTTACTATATGTCCCTATACGTCAGTATATCTGAAAGCCTGAAACCCGTACACTGAGAAACGAGGATCTGTTGTTGAGGGGAGATGCAGGGAGGGCTGTTTCGGCGGCCCGCCAGAGCACAGAGTGCTGAGCGTGCTTCCCACGATAGTAGCGGTAAACCCGCGATAATACAACCAACAAGAGGTGACGGAAGCGGGAACGGACAGCAGGACGCCAGGTCCGACGGATGTCAGAAGCGGCAAGTGGCATGAGTGTATACCGCTGAGTGGAGGACGTAAATCTTCAGGAGGTAAAAGCCTGTTAGAAGCCTTCCATATTCGGGACTACCGTGAGTACAGATATAGCCGTTAAATACAGCCATTAAGAAGTTGGTCAGCCTGTCGGTCACCATACAAAGCTAAACCCAGTATTTATATACACATATGAATGGCCAGGACTATTATACATATATTAACTATGGTGTCAAATATTAACACACCAATGATGCTGCTTTAAAAGAATAGTAACAGATGATATAGTGGGAGGTGAGGTGAAGAGGAGCAAGGCCTACATAATATAAATTTATAAAGAGGTATTTGGATCTAGGTCACCCCAAAGAGAAAATATCCTCAAAGTTGGAATTGGAGTAGAGAGAGTGATGAAACCCTGACCTACATAGGAGCAGAGAAATTATGGTAATAAAACTCCCAACATTTTTTATACACATGCATCCTGCTGAAACATAGGTAACATAGATATAAGAGACAAAAACAAGTAAAGACAAAGGGGAGCTAAAGAAGGTCCAGTAAACTTTAATAGGATCATTTTCTGGAATACATAAAATATAGAGGAGGACAAGATGGCAAATAGAAAACCTTCAACAGCTACTAAGACTAAAAATAAAGAGAAGAAAAATCAACCACCTAATTCCAATCAGTTCTTTTCACCTAAAATAAAACGAATGCACTGGAATTAACCCAAACAGAATCATCAGTTTTGGAACAATCTACAGTTAAATCCCCAGGAGTAATATCACCTCTCTATCAGTCCTCTATAGAGGGGTCAGAAATTTCCAGAGAAGAAAGTTAACGTGTACAAAAATGAAAGATATGCTGTATGATTTTCAAGTTAAGATTACTTTAGAACTATCTAAACAGATTGCAGAAAATACAAATTCAATTATTGAAACAAACAAAAAGATCAATGAGATTGAGTGAAGATGTGACAAATTAATTGTTGATAAATACACCAATAACTTGGAGCACAAAATTGATGAATTAAATAATAAAATCTGCAATATGGAAGATAAATCTAGAAAAAATTATCTGAGAATTAGAGGGATAAATGAAAACATACTAGATCAAGATTTGAATAAATTTGCTGAGGATATGTTTCATAAACTAATACCTCAATATTCAAAAAGAGATTAAAAAATAGAGACCATTCACAGAATTCCTCTTCCTAGAGGTCTGGACAACAATATACCAAGTGATGTTATAGTAAAACTACATTATCTACCCTTCAAGGAAGCCATACAAAAAGCAAATTATTTGAAAAAAGATATGGATTCGCCATATGAGAAAATAAAAATATTCTCAGATTTATCTCTCCAGACGTTAACAAAAAGAAAAGAATACTCAGTAATTACACAAAGCTTAAGGAAAGAAGAAATACAATATTGATGGAAATCTATCTCGGGCCTTGCTATTTTTAAGGACTTTATGTGGTTTAAAATCAACACGGTTAAAGAAGGACAGTCATTGTTACAAGGATGGAATATTGAACCACCCATTTACAAAAATAAACCCCCAGAACTAATATTAAAATGACCGGAATGGGAACTAATAAAGTGACGTTTAGAGGGAAAGAGAGGGAAGAAAAGAAGACTTGAGATTTACCAGACTTTTTTTTGGTCTCTCCCTCTCTCAACTATACTGCATTGTTAGAAGTATTATATTTTTCTATAATGATTTACATAATTTTATTCTACATAAGAAAGGTGGTGGTTTGATGTTTGTTTTAATTTTTGTGCACTGATGACACTATAGTACTATATTAATTTAATATGAAATGATAGACTATAGAATTATTAATTAATTCTAATTCATAGTAAAACACTTTATATTTGATATACAATCAATGAAACAGTTAATGGATTATTTATAAATATATATATATATAGAGCGAGAGATGATTTTTTTTTTTGCACTATAATAGAAATTAATAGTAGGATAAATATCTCATTGACTTAGAATATGATAGATTCACCTTCAGGAGACACTTATCTCTTGTTAGTAAATAGTTTAAGCACTTTACAAATTTGCACTTTATTGTTTAAAAATATATTAACGAATCTTTAAATATAACAAGCTAGTGTTGGTATATTCTCTTTTCCCGTCATTAGGGTAAAAGTTAACAGGTTGAAAATTTGTAGCTGTATATAAATGGGATTAGAATGGGTAGAGGAAAAGAAGAAACATCACCTCCCAACTAACCAGGAAGGTTTAATAACCTCCTAACATTTGCTAAAATCGGCATAAAGGCCCTATAAGTAGACTGGATTTAAATTTAAGTCGAGGACAGAAGGTGAATGGCAGAGGTACGAAAGTGAGAATGAATGCGCTTCCCAATAATCAGAGACATACAAGCAAGAATAACAAGAAAGATATGGCAGAAATGATAATGAGAGATAAGGAAAACTATTATATCAAATGATGAATAATAAAGAAATGTACAGACTCAATGGCAAAATATTCTGTCCAGGAGGAAACAAGGCCAAAAATACACTATAAGAATGAAAAATTAGATAATTTAAACAAATTAAGATAACAGATAAAGAAATGTAACTATGATTAAAATAATAACTCACAATGTAAATGGGTTGAATTCGTCGGCAAAGAGAAGGGTTACCTTCAGTAATTATGTTAAAATCAAGGCAGAGGTTTTACTATTACAGGAAACACACTGGAATAAAGACTCATTAAAGTATATATGTAATAGTAACTATAATATTAGGATTGACTAGACATACAACAAAAGATAACAAGGTGTATCAATTCTTTTTAATTATAAGTTGAAAATTTATGAAGAAGTGTGGCGTGGCTCCATTAATGGAAAACGTATGACATTGGTTAACTCATATTATATATGCCACATAGTAAGCAAATTAAATTTCTGAAGAAGATATTGAAATAAATAAAAAAAATTAAAAAGGGTTTGATAATTATTGGAGGCGACATTAATATGCTGATGGATCCTACTAACGATAGAATTGGTAAATTGAAAAACAAATCTGAAAATCAGATTATTATAGTGTCAAAAGAATTTATATACGAGATATCTAATTATGACCTCTTGTACTCCTGGAGAATATTACACCTATACGACAAGGATTATACTCACTTTTCAAATAGATTCAATTCTTATTCAAGACCGGACTATTTTTTTGTGGATGTATATACCTTAAGATTAGTCAAGGATATAGAAATAGGCATAACACCCTGGTCAGACCACTCTATGGTACATATTAATTTAAAAGATGAAAATATTGATAGGAATACAAAAAAATGGACGCTAGATCTAACATTATTTAAAAATGCAGAAATACTGGAATCTTTGAAGAATGAAACTAGGAGATTTTTTGAAATAAATAAAAACTCAGTTGATTCAGCCATTACATTATGGTGTGATTATAAGTCGGTAATAAAAGGGCTAATGATCTCTCTAATGGCCAAAATCCATAGATCAAGGGGAAAACCCTTAAGACTCTTATACATAGAATTAGAGGAACAACAGAGGAAGAACAGATTGTCTCCCAGTGGGGGCTTGGCCCAGCAGATCGCTAGGCTAAATGCTCAAATAAATAAAACCTTACAACATCAAGCAGATTCTTTGGTGTGGAGATTTCAGCGGTCCAGCTTCCTACTGGGAAACAAAACTAGTAAAGATCTGGCAATAAATTAAAGAAACAAAAAAATCTAAATAAAATTCTTAGGCTTAGGGGAATGGATAATATTGTCCATACTCATCCAGATAAGATAGGGGAAATTATGAAAGGATTTTATAGCACATTATATAACTTGAAAAATGATCCAACATTTAAAAAACCTAGTATAGATGAAATAAATAATTTTTTAGATAAGGTTAAGCTCCCCAAACTGGAAGAGGAGGATCAGAGCTTTTTGAATAAAGATGTCAGCTTGGAGGAAATTGACAAAGTAATTAATAAAGCCAAAACAAATTAAGCTCCAGGCCCAGACGGATTCGATCATTCATATTATAAGTTATTTTTAAAAGAAATCAGGGAACATCTACAAGATATGTTTAACGAGATCAAAAACACAGGGAAAATAGCATCAGAATTAGTTGAGGTAAAAATAATTAACATTTTAAAACCAGGGAAGAACCCAGAGGAAGTTACTAGTTACCGTCCCATTTCACTTATTAATATCGATTTAAAAATATATGCAAAAATTATGGCCACGAGGTTAAATAGTATAGTATCCAAATTAATACACCTGGACCAGACTGGATTCCTCGGGGGCCGTCAGGCACCCGACAATACCAGACGCCTAATCGACTTAATGTTTTTTGCAAAAAAAGAAAAAGCTCCCATAAGGATCCTGTCACTTGATGCGGAGAAAGCTTTCAACAGGGTCAGTTGGGAGTTTTTAGAAGTAGTTTTATTAAAATTTTGATTTGCTGACTTTGCGTTAAAAGCAATAAAAGTTCTATATAGAGAAACATCAGCGTATATTGTGGGACCCAATTTTGAGACCAAGAAGTTTACAATAAGTAACGGGACCCGAAAGGTTTGTCTGCTTTCACCATTGCTATTTCTGTTATTTATTGAGCCTTTAGCTTCAATAATAAGGGCATCAGAAAATATTAAAGGATTAAAAATTGGTAAGAATGAATATAAAATAATGTTATTCGTGGACGATATTATAGTGACCCTAACGGATCCAATTAAATCTTGCGCCAACCTGCAACATCTTTTGACAGAGTTTGGCAGAGTATTTTATTTTAGAATAAACTCTGCAAAATCTGATATTATCCATAGAGGTATAAATATGGAAACTATGAAAACATTAAAGTATGTACTGTATATACATTTAACTGGCACTCTAAATCCATAATACATTTGGGTATAAGATTGGGTATAAGTCGGACAGAATTGCAATAGTTAAAATGAGTATTATCCCCAAGGTTACATACTTATTTAGATGTATTCCAGAAAAAGTTTCGGCTTATACTATTAAATCTATTCAGAAAATAATAGACATATTTATATATTCAGGAAAAAAAGTGAGAGTTAAAAAAATAATAGCAAATAAGAAATTTGAATTAGGAGGTCTAGGATCCCCGGATATAAAAGAGATATATGAAATCATTGCTATAACACATATAATCAACATGAATAACCATCATAAAATAACATGTTGGAAAACAATAGAGGAAGAACTTATAGGAATTAAGACAATTATATCATTACTAGGAAAATTTAATGAGGATGGAATTTGGAATAGATTACCAGAAGGGTTGAGGTCCTTAATAAAATTCTGGGGGGAAAATAAAATGCAATCAGAGCTATTTCCCACTCCATCACTCTCAGCACCCATAGATATATTGAGGGAAGAAACATACAAATCTGAAATAGATGCAATGAAGAAAGTAGAAATACAATATATTTCAGATTTATATCCAGCAGGATCCCTAATAAAACAAGAGGAGATGTATAGTAATTTCGGCCTAAAAAAATTCTCATGGCTGAAATACAGATCATTGGTGGAAAAACTAAAGCAAAAAGGATATACATCCATAAAAATGGAAAAAAAATTGAATTAGAAGAATTGATGACAAAAGGACCAGTATTACATCTTATTTCAAAGATTAGTCAAATTAGATCTAAATCCATAAAATATATAAAATCCAAGAGTATAAACGAATGGGAAGGTAATATTGATCAAATATATGACGAGCAAGAGTGGTGTAGAGCTTTAAAGTTGATAAAAAATTCCTCTATAAATAATATGTATAGAGAACTATATTTTAAGTTATTACAAAAATGGTATTTGGTTCCTATAATTATGAACAAAATAGATTCTCGAATCTCTCCATTATGTTGGAAAGGATGTGGCAAAGAGGGCTCAGCCTTTCATATGTGGTGGGAATGCTGCAGGGTTAGACTCTTCTGGGAAGAGTGCTATGGGCATTTAACCGCAATGACAGGGGTAAAAAGCACTTGTTCCCCAGAAGTAGTTTTATTTCACCTAAAGATAGAAAACAATTTTCCAAAAGATAAACTAATGATATCACATATATTACTGATAATTAAATCACTAGTAATTAGGCATTGGAATAAACCCACAATTCCTTCCTGGAAAGAAATTACAAATAAAATAAATTATAACAGATAGTTGATGAAGGGATACAGTATAGAAGGATTTAAAAGAAAGAGCCAGATAGACTGGACTACATGGGACAAATATGTGGAAAAACTCGAAAAGAATTGAAGCAAATCTATAGTTCGATTTAAAGACTAAGGTGTAGAATTAAATAATCAAACTTATATATCTCTCTTTACTATGTATATTTATTATATATTATACTGCTGTATGAAATTTCATTTGGGCTTAGTGAAGCTCTATTTCTAATATATACAATATAAGGAAAGAATGTTTGTAAATTTTTTGAATGTTTGTAAGAATGCACTTTATGTATCGATACTATGTATTAATGCAATGTTTGTATATTTTGTGTAAACAAAAACAAAAAAAGAAACATAGCCAATTGTATCAAAGGGGGAAAAAAATTAATTCCTTCCTGACCCCAGTAACTGGCAATCAGATTATTCCCTGGATGAATCCTGTCTATTTAATTATACATTGAAATTTGTAACAAATGATTATGCTGCTACTGACATAAATCCTTACTAACATTCTTTAAATTAACTTTTCAAACCTTGTAAAATACAATGTTAACAATGCAAACATTAACGTATGTTAATAATATTTTAAATGCAATTATTTAAAAATATAGTGGTCTTGAATATGGAATCCAGAGGAAGGCAAACCCCCCGAAAAACAGTGAAAGTTTGTAAATTTTTTCCAAATGGGGCAAAAAAATGATTTCCTTTCTGACCCCATTAACTGGCGATCGGATTAGTCCCTGGATCAATACTCTCTATATCATGAAAGATTTCAATTTTGCAACAAATGATGATCGTGCTACTACCATGAAACCTTAATTACGTAGAATAAAAAAACAACTACTCAGTCCTTTTAAATAGAATGTTAACATTGCAAACATGAACTTAAAGTATTAAACTGGAAACCGCAGTTTATTGTTGTTGTTTTTTCTTCTTTTTTTGTAATTGCTGTATTTGTTGAAAATGGCACATAGAGTTTCCTAACTGAAATAGTGGTCCTCTAAAAAGAGACCGCCAGACATCAAAGTTCGTCCATGGGGTATAACCATTGTTCTCTATGTTTTTTGCCATTTTATAGAGTTTCCTTAGCGAAATAGTGGTCCTCTAAAAAGAGCCAGAGTGACATAAAAATGCATCCTAGAAATAAAACCACTGTTCTCTATATTTGTTGTGAATTTGACGTAAATATAAGAGCACTGTTGCTTTTGAACTGGGTTCTTTGTGGCTTAGTTGCAATTTGTTTTTTTGTTTTTTTAATTTAATTTATAGTACTTCATAGTAGACAATGTTTTTTGTAAAAATTCTTCCATCATCTAATACATCACCCTGACTTTGGTTGTTTTCAATATAAACTTTTATTTCCTCTGGATTCTTGCATCCTGAAAATGCAACATACAGTTGACCATGGGCAAATACTGGTTCTTCTAAAAAGATTCAAACAGATTTAAAAATGTGTTCTTGTGATTTATTAATGGCCATGGCAAATGCCATGATGATGGGAAATTGTCTTCTCTGAAGTACAAAAGGCAAGCTACTTTCAAATGGTGCCAAATCCATTCTTGGTATGAAAACTCTTTAACCTTTATGGTTACCATTGAGAATTTCAGCATTTATGAAATGATCTTTTAGTTCTTGGACAATTAATCTGGTCCCATTACATAGTCCTTTTTTGGGGTTCATATTTTGCAGTAACATGACAATTGCCCCTTTTTTTAGCTACAAAATATGTGGTGGCATTCCAGATGGAGGTAATGAATTAATAAATTCAGTTGAAAAGTTTGTCTGAGTTTCTTTGTCATCATCAAGTACACAATCTGCACTGTGATAATTTGTTAGCGGTGCATCAATTAATTTTAATATTTAATTATTCAGAAGCAATGCATCTTTATTTTTTTAAGTTAATATTACTTTTGTTGCAAGCTCTGCATAATCATCATTATTTATTGTATTTTGGAATATAGCCGATATAATGTCCTGTTTGCAAATCACATGAGATGGAATTTGACAGGGTATCATCGGGTATATTCAGAATTGTTTCTGTTTTTTCTTCTCCAATTTTGATGAGCTACTCATTGAATTCATTTTGTCCTTCTTATCTCATATTCTTTTCTAATTTGAGGTGAGTAAAGAGTTTCCATAGTGTACTTGACTTAATACATGTTTCTACAATGTCTGTGCGAATTCCATGGACAACAACAGGTAATGTTTGTCTAAAATCTCCACCCAACGACATGATCTTTCAACCAAAAGGCAAATCATTATCCATGACTTCATGCAACAAACGGTTAATGCATTGTAAAGCATGGCATGACATCATTGTAGCATCATCGATGATAATTAATTTACTTTTCATATTTTTTTTTGCTTGTAAAGATGTCATTCTTATATTAGACACTGATGTTTCCAGAATAGGAACTGGCAGTTTAAATCCACTATGCATAGTTCTTCCACCTTCTAACAAAAGTGCAGCAATTCCAGTTGTTGCAAATGGCAGTGCTATTTCACCTTATGCACGAGAAAAACTCATCAATAAATTATATAGATACGTTTTTCCTGATCCACCAGGTTCACCTAGATTGAAATAATGCTCTTTGAGCAAGTCATCCTCTAGTGCACTTTTTATGGCGTTACATGCTTGCAATTGTAAGGTATTTAAAGTTGAAAGTCTTCTTGTGTTCTTTGGTTTTGAAACTGAATATCATAGTCTTAAAAGTTTATTTCATCTATTAGTCCTGGATCTGGCAGATTAAAATTTGCACAATTTAATCCATGAGAGAGAAAGACCTCTTGAATTTCAATTAATGCTTTTAATTCTGCAATAGGCTCATTGTATCGTTGCAAAAAGTCTTCAGCCATATTTGTTTTAAATTTGTCCCACAATGCTAATGCATTTGGAGCATTTGAGAAGATGCAAATGAATGAGTGTTCTCTCATCTGCCGTGGCATTTGACACAGTGCTTCTTCAGGACATCTTTCCCATTCTGTATCATCAGCCAGGAAGTTTCTGTGTCGCACAGCTAAATGAAATGTGTCATAAACTGTGTTATTAACACTTCTCAACTGTTCAAAACTTTGTGCATCGGGAACATTTAAAAGGAGTCAACAAAAACAGAAACGTTCAAGGTCTCTTGGACTTACAGTGTAAATTCTCGTTATAATTTTATTTCCACAGGTTTTTCTTTTCCGCCATAATCAATTAACAAAAACATAATGGTAGGGAATCCGCCATAATCAATTAACAAAAACATAATGGTAGGGAATGTCAATATACAACAATTCCCTTGCCTCCAAGTCAGTACAATTTAATTGAAACCACGCAGTTAGAGTAGTTTGCCGATGCTCACTTTGTGCCAAAGCATTTCTTTCATTTCCAACATTGAAATAAACTAAGTGTCTTTGGGGCAAATGTACAGCTAATCAATATACTGCATGTGAGTGATCATGCATTTCAAATTTGAGAAGACGCCACATTGCTTCTGGCGCACTTACATAGCGAGCATCTACGTGAGATGCAAGTTCATCATGTAATAACTCATTTTGTTCTTGATTTTCAGTACTTTTTACCACTACAGTAGCTGCATCATAGCCTTTGTAAATATATTTGTAGACATATTTAATGGATTTTATCGAAGTGCAAGCTTCCACATTAATGTGTGCATTATACTTCATGAGTAAATGTGGATTGTATGGCACCACATATCTGTTATCCCCTTTTTGACCACGAATAATTGCAGTTTGGCCTTCTCTTCTACTATATAATGGATAGCCATCACAATTGGCATACATTTTGTCTCTATAATCTTTTGGAAATTTTTTAGTGCATTTTTTATTTTCCATACACAGGGATTGTCACCAAATCTGGTCTATCAAAAGCAGTTTGTCAAATTAACAGATTCTGTACAATCTCTGCCCATTGTGGATTACATGTAAATGTAATAAATAAATTTGGTTTTCCAAAATTAGTTACAATAGCCATAGCATCATTGTATCTTTCTCGCATATTGCGAGGAGATCCTTGCAAAGAAGAAGGTAAAATTATGGGTTTGCCAGCTGCAAGCTCTCTGTTTGTAGCTACCTCAGCGACATAATCCATCAGTCCAGAATACTGTACTACATGTAGTTTATCTTGTTTATATTTGATGAAATTTCAATTATTTGCCTCAACTTGCAAATATGAATCAATGATCCATTGTTGTGTCAGTTTTCCCCAACATAAAATGGGATTAAATCCATCTCGAATGGCAATTCGAGACACTTTAAATTCAAGCATGGAAATGTTATTTCTAACATGTACTTTTGAATTAGGGTTGCCATCCGGCTTCCCAATTTTGAAAAAAAAATGGATATGTCATTGGATCTAAATTTTTACTTAAGATACTTATGTTGAGAAAAGGTTGCTCCTCATTTCTGGGATATATTCTAATATCCCTTTGAAATGGTGGTTCTCCCTCATCATTGCAACCTCTTTTGATGTTGGTAAGTTGTAACAGCGTTTATCAGTATGGTGATCTCTTTTAAGAACCATATTGACTTTTGGGATTGGTAACTGATGTAATTGTGCATGAATTATTTGTTCTTGTTCTATTTCTGACAATTTTTTTATAGGCTTGAGTGTACAGGGTTTTGGGCCATAATTTTATCAAGCTCTATAAACACAATGGGTAAGCATTTTATATTTTCTGGAAGCTGCATACGTTGTTCAACAGCTTCCATAGTATCTAGGACATATAGTTGAGCACATTTTTTTTGCTCCCCTTCTTCTGGATGAATATGAGAAGTACGATGGTAAATTTGTCCTTGTACTTTGAAACAGTAAGGGCCTTGTCCTAGCACCTTAGCAGCTAATGTTGCACCCATAGATGCAAAGGATATGGCACTATGATAGGATCTTATGTTTGTTTTGAAATTTTGGTAGTTAGGGAAAGAAGGCTCTGTCATAATTCTTTTTCAATATGTTGGGAATTGTCTTTGTGGAAGTCTTACCTTGCCTTTTTGACTGCAACTAACAAACTGGCCATCTCTGGGTCTTTCCTGTTGGAAATGATAAGCCCCACAAAACTGACAGACAATATTAATATTACCACAATGATGAACCTCTACTGCTAAAGACTTAAGTAAAGAACAATTGTGAGAAGATATATCAATGTTACTGTCTCAATCCTCATTAGAATTCTTATCTGATTGTTCATCCACATTTTCTAAACGCTTTTGTTTTTTAGTAGCCTTCTTGGGCTTGGATGTTAGTTTGTCAACCGCTAATCTTTTGCTTGCGAGTCTCTCCTGTACTTTTTGTCGTCGAATTTCCTTCTGCTCCGGCGTCTGATGATCTACCCATGTTTTTTGACGTTCTCTAGTTTGACATCTTTTCTTTTCCTGTTTTTTGTCAGTATCTGCCATATTAATCTGTAAATAAAAGTGGTCCATTAATACTTTTGCTCCTTTGTTTATTTAATTTTTTTAACAGTTTTTTTTTCTTTTCTCATATACCACAGTTTGCATTATGAGATTAGGTTTGACTTATCAGATTAGTTAGTTTACAGTCTATGTTGTGAAAGGCGCACAGCAAATATTGTTCCTTCTATTTTGTATATGTAAACAGCATTTCTTGAGTTATCCTGTTTTGTATGTGGCACTGTTGTCATTATATCTTTTGTTGTGTTTTTTGTGTGCTACTGTTGTCATTATGTGTTTTGCTTATGGAATTGGGCTTAGATGGTTTTGCACCATTAATAGTATATATCCTTCCATTTTGTATATATTAAGACCATTGTTGTTTTCTGTTTTGTGTGCACCACTGTTGGTATTAGGGGTTCGGGTAGTCCTTTATTTTTTTTTCTTCTTATCCTGGTTTTCATGTGGCACTGTTGTTATTAGGGGTTTACAGTTATGGGGTTATGTTACAGTGTTAGCGTGCAGTACGTTTCCACAAAGGCAGACACAAAACAGGGTAGGTACTTTCATTTTATATGTGTAAACATCAGTCCTTTTCTTTTTGTTTTACTTGTAATACTGTACCTCTTTTCTTCAAATGTGTTGAAATTGCTGTCGAGATGATGAGAGTCTTCAGGCAGTGTCTGTTGAGAATTAAAGAGAGAGATGGAAATGTTAAAATAACATGTAAATATATATTTTTTTAAGTAAGAGCATCTTAAACAGGATATATTCTTCCATTTTGTATGTATTCAGAGAGGTTTAGCTTATGGGGTTAGCCTTAGAGAGTGGTGCATATAAAAAAGGATAGATCCTTGTATTTATTATGTTTTAACAACATTAGTTGTATTATTCTGGTTTGTGTGCACCACTGTTGTCATTATAGGTTAAGGTTATGGGGTTAGGCTTAGAGGTTGGTGCACACAAAACAGGATATATTCTTTGATTTAGTATGTGTTAACAAAATTTTTTGTAGTATCTTGTTTTGTGCGCACCAAAGGTAGCATTAGAGGTTTAGGTTATGGGGTTAGTGTTTCAGTTTGGTGCACAGAAAACAGGATCTATCCTTCCATTTTCTATATGTTAACAATATTTGTTGTAGTATACTGTTTTGTATACGCCACTGTTGAGATGATGTGTTTTGGTTCTGGAATTAGGCTTATAGGTTGTGGCATAGAAAACATAATATATTTTTCATGTTATATCTATTAGCAAAATTTGTTGTATCCTGTTTTGTGTGCGCCACTAGTCAGTATGTCACCTTGTCAGTATGGATTTTTGTTTTGTTTTGTGATATTCTCTTTTGTGTGTGTCACTGTTAACATTAGGGTTGAAGGTTATGGGGTTATGTTTAGAGGGTTAGAGGGTTAGTTATGTTGCAGTGCATTTTGACATTGGCACACACCAAATAGGATAGATGTTTTTTTTGTTTTTTTTACTTGTTATACTGTACCTATTCTGTAGAATTACTAGTTGTGTATAAATGACAGAGGGTCCCCTACTGCTAATGTTCCTGCGACCCTCTTTAGGCAGTGTCTGTTGGAAAAGATAGACAGAAATGCAAATGTTGAAATATGACAATATTCGTAGTAGTATACTGTTTTGTGTGCACCACAGTTGGCATTACAGGTTTAGGTTATGGGGTTATGCTTGGAGTTTGCTGCACATAAAATAGGATAATTCTTTGTATTTTATATGTGTTAACAACATTTGTTGTAGTATCCTGTTTTGTGTGCGCCACTATTGCCGTTAGGGACTTCTGTTTCGTTTTTTTATTGATTTGTGATATTCTGTTTTGTGTGTGTCACTGTTAGAATTAGGGTTGTAGGTTATGGGGTTAGGCTTAGATGGTTAGTTATGTTTCAGTGCAAAAATGTTTTGAGTGATATTTTTTATTGAAATTTATTTTTCATACATTACCTGTAGATTTTAATTTCTTGTCTGTAAATTGCTGCAGATTTGACAGTCCATGTTAAACTGTTCAGTGCTGCAGATTATTCAGTGACACTGTTCAGGCAGAGTCTGTTGAAAATGATAAAAGAAAAGCAAATTGTGAAATGCAGTGTAAATATATATGTATACCTATTTTTTTTTCTCAAAGCATAAATTAGGTTTTAAAAGATATGTTAATGAAAGCTATGTTGTTGTAGAAATGTCTCTTTTGTTCCTTTGAAATATCTAGCATTTTAGCCCATATTAACATTTATCTCTCT
The DNA here is from genome assembly GCA_027410445.1 of Discoglossus pictus. Taxonomy (NCBI): domain Eukaryota; kingdom Metazoa; phylum Chordata; class Amphibia; order Anura; family Alytidae; genus Discoglossus; species Discoglossus pictus. The sequence goes on along the minus strand of CM050165.1, from coordinate 249,246,213 downwards.
TTGAAATTTTACTATACATGAATAATGTCTTCTAATTTCTTCAGTAGATTTTTTTTTGTGTCAATATTTGAGATTATTATTTTTTTTTAATTATTAATTGCTGTTAATGTATAGTTAAACTTTAGATATATTTGAAATGTTACTGTATATAAATAACAATGTCCTTTGCAAAAAAAATAGTTTTAATTCTTAATGTAATAATTATAATGAATGAATTAATTAATTAATTAATTAATTATAGCTTACCTATTTTCATTAATTTGCAGATTCAGAAGTAACGCCACCAGTGAAATATTTTTTTTTGTCCGCCATTTTTTCTCTCACTTAGACTATTTTCAATGTCAAAATGTATTAAATCCAAGTTAAATTCGCAACCAACCCCGCTGACAGATGTCCTGACTGTCTGCCTGTAATGTGTGTGGTATTTTAAAAAATATATTTTGTGTTTTTTGTGTGTTTTTGGATGAGCGCGGTTCGGCCGTTAAGTTCGTATATTTTAGACCTTGTATTTTTTTTTCTCAGTCCCACGCTTTCCTTTGTAAAGTGTTACGGGTCATCATTTAAAAAAAAAAAAAAAAAAATTCAAATTGCTACGGGTCTTGCAATGTGAATTGAATAATGAATGTTTTTGTTAAATTGTAGCAGTAGTAGTAGTCCCTCGGGTCATAGGGATGAGCGCCTATGGCGCTCATCTCTACCAGCGCAGTGAGCGCCTTCGGCGCTCTCTGCCAAAGTCGTACGGGTTCGTAGGGATAAGCGCCTACGGCGCTCATCTCCACCAGTGTAAGGAGCACCTACAGTGCTCCTTGCCAGTAACTGCGGCCCTCGCAAAGCATAAGCAACAACCTGTATTACTCACAACTATATATGTGATAACCGAGCACTGCTTTGGCCACTCTTTGATTGACTAGGATAGCTACTCCATTTCTTCTGCTGAATTCTGGACCACAGTAGATGATCTGGTGGTTGTCTCATGTGAAATGTCCCATTCCAGTCCATTTAAATTCACCAATTCCCAGGATATAAATGTTTAACCATGTCATTTTATTTTACCACATCTAGAGTGCCTTGGTTTATAGTTCTAACATTCCAGGTTGCTATTCTGAATTGGTCTTTGCAGCAGCAGACTTTTCCTTCATACACATCCGCAGCTGGGTGTCCTTTCGGCTTTGGCCCAACTACTTCATTAGATCTGGTGTTACTTGTACTTGCCCTTTGCTCTTCCTCAGTAATGTGGTAGGTATCTTCTGACCTGAGAGGCTCATCTTCCGGGACCATATCGTTATGTCTCTGGTTGTGACTGTCCATAAAGTTTTCTTAGCAAATATACTGCCAGTTCCTTCTCCAGTGGACTGTGATTTGTCTGACCTCTCTGCTATGACCTGCGCATCTTAGCTGACCCTACATGGTAAAGGTGACGGCTTCATTGAAGTACACAAGCCCCTTAACCACGACAAGGTAGCGATCCAGAAGGGGTATATACCCCCCAGTATAGAACATCTGCACAGTTTAATGTAAAATAATGGAATAATTGGCATCATACAGTAGTTCAGTTCAGAAAGCAGAGAGAGAGAATATTACAAATTACATGTATACTTTATATATATGTATTAAATATATATTCTTATCTGTGTGTGTGTATAGATGTATATATATTCCACAACAATCATTTAGTGTATGGTAAGCACTAGAGTGAGAAAAGCTCTCCACCGTACAGAGTAAATAAAACGAATAATATATTTACAAAAATAGCAATTTAAAGCATATGCCCGCTGTATTAAACAGCTTTAAAGCAAAGCACCGGGTTAGATTATGCACAAACCAAGAAACACTCATATACAGTACTGTTTTTTTTTTAAATCCTTTTATTAGAATCAAGTCATAAATAATAAAATCATGTATCATATACATAAATGACTTAAAAAACCATTATTCATCATGCAAACAATTTTCAAAGTATGAATACATATTTCAATAAAATCCATATGATAGACTTTGTTTCACAGTAAAAGACATAAATATACATGTGAATTAAAAACATCTTACTGCACAAAGTAAAAGTAGATTACATAGTTGATAATTGAAACTTGGTGACAAGAATAAAACAGCACGTTTGAATATAAAACTTTCAAAAGCACAAAACGAATGCCTCTTTCCCTGATTGTCCCTCCCTTGCCTTTATCAGCTGTCCCTGTTTCTTCCTAGAAACTTCTTAATCTGACTACGATATCCTTTCATCTTGCTCTCCTCTGTCCCTCAAGTCTGTCCCTACTCAGTGGCATTTCGATTCTGAAACATAAAAAAATAAATATTAATACAAGCACAAAATCACCATGAAATCCTATTTTACCAACTACGTGGTTTCCATAAGTCACATGCTAAAACAAATTCTTTTTTCTTCTCCAATAAAAAATATGAATACATGTTTGCTAGGATAAAACCCAAACAATCATGTGGTGAAAGCTCTTCTCTTTTTAAAAAGTACAAGTTTCTAAAGTTCCATAAGGATATTTTAACTGTATATAAAAACTGCCAAGCTACTTTATGTTTTCTATTTTGCATATTTAAACCTTGTCCATACAACATCATATTAAAATGTATTGTGGGAATATTGCCCAATTCACATATGAGAGGTGAACACTTTCCCAAACAGCTTTAGCATAGGCACAGTTCCATAACAAATGAGATATAGTTTCTGTACCTCCACAAAGGAATCTTGGACAAATCTCAGATCCTACCAATCTCCATCTGTACTGAAAATCAAGTGTTGGAAAACAACTATGTATAGCGGACCAGGCAAAATCCTGCTGAGGATGAGTAAGGCATTTGTCAGGTACCTTTCTCCAAATAGCAGTGCACACCATTTCAGTAAAGCTTTCTATATGCAAAACAGGTACTTTGTCAATTACATAGGCAGGTAATTTTCTCAGATTTTTTAAAATGTTAAAAGAAACTGAACTTAAATCATACCGTTCAATAACTTTTTCTAAGAATCTGTAACATTTTTGTAAAGATAATGCATAGGGAACTTGCAATGGCAATTTTACCCATCTATACCTTGTAAAAAAATGCCCTGTGAAATAACAAATCATTAAGGCCTTTTTACTTGTTTTCTCTGTGGCTTTAACAATATATGAGAAGACCTTTAAAAGCATAAAAACATCCAAATCTGGAAATCTTTACAATCCAGATATTTCTCTACTTACCATCTCCATCTTTGAATTCCATAAAAACGTAAAAAGAGGCTTTTTAAAATGTTTCAACCAAAAAAAGTTAGGGCGAAACACAGAGTTATAAAACAAGATAATGGGTAATAAAACAGATTTAACAAATACAAATTTTCCCTGTAATAACAAGTCACGCAATTTCCAGAAATGTATTTTTTTCCAAATTCTTGTTAATAAAATCTTATAATTGGCTTGACCTGTCAATTTTGGATCAAACCACACACCTACAATTTTAACTTTGTCTTTCACCATCGGAATATTTGTTGGCAAGTCCTCCTTCCACTTGCCAAAAATCATGCACTCGCTTTTTAAGATAATTAATTTCAAAGCAGAAGCGGACGAAAATATGTTTGCCCATAAGACAACCCTTTGGATTGAGGCATGATGTACACACGGCACGCACGTCATCCATGTATGCTTTGCTTTTAAGCTGCTGCCCTTTTGAACCGGGTATTAAAGTCTCTTTTGATACGTTTATTACTCCGAATCTTCTTTAAAAGGGGTTCAAGTGCACAGATAAAAAGAATTGGGGACAAAGGGCACCCTTGTCTCACTACTAACTGAATTAAAATATCCTTACAGCTAAAACCATTAATTTGAATTTGGCTCCTGCTGTCTCTATACATTTCTTTAATGACTTTGATAATGTTTTTAGGGAAATGTATTTTCTCTAAAACCAAGAACAGGTAAGAATGAGACACTGAATCAAATGCTTTCTTGTAGTCTAGGCTAAGCAGGGCCACTGATTGTTCCCTTAAAATGGTCTGTAAAAGACTATCTCTAATTAAAAATAACACATCTAAAATGCTTCTCCCAGGTACTGCGCATACTTGCTCTTCCTCTATAACACAATCAATAACCCCTTTAAAGCGATTGGCCAACAGTTCAGTAACAATCTTAAAATCACAATTTAAAAGTGTTATTGGCCTCCAGTTCTTTCATTTTTCTTCCTGACCTTCCTTAGCAATTAAAACAATGACACCTTTTTTTAAATCAGAAGGGATTTCTTTCTCTGACAAACAATGTTTACAAATGTCCATCAAATCCCATTTTATTAAATCTCAGAAGGTCTTGTAAAATTCAAAAGGGATCCCATCAGATCCTGGGGTCTTATTATTTGCGCTAAAGTCAATACGTTTTTTTACTTCAGTTTCAGTGATATCATCAACTAAACTTTCTTTTTTGGTTTCTGGTAATTCAGAGGACACTGATGATAAAAAGTCATACATACAATTTGTATCAATGGGCGTGTCTGTATATAAATTAGAATAAAAATGGTTTGCAAGCTTAGCATACCCTGCGTAGAGGTCTCTCGTAACCCACTTTCCTCTAAAAACTGCCTATACATTTTTTTATTAAAAGTCTTTTTTTTTTAAATACATTGAGCAAGTCTCATTTTCTTTTATATCTCTCACTCTGGAATTAAAAGTTATAGTTTTTCCATTGTCCTCCATTTTTTTCTTAATTTCTGTTTTTATAACCGCAATTTCTCCCTCCACCATTAGACCCTAATTTTAACCTATATAATAATTGTAATTTGTTTTGTAAGTTTATATAGATATTTTTTCTCTCCAAGGCTCTCTTTTTACTGCAACGTATAAAAATGGATTTCATAAAAAAATTTGCCACCAGTTGAAATGAGAAGCATAACATTTCTTTAAAAACTGTAAACCTTTAAAAAGTTTATAAAAACTTTCTAAAGAAAATACAATGTACCTCACTCTTTTAATTCAAAAATAGCAACTTTATACATTGCTCCCTTAAAGCATACATTTTAGTATGATGTTGTATGGACATGATTTAAATATGCAAAATAGAATACCGTTAAAATATCCTTATGGAAATTTAGAAACTTTAAAAAAGAAGAGCTTTCACCACATGACTTTTGTGGTTTTATCCTAGTAAACATTTATACATATTTTTTATTGGATAAGAAAAAAGACTTTGTTTTCGCATGTGACTTCTGAAAACCACGTAGTTGGCAAAATAGGATTTCTTGGTGATTTTATGCTTGTATTAATATATATATTTTTTCTGTTTCCGAATCGAAATGCCACTGAAGAGGGACAGACTTGAGGGACAGAGGAGAGCAAGATGAAGGGATATCGTAGTCAGCTGAAGACGTTTCTAGGAAGAAACAGGGACAGCTGATAAGGGTGAGGGAGGGACAATCAGGGAAAGAGGCTTTCGTTTTATGCTTTTGAAAGTTTTTTGAAAGTTTTATATACAAACGTGCTTTTTTATTCTTGCCACAAAGTTTCAATTAAGTCTTTCACTGTGAAACAAAGTCTATTTTATGGATTTTATTTAAAGGTGTATTTGTACTTTGAAAATAGTTTGCATGCCGAATAATGTTTTTTCAAGTCTTTTATGTATATTAACATGATTTTATTATTTATGACTTGATTCTGATAAAAAAATAAAACAGTACTGTATATGAGTGATTCTTGTGCAAAATCCAACCTGGTTGTTTGCATAAAAGCTGTTTAATACGGCGGGCATATGCTTTAAGGGCACAATGTATAAAGTTGCTATTTGTGGATTAAAAGAGTGAGGTCTATATATATATATACAGTATCTCACAAAAGTGAGTACTCCCCTCACATTTTTGTAAATATTTTATTATATCTTTTCATGTGACAACACTGAAGAAATGACACTCTGCTACAATGTAAAGTAGTAAGTGTACAGCCTGTATAACACAAAATATTGACACTTTAGGCCAATTTGGACATTTCCACTTAGGTGTGTACTCACTTTTGTTGCCAATGGTTTAGACATTAATTGCTGTTTGTTGAGTTATTTTGAGGGGACAGCAAATGTACACTGTTATACAGGCTGTACACTTACTGCTTTACATTGTAGCAGAGTGTCATTTCTTCAGTGTTGTTACATGAAAATATATAAAAATAAGAAAAGGAAGTGGGTAAATTAGTATTCAATGTGTATAGTGTTTATGTTTACATTTTATTTACATTAATCCAAAAAATAACGGCACACTTGAACATTTAAAAACACTTTGTGGAAATCACATTATATCCTGAAAAGATAAGGGATTATATCCACACTCCCAATTATACTTGTCCCCCCCCCCCCCTAGTTATTCCTAAACTCTCCTTAAAAAATCCAGGCCTTAACAGCCTTATTAAAATGCGATTCGGTAAATTTAAAAGGGCTCTATTTAAGCACACAGCATATTTTATTTTACAGAAGTTTTTAGTTAGTGAACTTCTATCCAAAAGCAAGGCTTTCACTAACTAAAAACTTCTGTAAATAAAATATGATGTGCTTAAATAAAGCCCTTTTAAATTTACCGAATCACAATTTAATAAGGCTGCTAGTCTCTTGACACTATACCTTAAACAATAGGGCCCTCATTCAATTGCAATTTGGCCAATTGAATAGGGACCTAAATAAGCACATAACATATATTTTTTAAAGAAGTTTTTAGTTAGCAAGCATCTATCCAAAAGAAAGGTTTTCACTAACTAAAAACTTCTTTAATAAAAATATGCTATGTGCTTCTTTAGGGCCCTATTCAATTGGCCACATCGCAATTGAATGAGGCCCTAGGAAAATAGACATCAAATTGCATTGTAATTAAAAGACTCACAGAGCCACTTGCAATTAAAAAAGTCTATATTTTCATTAGTATTTAAAGAAATTATGAGGTCTTGTTTCATCCCATTTTTTTTTTATCCCATTTTATGTTTTATTGTTTTTAAATGTTAAATTGTACGCCGTTGTTTTTTGGATTAGTGTAAATAAAATGTAAATATAAATGCTATACACATTGGGCCTCATTCTATTACCGGCCGTAAATCGGCCGTAAGGCTGCGATTCCTTGCGGGGGTTCTGTTAACTCGCGATTCTATTATACGGCTTATCCGGAACCGGCCGTAAGCTCAGAAATATAAAAACGCAAAAATAAATTCAAGCCTGCACTGTACAGCTCTGTAAATGCTAGGGATCATATTGGGGGACATGAGGATTAAAAGGAACCCACTCTCAAGCTTGCACATCAGCCCAAACCCGAGTTCAAATTAACTGTTTATTTTCCGGCTGCGGCGTGGGCGGGTCTGAAGTGCTCCAAGCACTCTGGACTTTTTACATGGATATTTTACGGATATTAAAAATAAAATATTTTACGGATTTGAGTATAGGATAATTATGTGCTATTTTTTCTAACACCTAAAATCCCTTTATAGTCTTCTCAAAGTGCAGGATGGCTTTATTTGAGCTATTTTATGTGCTTAATTGGTGCTAACGGGACCTCTTTCTTGCAAGTAAGCTGCGGTTAGTTTTTAGCCTTGCAGAGAGGGTTCCCGGAGCAATTGAATTGCAAATAGGAATTTCTTACGGCCGAAACTTTTGCGGCCGTTTTAGATCAAAGGCTTTCCTCCGGCGCGAGCAGCCGCAAGAGATAGCAAGGCACCGGCCGCAAGCCTGCTGGAGCCCCCGACCGTAAGGGAATAGAATAGCCGAATAGCAACGCCTGCGGCCGCTAATAGAATGAGGCCCATTGTGAGGGGTGTACTCACTTTTGTGAGATACGATATATATATATATATATATATATATATATACAGTGCCTTGCAAAAGTATTCACCCCCCTTGACTTTTTACCTAATTTGTTACATTACAGCCTTAAGTTCAATGTTTTGTTAATCTGAATTTTATGTGATTCAAATGGTTGGTGATGTGAAATTAGAAAAATATATACATAAAACTATTTTTTAGAAATAGAAAACAGAAAATTGTCATGTGGATATGTATACACCCCCTTTGTTATGAAGCCCATAAAAAGCTCTGGTGCAACCAATTACCTTCATAAGTCACATAATTAGTGAAATGATGTCCATCTGTGTGTCACATGATCTGTCATTACATATACACACCTTTTTTGCAAGGCCCCAGAAGCTGCAACACCTAAGCAAGAGGCACCACTAACCACACACTGCCATGAAGACCAAGGAACTCTCCAAACAAGTAAGAGACAATGTTGTTGAGAAGTACAAGTCAGGGTTAGGTTATAAAAAAATATCCAAATATTTGATGATCCACAGGAGAACCATCAAATCTATCATAACCAAATGGAAAGAACATGGCACAACAGCAAACCTGCCAAGAGACGGCTGTCCACCAAAACTCATGGACCGAGCAAGGAGGGCCTTAATCAGAGAGGCTGCACAGAGACCTAAGGTAACCCTGGAGGAGCTGCAGAGTTCCACAGCAGAGACTGGAGTATCTGTACATAGGACGACAATAAACCGTACGCTCCAGACAGTTGGGCTTTATGGCAGATTGGCCAGAAGAAAGGCAAAATGGCACGTTTTGAGTTTGCGATAATGCATGTGGGAGGCTCTCAAAATGTATGGAGGAAGGTGCTCTGGTCTGTTGAGACTAAAATTGGATTTTTCGTCCATCAAAGAAAACGCTATGTCTGACGCAAACCCACACAAAATCACATCAACCAAAGAACACCATCCCCGGGACTGGGAAACTGGTCAGAGTTGAAGGAAAGATGGATGGTGCTAAATACAGGGATATTCTTGCGCAAAACCTGTACCACTCTGTGCGTGATTTGAGGCTAGGACGGAGGGTCACCTTCCAGCAGGACAATGACCCCAAACACACTGCTAAAGCAACACTTTTGAGTGGTTTAAGGGGAAATGTAAATGTAAATGTGTTGGAATGGCCTAATCAAAGCCCAGACCTCAATCCAATAGAAAATCTGTGGTCAGACTGAAAGATTGCTGTCAACAAGCACAAACCATCCAACTTGAAGGAGCTGGAGCAGTTTTGCAAGGAGAAATGGGCAAACATCCCAGTGGTAAGATGTGGCAGGCTCATAGAGACTTATCCAAAGCGACTTGGAGCTGTGATTGCCGCAAAAGGTGGCTCTACAAAGTATTGACTTTAGGGGGTGAGTACTTATGCACATTTTCTGTTATTTTGTCCTATTTGTTGATTGCTTTGCAATAAAATAAAAAAAAAAAACATCTTCAAAGTTATGGGCATGTTCTGTAAATAAAATGATGCAAATCCTCATCAATCCATGTTAATTCTAGGTTGGGAGGCAACAAAACATGAAAAATTCCAAGGGGGGTGAATACTTTTGCAAGGCACTGTATATCTATCTATCTATCTACAGTATATATATATATATTTATTTATTTATTTTATATATATATATATATATATATATATATATATATATATATATATGTATATACATATATAGAATGAGTTAGCATGGAAGGGGGGCCAGAGGTGGACAGGGGCCAAGCAAAAATAATGGGGCCCTCCATTCTCTAGCTCCGCTACTGGGCCTGGGACTAAAGGGCAGTGAAACCCCCTGAAGTGTGAAATACTGGAGTTCAAGTGTTTGGACTGTGTATTAGACTATGATAGGGAGAGTAACTGTTAAAATAATTTAGGTTAGTGCTTGAAGGAAGCTTGGTTTTGTTTCCTGTATATGCTGACCAAGCATTCATAAAGTGTGTAAAGGAATTGCAAAGCCTCCTGTTCCTTCCTGCATGTAAATAATTGGTTAAAACAGGGCACTGAGACCCCTGACTAATATATATATATATATATATATATATATATATATATATATATATATGTATATATACATATGTATATATATATATATATATATATATATATACATACTGTGTATATATATATATATATATATATGTATAAATATAAAGAATATGAGATATATATAATTTAATATACATATACTTTAATATATATATATTTTAAAAATATATACTTATATCTTTATGACTATAATACATATATATATATATATATATATATATATATATATATATATATATATTTATATATATATATAGTAGTACAAACAATGAATAGTACATTGTACATATATTTATATGGCACTGTAAGGGAGCCCAGCTCCGCCACTGAAGAAACCTTTACATATAAACTGTTACAAGTGCTAGTTTCCTGCTCTATGCATACTTTTACCTAAATTGCCATTTCATGGCTCCTGTAAGGGCTTATAGTAACACAGTCAACGTTTGAGTGTGAAGCATGTAATTTTATAGACTCCATATAGCATTAGTTACTTATTTTTTTTAAAGTGACGCAAGTTGCTATGGAGTCTGCTGTGTTTATTGACTCTGGCTGCTGCTTAATACTCGTAGAGCTGCTTATTTATAGCCATATTAAATTCCAGTCTTGTAACTCCAACATGTAGCTCTTAAGCCCTACGTTCTTCAAATTCTTCCAAGTTAAGTTGCTATTAAATTAGATGGGGCTGCGAGCTACGAGTGAGAGAGGCAAAATCTTAACCCAAACCCTTGCACGTTAAATGTGCGATCATGCTAATATCAATTAAGCTAGCACGTAGCAATGGGTCAGAATTAGCCAATGGTAGGAGAAATTGCCACCATGGGTAAGGAAAGCCTGCGTGATTGCACGCAGGCTCCCGACATCAGCACTTGCCACGGTTGTCCCGACAGGGACCTCCGCGGCAGTTAAAAAGACATGTCCTGCCATGGGTGGTACTTCAAGTACCCCCCAGGCCCCTAAAATTAACCCCCCCCCCCCATGCTGGGACCCCCGCTGCATTTAAAAATAAAAATTTCCCGACGCAGGCCCGCGGCCAACTATTGTGCAATCCTGCGCAGCCTCCCCATATTATACCTTGCTGCAGGGGTCCCGCGGCAGTCAAAGTGTTAACCTCTGCCGTGGGGGAACTTCAAGATGTCAAGTATCCCCTGGCACCTAAATTGAACCCCCCTATGCTGGGGGTCCCATCTAGTCCTATTTAACCCTAACTGGGCCTATGAAACCCTATCTAGTCCTATTTAACCCTGACTTGTCCTAATTAACCATAACTGGGCCTATGTAACCCTCCTATTTAACCCTAACTGGGTCTATTTAACCCCAAATGTTCCCAATAAGCACCATCACATAACCCCCCCCCCCCCCACCGTACCCTGTTTAACCCAACACTACCGACCTAACCCCCTAAAAAAATCTGTATTACCCCACTAATTACACAAAATAAAAAAATCGAGAATTACAGAAAATAAAAAAAACACCTAATGACACAAAATAAAAAAAGGACATTACTGAAAATAAAAAAAAGAACATTATCGAAAATAAAAAAAACCAAGTTACATAAAAATTAAAAAACGTACTTTACATAAAATAAAAAAGCATACATTACATAAAATAAAACATACATTACTTGCAATAAAACCCCTCAATGCATACAGATAATCCCTAACTACATACAATTTAACCCCTATTACAAACAATGTATCTCCTAAATACATACAGTTAAATTAATAAAGGAATAAACACAACATATAATCACAAACATTATAAATAGTCCACTTACCTTTTTCGTGATGCCCCTGTCCTCCTCGTAGTCTTCGCCGGCAGGGCCCCTCAGAAAAAATCTGCTTTTCTAAAAAAATAATGGAGCTCCTCCCTAGAGAAGCTCCTTAGCGCAAATGAGGCTTCTTGGGCATGCTCCGGTAAAAAATTGGAAATGACGCCTTCTGATTGGCTGAAAACGCTGTCAATAATATTTCAGCCAATTAGAAGGTGCCAAGATGTGAGCCAATAAGAATGAAATACACCCCTATATCCCATTCCGATTAGCTGATGAACCTGTCAGTCATTTGTAAACTAATCAGAAGGCACTATTGCCTTCAGCCAATTAGAATGGGATATACCCTTGATTCTGATTGGCTTCAATTTGATTAATAGTTACATCAGCCAATCAAAAGATGCAGATGTTTGGAGCCAATCACAATGGGATACACCAGGACCCCCAGCATAAGGGGGATTAATTTTTAGGTGCCGGGGGGGGGGGGGGGGTATTTGAATACATATCAGGCCACCCACATGGACTAGAACATTTTCTTCATTCATTTTCATTATTTTGTGCATTGCCATATTGCGAGTCTAGTGCTTCTTGCTTACTGGTTTATCTATAACTGGGGAGTTATATACATTTGTATTTGTTTTTCATTAAATGTAAGCTGTCAGTTTGGAGAATGATATATTATGTCTACTGTATTATACATTTCCATATTATGTGTATGATCAAACATTCCACTTTGGGGGGTGGGGTCCTGTTCCTTTTCTTTGCCACTTTTAACTTCACAAGTAGCAGCAGATCTAATGAAGTGGATGCCCTACTGCAGATGTTTGAAGGAAGGAAAAGAAAGTCCTCTGCTAAAAGGAACAATTCAGCAAAGGAACCTGGAACATAAGACCTATGAACCAAGGCAATCTGGAAGTGGTCAAATAATATTATTATTACCGTATACACTCGAGTATAAGCCGACCCGAGTATAAGCCCAGGCACCTATTTTACCACAAAATACTGGGTAAAATGAGTGACTCCAGTATAAGCCGAGGGTGGGAAATGTGCTTCCCCCTGTGTCCCTCTTGTGCCCTCTGTGTCCCCCTCTTGTTTCCCCCTCTCTCTCCCGTGTCTCTTCTCCCCTCTCCCTCCCCTGTGTCTCTTCCCCCCTCTCCCTTCCCTGTGTCTCTTCCCCACTCCTCATTCTCAACCTCCCTCCTCAGCCCCACTCCTCATCCTCAACCTCCCTCCTCATCATCCCTTCTCATCCTCAACCTCCCTCCTCAACTCACTCATCCTCAACCCCCTCCTCCTCAACCTCCCTCCTCAACCTCAACTCCCCTCCTCATCCTCAACCCCCTCCGCAACCTCAACCTCCCTCCTCATCCTCAACCCCCCTCCTCATCCTCCCTCCTCATCCTCCCTCCTCATCCTCAACCTCCCTCCTCAACCTCTCTCCTCATCCTCCCTCCTCAACCACCCTCCTCAACCCCAACCCCATCCTCATCCCCCTCCTCAACCTCAACCCCCACATCCTCAACCCCCTCCTCTTCCCCCTCCTCAACCTCCCTCCTCAACCTCCCTCCTCATCCTCAACCCCCCTCCTTATTCTAAACCCCCCCTCATTCTACCCCTCTAAATACCACATGCGCGCCACGTCATTAGCATATCCCGGGTGCCGGCACCCAATATATGCTAATGCCATGATGTCACATGCGCGCCACGCCATTAGCATATACCGGGTGTCGGCACCTGGTATATGCTAATGCCGTGACGTCACATGCGCGCCAGACGCCGGAAGGAGCGGAGGTTGGAGCAGGAGCTTCAGATGCAGGTAAGTGAGGGGAAAGGGAGAGGGGGGGTATTTATAGGGGTAGAATGAAGAGGGGGGGGTTGAGAATGAGGGGGGGGGTTGAGGATGAGGAGGGGGGAGGGAAAGAGACACAGGGGGGTTAGAGAAACACAGGGGGGTAGAGAGACACGGGGGGTAGAGAGACATGGGGGGGTTAGAGAGACACAGGGGGTTAGAGAGACACGGTTGGGGAGAGTGACTCGAGTATAAGCCGAGGGGGGCCTTTTTAGCCTTAAAAAAAGGGCTGAAAAACTCGGCTTATACTCAAGTATATACAGTATCTTTTATTTGTATTGCGCCAACATATTCCGTAGCGCTGTACAGGGGAGATATACAACATACAATACTGACAACAAGCAGAACATGGAGGGCCCTGTTTTGAGCTTCAAGTCTTGTAAAAGTGCTTTTTCACAAAGCACCCCACAAGATTAGACACTCGCCACTTACAATCTAAAGGGTGAGATGACATGATTAAGCATTAATATCCTGGGAATTTTTAAACGCAAATGGACTGGAATATGAAATTTCATATCAAACTATTTCCTTTTCTTGTCTTTGCATAGATTTATGAAGATGGCAGCCTGGCAATAAAGAGTAACATTATCATGACCTGTCTCTGTCCTTACCTTCCCATTATCAGTGACTCACTGCTTACATTTTGTTACTAAATGTTTTTTTTGTTTTTTTTTAAACAAATTCAAAATTGCCAGCTTGTTTTTTCATTATGTTGACATTGTAAGTATCCTTCTAGAATCTAAAAACAGTATATTAAGAGGTAACAAAAACATATAATGTATTCTTTTTGGTGTACTTTATCATTTAAAAATTCTATTTCAGACACACTCTCATGCTAGTCTGTTTTTGCAACTGCAGATGCATGTATATCAGTATATATTTCTACCGGAGGAAGCATTTTAGATTTATTAGCTAAAATAATGTACAGTTTCACACAACAGATGTTCTGAGAATACTTTGACATGAAGAAAAGAATAACAGCAGCAAGAATAACTTAATGTCTTAAACAGGTGTATAATTTGTGATTCCAGAATACTAATCATTGCTGGCACTATTAAAAATAAGTAACAAATCTCTAACTCTAAACTTTGCTCTGGTTAAAAGAAAGTTGACAATGTAAAATACGTTATTTTCCCAGCAAATCATGTATCTCATATCTCAAGCTGACAGCTTTTCTTTTGCTGCACTGCAGTGAGATAGAACTATATTTTGCATGATGTTTTTTTTTACTTTTTTAAGTATAACAGGATAAACAAAGTGATATAACAAGGTCAAAATTGTCAAAAGTTCACTGAAGGAAAAAATAGGCACAGCATCTCACTCAAGATCTTCAGTATGCTATGTTTCTTAGTAGCCTGTCATCTCAAAATGCCTTGGGGCATTTTAGGGGCAGGTCAGGGCCAGGATCACCATCAAAGCATTACCTAAGAATATTTGTTCTCTATACCACTATGAAACAACATTCCAAGATTGCTGTAAAATTATTTATTTGCTGTAAGTTATAATAAAATGTTATGTATTTTATCACTGTATGATATTGTTAATATTTCAAAAAGTTCAATGCTTTTATTTTATGGCTATATTTTTTTGCATGCATTTATATACTGAGTTTAGAAATTAAGCTCAAATTAATGAGCTGCCACAATCAATGTTTACTAGATTTCCCTACTTATATTTATGAATGCGCTCATTTACTTTATTCATAATTAGCTTTTTAAAATAACATGCTGCTCAGATCAAAATAGAATTGACGGCATCCCGCACTGAAAACTGAGTCCAATAGTTTGGACTTGTCAACTGAGAAACACACAAAAAATGTGAGCACATGCAGCCATTAGGATTAGCTCAAATATTGGATCCCACTATAATTACATCAGCACGCAATTTCAGTAAGACTGTTGCCTCCATAGACTATTTTCTAATACAAACTAGAGTTGCTTGAAATAGTCAAAGGTCAAACAGTATATACATGAACCTATTGAATGCCTGTACAATCTTCTAGATATTAGATAACGTCATAAATATTTACTCACATTTGGTCCATTATCAAGTTTAGTTGTTCAAAGACCATTTTGAAAAAAAACATTTGACCACAATGCTCATTTAAATTACTATTTCAATCTCTTATTTCTTTATCTGAGAAAATTTTGCTTTTCAGTAATGAATAATGTCTTATATATAGGAAAGTGAAATTCCCACTCCTTTAATTATAACTAATCTTATAGCTATAAATAGTATTTCCTGACTGTAAATAGTAATACAAGGTTTTAACATTTATTGCATGCTACACACCAGAAACAAAATATCAACCTAAGCTAATTATGGATTAAAATTAAACATTATATTGTGGGGCAACATTCATATGATGGAAAACTAAGTCTCAGTATCATTCTGCTGAATTGTTGCTGTTATTCAGCCTGTCATTGGCCAGTACATATAATACTATAGAAACATTGGGCCCGATTCAAGTGCCCAATTCGTAAAATCCCTCTTAATATTGCTACATATTCGGCAAATATTACTTATTGGCACTAATAAATTCTTAAGTCAATAGAATGCGTATAAACATTTATTTAAAAAAAACAGGCAAAGCCAAATTTATGAGTTCAAGGCATTTGCAAGTAGCTAATCAAATAAGGCTAATTGTATGCATGAGTTACAGGGGTAGAACCCTTGCAGGAACTAAAACAGAGCTTATGAAAATTATACTTAAATATACAAATAAACATATTTAAACATTGTTAAAAAAACAGGAAAACTTCATGTCCTTTTAACTGCCAAGTGAGTACCTGCCATGTTTTCATTGAGTCTCCTGCTGAGTAACTCTTGAGAGACTTGTCAGTTTAGGGATAGAAGTCTGATACTTTAATAGCATTACTTCATGCTGCTCTCAACAATTAACTACAGAATAAAGTAAATTGAGAAACCATTGTTATATCATTAGTGCTTTTAAAGAAAAAAGAGTGCAAAGACTACAGCTATTCAGACAGCCTTCTCTAAACTATCCCATTCTCCTCTGCAATTTTTAAAGAGCATTGAAGTCTAGTATTTAAAATATGCTCTTTTCAATAAATTGGTTTCATAATGGCCAAACATATTTTAAAAGTAAAAACAAACTTACAAAAATAAATTCACATGTGAATGGAAATTACATTTATGTAAGCCACCATTGTGTTCTAGTTAAACTGATTTATCACCTGGGAGAGACCATTGTATGCAGGTAAGATCTGACTTAGTACCCAGGATGGAACTTTGCACAGGTAAGATTTAGCACTCTATTTGGAGTGTAAGCTTTGAAAAGTAATGGCTGACATCTTATTCTTTGACACAGGAACCTCCCCACTGCTGAAGTTATATTGAACTCCATGCATAATATAATTTTCATATCACTGATAATATGTTAAAGTCTGTATTTATTTTCTTATACTTTTTAGAACATTTTGCTCAGTATGAAATTTAGTTCTTCAAAAATGTATAATATAAATCTGAGATTTCAATTATCCTTATGCAAGATATTCATTATTTATTTCTAAATCATCTTAAAACTATGCTCAGAATCTCTACAAAATATTAATTAATTTATAATAAGAGGGTGTCCAGCAGCACATTATCATTGTACCAATATGTATGCTAGACTCTTGCTTATTTAACTTTTTTTTTAAGACTGGATTACAAGAACTATGTGGTTTTACATCTCTCATCTTTTCATAATCACATATTATAATTGTCAAACTGCGATTTGTCGTCACGCTTGCGAGCCTCGCAAAGCGAGCCATTGAGGCATGGAAGCATTCTGAGCTCGCAGGACCTATGCAATAAGCGCCGAAGGCGGTCATTGCCATGCTCGCCTCGCGAAGCAAGGCAAGCAGTTGAGGCATTGAAGCATGCGGGACTTAGGCTGAAATGAGCACCTAAGCAGCCGCGCAGCATTTAGGCTGCAATGAGCGCGGAAGGCGCTCATTACAGCCAGGGCCCCTTCACACATGCAAGCTTGGGTGGGCAAATGTGACCTCGGAAAAATACGAATTTAACAGCCGACCCGCAGAAATCGAAAAAACACAAAAAGCAAGAAATATAATTAAAAAAAATAAAAACACATTCACACACAGCACGGGGGGGGGGGGGGAGTCAGGAAGCCTGGGAGTGAGGTTGCAAGCGAATTTAAGCCTTGTTTGACGTGTTTCATCACTCAAAAATCGGCTAAGCGAGAAAAAAAATGGAGGACGAAAAACGTAAATAATTCTGAAACTGGATACGAGGCTGAGCAAAGCCAGGCACGCGGGACTTAGAAAATACACGACGGCAAAGACAGTAACACTTACACCAACAGCGCCAGGCATGCAGGACTTTGAAAATAAAACAAACAGCAGGCAGAGCGACCCACACAAACAGTCAGCAGACACACAGAAGAGAAACACACAGGGAAGGCACAAGGGGAGATGCTGGAAAGAGACACATGGCATTCCCAAGCACAAAACTTGCAGGTCAATGAACCTTGCAATGAACAGCCTGTACAGTAGGCGGGAGGAAAGATTTGCAATGAGCGCCAAAGGCCCTTGCCCATCAAAAATGGTGGTAGCTAAATTTTAAGCCTGGCAATGCTGTTTGCCACATAATGTGTGTTTGATTGTGTTAGTGCCTTGTTTTAAGTGTTACGGGGTTGATTAAAGTGTTTCTACCTTGTGATAAATGTTAGTGGCTTGGATGAAGTGTAACTGGCTTTCGTTAAGTGTTACTTCTTAGGGCTCGATTTTTCGTCCTTCAAGCTAGTTTTCCGTCCATCAGCCACATTTTCGTTGTTTTGCGTTTTTTCGGCAGCCATTTGTTTCCTCGCTTATGCAATTTTCGATCATGATAAAACAACAAATACGGCTCAAATTAACTTGTAACCTTACTCACAGGCTTCCTGGCTCTTTCCCTGTGCTGCATGTGAGTGTGTATGTAAATTTGAGGCATATTTGTTGTTTTTTTAGTTGTTTTCAGTTCCGTGGTTTGGCCGTTAAAGTCAGATTTTTGCGAGGCGCACAGTGTATGTGCGGGTTTTGGTCCTACGGGTCGTAAGTGAGGCTCGCAGTGCAATGAGCGCCTTTAGCGCTCATTGCTGCCTAATTCTCGGGTGCTTCAACTGATCGCCTTGCTTTGCGAGGCTTGCAGTGCAATGAACAACTTCGGCGTTCATTGCAGCCTAAGTCCTGCGTGCTTCAACTGCTCGCTTCACGAGGCTCGCAGTGCAATGAGCAGTTGAAGCACGTGGGACTTAGGCTGCAATGAGCGATGAAGGCGCTCATAGCACTGCAAGCCTCGCAAAGTGAGTTGAGCAGTTGAAGCACGCGAGACTTAGGCTGCAATGAGCGGCAAAGGCGTTTATTGCACTACGAGCCTCGCAAAGGGAGGCGAGCAATTGAAGCACGGGGGACTTACCACCCATAGGACTTGGGACAAAAGGCGCTCATTGCACTGCGAGGCGAGCAGTTGAAGCATGAGGGACTTCAGACCCATAGGAGTTGGGACCAAAACCCGCAAATACACTCTGCGCCTCGCAAAAATACGACTTTAAAGCGCTGAACCACAGAACACCTAAAAACACCTAAAAAAACAAGCAAATATGCCTCAATTTAACTTACACACTCACATACAGCACAGGGGGAGAACCAGGAAGCCTGTGAGTAAGGTTGCAAGTGAATTTGAGACATATTTGTCGTTTTATCATGATAAAAAAAAAAATATTCTAAGCAAGGAAAAAAATGGTTGGCGAAAAACCGCAACACAACGAAAACGAGGCAGAAGGATGGAAAACAACCCTGAAGGACGTAAAATCGAGCCCTAAGCAGTAACACTTAATGAAAGCCAGTAACACTTCCTCCAAGCCACTAACATTTAATACAAGGAAGAAACACTCAAACCAACCCAGTAACACTTAAACCAAGGCACTAACACAACCAAACACACTAACATGCATTGTGTGGCAAACAGCATTGCCAGGCTTACAATTTAATTCCCATCATTTTTGATGGGCAAGTCTCTAGTTAATAATAATCAATTGTAGTGAAAATGGGCATACACATTGTGAGTTGAGGGCCATGTACAATGTTTTATATGCTGTAATTTCCTTTAGGTTATTCAGCTGAGACAGATTCAGTGTAAATCTCAGTTAAGCCTGTAACGCCTAAATAAAACAATAGCCATTTTTTGATCATGATCAGCTCTTAGAATATTTATCTAAGGAATGTTTTGTGCTCTCTCATTTTTATTAATGTGACTTTCTATATATTATACATTAAATAACTTATTTTTATGTTATTAAAGGCTTTGAAGATTAAAGTCAGAAATGACTTGACAGAATTTTTATTACAAGATATTAAGTTGCCATGGTGACAGGAATGATAACGTTTTAAATATGAATGTGATGTGATCGACAAGACGAAATTGACTTTTTTCAAATATGGTTTAATTCCATATGAGAACACGTAAATAGAATAATATATTGTGTGTGCATATATACATTATATATCTAATTTTTCAAGATTCACTTAACACAGGATCTCTACCAGATGGCTGGAGAAAAGCAGATGTGATACCTATATTTAAGAAGGGAGTAAGAACAAATCCAGCAAATTATAGACCTGTAAGTCTCACTTCTGTAGTGGGAAAGCTTTTAGAAGGGTTAATGAGGGATAGTATACAAGAATATGTCTATTTAAACAAGATTATAAGTAGGAATCAACACGGATTTATGAGGGATAAGTTATGTCAAACAAATCTAATAAGTTTCTATGAAGAGGTTAGTAGGAACCTGGATCAAGGCAACTCAGTGGATGTAGTTGTTTTGGATTTTGCAAAGGCTTTTGATACAGTGCCACATAGGAGACTAATGAGAAAACTAAGAGATACAGGAATTGCAGTAAATATCTGCTCAATGATTGAGAGCTGGCTAAAAGACAGGAAGCAAAGGTTTGTTGTGAATGGAACATACTCCGATTGGACTTATGTGGTAAGTGGGGTTCATCAGGGTTCAGTATTAGGTCCTCTGTTTTCTAACATATTTATTAATGACTTAGAAGTAGGATTGGAAAGTATTGTCTCCATTTATGCTGCTGACACTAAGTTGTGCAGGTTAATTAAATCAGATAGTGATGTACTTTCCCACCAAAGGGATTTGCATAAATTAGAGAAATGATAGAATAAATGGCAGATGAGATTTAATATGAATAAATGTAAAGTTATTCATGTGGAAAGGAAACATGGCCATGCAATTTATATCCTTAATGGAGTAAATCTAGGGGTATCAGATATTGAAAGGGAATTGAGATTACTTGTGGACAACCACCTAGGTAACAGTGCTAAATGCCAAGCAGCATCTGCAAAGGCAAGTAAAATATTAGCATGTATTAAGAAGGATATACAGTGGATATAAAAAGTCTACACGCCCCTGTTAAAATGTCAGGTTTCTGTGCTGTAAAAAAATGAGACAAAGATAAATAATTTCAGAACTTTTTCCACCTTTAATGTGACCTATAAACTGTACAACTCAATTTAAAAACAAACTGAAATCTTTTAGGTAGAGGGAAGAAAAATATAAAAATAAAGTAATATGGTTGCATAAGTATGCACACCCTTAAACTAATACTTTGTTGAAGCACCTTTTGATTTTATTACAGCACTCAGTCTTTTTGGGTATGAGTCTATCAGCATGGCACATTTTGACTGGGCAAGATTTGCCCACTCTTCTTTGCAAAAACACTCCAAATCTGTCAGATTGCGAGGGCATCTCCTGTGCACAGCCCTCTTCAGATCACCTGGCTGGGCCATTCCAAAACTTTAATCTTCTTCTGGTGAAGCCATTCCTTTGTTGACTTGGATGTATGCTTTGGGTCGTTGTCATGCTGAAAGATAAAGTTCATCTTCATGTTCAGCTTTCTAGCAGAAGCCTGAAGGTTTTGTGCCAATATTGACTGGTATTTGGAACTGTTCATAATTCCCTCTATCTTAACTAAGGCCCCAGTTCGAGCTGAAGAAAAACAGCCCCAAAGCATGATGCTGCCACCACCATGCTTCACTTTGGGTATGGTGTTCTTTTGGGGATGTGCAGTGTTGTTTTTGCGCCAAACATATCTTTTGGAATTATGGCCAAAAAGTTCAACCTTGGTTTCATCAGACCATAACACCTTTTCCCACATGCTTTTGGGAGACTTCAGATGTGTTTTTGCAAAATGTAGCCTGGCTTGGATGTTTTTCTTTGTAAGAAAAGGCTTTCGTCTTTCCACTCTACCCCATAGCCCAGACATATGAAGAATACGGGAGATTGTTGTCACATGTACCACACAGCCAGTACTTGCCAGATATTCCTGCAGCTCCTTTAATGTTGCTGTAAGCCTCTTGGTAGCCTCTCAGACCAGTTTTCTTCTTGTCTTTTCATCAATTTTGGAGCGAGCTCCAGTTCTTGGTAATGTCACTATTGTGTCATATTTTTCTCCACTGTGTTCCATGGTAAATCTAATGCCTTGGAAATTCTTTTGTACCCTTCTCCTGACTGATACCTTTTAACAATGAGATCCCTCTGATGCTTTGGAAGCTCTCTGTGGACCATTGCTTTTGCTGTGGGATGCGACTAAGAAAATTTCAGGAAAGACCAACTAGAGCAACTGAACTTTATTTGGGGTTAATCAGAGGCACTTTAAATGATGGCAGGTGTATGCTGACTCCTATTTAACACGATTTGGAATGTGATTGCTTAATTGTGAACACAGCTACATCCCCAGTTATAAGAGGGTGTGCAGACTTATGCATTCGCATTATTTTCCTTTTTTTTTTTTCTTCCGTCCACCAAAAATATTTCAGTTTGTTTTTCAATTGAGTTGTACAGTTTATAGGTCACATTAAAGGTGGAAAAAGTTCTGAAATGATTTATCTTTGTCTAATTTTTTTACAGCAAAGAAACTTGACATTTTAACAGGGGTGTGTAGACTTTTTCTATCCACTATATATATATATATATATATATATATATATATATATATATATATATATATATATATCTCAATGAGTAAAGGCAAGCAATTTAAGTTTAAACATCTTACTAATTGTAGGACAGAATATGTGGTCTATGCCATCACATATGTATGCCAAAAACAATACATAGGTCGCACGAAAACACAGTTGAAACAGAGATTCTACAAACATCTAGCCAACATTACAAAAAATAACCTTACAAATGGCTTTTCTTCACACATCATTGAGTGTCATGAGGGAAAAAATGAAGGTATTGTGATTCAAGTGATCGATATAGTCAAAACCACAGCAAGAAGAGGAGATCGCCTAATGAAATTGAGACAAAAGGAGACGAAATTAGTCTATAGGCTAGGTACAGTGGAACCCAAGGGACTAAATAGAGAAATAGAGCTTGCAGCATTTAGATAACCGCTTGAGACACATACCCTGCTAGGAAGTAGAAAGAATACACAGATAGGTAGGAAGGCCCCACTTCCAGTTCACATCTGGGATATATTGCTTTTCAGGTCACTAGTGTATCTCTCCCCTCTTTAGTATGTATTCCCATAGGGTAGCCTTTTTACTTTGATTTTTTTCCCCATCATACAACCCCTAATCCGCACACTAATATTATTAATCTATTCCCTTTAGTCAAGACCCTTTGCACTACCTGGTCTCATTAGCCTCCCTATTAGGGCTCCTCTATTATAGTGGTCACATTCTACTTAGTGTGTCTGATTTACCAGTCAATGTCTATCAATTTAATTTTTATTTTTCATTTTTATTATTTTCATTATTATTATCATTTTTATATATATATGATATATACTAGCGACTTGCCCGTCAAAAAATGACGGTTAATAAAATTTGAAGCCATGGCAATGCTGTTTGGCACACCATGTTAAGTTTTTTGAGTGTTATGTGAGTGGTTCACGAGCATTTGCCATCCTTTGTAATAGTGTATTTTCTACCTCGTACGTTCATGGGTGAAAGGTCCACGTGGTTGGCGGTGTTTTGCTCGGTCCAGGGTCGTGTAGCCTCGTTTTCATTTTGTTGGGTCCGCCATTTATTTTCTCGCTTAGATGAATTTCGAGATCCGAAACTCAGCAAAATCAACTTAAATTTGTGTTAAATTTGTCCTGGCTGTTCCCCCGTGCTCTTTGTTATGTTTTTGTTGTTTTTTTTGGTTATTTTTTGTGTGTTTCTTGTGTTTTGCTTTGCGTGGTTCACCCGTTACCTTTGTAATTTTCCTATTGCGTATTTTTTTTTCTAAGTCCTGTGTCTCGTATTTTTTTTTTCTAAATCCTGCGTTTGTCAAGTGCTTGCAGCCTAAGTTTCCTAACTGTTTGGAGGATAAGTCCTGCGACTCATTGCCTCCACTGCTCGCCTCGCTTTGCAGTGCTCGCAGGCAATGAGCGCATTCGGCGCTCATCGCCCAAGTGCTGCAAGTTTTAGTGGCTTAACGGCTTGCCTCGTTCATCGCCTAAGTGCTGAAAGTTAATAGCTTGCCTGGAGCCTTCAGCGCTTATCGCCCAAGTGCTGCAAGTTTTAGTGTCTTTTGAATGTCTAAAACAAGTTAAAAAACCTGCTTCCAGCTCAGAATTCAGAGAGAAACAATTATTACATTGCATTCTGGGAAGCTGAGCTGGGACATGCAAATGTGTCAACAAATGCCTCACTCTTCAATCCAAAGCCATTTTCAAATATGGCTTCCTTTACGCTTATGACTGCTGTATTACACATCTTTAATGCAAAGCCAAGGCTGGATTTTAGACAAGCTGAGAATCCTATACATATACAGCTGTTTCAAGCTTACTGACTATCATCAGCATGGAGCAGAATCTCAGCTTGTGTAGGTAGTTCACCACAACAATCATTTAATATATGGTGGGCAAAAGAGCGATAGAAGCCCTCCACCGTACAGTAGTACAGTAAATAAATAGTACATCTGTGTTCACATTTGAATGTCTAAAGCAAGTTAAAAAAACTGCTATATTAAGAAATGAAAATAAATCTGGGAGTTAGTGTATATATATATATATATATATATATATATACAAGTGAGCTAAAAGAGGTTACTCTCAGAGTAGCTTATCATGGCTATAGAACTAACCTATTAAGGTTAGTTCGTTCTCTGATGAGCACCTCTGACTTTGTTATGTTGTATATGCAAATTACCTTTAGGGTTTAGTCTCCCTAAAGGTAATAGGGGACTCCAGACGTGGACCCCTTGCTCACTGTGCCTTAGGGAGTTCAGCTGCACCTCACTGACGAGGCCCATAAAGGCCGAAACGTGTCTGGGGTTTGCTGTTTCTCCTGTTCAGGGTAGAATTGCCTGGTATTTCGGGGCTGGTTCACTCTTTTGAGTTGGACCAGACTGATATACTACAGGATATTTCTCCCTGTGAAGGGCACAAGTGAGCTAAAAGAGGTTACTCTCAGAGTAGCTTATCATGGCTATAGAACTAACCTATTAAGGTTAGTTCGTTCTCTGATGAGCACCTCTGACTTTGTTATGTTGTATATGCAAATTACCTTTAGGGTTTAGTCTCCCTAAAGGTAATAGGGGACTCCAGACGTGGACCCCTTGCTCACTGTGCCTTAGGGAGTTCAGCTGCACCTCACTGACGAGGCCCATAAAGGCCGAAACGTGTCTGGGGTTTGCTGTTTCTCCTGTTCAGAGTAGAATTGCCTGGTATTTCGGGGCTGGTTCACTCTTTTGAGTTGGATCAGACTGATATACTACAGGATATTTCTCCCTGTGAATGGCACAAGTGAGCTAAAAGAGGTTACTCTCAGAGTAGCTTATCATGGCTATAGAACTAACCTATTAAGGTTAGTTCGTTCTCTGATGAGAACCTCTGACTTTGTTATGTTGTATATTTATATATATATATATATAAAAAAATATAAATATATATATATATATATGTAGCAAGTTTGTAAAGACTGCAAATATTTAAAAAATATTAAACCATATATATCATAAATCTCCAACCAGAATGAATACATTTAGGAAATGCTTATATTGTACAGTTGCCAGAAAATACACACAGAGCTTCCTCTTTTATTGACAATGGGCCTCATTCTCATGCGATTTGGACAATTGAATAGGGCTCTATATAAGCACACAGCATTTTTTTTTTTACAGAAGTTTTTAGTTAGTGAAGAACACACGCACATCAAAACATCAAAAATCCAACAAATACATAAAAATCTTACCTACAGCAAGAGGGAGCATCCAGGACCTCGAAAACTAAAGTTACACCTCAATTTAACTGAAATTAAAGCAGTTTAGACACTAAAAAATTCTCTAAGCGAGAGAAAAAATGGCAACCCACGCAACCCCAAGAACATTACAAACACAACAAATATAAACAACAAACACATAAAAAGGTTACTCACAGCAAGGGGGGCACCGAGGACCTCTGCAAGTGAAGTTACACCTCCATTTAAGCACAAATTTTGGAGTTTAGAGACCCGAAATTCACCTAAGCGAGAGAAAAAATCGCCGCCGAACAAACAAAAACGAGGCTAAAGGTCCCTAAACACGCAAAACACTACCATAAACACGCAAAACACCACCAAACACCTACGGATATTCCGAAAAAGCCCACCAAACAGCTACGGATATTCCGAAAAACTCGCACGACATAGAAAACTAATATTACGAAAAACTTGCACGACATAGAAAACGAACAACGCTACATCAGCCACATTATATACACCAAACACCCTTAGCTCACTTTTTCATTGCCCTCATTTTTTGACGGGCAATTCGCTAGTATATTATATTAGGGAGAATTCTGTTTATGATAAATCCAAACATCAATAAATTGACACATGTCATAATGCCAAACCAAGCAACCTGAATTGAATGCCCTCTTGAATAGTTCCTCATTGGAAGATACAGCTAGTCTTTGCCCCAAATCTGGAAAATGACCTAACTGCCAACTATTCAAGGAAACCCGTTTGGGTCAGCTATCACTTCGAAATTCGAATCTAATACAAATTCAAATCTGATAATAGCAAATGTTGAGTGTATAGTTGGGAGACACCTACTGGATACCAATATCTAATTAAAATTCCAGTGTGATTGTATGGGTTATAAACAATAAAACTCTCTCTGCGAACCAAAAACTTTATCGTTTATATGCTAAATGCTTCATAAAGTGGGCATGGTAACATATAAACCACACTTTGTTTACTAAGTGCTTACAGATGTTCCTTAATAAATCACAGAGTAGGTTCAGCTGTGTAATTGTTCTCATTTTAGTAGAAGCCCTGAATTGTTAAAAATAAATAACTATTTTATTTAATTAATGTTAAGCATCTGTTAGGTAAGTGTTGTTTCTGAATTGTTATCAAAAATCTTATGTTAACATTATTAGAAATGATATGTATCACTGTAATAAAAATGCAATAATTCATCATAAATGCCATGACAGTGATTATTGTGAGATGTTTTTCTTACATTAATATATTGTACAGTGATCCAGCAATACATGTATGCTAATAAATTCAGTAAATCTTCTCTATACTATTTATGCTTTTTTATAGAAATGCTAAGAAAATGTGCAATTATATGTAAAAACATTGACATTTTCATGCAAAAAAATAACATTTAAAAGCTGCTCTATACAATTCTGTTTTTATTTAAATTACTTTTATTGAAATACAAGGAAAGTACGCAAAATCTAATAATACGTTGCACCTTTTTTTTACAGAATATCGCTATAGTAAACTTCTCCATGTATCTTAAACCTTTTCTTTCCTTTCCTTTTTTTATATCCGTTTCTTCATTTCTTAAATTTTTTTAACCATTAAGGCTAAATACCACATAAAAACAAAATAATAATAATACATAAGGAAAAAGAAGGGGTAGTAGGAAAGGGGAGTATGATATTTTGTGTACACTCTCTATAATGCAGGTTGGGCATTTTATCTTTCTCTTTTTTCAGTTCCAGCCTAATTTTAGCGTCCATATGTCCTAGCAGATTCCCCATTTTTTTATATTTTGCAGCTGAAATTGTATTTATTGTGTATATGTATTGTCATTTTCTCTTAATTTTTTCAAATATGGAAATGTTTGTTTTCTAGATTTTTGCTAAGACACTTCTGGAAGAAAATCTGATTTGTTAGGAACTGTAATTCCTTTGGGAGTTTTAGAATGGGAAGTCCTAGTAATGCTGCTTCTGTTTTTTGGGGTATATCAAATCTCCACAGTTTTTATAAGTAATTTTCTTCCCAGTGATTTTAGGGCATGTCTCTAAAACATTTCCCATCCAGGGATGTATTTGATATTTGTAGTCTTGCTGGAGTGAGATACCATCTTAAAAGAGTTTTAAAGGCATTCTCTCTTAGAACTATATTGAGAGTTTTTAAAATTGTTAGCACAATGGGCTAACAATTTTAAAAACTCTCTAAATATAGTGCTTAGAGAGAATGCCTTTAAAACTCTTTTAAGATGGTATCTCACTCCAGCAAGACTACAAATATCAAATTCAGTTATTTTTCCCAGGTTTTTTTGTAGGTCAATTTCGCTGTTGTCACCTGGTCAAATTGAAAATTATATAGAATGGAGATATTTTTCTTTCCATTGGAGTTGTAGATGCAGCATTTCTCGAAAGGTGTTTTCCTGGCTGGAAACACATACATGGTTTGTTGCCCGTTAGGACTTAAGTCATGTTTATATTTATTTAGACTGAGAGTTTTTTATCACTTGTGGCTTCCTTTTTGGAGTTGCCATAGTTGAGTGAGCCAAGATCCCTTCTCTTCCAAGATCCCTTCCCTTATCATATACATGTTGTGAATTAGGCTTAGCCAGAGCGCAAGTTGTGTTAAGGTGTTTTGTTCTTTGAGCAAATAACTAAATTTCTCCCCATCTAGGATATGTTTCTTTGGTGAACCATTTAGACAGTTGTGCAAGTCTGGTTGCTTTGTAGTATGCTAGCAGTTCAGCTGTTGCTAGACTGCCTCTATTTTTTGAGGCTATCATAATTGCTTTATTTACCCTTGGGTTTTTGTGGTTCCAAAATAAAGCTGAGGATTGATCCTTATAGCTTGAGTATATCTTTCTTTTGTTTGCTGTCAGAATTTTTCAGAAGAGATACATCAGTTTGGGGAGTGTGTTCATCTTTAGAGCATGTATTCTGCCTAACCAGGAGTCTTTGTGGGAAGACCAGTCATTCAGGTCTGTAAATACATTTGTAAAAGTATTTGGATAATCTGCACTATAGATTAGATTGGTTTGTTTGGGTATATAGATGCCAAGATTTTATATGGTGTTGTGACCATTTGAAGGAGAAGTTCAGAAATAAAAAAAAATTCTGTTTGCTTTGGGAGTGATATATTTAGGGCTTCTAAACAAAAAAAGTAAAGGTGCTCATTTGAGAACGAAAAATACCTCAGTGGGCCTTTTCTACAGGTCTAGTTACCTACTCAGAGAGCAACATCTTTTAGCTCACTTGTGCCCTTCACAGGGAGAAATATCCTGTAGCATATCAGTTGGGTCTCAGAGTGACCCAGCCCCGAAATACCAGGTAATTCTCCCTGAGAGAAACAGCAAACGACAGATGTGTTTCGGCCTCTATGGGCCTCATCAGTGAGGTGCAGCTGTAGTCCCTAGGGCACATATTTAGGGCTTCATTTTTATCTGTGTTCACCTTAAAGCCAGAGAGTTTCCACATTTCTCCAAAAAATGTAGAATACTAGCGACATGCTCGTCAAAAATGACGGGGCAATAACATTTGAAGCCATGGGAATGCTCATCGCATGCCTCACTATGATCGCCTTTGGTGCTCATAGCGAGCCTCAAGACCTTTGACTCTCGTTGCGAGGCTTGCGCTGAGCGCCTTCGGCGTTCATCGCATGCCTCGCAATGAGTGCCTTAATGTGGAACGCGTCTCGTGAGCATTTTCTTTGCATTTCCTTTGCAGTGTTTTGCGCAGTCCTGAGTCGTGTAGCCTCATTTGAATTTTTTTCGTCTGACATTTTTTTCCTTGCTTATGCGATTTTCGTGTGGCGAAAATCGTCTAAATCGAGTTAAATTCACATTCCACCTCACTCACAGACGTTTTTTTGGTATGGCCGCTAATCTTGTACATTTTTGCATCTCGTATCTTTTTTTTTTGCATCTTTTTTTTTCAAAGTCCCACGTGTCGTATTTCAACGGCTCGCCTCGCTTGGCGAGGCTCGCAGCGGCTAAGTGCTACGGTTTAACGGCTCGTTTCGTGAGGCTCGCAGAGATGAGTGCCTTTGGTGCTCATCGGCGAAGTGCTATGGTTTGACGACTCACCTCACTTCGCGAGGCTCGCAAGCGATGAGGGCCTGCAATGCTCATCGCCTAAGTCATACACACCTCGCAAAGCGTGACAACGTCTCGCAGTTTGACATATGTGATTAAGAAGGTTGCTTTGTGATTGTCAGCAAGATCTTGTCTGCAAAATGACATTTAACATTTAGGCATTCTCTTATAGTTATAGCTAAATGTACTATGCATAGAGCAAAGATCAGATGAGATAAGGGACAACCTTGTCTTATCCCTCTAGAGATCCTAAATATATAAGAGTGAAAGCCTTGGTAGAAAATATATGCTTTTGGAACAGAGTAAAGTGTCATAATGCTTTTTAAGAAATTATTACCATGGCCAAATTTGTGCAAAGTTTCATACATATCCAATCTATCCAATTAAAAGCCTTCTCCGCATCTAGAGATAGTAGCAACAAAGGAATCCTTTTTTTTGGAAGCAATATCTATGAGGTTAAAGGTTCTTCTAGTGTTGTATGGGGCTTCTCTGCCTGGAATAAAGCCAATTTGATCCGGATGGATCATATGGGGGAGTAAATGTGTTAATCTATTTGCCACAATATTTTATCTAATTTGATATCATTGTTTATTAATGAAAGGGGCATGTAACTTTGGCATTGGGTAGATTATTTACCCTCCTTATGTATCACAATCATTTTAGTTTCTAGGAATTCTACTTTTATTGATTTACAGTACCTAGCATAAATTTGATAAATAAAGTTTTGAGATGGGGTAAAAGGATATCCATAAATTGTTTGTAATAATAATTTGTAAAGCTATCTGGGCCAGGAGCTTTTTGAGCTTTGGCAACTTTTATTGCTGTTTTAATTTCTGTAATTGTTATAGGGGCAATAAGAGAATCTAATATGTATTTATCTATTTGAGGGAAATTGATTTCTGATAGAAATGTATTTATTTGTGCCTTATGGCCAGTCAAGCCAGATTAGAATTTTGCTGAGTGTAATTATACATACAATTTCACCAAAACCTCCATAATCTCCTTTGGTATGTGTATAAATGTATCCTCTTTTCTTTTTAATTTAGGGGTGAATGTGTCTGCTCTTTGTTGAAGTTGTTTAGCTAGCTTTGAGTCTGGCTTGTTAGAAAACACAAAATGTTTTTGATTATGTGCGTTGCATTATTGTTATAATCTTCCTCCATAGAATCATGTTAAGTTTGTGTTTATGTTTAAGAAAGTCATCATAGATCTTAGGAGATCGTTGAGAGGTGAAAGATTTTTGCTGATTTTACATTTTTGAGCTGACATTTTTTTAAGGATGCCACGCCCAGGAAGTGGTTAGACAGTTAACTAAGGGCGGAGTTAACTGAGGGCTGTGTCATGTAAGCTGCATAAACTTAAACAGATCAGTGCAAGTTGATCACTAGAGGCCATACAAATTTGGTATGATTTCTTTAAAGACTTTGAAAATTTGACCAGCTTTGCCTCTAACTGGTGGGGGCTAAGATTTGAACAAAAGCTTTCTATGTCTGGTTTGCATAGTGGAGAAATGCTAACCAGTGCATAATCTGCTTGGAACTGCGCAGATCTTCTGGACAGGAGTTTGCACCGGAGATGGTGTTTTGATGGTGGTGTGGATGGAACAAGCAGCATTGAAGATTTGTAGCATGTGAAACATGTGGTTTGCCACTACACAGTGCACCTCTGTAGCTGGAACCACAGGCTTTGAAGAATCTGATTAGGATCTGGGAAGGAGCTTCACTGTGCAGTGTGCGTAACAGATTTTCAGCGTGATATGAGAAACGGATTCTTAAGACCAAGGTAGCGGGCCACAAATGTGAAAATCTGTGAGGCTGTTTTTGTTCCTACACAAGTAATAGCTGCATATTATTATACCTTCACCAAGTTGGTGGAGTGCACAAGCTACTTATTGACTTTTTTCAAGAGTGGATTTAAGCTCTGCCTGAGTAATCGAAATATAATCAAATGCATTACATGGCCTGGAAACATGCATAGAAATAAAAACATGGAAAGCAACACAGACATCAGTAAAGTAAAGAAAATCCTTCTGGTACTGCATAGCAGTACTTGTTTTGTTCAAGTATAAGAACTTAAAACCTATATTAAGATAATTGACTCTTTGCGATACTTTCTACTCTTTGTGAAGCTTCATTAGATAATTAATGGCTATTTGTTAAATTTTTACCCTTGACTAGAAGTTGTTTGTTTTAAAATCTTGTTTAGGTTAATTTTCTCAATTTGACTTTAATGATTGGTATAGGGCTATAACAGTGATCACATATATAGTTGTGGATCTTTGCGATGTTCGTAACGTTTGCGGTGTTGCTAACGCACTCGCGTTGAAGCATGCAGAACTTAGGCTGCGAGCCTCACAAAACGAGCAGTTGAACCACCAACTTATAGTCATCACTATTCACAGTTTGCAGCTGTCTCTCTATTTCACACTGACACACAATTTGCTGCCTCTGGCTGTTTATTAACAGACTCACACATGGTCATGAAGTAAAACACAGCAAATTAGAAGGATTATTTAAACTATGTTACATTAAAATAATTGTTCTTATATTTCTCACATATTATATTACGTTAAATTATTATTAATCGTAAAATCAATAATTGATTTAATTAAAATTACCCAAAAATGTAAAATACTACATTTTAGGACCATGTACTAATGCTCACTTAACTCTTTATGGTTTATTCTAAATACATAGATAGATAAGAGGTAAACACTTAGTAATCATTAATTTAGTCAGTGATTTCTTACAAAAAAAATATATACATACAGTATATATGTTAGCCTAACGTAATTTAACATATTGTAAGCATAGTCATTCATTACTTCATTAAATTAGTATACTATATACTTATAATCTTCTTTCATACTTTGCTGGTGTCTGTCAAATTAACTCGGACAAAGAAGATTGCTGCAGTGACGGTTTCTGGACAGGGACGTACCTTATAACTAGCAGGTACATTATATTTCATTTGCGTACACCATACATTTATAAGTGCAGATATTATTTATTTTAGCAATCAATTAATCAAAAAATTGTACAAATCACTGCGCTCCTTCTTCCCTCCCCTGTGTCTCTTGGTCCACCTTCCCTTTTGTTTCTTCCCTACTCTCACTACTCTGTGTCTCTTTCCACCCCTCTCCCTCCTCTGTGTCTCTTGTCTCCCTTCTATACCCCCCACACCTCTCCCTGCCCCGTGTATCTTCCATCCCCTACTCTGTATCTCTCCCCCCTCTCCTGTCTTTTCCCCACCTCCATACTCTGTGTCTTCCCCCCCACTTTACCTTCTTTGTGTCTCTACCCACCCATCTCCCTCCACTATGTCTCTTTGCCCCATTCTCTCCCTCCCCTGTATTTATTCACCACTTCCTCCCCTTAATCTCTTCCCCCTCCTCCCCCTCCTCTCCCTCCTCTGTGTCTCTTCCACGCCCTTTCCCCTCCTTTGTTTTTACCTACTCCTGTACCCCCCACCTGTGTGTCTCCAACCCCCCCCCCCCCCACTCCTCCGGCAGGTGGTCCTGTACAAAGCACTCTCTATATTACATTGTAGTCTCTAGATTACAAGGCTATAAGTACCCCACCAGGCAATTAAAATTAACCCGATCACCCATGTGCACCTAAATTAACCCTATAAATCATGGGCTCCATGAGCCCTTAATTAACCCTGTCACTCACGGGACTCAATACAGACCCCCATAAGCCCTTAATTAACCCAAGAACCCATGGGGCTCTATACAGAGCCCCATGAGCACTTAATTATCTCTATAACTTATGGGGCTCTATACAGAGCCCCATGAGACTTTATATTACCCCCCTCAGTCCAATAGGATACTATATAGATAAGCCCTTTATGAATCCTATCACTCATGGGGCTCTATACCGAGCCCCGTGAGCCCTTAATTAACCCTGTTACTCATGGGGCTCAATACAGACCACTATAAGCCCTTAATTAACCCAAGAACCCATGGGGCTGTATACAGAGCCACATGAGCACTTAAATTAACCCTATAACTCATGGTTCTCTATACAGAGCCCCATGAGCACTTAATTAACTCTATAACTCATGGGGCTCTATACAGAGCCCCATGAGACTATAATTACCCCCATCAGTCCAATAGGGGTCTATATAGACCCTATAGGACACTATTAACCCCTAGGTTAACCATCCAGGACCCTCATGTCAAAGTCTCAGCACTACACTACACTATTAACCCTAGCTATACCCCATTAACCCATACTAAACTCTGTCTAACCCTAACTGGGCCTATCTAACCCTTACTGGGCAAATATAACCTAATTGTGCCTATGTAAATCTATCTGGACCTAATAACCCTAAATGGACCTATTTAACCCCATTTAGCGCTTTTTAATCCCATAAAATAAAAAAAACCTAAGGTACACAAAACATAAAAGGACATTACAACCCCCCCCCCCTCACTGCATAACCCACCCACCCCTACATAAAATTAAAATAAATAATTACACACCTGCAAAGAAAAAGGCATACAAAAATATTAATATAAAAAAAACATTGAAGCCAGGCCAATTGTCTCATAAGAGGAAACAAATAAGTCCTTCCTGACCCTATATACTGGCAATCGGATTTCTTCCTGGATCAATACTACCTCTCTAATTAACCAGGATAACCCGGAATGCCCTTTTTGGTTTAAAAATATATCCAATCCCTTTTTAAAGTTATTTATTGAATGTGCTGTGACCACCTCCCTTGGTAGAGAATTCCACAGATTAACCACCCTTAATGTGAAGAACCCTTGTCTTTCTTTAAGGTGGAATCTTTTTACTTCTAATCTAAAAGGATGTCCTCTTGTCATTTTAAAACCTCTTGGCGCAAAAAGCTCCCTTGACAAATTTTTATACTGACCCTGGATGTATTTATATAGGGTAATCATATCCCCTCTTAGATGCCTTTTTTCTAGAGAAAATAAGTATAATTTGGTTTGTCTTTCTTAATAACTTAGCCCCTCCATTCCCCTTATTATTTTTGTAGCCCTTCTCTGTACATTTTCCAGTTCTAAAATGTCCTTTTTATGAACTGGTGCCCAAAACTGTGCCCCATATTCCAAATGAGGGCGTACTAGGGATTTGTATAGTGGTAGAATTATATCTGCCTCCTTTGCTTCTATACCCTTCTTAATACATGCTAATAGTGTATTTGCCTTTGCAGCTGCTGCTTGGCATTGAGCACTCCCAAATCCCTTTCAATATCAGATACTCCTAAATTTGCATCATTAAGTTTATAGATTGCATGGTTATTTTTCCTTCCCAGATGCATAACCTTACATTTATTCATATTAAATCTCATCTGCCTTTTAATTGCCCATTTCTCTAATTTATGCAAATCTCTTTGGAGGGAAAGTACATAATTTTCTGATTTAATTACCTTGCACAACTTCGTGTCATCAGCAAAAATGGAGACACTACTTTCCAATCCTACTTCTAAGTCGTTAATAAATATGTTAAAAAGGAGAGGACATAATACTGAGCCCTGAGGAACCCCACTTACCACAGTAGTCCAATCTGAGTATGTTCCATTTACAACCCTTTGCTTCCTGTCTTTTAGCCAGCTCTCAATCCATGTGCATATATTTACTGCAATTTCTGTATCTCTTAGTTTGCTCATTAGTCTCCCAAGTGGCACTGTATCAAAAGCCTTTGCAAAATCCAAAACAGTTACATCCACTGAGTTGCCTTGATCCAGGTTCCTACTAACCTCCTCATTGAAACTAATTAGGTTTGTTTGGCACAACCTACCCCTCATAAATCTATGTTGGCTCCTACTTATAATGCTGTCTGAATAGACATTTTCTTGTATATTATCCCTTATTAACCCTTTTAAAAGCTTTCCCACTACAGAAGTGAGGCTTACAGGTCTATAATTCCCCGGATTTGCTCCTGCCTCTTCTTAAATATAGGTATCACCTCCGCTTTTCTCCAGTCATCTGGTAGTGACCCAGTGTTGAGTGAATGTTTATATTTTATTTATTTGTTGTGTTTGATGTATGTGTTATACTAATGTGATGTATCTTATTTCCAGGGGCCGAGCCGGAAAACAGAAGAAGATGGACGGGGTCATGCTGGAAAGGTAAGTTTATTACTGTATTTGTACTATTTATTTATTCTATGTATTGTTTAATTTTTTAATAATCTGATTTTTCTTTTTTTCCTAGGATGTGCAATCAGAAGTGACATCTGCAAAGGTAAGTAGTTTTATTTATTCTATTTTAGCTTAGATTTAGGGGGTATTGTATAGATAGGGGATGATGTTTAGATTAGGGGTTAAGTATAGTTAGGGGATAATGTCTAGATAGGGGGCTCGGTATAGATAGGGGGTGATTTCTAGATAGGGGGAAATATAATGTATTTATTACTGTAATGTTTTCGTGCTGATCGGGGACTCCCGCTGCAAGGGGTTAATGTGGGGGTGGGGCTGCAGGGGTCTCGATGGACCCCTGCAGGAATGGGTTAATGTGGGGACACTTTGGGCTTTAATTTTAGGTGCCACAGCCGGAATAGGCTAATAGTGTGCCGCGGGCCCTTTAAGGAGCCGCAGCAGGGAATTTGAATATTTTAAATGCAGCGGGGGCCTGATCAATGCCGATGGGGACCCCCAGCATAGAGGGGGTTTAATTTTAGGTGCCGGGGGGTAGTTGGAGTACCCCCCATGGCAGGGCTTCTATGTAAGACTGCCGCGGAGGTCATGTTCAGGACCTCCGCTGCAATTGATGAGGTGGGGAAGCCTACAAGATCATCTCGCAGGCTGTCACTCCTTATGTACATTTTCTCTGTGTTGACACAGACTCACACAATGCTCGCAGCAGAGCTAATTTTATAGCGTAACTTTTAAAAATTTGCAGCACGTACAAACCTTGTATCTACGAGGCTGGAATTTAAAAAGGCTGTCAGACTGTATTGGTCTGTCCCTTGTAAATGGGAAGGTTGCTCAGGACAGGTCAGAATAGGAACTCCCCTAATTTATGATAGAGCAACAGGATATTTGTTTTTTGTTTGAGTGTTGTAAGTATGCCTGTATTGTGTATTTGGTTATGGGTATTTGTTTTAATTTTGCCTTTTGGGATATGGGTTGGAGAAAAGGTAAAGAGCATGCACTGAGTTTTGGGTAATAAATGTCTTTGGAAATAATGAGTTTTAACATAAAAGGGTTGAATTCACCTGTTAAAAGAAACACTATATTTAGAAAATTGAATAATGAAAAAACTGATATAGCATGTCTGCAATAGACTCATTGAGAACAAAATAAAATATACATGTTCAGTGAAAATGTATTCAATATCAAATATAATTGAACTTTTTTAAAAAAAAGTAGAGGAGTGTCAATATTTTTGAATAAAAATAAAGCTATTAAGGTAGAATTCGCCAAAATAGACACAGAAAGTAGATATGTCTTGTTGGTAGAAGTTATTAATAACGAGAAATTTACTATTTTAAATGTATATTCCCTAATTACAAACAAAACAATTTTTTGAATCAAATGTTTGATGTTTATCATTATCTGTTGTGATTTTAATATGACGATAGATCCAGAAAAGAATAGAAATGCAATAAGGGTAATTTCATTTTTTAGTAGCGTTAAGAAAACATCTGAATTTTCTAAAATTGTAGTGAATAACAACCTTTATGATGCATGGAGAGTGTTCCATCCTGAACAAAGGGACTACACATATTACTCACCTATCCCCAAGGCATACTCTAGGATTGACTACTATTTGGTGGATGTTATACTGTTGATAGGATTTTGAAAGTAGCCATAGCCCCAATAGTAATCTCTGATCATGCAAGTATCACTTTGATAAATTAACTAACGAACTAAGTATAAGACCACAATGGAATTTTGATATGTCATTGATACACGAAGAATTATAGAAAGTAGCATTAACAGATGAAATTAAGAATGTTTTTGATTTGAATGAACATTCTGTGTAATCTAAAAGAGTTCTATGGAATGCACAAAAAGCATTTAGCAGAGGGATTCTTATTAAGTGAAAATCGTTCAATAAAAAACAAAGAGATCTTCCACTGAGAAAGCTATATATTCAACTAAGCAATTTGTAAAAAATAAATAAATTAAAACCAAATGAAAATACAATGACAGAAATTAGATCATTTCAATCACAGATAAAAAAAAAAAATTAATATCTTGCAGATAAATCAACAGAAATTGTATCATTTTGACAATAAAGTAAGTAAATTGTTAGCTAATAAAGTGAATAAAAAAAAAACTCAAAGGAAAATAATAGAATCTTTACGCTATAAAAATAATCTTTTGACCACACATTATGATATTGTGAAAGCCTTTGCCAAATTCTACCAAAAATGTTGTATTTGTCAGAAGACCCAGACTTTAGAAAACCATCTAAAAATGAAATCCAAATCTTTTTAAAACTGGTTAATTACAGGTAGTGAATTTGATATTTTAAATAGACCAATTACACCAGAATAAGTTTCTATAGCAATAAGAAGTCTTAAAGCATTTGCGGCCCCAGGCCCTAATGTTTTTAGTAACTCCTTCTATCAGATCTGTCAACCAGTATTGGTCAATAATTTGAGAGATTTATTTCATGAAATTAAAGATGAGGGGAAAATGCCTCAGGAAATGTTAATAGCAAATATAATTACCATTCAAAAAAAGGATGACTTACAGGACTGTAGTAGTTATAGACCCATCTCTTTATTAATTACTGACATGAAATTATATTCTAAAATCTTATCCTTGAGTCTTAGAAATATTATACCAAAGTTAATTTCAATAGAACAAATGGGATTTACACCTGGAAGGAAAGGATCTGACAACATTAGGAAGCTAATGAATCTGGTGGCACATAGGAAGGCAAAACATATTATATACAGTGGATACTACACACCCCTGTAAAAATGTCAGGTTTCTGTGCTGTAAAAAAATGAGACAAAGATAAATCATTTCAGAACCTTTTCCACCTTTAATGTGACATATAAACTGTACAACTCAATTGAAAAACAAACTGAAATCTTTTAGGTGGAGGGAAGAAAAAAAATAAAAGTAAACAAGAATAATGTGTTTGCATAAATCTGCACACCTTCTTATAACTGGGGATGTAGCTGTGTTCAGAATTAAGCAATCACATTCCAAATCAAGTTAAATAGGAGTCAGCATACACCTGCCATCATTTAAAGTGCCTCTGATTAATCCCAAATAAAGTTCAGCTGCTCTAGTTGGTCTTTCCTGAAATTTTCTTAGTCGCATGCCACAGCAAAAGCCATGGTCCACAGAGAGCTTCCAAAGCATCAGAGGGATCTTATTGTTAAAAGGTATCAGTCAGGAGAAGGGTACAAAAGAATTCCAAGACATTAGATATACCATGGAACACAATGAAGACAGTCATCATCAAGTGGAAAAAATATGGCACAACAGTGACATTACCAAGAACTGGAGCTCCCACCAAAATTGATGAAAAGATGAGAAGAAAACTGGTCTGGGAGGCTACCAAGAGGCCTACAGCAACATTAAAGGAGCTGCAGGAATATCTTGCAAGTACTGGCTGTGTGGTACATGTGACAACAATCTCCCGTATTCTTCATATGTCTGGGCTATGGGGTAGAGTGGCAAGACGAAAGCCTTTTCTTACAAAGAAAAACATCCAAGCCAGGCTACATTTTGCAAAAACACATCTGAAGTCTCCCAAAAGCATGTGGGAAAATGTGTTATGGTCTGATGAAACCAAGGTTGAACTTTTTGGCCATAATTCCAAAAGATATGTTTGGCGCAAAAACAACACTGCACATCACCAAAAGAACACCATACCCACAGTGAAGCATGGTGGTGGCAGCATCAT
Source organism: Discoglossus pictus (assembly GCA_027410445.1). NCBI lineage: Eukaryota > Metazoa > Chordata > Amphibia > Anura > Alytidae > Discoglossus > Discoglossus pictus. Next base: position 249,206,616 of record CM050165.1, on the reverse strand, counting down.
GCTTTGGGGCTGTTTTTCTTCAGCTGGAACTGGGGCCTTAGTTAAGATAGAGGGAATTATGAACAGTTCCAAATACCAGTCAATATTGGCACAAAACCTTCAGGCTTCTGCTAGAAAGCTGAACATGGAGAGGAACTTCATCTTTCAACATGACAACGACCCAAAGCATACATCCAAATCAACAAAGGAATAGCTTCACCAGAAGAAGATTAAAGTTTTGGAATGCCCCAGCCAGAGCCCAGACCTGAATCCAATTGAAAATCTGTGGGGTGATCTGAAGAGGGCTGTGCACAAGAGATGCCCTTGCAATCTGACAGATTTTGAGTGTTTTTGCTAAGAAGAGTGGGCAAATCTTGCCAAGTCAAAATGTGCCATGCTGATAGACTCATACCCAAAAAGACTGAGTGCTGTAATAAAATCAAAAGGTGCTTCAACAAAGTATTAGTTAAAGGGTGTGCATACTTATGCAACCATATTATTTTATTTTTATATTTTTTTTCCTCTATCTAAAAGAGTTCAGTTTGTTTTTGAATTGAGTTGTACAGTTTATAGGTCACATTAAAGGTGGAAAAAGTTCTGAAATGATTTATCTTTGTCTCATTTTTTTTACAGCACAGAAACCTGACAATTTAACAGGGGTGTGTAGACTTTTTATATCCACTGTATGCAATCTACTTTAGCTAAATTCGGTATTGGATTATTTGGTTCCCACGTGATTGGGTCATTATATTCAGATCCCACTGCCTCAATATCAGGGATCGGCTTTAAATCACAGGTTTTTAAAATCTGCAATGGAACTAGACAAGGGTGTCCCGTCTCTCCCCTTTTGTTCTCTTTAATAAAAGAACCTCTTGCAGAGAAAATAAGAAAATCTCCACATACAAGGGGAATAAGAATAGGAGAGAGGGAACACAAAATAGCTTTATATGCGGATAATACTTATAATACTATAACAGATCACAAGGAGTCCTTAATTTACTTAAACAAGCAGTTAGAAAAATATAGTATAGTATCTAACTATAAAATAAATATTCAAAAATCTGATGTTTTATCAATCAATTTGTCATTTGAAGATAAAAAAGAGTTAGAGCAAAAATATGTTATATATTTTAATATATTAAATGTTCTGAATTAATTATTAGCTGGAAGGGTACAAGCTTATCATTTTTAGGTAGGATTGCATTAATAAATATGTCCTTGCTGCCTAGGTTCAATTATGTGGTCCCGTGTATACCTTTAGGGGTTCCAATGTGTTGGATTCAAAGGTTTCAATTCATAATTGATAAATTTATTAATATATTATAAAAACTTATGATGTGATAATCATCTCACATATAACAAAATGGATAGAGCCTGAGTATAAATATGCATGGTCGCACATAGAAAATGAAATGGTATTGATAGGAGATTTACTGATACATTTTCCAGTAATAATCTAGAAGATGGGGCTTATATTGTATAGGTACCTCAAAATTCCCTTTCTGAGTGAATGGACTAATAAACAAATTTTCATGTTGAAAGATATATATAAAAAGAAAAAACAATATAGAAGTGCTCAATCAGAGAACAAACTAACCATAATAGGTTAGTTCTGTGGACATGATAACCCACTCTGAGAGAAACCTCTTTTTAGCTCAATTGTGCCCTTCACAGGGGGAAATATCCTGTAGTATATCAGTCTGGTCCCACTCACTAGAGTGGTCCAGCCCCAAAATACCAGGCAATTCTACCCTAGACAGCAGAAACAGCAAACCCCAGACATACATTTCAGCCTTCTTTGTGCCTCGTCAGTGAGGTGTAGCTTATATAGAAGATAATTTGTCTTCTTTTGAAAAAAAATAAATTAAGTTTGGATCATCGAATCAGGGTGGGTTTGTTTATAATAAGTTGACTTTGTCCTTAATGGCCAGGAATTTAAAAACCATACAAAGAAATACCCTTATGCCCTTTGAGAAATTGCTTGTAGAAGGTAAAAAACTAAACTATTTCAAAGTGTCTCTCTTTGTCTCTATCTTTCCTCTCCCCCCTTTCTTTCTCTCCACTCCGCTCTCTCTTTTGCTCCCCCCTTTCTCTCCCTCTGTCTTCATCTCGCTCTTCCACTTGCCCTATGTATCCCCTTTTCCCCTCATGCCTCTCCCTCCATGTGTCTCCCTCTTTTCCCTAGCTTCTCTACCCCATTCCTCTCCCTCTCTCCCCCATGCATCCCTCTTGCCCATGTCTCCTACTCTCCCTTCATGTCTCCCCTTGCCTCGCCCCCTTTCCACTTGCCTTTCCCCCTCTTTCCCATGTCTCCTACTCTCCCAAAATGTCTCCCCTCTCCCTCCATATCTTCCTCTTACCTCGCTCTTTCTACATGTGACTCCCTCTTTCCCCTTGTCTTTCCCCATGCCTCTCCCTTTACATCCATGTCTCCCTCTCCCCCATGTCTCCCCTCTCCCCCAATGTCTCCCTCTCCCCATGTCTGCCCCTCTACCCCCATGCTTCCCTCTCCCCCATGTCTCCCCCTCTCCCCATGTTTCCCATTCTCCCTCCATGTGTCTCCCTCTTTCCCCTTGCATTTCTCCCCCAGGCCTCTCCCTTTACATCCATGCCTCCCTCTTCCCCATGTCTCCCCTCTTCCTCCATGTCCCCCCCTGCCCTTTCTCCCTACGTTTGCCTTTTTTCCCATGCCTCTCCCTCTCTCCATGTCTCCTTCTCTGCCCCATGCCTCTCCCTCCCTCCATGTCTACTACTCTCCCCCGTGCCTCCCTCTCCCTCTGTGTCTTCCCCTCACCATCCATGCCTCTGTCTCCCCCTCTCCATCAATGCCTCCCTCTCCCCCTCTTCCCCCATGTTTCCCCCTCTCCCTCTATGTCTCCCTTTCCCTTTCTATCCCTCCATGTGTCTCCCTTTTTTCCCTTTGCCTCTCTTGCTCATGCCTCTCCCTCCCTCCATGTTTCCTTCTCTCCAACCATGCCTCTCTTCCCCATGCCTCTTCCACCCTCCATGCCTCCCTCCCCCCTCTATGTCTCCCTCTCTCCCCCCATGCCTCTCCCTTCTCTCTTACCTTCTGCTCCGTGCTGTCGGTCTGCTGGCTCTTTCCTCTTTTGGCTTACCCCCATTCTTCCAGCAGACACAAGCAGAGAGCAGGGAGCAGGAGCAGGAGCAGAGAACCAGGGGAAGGGGAATGAGAGCCACGTGTGGTGGAAGGCAGGTGGGGGCATTTTTGACACCCCCAAAGGGGTTGACGCCCTGGGCGCTCTGCCCTCACACCCCCCACCCCTTCCTACGCTACTGAATTTAATATTTCATACAGGATAAAAAACTAAAGGCATGGAAGAATGGTAAAAAGATTTTAGGTTTTACATTCCAAGCGAGAATTGGGATAAAAGGGTTCAAGGTTAAAAATAGGTTTATTAAAAAAGCTTCTTATAGGGAGGTTATTTTCAAAACTATTAATAGGTCGGGTATGGTCCCAAAAATAATCCAACAAATCTCTTATAACAGTATGGATAAATACTATTGGAGAAAATGCAAGTACATTGGTACCCACGCGCATGCGTGGTGGGAATGCCCTTTTATAAAGCCCTTTTGGCTGGAATGTTTTTGAAAGACTTAATTGATCTTAAATAAAAATATAGCTCCTTCGATCAAATGTGGCATTCTGCATATTTTGCTGGATGATCTCAACCTAGAAATTCAAGCTTTTATTACCCAAATAATTACAGTTGCAAAATGGATAATAGTCTACAGATGAAAACAAGTTTACACTCCTTGTTGGAGCGAAATTATAATGATATTAATTCAGAATCGGGAACTAGAGAAAAATTTCTGCTCCAATGGTTTAATAAACAGTGACAAATACAGATGGTAAATCTGGGATGAATTTATTAAAAAGTAATAACTTATTTGGAGGCTTTCCATATGGATTTATTAAGAAGTTAAAGCTCCCCCCACTTAATTCCCATAGGCAACATTATTGTTATTGTTTTTGTGTATTGTGTTAGGTATAAGTGCATGGAATTGAATGCTTGAACATTTCGAGACAGTTTATTTTAATTAGCATGTAAAATTAAGCTCACTGTTTGATTAATATATACGTCATGATTTATAATTGTAAGACTGGTTCTTTTATATCTGGATTTTGTATATGCTTAAAACTAAATAAATATATTGAATTCCATTTTTGAGTTAAGATCATTTGAGATATGAGTTCTATTTTTTTAGCAGTTGATGCTGGTTGAATGCAAAAGCCTCTCAGGAGCAATTTGTGGACAGCCCATACTCGCACCTGATCTACCTCACCACCGCTGTTCAAATAGAAATAATCTACTAATGCTTTTTGGATTTTCTCATTTGTAGATATATATCATTGAGGAGTGCCGGGCTTAGAAACCAGCCAGGGGTACAGCCCTTCGGAAGTAAATTGTTCAGAGTAATGCTAACTAAATCATGGTCTGACAAGGAAATCAGGTAGATAAGGGCTTCAGTTAAGTTTGATGCTACGTTTTGTTGGAGTAAAATGTAATCAATTTGAAAATGATATTTGTGTCTAGCTGAATAAAAGGTGTAGTTTTTCTCATTTTAATTCATTGCTCTCCAGGCATAAAACAAACAATAGCTTTTAAGCATTGATTTAAATCTTTTTGTGGCTGTTGGGACAGAGGAAGATGACACATATATAGTCTTGTCTTTAATAGGGTCTAATACAGTATTCATGTTGCCTCCTAACTCCCATATAGAGTGTTGCCAAGTCTCTATTAGTTAAAGATAAAGAGAAAGAAAAATGCCATAAAATGTTTGTACGGAAAACAAACACGAATTGTAAATAATAAATTCAATAATTCAATAAGAAATAAGAAATTAAATAAGTGTAATATACTGTAAAATAAAATACCCTAGTTAAATAATAAACAAACTGTTGGAGTTATACTTTTTTGAAAGTTTTATAAAGAGTAAAAAAAAAACACACAGAGGAGAACAGTAGCTGTCCTCCTATTCTTGCTGTGAACCAGCTTGTTTTACTAAAACTAGATACAGAGGCGGCTCACCTAACTATCTTTGAATTAAGATATTCCACAGAGGTATAATTATTAACTAACCTATGTATAACAGCGACATTTTAACATTTAAGTAAAAGTGGATAAAAGGTCTCTTTTTGGCATGTTAAGCGGTATCATTAGGTTGGTCTTACCCAAATAACTGGTATACATATGTACAGTATATAGTTGTATTTTAGGCTTATACATAAATATAGTAATTAGGAATTATTTCACACAAAAAATAAATGTCATACAGATCACTTTCCTAGGTTGCGGCTCTCCTACTCTTTTTCTTGGTTTTGCACAATTGTTATCATTATAATTTACACATCTTTTAATCTAGAGTAAAGGATCCAAGCCACATTCTGACTAAAATTGTTATATTGTGAGGGTCACAGGTCTGAATAAATACTTGGTTGATTGCTATTTACTTCCGGTATTCCTTTTCTGGATGCTTTCATGAATAAGTCCTTAGTGGAAAAGTAGTGAAACCTGGCTATTACATCTCTTGATCTTTCTGTAGGAGCTGGCCGGTCTCTTAATGCTCTGTCTATCCTGTCAAGTCTATAATCCTCTTCATCTAAGTCAGGTAGGGGGGGACCTGGATAGCTCTTTCATGTACAGGGACAGGAAGCGCACCGATTTCTGTAGGTTGCAGATGTGGACGTTTTGCTTTCTGGATCTGTTCTCTAGGTCTTCTTGAAAAGAGATTTAAGGTGATTTTGCACCTGTTTCAACATAGTCATCTCTTCCTCCAATTTCAAGTGTGCTTTGAGGAGGTTGTTATATTTGTCTTCTAATTCTATAAATTTGGTGTCCACTGCCTTGATTTCCATAGTTAAGTCTGTGGCGACCTTTTGCACTTCTGCTTTTAAGCCAACATTGGAAAAACAAATAGGTTTATTTGTAGAAATAAGTTTTCTTATACATTTGGCTCATATTTAGACCGCGTGTGTAATGAAGCAGAATTGTTTCTGTACTGGTTTCTTAACTGTCATAACTGTTACCAGATCTTGTCCCCGGTCTGTGCATTCATCATAAATTTAAACCAGTAGAGTCCAAAAAAATGCCTTTGTGGCTGCTTCCCCCCTCCCCTTCCTTGCAGCTGGGGTTTATCAAGGGTCTCCGCTGCATCTAACTATTAACCCTTGTTGTGGAGGTCCATCAAGGATCCAATGCATTCTAATGTATTAACCCTTAATCAAGGAATCACGTGGCACTTAATTAATTAACCCCAAACAATGGGGGTCTATAGAAACCCTCATGTTACCCCTATTAACCCCTTTTGTACCACTGGTGTCTATACAGACCCCATGGTATCCACATCCAACTCCTTAAAGGACCCCAATGGTACCTAACTTAACCCCATGCATATCATGAGGGTCTAGATAGACCCCATGATAACATAAAATGAACACATGGTGCTCTAAGTAAAAATAAAACACTAAACCACACTATATATATAAATACATTACTAAAAAAAAAAAAACACTAATTTATGGAAAATAAAAAATATAAAAATGCCAAAAATAATAAAACATTACAAAAACAAAAAATACTACAAATAACACGAAAAGATATTACATTGAAGTAAAAAAAAACAGCACAAATGTTTTTTTTTAAACCTGTAAATTATCTACCCCAAATGATCATCCAGCAATCCTCTCTTCTGAGCCTTCAAACAATCCTGCAGCTATATAAAAACAGAAAAATGAACTGACCTAACAGAGCTCCTCCACCGCAAATTGCTGTTGCCACACTTTCTGTGGCTTAAATAGAGTTTTTGCTCATTCTGATTGGAGGAAATAAACCCCTTTAAGGACCTCCGCTGCAGGGGTTAATTACTTAGGTGTCCCAGGTCCTTGAAGGATCCCTACAGCAAGGGTTAATATATTAGATGGACCCCTGTGGCATCGGAGTTAATTTTAGGTGCCACATGGTTATAGATAAAAAAGCATCTCAGATCAAAAAGCATCTTATATAAAATATCAATTAGTTCATAGATAAGGCATAGATAATTGTATTAATTATAGAACAGATGGAATCAAGAGTTTCTTTCACTACCCCAACAATGAAGTGGTTATGTATGCTTTATGAACTTTCAAAACTAAAAATACAATAAACAATGTTATATTACAAAACTGTTCTGAATATTGGCTTGTTAGAAACTCATTTCTGAATTAGAAATGCATGCATTGTAACAAAAATACATTTTACCAGTAGAGATCTTTGTTGTTTGCTTCAGATGTTCTGTGCGGTCATCCCTCATCAGGTACTCAATGGGAAAAATAGCACACGGAAACAGTCACTAGTCTCGCTGCTGATGACATTTCATACAAAAAAACATGAAAAAGAAATAGACATAAATTGACCATCCTTTTAATCTGCCATTTATATCTTTACTGTGACAGATAATTAGGTAGACATGAAAGCAAATGTTTATGGGGGCCATTAGTATGTGGAGGAATTGCTTTGAAATGATAGTTTTCTGAGTCTATTATAGCTGAAGAGTTCCCTTTTGAGAAGTACAGCAATCATCGATTGCAATACCATTTTTTGGGAGATGCAACATTTAACAATTTTCTCATTGATTCTAATGGTCTACAGCTATCAGGCCATTTGGAAAGGTACATTGGAGCTGCTGAAAAGGGAAAACACCCAGTAACAAATAGGATGCTGCATTTAACATTTTCTCAAAATGTAAATATGTTTAACTGCATTCTAGATTAGCATAATGGCAAATGCATGAGCTTGTGCAATTTAGTTAAGTTGCACTCAAGAAAGTGCATCATTGAGAGCATAGTTTTAAATTAGTTTTAGGATAATTTCTTCTCATATACAATTTATTTTATAATTTCATTATCAAGTTAGGATCACTGGTTATGTTTTATTTTAATAATTAAAATATTTTCTAAGTTCTTTACAAATTATGTAATGCTCACTCATATTCTGAAAGAGCTTTACAAATATATCCAGTGGATATCATAGAAGTGATTAAGACAATGTTGTTTTCAGTCCCAGGAAAAATAAACAATCATTTCATTTCAGCGTTCATAAGGGAATTGAAAAAAAATTGGGTGGGAAGATGAGCTAAGCAGTTCAGACATAAAGTAGTAGCAGTGTGTACATTATTTTATGAGGTCTGAGCGACTGTTTTAAAATGTTGTTGTGTAGTTGTTGTTCAGTCATATCTCACTCTTTGTGACTCTATTGACCTCAGCACACCAGGCACATCATTCAGCCACTGTCCCTCTCAGCTCCCTCAAGCTCATGTTTATTCCTTTGATGACCTCATCTATCAATATCCCCCCTGGGTCCTCTTCTTTGTATGCCTTCCCTCTTTCCCAGCATCAAAGTCTTCTCTAGGGAACACTGTCTTCCCATGATATGGCCAAAATATTCAAGCTTTAGCCTCATGATCAAACCTTCTAGTGAAAATTTTAGCTTGATTTCTTGTAGTATGGATCGACTGGATCATCTTGGAGTCCAAGGGATTCTAAGCAGTTTTCTCCATCACCACAATTCAAAGATGTCAATCCTACAATGCTCATCCAATTTTTTGGTCCAACTGTCACATCTTTATGTTATCCTTTGGAATACAGCTCTGACTATGTGGACCTTTGTTGATAATATAATATCTTTACTTTTCCTCCCCCAAATCAACTTTTTTTAATTTCATGGCTGCAGTCACCATCTGTAGAGATTTTGGAGTACAGGAAAATAAAATCTGTCACTGCCTCTACTTCTTCCCTGTGTATTTGCTATGAACTGAGGTTGATGTTTGCCATGATCTTTGTCTTTTTAATTTTGAGCAGCAGGCCAGCTTGTGCACTCCTTCACTCTCTTAAATAAACCCTTTAGTTCCTGCTCAATTTTAGCCATCAGAATAGTATCATCCGCATATCTGAGGTTGCTGATATTTCTCCCAACAATATTAATTCTGGCTTTGAACCATTCCAAGTTCGGATTCTGACTGTGGCTTCTTGGTCCACATACAGATTCCTTAGGAGGCAGATGAGATGGTCCGGTAATGCCATCTTTTTAAGAATTGCCACATTCTGTTGTGATCCACTCTGTCAAAGGCTTTAAAATAGCATATGAAGCAGAGGTATATGATTTTCTGGAATTCACTTGCTTTCTCTATTATCCAGTGGACATTTTGGCAATTTAATCTCTTGTGCCTGTGGCTCATTCCACCCTTTAGGTATTCAGGTGTTTAGTTAGGCACTACATTTGTCTCAGCAGTACCCAAGGATCATCAGTGTTGCCTGTGTTGTCTGGGTTGTGGATTAAATACTTAGTTTTTTTTTCTGGGTCTTGGTTTAAATACTGAGGAAGTTTATGAGAGCTATCTATATATCCATGTTCCAGGGTCATTTATAGAGCATGCCCCAGATATAATCAGCATAAGTTTTCACTTTGTTGTGCAGGTAGATGAAATAGCCGCAGAAAAAAATGGGTTGAAATGCCACTCCTTAATCAGACCTCAAGAAGAAGTTTGTGTCCTGTCTTGAAGTATCAATACATTAATAGGATTGCAAATAAAAATGTCTAAACAGAAAAATGAATGAGGCGTATCACATCTGTAGATACATAGAAGAGTTTGACTTAGATATTGCTTACCAGAGTATTAAGTTAGATAAAGTGGTGCATATTGGTTCATACCTGCCTTTAAAACTGTGATATGTGAGAGTAGATGAGTGTGTTCATGAGTGAGAGATACAGAGGGTGTATGTATGAGAGAGAGACTGACACAGTTGCCATGAGAGGGTTTCATTTTCTCACACTTCTTTTTCTGTGAAATATACTTCCTTTCTTCACTTATTAAACCTCTTAAACCTGTATAGAAAGATCAATAATTGTTTATGTTGTATGTTGATTCCTTTCTTGCAGCACAGTTATTATTTCAATATGCATAAATATCCATGTATTAAGGTCTATATGCAAATGCATTAACCAATAATGCAGCAGCCTCATGTTAAATAAATATTAATAATCTCACAAATTATCTGGATGCTGTTGATACCTTCTTAACACAAGCATCATGCTGTTATTTCTACACTGTTCCGTAGCAAGTTTATTATTATTCATATTTAGTTTACAATGACACCTGTGAATAAAAATGAGTCATTAAACTCTAACTGTGCACACAAGGTATATTTACATGCTTAGTTTTAGGTATTTATAGACAGTGATAATTGTTTATAATTAAATCATATCAACAGTATTCTACAGATAGTGAACAGTAGTTACATTAATTTTATGGAACTTGTTTTGAGTACATAATACTCAAAATGTTGATGTGTTTTGGGAAAACATTTATGTTTCTTTATATATAATGAAATATTATTTTCTGAAAATGAATTGTCACATTACTTTTTTATTTTTTTATTTAAAGTTTATTTATTTTAGCAAAATTACAATTGTGTACAATCAACAGAACAACAACCAAAAAGGAAAAATGACAAAATAATACAAATCTACCATACATACTAAGGAAGGAAATCCGCTGTCAAATAATCTGACCATCAAAATAATAAATTAACATTCTATATATATATTATGAATATCATATCATATAGGTATCTCTCCTTCCCACACAAACATAAAAAGGGTTGGCCCACATTGTCTTACATGGTGTATTATCTTAATAAAAAAACAACTCCATCTTATACGCATATATCAATTTATACTTGGGGATTCCCTATTTTCCATTTAGCAATTATATCCCTTTTCCTCACGCTCCATAGGAGGGAGGATTGAGCTATATCGTTGTCTTTATTAATATACGGTAATACTCTCCACTTCTGACCGTAGAAATGCATAGTTCGATCTCCAATGCCTTGCCAGAAGCTATTTGGCAACTAGCAAGGCGTAGGATATTAACCAATTTTCCCCCGTAAAAGAGAGGTTCTGAAAACACATGCAAAATACAGGCTTCAAAGGCAGCAAAATCCCCATGATTCTAGACAGATTTAATATACATTGTTACCGAAAAACAGCGGACCTTTGTACACTCCCACCACATATGTAAACAGGACCCCAACTCTCTGCAGTCTCTCCAACACAAATTTGAAATATTTGAGTCAATCTTATTCAACACAGAAGACACTAAGTACCATCTTCAGTGCCTTTCAAAAATATTCACCCCCTTGGCTTTTTACATATTTTGTTACATTACAGCCTTAAGTTCAATGTTTTGTTAATCTGAATTTTATGTGACGGATCAGAAAACAATAGTCTAAGTTGGTGAGAAAAATATATACATGAAACTATTTTTTAGAAAAAGAAAACAGAAAATTGGCATGTGCTTATGTATTCACCCCCTTTGTTATGAAGATCATAAAAGAAGTCAAGTAATTAGTGAATTTATGTCCACCTGTGTGCAATCTAAGTGTCACATGATCTGTCATTACATATACACACCTTTTTTGAAAGGCCCCAGAGGCTGCAACACCTAAGCAAGAGGCAGCACTAACCAAACACTGCCATGAAGACCAAGGAACTCTCCAAACAAGTAAGGGACAATGTTGTTGAGAAGTAAAAGTCAGGGTCAGGTTATAAAAAAAATATCCAAATATTTGATGATCCCCAGGAGAACCATCAATTCTATCATAACCGAATGGAAAGAACCTGGCACAACAGCAAACCTGCCAAGAGATGGCTGCCCACCAAAACTCACAAACCGGGCAAGGAAGGCATTAATCAGAGAGGCAGCACAGAGACCTAAGGTAACCCTGGAGGAGCTGCAGAGTTCCACAGCAGAGACTGGAGTATCTGTACATAGGACAACAATAAGCCATACGCTCTATAGAGTTAGGCTTTATGGCAGAGTGGTCAGAAGAAAGCCATTACTTTCAGCAAAAAACAAAATGGCACATTCTGAGTTTGCGAAAAGGCATGTGGGAGACTCCCAAAATGTATGGAGTAAGGTGCTCTGGTCTGATGAAACTAAAATTGTACTTTTCAGCCATCAAAAAAAACGATATGTCTGGCGCAAATCCAACACATCACATCACCCAAAGAACACCATCCCCACAGTGAAACATTGTGTGGCAGCATCATGCTGCGGAGATGTTTTTCAGCAGCCGGGAATGGGAAACTGGTCAGAGGTGAGGGAAAAATGGATGGTGCTAAATACAGGGATATTCTTGAGCAAAACCTGTACCACTCTGTGAGTGACTTGAGGCTAGGATGGAGGTTCAGCTTCCAGCAGGACAATGACCCCAAACACACTACTAAAGCAACACTTGAGTGGTTTAAGGAGGAAAATGTAAATATGTTGGAATGGCCTAGTCAAAGCCCGGACCTCAATCCAATAGAAAATCTGTAGTCAGACTTAGCTCATAGAGACTTATCCAAAGCGATAATTGGAGCTTTGATTGCCTCAAAAGGTGGCCCTACAAAGTATTGACTTTAGGTGGCTGACTAGTTACTGTATGCACATTGACTTTTCCTGTTATTTTATCCTATTTGTTGTTCGCTTCACAATAAAAAAAAAACATCTTCAAAGTTCTGGGCATGTTCTGTAAATTAAATTATGCAAAATGATTGTTTCTATCAAATAGGATCTCTATAGGAGCAACCAGGGAGGGTCGATTCGCTATCTTCAATTGGTTGCTGTTTTTATACCAGTATTTAAGTAGCAAAATAATCATCCCTTGGAAGATTTTGAAAAAGTGACTCATTATATTTAGAGAACCAGAGAAAGGAGTTACAGGGATATCTACATATCATCTTCAATTACCTTCCATTTGGTGTTGATCTCATCAGAGTTCCAGCCGTATAAATGGCTTAGTATGTCTAATAATGACAGGGAGGCCAAGCCTCCTCTCAAATTTCCTCTTTATACTTTCGCTAATCAAGCAAGGTTTTTTACCTCTATTCAAAAACACATTGATAATTCTTTGACAATTTTTCAGGATATAAGTAGGGAATCTTAGTAAATCGGGAGTTCATTTTATCCCTATATGTTTAATGCAATTAGAGCTCAAGTCAAATTTATACTTCCATTTAAGAAAATGTACTTGCTTCTCCTGTATTCCTCTTGTAAAAGCCTCAGATTTTGAATGATTTATTTTGAGGTAGGAAAACTTACCGAACTCTTGAATTATCATAAACAGGTTATTTAAGGAAAGGATCGGATCACTAATAGTTAAATCTATATCATCCGCATGAAGAGAAACTTTGTATTAAATTGACCTAATTTCAACTCCTTTGGAAGCTCTGATGAATTCCGCTAATGGTTCCATTGGATTTGTAACCCAAGACACTATTTCTCGTCTGTGGATCTTTATATAGTGATCCAATTAGAGATGTCCCGGACAGTTCGCCCGCGGACTATTCGTGGCGATTTTGGCTCTTTCGCGCTCACAGCCGACGGCGGACACATGCGCTTTTCGATCTGCCCCCTATCCTTTATCATTGAGAAAACTTTGACCCTGCACCTCACAGTCAGCAGACACATTCCAGCCAATCAGCAGCATACACTCCCTTCCAGAGCCTTCCATCTAAAGGACAGCATCCATTAGAATCATTCTGAAGCTGCATTCGTTGTGAGAGGACAGATAGTGTAGCTGCTGGAGATTTAATAGGGAAATCGATAGCCAGGCTGTGTATTTTGCTTCCACTACAGACCTGAAGGACTCATCTGATATCTGCTGCAAGGACAGCAACCCAAAAAGCCCTTTTTAGGGCTAGAACATCATTTATTTTATTTTATTATTTTTTCTGTGTAATCTAATCAGGCCGTAGATGAGCGTGAAGAGGAAGCCTGGGAGTGAAGTTGCAAACTAATTGGAGCCATATTTTGCATTTTTTGTCGAACGAAAACTGGCTAAGTGAGCTGAAAAATGGCGGATGAAAAACGTAAAAATGCTGATACAGGATGAAAACAAGGCTCTGCAACGCCAGCCACACAGAACTTAGAAAATACACAACGCTGAAGACAGTAACACAAACAAACCATGTGGGACTTAGAAAATAGACGACGGCCAAAACACATTTACACTAACAACGCCAGGCACGCTGGACTTCTGGAGGAGCTCAGAGGAGCAAAAGCCTCATATTGTATGGCAAACAGCATTGCCAGACTTACAATTTTATACCCATCATTTTTGACGGGCAATTTCCTAGTTAGATATGATATTAATGGAGCAACTACTATCTATCTGTCCTAGAGAGTTACGGACATGGCTCCAGGATCAAAAACCTACTATTGAGGAAATGGCAGCCCAATTAGCAGATCACTTTGTGGTCACTAGGGGAGAAATAATTTATAAGGGATTACCTCTTGCAGCTATCAAAGAGAAGTTATCAGCAGCTGGACCACTGGTATTAGGGCAGGGGTGACTCGCCTTAACTATAGTCTAGCATCAGAACTCACTAGCGAAAAAGGGTCATTTGAGAAGGGCTTTAACTCTTCTGCAGACCATGGAACCCATCCTGAGTTTATAAGTGCAAAGATAGAGTTAAAAGATTTAGAGTGGAGAGACAGGAACCAGGTCCTGGGGAAGATAAATATGAATGGGATAAGGAACTACTATACAGGGTACCTACTGAATCTGAGGAACAGGAAGATAAAGAGCTCAGGGGACAGATGATAGTTCCTCAGAATCACAGAGGGTCTAACTGGGGTGTTCTGTCGTCCTGGGGGGAATCGAGATGTTATCAATTTGTATAACTCTTGCGATGCCTGTCAGCACCCTGGACGCCAGGGAAAGGGGACTAGGGTACCTCTGCCACCCATGGCCATAATGGATATTGACAGAGGGACTCAGTTTATGGCATTCAGACCAAAAGCAGAAACCGTAAAGCATGCAGTCGTATGTAGTATTTCAGAGCGTGATCTAGATCAATTAAGCAAGGCTGTACCTCCTGATTTGGAAAAAGCAAATAGGCAGGGGCAGAGGTGCAGTACCTGGGCCATTGGGTGGGCAATGGGAAGCTTAGGCCAGAACCAGCCAAAGTAGAAGCTATAGCTGCTTGGCCCACCCCTTAGACTAAGAAACAAATTATGGCTTTCTTAGGTACTAATGAATATTACCGCAACTGTACAGTGCCTTGCAAAAGTATTCACCCCCCTTGGCATTTCTTGTGTTTTGTTGCCTCACAACCTGGAATTAAAATGGATTGTTTGAGGATTTGCATCATTTAATTTACAGAACATGCCTACAACTTTGAAGATGTTTTTTTTTTTTTTTTTTATTGTGAAGCAAACAACAAAAAGGACAGAGTAACAGATAAAAGTCAATGTGTATAACTAGTCATCCCCCTAAAGTCAATACTTTGTAGGGCCACCTATTGAGGCAATCAGAGATTCAAGTCGCTTTGGATAAGTCTCTATGAGCTTGCCACATCTTACCACTGGGATTTTTGCCCATTCCTCCTTGCAAAATTGCTCCAGCTCCTTCAAGTTGGATGGTTTACGCTTATGAACAGCAATCTTTAACTCTGACCACAGATTTTCTATTGGATCGAGGTCTGGGCTTTGACTGGGCCATTCTAGCACATTTACATGTTTCCCTTTAAACCACTCAAGTGTTGCTTTAGTAGTGTGTTTGGGGTCATTGTCCTGCTGGAAGGTGAACCTCCGTCCTAGCCTCAAATCACGCACAGAGTGGTACAAGTTTTGCTCAAGAATATCCCTGTATTTAGCACCATCCATTTTTCCCTCACCTCTGACCAGTTTACCAATCCTGGCTGCTGAAAAACATCCCCACAGCATGATGCTGCCACACAATGTTTCACTGTGGGGATGGTGTTCTTTGGGTGATGTGATGTGTTGTTTTTGTGCCAGACATAGCGTTTTCTTTGATGGCCGAAAAGTTCAATTTTATCAGACCAGAGCACCTTCCTCCATACATTTTGGGAGTCTCCCACATGCCTTTTTGCAAACTCAAAACGTGCCATTTTGTTTTTTGCTGAAAGTAATGGCTTTCTTCTGGCCACTCCATAAAGCCCAACTCTATGGAGCGTTCGGCTTATTGTCGTCCTATGTACAGATACTCCAGTCTCTGCTGAGGAACTCTGCAACTCCTCCAGGGTTACCTTAGGTCTCTGTGCTGCCTCTCTGATTAATGCCCTCCTTGCCCGGTTAATGAGTTTTGGTGGGCGGCCATCTCTTGGCAGGTTTGCTGTTGTGCCATGTTCTTTACATTTGATAGTGCTCCTGGGGATCATCAAAGATTTGGATATTTTTTTATAACCTAACCCTGACTTTTACTTCTCAACAACATTGTCCCTTTCTTGTTTGGAGAGTTCCTTGGTCTTCATGGCAGTGTTTGGTTAGTGGTGACTCTTGCTTAAGTGTTGCAGGCTCTGGGGCCTTTAAAAAAAGGTGTGTATATGTAATGACAGATCATGTGACACTTAGATTGCACACAGGTGGACATAATTTTACTAATTATGTGACTTCTGAAGGTATATGCTTGCTCCAGAGCATTTTATGGGCTTCATAACAAAGGGGGTGAATACATACTCACATGCCAATTTTCTGTTTTCTATTTCTAAAAAAATAGTTTTATGTATATATTTTTCTCATTTCACTTCACCAACTTAGACTATTGTGTTCTGATCCATCACATACAATTCAGATTAACAAAACATTGAACTTAAGGCTGTAATGTAACAAAATAGGTAAATTGTCAAAGGGGGTGAATACTTTTGCAAGGCACTGTATTCCTGCTTAAAGTGAGATAGCCAAGCCTCTGACTGACTTAACTAAGAAAAAATTGCCCATGATGGCGGAGTGGACCCATGCCTGCGAAGCAGCGTTCCAAGCTTTTAAAAATTCACTAACCTGCTACCTTATTTTGGCCTCCCCGGAATACAGTAAACCTTTCCTAGTACAAACAAATGCTTCTACTTATGCCATAGAAGCAGTTCTTAGTCAACAAAATGATGAAGGTGTAGAACATCCTGTAACCTATATTCGTAGAAAACTGCTGCCCATAGAAGTGGTATATGCCACTGTGGGAAAAGAAAGCCTGACTATCGTTTGGGCTCTCTGAAAACTGCAACATTATCTTTATGGCAGACTTTTTACAGTGGTTACTGATCACAATTAGTGATGTCCCGAACAGTTCGCCGGAGAACTATTTGCGGCGATTTTTGCATGTTCGCGTTCGCCGCGAACAGCGAACACATGCGCTTTTCGGTTCGCCCCCTATACTTTATCATTGAGAAAACTTTGAACATCATTTATTTTATTTTATAATTTTTTTTGTGTAATCTATGCCTGCCTGCCAGCGTGTGTGTGTGACAGGCTAACACTTAACAGCTTATATTGTGCTTATTTTCACTACTCATACCTGGTGGTGTACCATACATTGAAAACAACCATTTTTTTCTTGTAATCTAATTTCAGTTGCCTGCCTGTGTCAGGCTCACAGCTAATGTTCTGCTCTGTTTTACCAGTCATAGTTGGTGTACCATACATTGAAAAAAAACAACCCTTTTTTCCTTTAATCTAATTTCATTTGCCTGCCTGTGTCAGGCTCACAGCTAATATTCTGCTCTGTTTCACCAGTCATAGTTGGTGTACCATACATTGAAAAAAAACAACCCTTTTTTCCTTTAATCTAATTTCAGTTGCCTGCCTGTGTCAGGCTCACAGCTTATATTGTGCTCAGTGAAATAAAACAACACTTTTTTGACTGTAATAGATTGAATAGCAATTGCCTGCCTACAGGCGTGTGTGTGAAGCCTATTGCATCTACTCTGCCAACTTTTGCCAGTGCACAGTAAAACGTCATATCTGGTGCAACCGTAGTGTACAGTGACACAAAACAACACTTTTTTGACTGTAATCGATTGAATATCAGTTGCCTGCCTACAGGCGTGTGTGTGAGGCCTACAGCGCCTACTCTGCCAACTTTTGCCAGTGCACAGTGACACTCATATCTGGTGCAACCTAGTGTACAGTGAAATAAAAGAACCCTTTTTTTACTGTAATCGATTGAATATCAGTTGCCTGCCTACAGGCGTGTGTGTGAGGCCTATTGCGTCTACTGTGTCAACTTTTGCCAGTGCACAGTGCCACTCATATCTGGTGTCACAGTAGCTTGCACGCATAGTACCACTAATCGAAAAAAAAATGACAGGCAGAGGCAGGCCACCCCCCAGGGGCCGTCGTGGTCGTGGTGCTGTGATTCCCTTTGGCCCTAGAATAATGCCCAGTTTTCAGAGGCCACGTACCCTGAACTTGAAAAGTTCTGAGGACATGGTTGACTGGCTAACACAGGACACCCAACCTTCTACAGCTTCCGCTCGGAACCTAGACGCACCATCCTCCTTCAGCTTAGCTTCGGGCACCTCTCTAGTTACCACTCGCCCGCCTGCCGCCACCACCAACACTAGCACCACAGCCGCTTCACTTGATCCGTCATCAGAGTTATTTACACATCCGTTGGAAGAAATGAGTGATGCACAAACATTAGTGCCAGAGGATGTAGATAACAGGGATATGTCCCAGTCAGGCAGCATTACACACATGGACGTACGGTCTGATGATGATGATGTTGTACCCGGTGCTGCTTCCTGTGTTGAGTTGTCAGATACAAGTGAAGCGGTTGATGATGACGATGCATCCGTGGATGTCATGTGGGTGCCCGCTATAAGAGAAGAAGAACAGGAGGAAAGTTCAGATGGGGAGACAGAGAGGAGGAGTAGGAGACGAGTTGGAAGCAGGGGGAGGTCGTCGCAAGTAGCTAGTGGCACAGTCAGACAGCATGCATCGGCACCCGGGGTCAGCCAGACAGCACGCCAGTCAACACATGCTGTTGCCACCACCAGAATGCCATCATTGCAGAGCTAAGCAGTGTGGCAATTTTTTTGTGACAACAGCGATGCCATTTGCAACCTGTGCGAAAAAAACCTGAGTCCAACACCCACCTAGGTACAACTTCTTTGCGAAGCCACATGATGTCACATCACAAACGCCTATGGGATCAACACATGAGTACAAGCAGCACACAAAGTCAAAGCCGCCATCCTCCTCCTGGTCCAGCATCTTCAGCCACGTCAACCACTGCTGCCCTGCTTGCCTCCTCTCAACCATCCGCCATTCCGTGTCTCGCCCTGAGCAGTCCCTGCTCATCTGCCCACAGTCAGGTGTCTGTCAAAAACATGTTTGAGCGTAAGAAGCCAATGTCACAAGGTCACCCCCTTGCCCGGCAACTGACAGCTGGCTTGTCTGAACTCTTAGCCCGCCAGCTTTTGCCATACAAGCTGGTGGAGTCTGAGGCGTTCAAAAAATTTGTAGCTATTGGGACACCGCAGTGGAAGGTACCCGGCCGAAATTTATTTGCACAAAAGGCAATCCCCAACCTGTACTTGATTGTGCAAAAGGAAGTAATGGCATCTCTGGCACACAGTGTTGGGGCAAGGGTCCATCTCACCACTGATACCTGGTCTGCAAAGCATGGTCAGGGCAGGTATATCACCTACACTGCGCATTGGGTAAACCTGGTTACTGCTGCCAAGCAGTGAATACGTGGCTCTGCAGAGGAGTTAGTGACACCGCCATGACTTGCAGGCAGGCCTGCTGCCACCTCCTCTACTCCTCCTACTCCATCCTCTTCCATAACCTCCTCGGCTGAGTCCTCTTCTGCTGCTGCTATGTCTTGCTCCACATCAACGGCACCCTCTCAGTTCCACAGGTACTATTCCACATCTCGGATACGGCAGTGTCACGCCGTCTTGGGGTTGACTGTTCTGAAAACAGAGAGTCACACAGGACCAGCACTCCTGTCCGCCCTGAACGCACAGGTGGATCAGTGGCTGACTCCGCACCAACTGGAGATCGGCAAAGTGGTTTGTGACAACGGAAGAAATTTGTTGGCGGCATTGAATTTGGGCAAGTTGACACATGTGCCGTGCATGGCACATGTGTGTAATCTGATTGTACAACGCTTTGTGCATAAGCACCCAGGCTTACAGAACATCCTGACGCAGGCCAGGAAGGTGTGTGGCCATTTCAGGTGTTCCTACACGGCCATGGCGCACTTTACAGATATCCAGCGGTGAAACAACATGCCAGTGAGGCGCTTGATTTTCGACAGCCCGACACGTTGGAATTCAACACTCCTAATGTTCGACCGCCTGCTCCAACAAGAAAAGGCCGTTAACGAGTATTTGTATCACCGGGGTGCTAGGACAGCCTCTGCGGAGCTGGGGATTTTTTTGCCACGTTACTGGACGCTCATGCGCAATGCCTGTAGGCTTATGCGTCCTTTTGAGGAGGTGACAAACCTGGTCAGTCGCACCGAGGGCACCATCAGCGACATCATACCATTTGTTTTCTTCCTGGAGCGTGCCCTGCGAAGAGTGCTGGATCAGGCCGTAAATGAGCGTGAAGAGGAAGAGGAAGAGTTGTGGTCACCATCACCACCAGACACAGCCTTATCAGCATCGCTTGCTGGACCTGCGGCAATGCTGGAAGAGGATTGTGAGGAAGAAGAGTCAGAGGAGGAATGTGGCTTTGAGGAGGAGGAGGAAGACCAACCACAACAGGCATCCCAGGGTGCTCGTTGTCACCTATCTGGTACCCGTGGTGTTGTACGTGGCTGGGGGGAAGAACATACCTTTAGTGAGATCACTGAGGACGAAGAACGGGACATGACTAGCTCAGCATCCAACCGTGTGCAAATGGGGTCTTTCATGCTGTCGTGCCTGTTGAGGGACCCTCGTATAAAAAGGATGTAGGAGAACGACCTGCACTGAGTGTCTACGCTACTAGACCCCCGGTATAAGCAGAAAGTGCCTGAAATGTTACTGAATTACGACAAGTCGGAAAGGATGCAGCACTTCCAAAATAAATGAAAAAGTATGCTTTACACAGTGTTTATGGGTGATGTCACAGCACAACGGCAATCTAACAGCGGAAGAGGTAAACATAATCCTCCTCCTCCCACGACCACGCCGGCAAGGAGAGGACGATTTACAGACCTGTTGTTGATGGAGGACATGCGGAGCTTTTTAAGTCCTATGCATCGCCACAGCCCTTCGGGGTCCACCCTCAGAGAACGACTCGACCATCAGGTAACAGACTACCTCACCTTAACTGCAGATATCGACACTATGAGGAGAGATGAACCCCATGACTACTGGGGGTGCACGCTTGCCCTGTGGCCTGAGCTATCCCAATTTGCCATAGAACTTCTGTCCTGCCCCGCTTCAAGTGTCCTGTCAGAAAGGACCTTCAGTGCAGCAGGTTTTGTCACTGAGAAGAGAAGTCGCCTAGGTCAAAAAAGTCTAGATTACCTCACCTTTATTAAAATGAATGAGGGATGGATCCCTAAGGGACTGACAGTGGGCGATACATTCGATTAAAAAAGGCCTGATAGATGAGCTGCCTTGAGCTAATAATGGCCAACACGCTGCTGTATTTTATCCCTGAATGCCGGATGACTTGCGTGACTTATCCGCCACCAACTAGGGTTAAAGACACAATGTTTTAGGGCACTTTCTGCCTGGCAAACTAACATCTATTTTTCTGGTCGCTGCAACAATACCTAATTTTTGCTTTTATTGTCAGAAGGCGTACATCATGTAATGAAAAATAAAGCATTTTTGAACAGTCTTGCATAACAGTTGTGCAAAAATACATATTTACAATAAAAACATTTTGTGAAAGTTAGCTGGCTAGTCCTTCTTATTTTTACTTTTTAGGTTAATAATTTTTCTTATTTTTTACTGTGATTGCAATTTAAGAGATACCTAAAACATGGTAAAACAGACAATAGTAAAGAGTATATCTGCAGGAAACACCAAAGTCATATTAGCTATCATCCCTCGAGCAGTATTAGCTTATTATTTACAAGATCTAACCTGGGCAATCACCCTTGGGTTACCCTAGGGCAGTCTTCAGTAAGTGACCTCTCCTTTCCTAGGATGATTTTGCCACCGGTTGCTTCTGAAGGGTCTCCAGGGCTCCCCCACTCCGGTCCTTCCCCCAGTGTGGCTTCAACCAGTAACAAATGTTTTACATTTGTAAAGCGACCCAATGATCCCCCTTGATAGAGCTTTATCTTTACAAATTTTGGAGAACCAATTTAAGACCGGTGTCCCCTGTTTCTGGGTCAGGGAGTGTGTGAAATGCCTCAGCCTACAGTAATTGTAATGTTCTGACAGCCGTAGCTCATGCTTGTCCCTCATTTCCTCATAGGTGAGCATCTGGCCCTTTACTAACCAGTCTCCCAGTCTATGTAGTTTCCTTGACCTCCACCAGTGTTGTGATGTTGTGCTCATGTGTTTCAGGGCCTGAGGGTGGTCAAGAATTGGGGTCATTTGTGTGGATCCAGGGAACAAACCCGTGTGTTTCTTGGCCCATTTCCAGTATGATAGTGAGTGTCTGATTAGGGGGTGTGGCGAGTTTTTAAGGCTCCGAGGCAATTCTGATAGCCAAGCCACCTTGTCCCAGGTTAAGGGCCTTAAAGTGTGGTTCTCTAAATACACACACGCCGGTTGATGCCCTATAGAATGTGCTATTGGAAGGAAAGATAACTGAGCTGCCTTGTAGTAATATTTTAAGTTTGGACACGATAGTCTCCCCTCTGACTTATGAAGGTACATAATTTTCTTTGTGATGCGTGAGGGAGAGTGGTTCCAGATAAAATGAAATATTTTCCTTTGAATATTTTCTAATTCGGGAGTGTTCGATATATGTAGAGCAACCTAGGAAGGACATTCATTTTTATCGTATTTATTCTCCCTAGCCATGATAACCTATACTTTGTCTATTTACTCAGGTCATTAATTATTGTTTTATAAAGTTTGGAGTGGTTGGCTTTGTACAAGTCCTCTAGCTTAGGGGTTAGTCGGATTCCCAGGTAGTTTATGTGGTTCTTATCCCACTTAATATTAAACTTCTCTTGGAGACCCTGCTTCTCTACTGCTGTTAAGTCAATCGCTAGTGCTTCTGTCTTCTCTATGTTCAGTTTAAGACCACAAAACTGACCAAACTCCTCCATAGTTCGAATCAACTCTGGGACCGATTGGGTAGGGTTTGAGAGCATACACAGCAGGTCGTCTGCAAATAGACAAGTTTTGAAATGGTGATGGCCTATTTTTATGCCTGTGAGACGTTCAATGACATCAGTGAGGACAAGGAACGGGACATGGCTAGCTTGGTATCCAGCCTTGTGCAAATGGGGAGTTTGCGGTTGTGCAAAGGGACTGTTTGCGGTTGTTTGCTGTGCATTAAACAGGGAGATTGGTCTGTTACTGTGAAGCGGGTGTAACCCTTACACTACCTGATCGATACAACATCATACCTAATGTTTTATTTTTTTTTATTTTTTTATTTTTTTATTCTTTTTTTTTTTACAAATTTAAAATCTCCATTTACATAAATAATACATTACATATTATATACACAGCCAGACAAAAATACGGAAGGCATACATTTGTGCCCTGATATTATAACAATAATCATAAGAGTGTAACTGTTCTTTCATGTTTATTGCTATTTATAGACTTTGAGTGTATCATTGTATTAAACTTACATATGGCTATGAATGAAATCCAAACTTTAATATTTGGTTGAATATTCTTCAATCTAATGGAGAGATTAACCAGTTAAACTTCTCTCTTAAATTACTTACATATCCTGTCACACCCTTTCATTCCACTCATATTCTAGCCAGCTTGGTGAAGGTAGGGAGGAAGAGCCAGGGAGGGATCGATCTGCCAGGGAATATATGGTGTCTTCGTGAGATTACCCCGTAGAGGTTACTTAAAAAATTGAGTCCCAAACTACCCATTTTCCAGGGTCCTGTTTTAGCTGAAATGCCATATTAAAATCCCTCTCTAGTTCCCTATTGTGTCCCATCATGGCCAATATTTCAGTTAGTTTTGGAAGATCCTCTTTCTTCCAATTTCGTGCAATTGCAGTTTTTACTACCTGAAAAATTTGAGTCATAAACGCTTTATTTTTTATTTCCATCTTAGGGGGAAAAATATTAAATAAGGCCATCTGCGGTTTTACTATCATTTCTGTCTTAAATATAATAGATAAGTATTCAGAACATTCCTTTCAAAGATGAAGGGTTATAGGGCATTCCCACCATATATGGAACATATCTGCAGATTTCCCACAGTTCCTCCAGCATAATTTAATTTCTGGTTTAAATGTTATAAAGTAGATTTTGGAAAGAACCCAGTACCATCTATTAAGTAGTTTAAATTGAATTTCTCTCTGGTCTGTATTTTTAACAAACCTATTTAGAGATTTTAAGGCTTGTTGCCATGACTCTTTAGGTATCCTTTACTGCATATCTTTAGCCCAGAGGTCCATAGCTCTAGTTGTATCCGTCTGTATTTGCTTATAAATGATCTCACTACACTTCAATCAAGTGTCTAGTATTTTGGGACTTTATTAAAATTTCAATGTTGTTTAAGCTTTGCCGAGTAATGTTTTTATTTATATCCTTCAAAACTCGTGAAATTTGATGTGAAGTGAACCAAAGTTTAGTTGAAATATTATATTTCAACTTTAGCATGTTATAATCTAACATTTTACCTTTTTTTTTATCTATAATGTGCCCCAGTAGATATATTCCTTTGTCTTTCCATTCTGGTTCTAAGTAGATATAATTCATGTGTGCTAATGTTGTCAAAGGAGTAAGTTCACTATATTGCTCTATGAATTTAAATTTTTTGTTCATTTTTATCCACTCTTTTACCATTATAGTCAAAATAGTTGCTCTCGGGTCAATGTATGCTAATGCTAGTTTTGGAATGAACAATAGAGCATTAAGGTCGATATTGTGTAGCATATCACTTAAAATCTGGTTCTCCTGGTGAGTGGAAAGAGGTTGACTCCACTTTATATATTGCGCTAATTTAATTGCTTCCTGATAGTGAAAAACCATTGGGTATGCAATGCCACCTTTTATAAATTTTCTACTCATTATTGCTTTTTTAACTCTGATCTGACCGTTCTTGTTAATATATCTATCGATCATCTTCTGGAATTTAGCTGTCCATTGGCTTGAGATTTAAAAAGGGAAAGATCTAAATACATAGTTAAGTTTAGGAAGGAGAGACATCTTGATTGATGCAATTCTACCAGAGAAGGATATTTGATTGACCGGCCAGTTCTCAATAAGCTCTTTAGATGATTTATATAAATTGTTCAAATTGGAGGTTTGAATACTTCTTATATCATCACTAAAGTTAATTCCCAGGTGTGTAAATCCCTTTGTGTGGGCCAGCTGATACCTACTAGTCAGGCGCTCTTCGTCTTCCTCTGGAATATTAACACTTAGTGCTTCAGATTTCTCTATGTTTAATTTATAATTCGACACCTTACTGTAGTTTGCAATGATTTCCATCAGTGCCTTCATAGATATATGAGGTTGCTCCATATATACTACTACATCATCAGCGAAGATTAATCTTGTATTCCCTTTTGCCTACTCTAATCCCCTTAAAGTCCGACAAAGCCCTAATAGCTATAGCGAGGGGTTCTAGGGTCAATGCGAATAAAATGGGAGACAGCGGACAACCCTGACAGGTTCCATTTGTTACCATAAAATAATCTGATTGTACCCCTTTCCCCAAAACCGATGCCGAGTGAGCCTTATATAGGGCAGCTATAGCTTTCGATGCAAATGAGTCAAACCCATATCTATGGAGGGTCTGCATCATAAAATCCCACCCTACCCTATCAAAAGCTTTTTCAGCATCCATGGATAGGAATAGGGTGGGGATGTCTTTTTTCTTCGCATAAGTTATTAAATGAATCAGTTTATGGGAATTATCGGCGCCCTGCCTCCCTGGGACAAATCCTGTTTGGTCGGACGCTATTAATGATTTAGATATTTCTGTAAGTCTTAGAGCCAAAACTTTCGCATATATTTTGGTATCTATATTCATAACCGAAATTGGTCTAAATTCTTTGCAAGAGTGTGCTTCCTTATCTGATTTTGGTATAGTGATAATATTGGCTCTAAGCATCTCTGGTGGGAATGTACCTGTGGTTTTAATTTCATTAAATGTAGCTACTAAGATTTGCATTAACTCTTCCTCAAATATTTTATAGTATGTTGTAGAAAATCCATCTGGGCCTGGGGCCGTGTAGTTTTTTAGGTTTTTAATAACTCGTCTAATTTCTAGTTCCGTTATCTGACTATTTAAAGCCTCCTTTTCCTCATTTGAGATAACTGGAAAGTCAATCTGATCTAAGAATGATGATATGTCTTCACTTTTGGTGTTATAAAGTTTTCTTCCGAGTTTAGATTATACAAGGCTTGATAAAATTTCGCAAATTGATTCGTGATTTCTTTAGGCTTAAAAAATTTTATTCCCTGTTTTACAATATAAGGAATATTACAATCTTGATATTTTTGTTTTTTAATCTTATTCGCGAGATCTTTTCCTATTCGATTATTGAAATGAAAGGATTTTTGTTGTAGTTGCCAAAGACTCATATCTGAGCGTTTTTGGTTAATGTTTTTAATTTTGTTCCGAATTGTTATTATCTCTTGTGTAAAGGTGTCATTTATTTTTATTTTGTTTAAAAAAAAAAAAGGAAGAGAAAAAAAAAAAAAAAGGAAGAGAAAAAAAAAAAAGACCCTATCTAAACCACCTATTTCCTTCCTTAATACCCCTAATACATAATAAAGTTTAAAGCGCATTCATTACAAAAAAGTGCTGTGCAATTTCTTAGGAGGAAGGCAATATACAATCACAAACCTTTTAAACATTGTAATCCATCATTTTTGTGAGGAAATGGTAATATATCCTAAAAATAAAAGGGATAGTAGTGAGGAATTAGTAAAGTATTCCTCCCTTTTTTGGAAATCTAGCAATCCCACCAAATGACAATGAGGCAAAGACTCTCAAATATTCCATTTACTAAATAAATCTTCTCCCTCTTTAAGTGATGTGATTTTATACCATCTAGAGTCTCTTAAAAATGAAAGTCCTATGGGAAAAGTCCACTTGTATGGTATTTCTTTTTCCCTCAGTTTCTGGGTAATAGGAAAAAATTGTCTTCTTTTATTTCTCGTGGAAGTAGATATGTCCGAAAATATTTTAATATTTGAAAAGGGAGGGTCAAAGGATGTTATTCCATAGCTAGCTTTTAATAGTTGATTTTTCAGTGGCAAATGATGGATTTTTACCATTACATCTCTAGGAAACTCTACCTCAATGTTTTTCGGCTTAGAGAGTCTATAGGCTGCATCGAACTTGAACTTTATATCCGCAAAATCAGGCACTAAATATGAAAAAAACTTAGTAAGATATAATCACAGGTCCTCTTTGGGTATTTTTCATCAATCCCTTGTATTTTTAAGTTATTAATTCTTGATCTATCTTCAAGGAAGTCCACCTTATTTTCCAATGCCTTTAATTTCCCCTCCATTGCTTTGATGCTTTCTTCGGAATAAGTTTGTTCCTTTTTAATTGTTTCACAAGTGTTCCCCAATTCTGCAATTTTGACTGTGTTTTCTTGTGTTGCCTTGATATTTAGAAGAATTTGATTTTTAAATTCATCCAAGAATTTGTTTTGAAACTTCTCTAGGATATTTTCCAGTTTTCCAACCGTGAGGATTTCCTCCTCTAAATTAAATGTATTTGTTTCCGAAGAGGTATCTACCGTATTATCTACATATGCCTCTGTAGATTTATCCCCTATTGGAGAAGCCAAAAGGGATAACTCCATAGTTTTTTGCGCCATTTTAGGCGAAAAAATAGTTTAGATTTAGGAGGAGATCTTATTTTATCTTTGTTTTTATTTTTCGGAGGCATTGTATGAAATTTACCTAGAATCAAGTTCCTGGAATATAATAAAAGAGAAAAAAAGATATACCTAAAAAAGCAAACACAAAAAAAAAAACATGCAAAAACAGAGGTAGTCCCAAATCCGCTTTACAGTAGATGTGGTCCTGATCACATACTTTTACTTGGGGATATATATTTCTTTTATATATTTCTCTTTCTCTCTTCCCCCTCCGTGGTCCTGATCCAATTCTTTAATTGGGAATATTTTGTCTTTTAAGTATATATGGTTTTATTTCACAATTATGGGTAATATAAAGGTTTGGAGCCAGATCCCCTATTTTTAGGGATTAATTCCTTTAGTATTCCTTTAGCCGATTGGTGGAGTCCATTCCAGACCTTTATTCCTTAATTACTTTTAAACATATTAGTATTACCTCCTTTGAGATATGGGTCCGTAAGATTTTTCCCATTAATGTATAGCTTTTGCATAAGGTCTGTCAGGGAGCAATTAGATTCTATTATTACTCTCACTTTTCCCAGACCAAAGCCCCAATAATGGTTTTCATTCATGAAGAAATTATAGACCCCACAAAATTATACTTCAGGTCCTTACTTGCTGAACTGGACCTTATATCCTTTATAGGACCTGTGTATATATTATGGCCGTTAATATCTTAGGGCCTTACAGAAAAGAGTCAGTGTTTATGTATAAAGAGTGCTCTATTAGAGCCTTACCAGACCTCATGGCCTCCAGGTGATATCAGCTAATAGCTGCACGAACTGCTGTGAGAGGCCTGGAATATCCAATACTCTAGGTAGTCAAAGCTCCTTTCTGCGGGCCCGCAGTCTGGCATTCCCCCGCCAGAGTTCTCCAAATCACTGCTATGCTTAGCTTAGCCCCCTCCAGTCTCTTTGCACAGCTTGTGCGCTCTCACCGCTCGCGGGACATCGAGACCAGGGGCAAATGCTGGGGCTATATCTCCTTAACGGTCCTGCTCTTCATGCAGCCGGTCCCGTGCTGCTGAACCCGTATCGGGCTTGGAGTGATTGTACCTTGGGAAGGGCTGAGGGAAAAGGTTTAGGGAATCCCAGTCTCCAGCGTGGTCTCCTCCATCTGACTGTGCGAGCGTCCGCTCACATGTGCATATCCGGTAACGCCCCACTACTGGGCAACCTAATGTTTTAAAGCATGTTATTCCAAACAATTTAGGAATGTTAGGTGATTTATGCCCTTTATGGCTTAAAACCAGACTCTGCATCAACTATTTAATTTTCCGTGGGAGTTTTGCCATGGATTCCCCTCCGGCATGCCACAGTCCAGGTGTTAGTCCCCTTGAAACAACTTTCCCATCACTATTGTGGCCAGAAAGAGTCCCTGTGGGTTTTGAAATTTGCCTGCCCATTGAAGTCTTTGGCGATTCGCCCGGTTCGCCCGTTCACGAACATTTGAAAATATTTGCGGCCGCGAACCAAAAATTTTATGTTCGCGACATCTCTAGATCTAATTGCTTTTTGGCCAAACTCATCAAAAACAAATTTTAAGAGGACCAAATCTATAAAGTTCCAATAGACCCTGTCGAAAGCCTTTTCGGCTTCTAATGGCAGGGCCAATATTGGAAGTTTTGTGTTATCTGCACAGCTCAGTCAATTTCCTAATGTTATCCATACCCTGTCTCTTCTGAACAAATGCCACTTTATCAGGATCTATTAATCTGGGAAGAACTGTTTTCATCCTGCCAATATTTTTGAATACATTTTAATATCAACATTTAAAAGGGAAATTAGTCTGTAATTCTTATAATCTACAGGGTCTCTACCCGGTTTCAATATGTTGATAATTCTGGCTTGAGTCATTTATCTAGGGATTTCTCCCGTTTTTAAATTCATTAAATACGGTCTCTAAATGTGGGCTTAGTTCAGATGAGAAAAGCTTATAGTAACCGTTATCAAATCCATCCACTCCCGGAGATTTATTCAGTTTAAGTGCAGCAATCAATTGTTCTATTTCTATAATGGAGATTGCTTGATTTAACCTCTCAAATTCTTCATCTAATAATTTAGGGAGGTGGATTTTCTCTAAGAATCTACTGATTTCTAATCTGGAGGGTTTAACAAAATTCTCCTCTTTTTCCACATTATATAATGCTTTATAATATGTTTCAAAAATATCCCCTATCTTGCTAAGTTGAGATACCGAGATATTATCATTTCTTTTTATTGAAATAATTCATTTAAAGATTCTCTGACTTCTAATTTAATTTAATTTAAATTCATTTTATATATTGATCCTGATGAAGTCTAGCGGTCATCTTATCAGTTGATAATTGTAATATTGTTTTAATTTCAGCAGTTGTGTCCCTAATTTGCTTACAAAGGGTTTTAGACAGCTTGAACTTGTTCATAGTTTGTAATTTTTTTAGTGCTATACATAATACCCTAACGGTAAACCTCTTTCTTTTTTTAATATGGCCTCTCTACTAATCAAAATTCCTCTTATAACCGATTTATGGGTATACCACACTGTTGATTGTAATGGAACAGAGAAGTTATTTAAACAAAAACATTTTTTAATTCCAGTTTGACTTTCTCTTTAAAGTCCGGGTAATCCAAACAACAAAGGATCCATTCAACAATTTTTAATTTTATGTTTCTCTAAGTTATTCATAAATTCTAAAATAATTGGGGCATGGTCAGACCAACTAATATCGCTGATTGTAATCTTTTTGACATTATTTATCGACTGCATATTTGTCCAAAAATTATCTATCCTAGTATAGGATCTGTGTCTTGAGGAAAAAAGGTATAATCCCTCAAATCCTGATTTAAAGTTCTCCATAAATCAAATAGTTTGAATTTCAAAATGGCTTTTAAAAATTGACTAGTCTGCTGATTAGGTAGAGTTTCTCAACTATCTTTTACAATGGAGGTCTTATCTTTACTTACATCAAAAATCATGTTAAAGTCTCCGCAGATGATAAGGTTTCCTTTCTTCATTTTATTCTCTAAGGCTAAGACTTTCCTTATAAACTTTAATTGATTTTTATTTGGAGCATATGAATTGACAAGTGTTATAGTTCTATTCTCTATCTTGCCTAGTCATATTTTATATCTACCCTCACTATCAATTACCTTGTGTTCTTCACAAATTGCCATTTTTTACTAAATAGGATAGAAACCCCTCTGGTTTTGGAAGGGGAAGTGGCATTAATACTTTCTGTATATATTTTATTTCCAAATCGGGGAAGTTTGCCTTCCTTCCAATGTGTTTCGTGAATGCAGAGTATATCTGCTTTAGATTAAAGGAAACCATCCATTGCACATTTTCTTTTAAAGGGAGAATTGAGACCGTTAACATTCTGTGAAAGGATCTTAATCCCCATCACTAGAGTGATAAGAAAAACGTAAGTCTTTGCCATTGCAAGCAAAATTAACCACCCTTAACACACAACAAACATCTCTAACATACTCAGCTATAGTTGTGTACGATGATAATATCAACTGTATTTCATTTAGAACTAGTTAAAAAAACAGAAAATGGCAAGCTTTGCCCAATTTCGGGCTGAGGGGGCAGTTCTAATCTCATATAATAACTTCTTCTATATCATGCCACAAATATTCTCTAGGTCACACTTTCCAAACTCTTTAATGTGTCAAATTAAACTTCTATTTTCTATAATTTCCCTTATTTATTCTATATTATACTTTCTGTTCCTGTGAGTGATACTTCTTCACTATGTGTTCCTCCATCACCTTAACCTAATTGACTTGAGTAATTTATGTTAATTTATAGACTACATATACTATAATAATTGCCTCCAAGTTAGGCTTATAATAATACCATTTTGTAATCTACACTAATAGTGGTTTACAGCCTTATTACATTGCGATTCGGTAAATTTAAAAGGGCTCCAATTAAGCACATAGCATATTTTATTTACAGAAGATGTTTTAGTTAGTGAAGACCTTGCTTTTGGATAGAAGTTCACTAACTAAAAACTTCTGTAAAAAAATATGCTGTGTGCTTAATTAGAGCCCTTTTAAATTTACTGAATCACAATTTAATAAGGCTGTTAGTGTTTAATCCTTATACAGTAGCTTGTCACAAGTGTAGACTTCTATCAGAACCTTAATGTAATTTACAGTGACCTTCTTTTTTACTTTAAATGCATATCTTCTAATCTAATTGTGCTCTGTATTTTCTTTTTTGCCTTTCTAAATGTCTTTATTGAGTTTTTAAGTGCAATACACATAAACAAGTAAACATTTCACAAACATTTCACAACAGCATTAAAAACATTCCATTCCTGTTAATAACCAAAATGTAACACTTCATTTATAGCAGCCTATCAAGACTTGAGAGACCTAAAAGATTTCAGCTTATAGGTCTAATAAAAAAATTAAAAAAAACATTTAAAATTCTATAATCTCTCTCTGAACTTCAAGCCCCACCCCGACCTGTACCCATGCTCAAAACTAGGAATTGACATCTCACCCACACCTTACTTCATATTTTGTGAGTATGTGTCTCACACCTTCCATTTGACGTTGTCCCAGCTAATCAAGTCAGCTGAACAGAGATAATTTTCAAGTGTTCTAATTTGCTTCATTATGATTATTGCAAATGCCTGATTTGCTCTGTTCAGATCTAAAGTAAGAATGTGTAAAATAGCAATTTGGGCAGAAGGAATAATCTTGCTCTCTCAAGGATGACTGAAATCTTTTGAAAGCACTCAGTCCAAAATAATTGTATAGAAAGGCATTCCCACCATATATGTAAATATGAACCCGGAATGCCACAATTCCTCCAGTAGAGTTTATCCTCTGCTTTATTAGAAATAATAAAGATTTTTCCAGGACATAATGCTACCTATTTCATGTTTTAATATAGATCTCCCTGTAGGCGGAGTATTTGACAAATTTGTTGGTTATAGAAAAGGCCTTTCTACCCGCCTCTATTGGAAATTATCAGCCCTATTAAATTCCAGCCTCGTAGATAAGAGGCTTCTACTTAAATCCTACGTACTGCAAATTTCTCAAAGTTATGACGCTACGCAGCATGGCCGTCCGTATGAACACTGCGAAAATGTACATGAGGAGTGACAGCCTGCGAGATTATCTTGCAGCCTCCCACACCTCATCAATTGCTGCAGGGGTCCTAAACGGGACCAACGCGGCAGACCCACACATAAGCCCTGCCGTGGGGAATACTCCAACTACCCCCCCGGCACCTAAAATTAACCCCTCTCTAGGCCGGGGTCCCCATTGGGACCCCCGAAGTGTCCCCACATTAACCCCGATCAGGCCCCGTTGCATTTAAAACTTTTAAATTCCCCGCTGCGGCTCCTTAAAGGGCCCGCGGGACACTATTAATATTCCCGGCCGGGGCACTTAAAATTAACCCCCCTCAATGCTGGGGTACCCCATCAGGAACCCCGAAGTGTTCCCACATTAACCCCTTGCAGCAGGGGTCCCCGATCGGCACCAATCAAGACTCCGCTGTATTTAATTTTTTTAATTTCCCGCCTCGCGGGTCCTTAAAGGACCGTAAAGGTCCTGAAAGGACTTGCACTAAGAAATATTAACCCCAGACAACTAAAATTAACCCTATAACTTATGAGGGTCAATACAGACCCCCATAAGCACTTAATTAACCTTGTCACTCATGAGGGTCAACACAGACCACCCATAAGCACTTAATTAACCCTATAACTCATGTGGGTCAATACAGACCCCCATAAGCCCTTAATTAACCCTATAACTCATGGGCGTCAATACAGACCCCCATAAGCACTTAATTAACCCCATAACTCATGGGGGTCAATACTGACCCCCATGAGCACTTAATTAACCCTGTCACTCATGAGGGTCAATACAGACACCCATAAGCGCTTAATTAACCCTGTCACTCATGGGGGTCAATACAGACCCCCATAAGCACTTAATTAACCCTATATCTCTTGGGGGTCAATACAGACCCCCATAAGCCCTTTATTAACCATATAACTCATGGGGGTCAATACAGACCCCCATAAGCCCTTAATTAACCCTATATCTCATGGGGGTCAATACCCCCATAAGCCTCTATTTAACCCCATCAGTCCCATAAAGGTATAGTATGGTCCTCAAGGACCATCATGACACTAACTACAAACACTACACTGCACTATAACCCCCAATAAACCATTACATCTAAACTAACCCCCCTTTACACTAACATATTAACAACTACACTACCTACCTATGCTACCTACCCCCTAATAAACCCCCCACCACTCTGATTACAGAAAATAAGAAAACCTAACTCACAAAAAATTTAAAAAACTACCTTACAGAAAATAAAAAAGCCTAAGTCACAAAAAATAAAAAAAAGGAACATTACAGAAAAAAAAAACATTACAACACCCCCCCCCCCCCCCCCACTACAGAAAAAAAAAATTACACACCTGAAAAGGAAAGACATACACCATACAATACAATACATACACTACAATACAATACATACAATACAAATAAAATACAATATCCGCTATCTATCTAACATACAATCTATTTCATATACAATAAATCCTAACTATTTAAAATACATCCCCCTATCTATCTAATATACAATAAATCCTAACTACATACAGAAAACCTAATTGTAAGCTAAAATAAAATAATTAGGACCACTTACCTTTGTAGATGTCCCTTCGGATCACCAACCTAGGGGGGGAAAAAAATAGTGCAACACATTAACATAAAATAAATAAACATTATACACTTTCTAAATATTCTACTCACCTTTCCATCCTTATTTTCTTCTCCGGCGCGGCCCCTGTTAAAAAAAACACATTACATTAATACAATATACATATAAACATAACACAAAATAAAATAAACATAATATACATTCAACTTACCTCCCCTCGATGTCCCCGGCCTCCTCCTCTTCTGCCCCAACTGGGCCCTGGAACAATCCGCGCTCTAAAAAAACTAAATAAAAAAACTAATGGAGGTCTGAGCCTCCTAGAGCCTTTTCCGGAAGGAAATTGGCAACTGTGGCTTCTGATTGGCTGAAAACGCTGTCTATCAAATTTTAGCCAATCAGAAGGCGTCAATGTGTGAGCCAATCAGGATGGGATACACCCCAAAATCCCACCCTGATTGTCTAACGCACCTGTCAATCTTTATTTAAACCAATCACAAGGCGCAGATGCCTTCAGCCAATCACAATGGGATACACCCCCACGGATTGATTGGCTGAAGGCATTTGAGCCTTCTGCTTGGCTGTTGTCAATGTCAGTCAGTATTACAGCCAATGAGAAGGCGCAGATGTCTTCAGCCAATCACCCCGTTGGGGTGTATCCCATTGTGATTGGCTGATGGCAATAAAGCCTTCTGATGGGTTTAAATTAAGATTGACAGGTGCATTATCCAATCAGAGTGGGATTCTGGGATGTATCCCTTTCTGATTGGCTTACAAATTGGCGTCTTCTGATTGTCTGAATTTGATAGGCAGCGTTTTCAGCCAATCAGAAGCCGCAATTGCCAATTTTCTTCTGGAAAAGGCTCTAGGAGGCTCATTAGCGTCGGGGAGGTCTGCGAGTGCGGACCTCCGTTAGTTTTTTTTTTTTTAAAGCGCAGATTGTTCCAGGGCCCAGCCGGGGCAGAAGAGGAGGAGGCCGGGGACATCGCGGGGAGGTAAGTACAATGTATATTATGTTTATTTTATTTTGTGTTATGTTTATGTGTATATTGTATTAATGTAATGTTTTTTTTTAACAGGGGCCGCACCGGAGAAAAAAAGAAGAATGACGGGGACATGCTGGAAAGGTGAGTAGAATATTTAGAATGTGTATAATGTTTATTTATTTTATGTTAATGTGTTGCACTCATTTTTTGTTTTGTTTTTCCCCTAGGTTGGTGATCTGAAGGGACATCAACAAAGGTAAGCGGTCTTAATTATTTAGTTTTAGCTTAGAATTAGGGTTTTTGTATGTAGTTAGGATATTGTATGTTAGATAGAAAGGGGGTATTGTATTTTATTTGCATTGTATGTATTGTATGTATTGTATTGTATGTATTGTATTGTATTGTGTATGTCTTTCCTTTTCAGGTGTGTAATTTTTTTTTTCTGTAGTGGGGGGGGGGGTTGTAAGGAGTTGCGGCGGGGAATTTAAAACTTTTAAATGCAGCGGGGGCCTGATCGGTGCTGATTGGGGACCCCCGCTGCAAAAGGTTAATGTGGGGACACTTTGGGGGTCCCGATGGGGACGACCAGCATAGAGGGGGGTTAATTTTAGGTGCCACGGTCGGGATTGCTAATAGTGTGCGGAGGGCCCTTCAAGGAGCCGCAGCAGGGAATTTAAAACTTTTAAATGCAGCAGGGACACTGCCAGGGGTTAATGTGGGGGGCTGCAGGGGTCCCGAAAGGGACCCCTGCAGCATGGGGATGTGTATAGGGAGCAGGGGGGAGCCTCACACTTTAGGATACCTTGCTAGCAATTTTTCTGAGTCATCTTGTAAAGCAGTCAGCGAGGGATTCGGTCCTCCCAAACAGCAAAAAAATGCCTTTTGTGAGGACCGAGAGAACTAAGAGGGCTAATTTAATAAGGCCCTAAATCTTTAAATATTTTTCCCAGGTCAAAAGAGTAGAAGATGTGTCTTCTACCTTTTGTTTTCTAAATAGGTCAAAAACTCTTGATATAAGATGTTTCCTACTATCTGACTTCTTGAATGGAGTAACCAATCTTATATTATATATCTAAAAACAGCTTGTAAAGACTATCAACCCCTTTATCAATCCAATCATTCATCGGAGGAAGTTTTAAGCTAGTAGGAAGGTCCTTAATCGGAATACACAGACTTGGATATGGGAATAATTGATGTTTATTATTTACTTTGAGCCAAAAAGAAAGATTTTTCCTAACTATCCAAAGATTTGACAAGGAGGCATTTTTGACCCTGGGTTCTAAATATACTAGCTGACTGAGAGTCCCCTCCTTCAAATAGGCATTTTCCACTTGAGCCCATTAATACTTTGAGTAGGGAACTGTTCATTTTATAATATGGGCCACCATGGTAGCATCATGATATAACTTCAAATCTGGATATCCAAGTCTGCCATTCTGAAAATTTTCAACCAGAATTGACCTCTTTATCCTTTTTTTTCCCCCTCAAAAATATAAGAGTCTATTAAAGCTTGGAATTTACTTATCCAATGTGATGGAAAGGGAATTGGGATATTCCTACACAAGTAATTCATTTTTGGAAGAAGTGTCATCTTAGAGCAGTCATTCTAGATTTTTCCCCTTCCATTCTTTTATGGTATCCAAACATTTTTGATAAACATTATTACAATCTACAGGGATCATTTTTTAATTAACTTGTCAAACTTTATCCCTAGATGAATGAAGTTGTTTTTATCCCATTTAAATGGATATTTTAAATTCAAAACACCCATAGTTTCTGTTGGTAAACAAATACCTAGTATACCAAATACCTTGAACTTCTGTCTTTATTAGGTTTATTTTGCAGTAAGATACAAAAAACTATAAATCAACTCCTGTATGGATTCTAATGATTTAATAGGGTCTGTCAATAATATAACCACGTCATCAGCAAATAAAACAACTTTGTGCTTAGTTTCTTTGATCTCAATGCCACGTATGTTTACATCTATGAATGGCTCTATAAGCAGGGCAAAGACCACCGGAGACAAAGGACAGCCCTGTCTAGTGCCATTCCTTATCGTAAAATGTCCTGACTTAAAGCCAAATCCAGACACAAACACCTCTGGTTTGGAATATAGAGCACCTATCGCCAACCGTCCAAAATCACCCAGGCTAAACTTATCCAAGGTCAACCTCATGTAGTCTCACCCTACCCAATCAAACACTTTTCAGCATCAAGGGAAAGAACTAGGGTGGGAGTAAATTCTTTGACCCCATAATCTATTAAGTTGATCAATTTCCGCATATTATTAAATACCCTAATGGCCTGGTATAAAACAAGCTTGATCTAAGTGCACCAATTTACTGATAATACTATTTAGACGTGTAGCTAAAATCTTGGAATTCAGTTTAAAATCAGTGTTTAATAACACAATAGGTCAAAAATCTTTGCATTCTGGGAGATCTACTTTTTTCTTTGGGATAGTCACAATGGTTGATAACAGGAATTCCTAAAATAATTTTAAGTCTAGAGAGATCTCTTCAGTATACGTTGGTATGGAGAGAAGATATTTGTTAATTTTCCAAGAGTAGGGCATAGTAAGATAGGATCCAAATATTAGGTCTAGGGAAACAGCTGCATGATCAGACCAAGTACAAGGTATTATGGATGCCCTTGGGGAGTTGTCAATAATAGAGGAAATTATGAGAAGAGTATAAATACGGGAATAAGAATTATGAATTATGAAAAAGAGTGAATTCCCTATCCTGTGGGTGGTGTCCCCTGCAGGCATCTACTAGGCTCAGTGAGTGTAGAAGTTTACTACTTTGTCCTAGTTTTCTAGCAAAGCAACAGTCCACCGAAGTTTTGGATCTGTCCATGGCAGGATCTAGGACAAACTCCACTTCAGAAAACACCCACTGTCTCCTGCTACATGAAACAGCCAACGCAATGGATTGTGATTAGTGATGTCGCGAACATCAAATTTTCGCCATAGACTTCAATGGGCAGACAAATTTCAAAACCCACAGGGACTCTTTCTGGCCACAATAGTGATGGGAAAGTTGTTTCAAGGGGACTAACACCTGGACTGTGGCATGCCGGAGGGGGATCCATGGCAAAACTCCCACGGAAAATTACATAGTTGATGCAGAGTCTGGTTTTAAGCCATAAAGGGCACAAATCACCTAACATTCCTAAATTGTTTGGAATAACATGCTTTAAAACATCAGGTATGATGTTGTATCGATCAGGTAGTGTAAGGGTTACACCCGCTTCACAGTAACAGACCAATCTCCCCGTATAATGCACCGCAAACAACCGCAAACAGTCCCTTTGCACAACCGTAAACTCCCCATTTGCACAAGGTTGGATACCAAGCTAGCCATGTCCTGTTCCTTGTCCTCACTGATTTCATTGAAGGTCTCTTCCTCCACCCAGCCACCAAGGGTCCCCGAAAGGTGACAACAAGCCCCCTGGGACGTCTGCTGTGTTTGGTCTTCCACCTCCTCAAAGCCACCTTCCTCTTCTGACTCCTCTTCTTCAGACTCCCAGAGTCTGGGGGCTTCCACTGCCCAGCATGGAAGATTATACACAGGTCAGAGTCTGGGGGCTTCCACTGCCCAGCATGGAAGATTATACACAGGTCAGAGTCTGGGGGCTTCAACTGCCCAGCATGGAAGATTATACACAGGTCAGAGTCTGGGGGCTTCCACTGTCCAGCATGGAAGATTATACACAGGTCAGAGTCTGGGGGCTTCCACTGTCCAGCATGGAAGATTATACACAGGTCAGAGTCTGGGGGCTTCCACTGCACAGCATGGAAGATTATACGCGTTGCCTCTGTCTGCGTTATTATAAGGTGTGTACTGTTAAGTAGTACTATTCCTATCGGTTTAATCCCTGTTACGTCCACTATCAGGGGACGTGTATATGGCATGGATTTTTGGAAGCGGGAGATGGAAAAAGATGCTTGGTCGGTCCTCCCACTTCAAATTTGGGGCACTGCGTTTGCAATATAAGGTGCCACCAGATATGAGTGTCACTGTGCACTGACAAAAGTTGGCAGAGTAGATGCAATAGGCTTCACACACAACTGTAGGCAGGCAATTGCTATTCAATCTATTACAGTCAAAAAAGTGTTGTTTTATGTCACTGAGCACAATACAAGCTGTGAGCCTGACACAGGCAGGCAACTGAAATTAGATTACAGGAAAAAAATGGTTGTTTTCAATGCATGTTACACCACCAGGTATGAGTAGTGAAAATAAGCACAATATAAGCTGTTAGGTGTTAGCCTGTCACACACACACGCTGGCAGGCAGGCATAGATTACACAAAAAAAATTATAAAATAAAATAAATGATGTTCAAAGTTTCCTCAATGATAAAGTATAGGGGGCAAACCGAAAAGCGCATGTGTTCGCTGTTCGCGGCGAATGCGAACATGCGAAAATCGCCGCGAATATTTCTCCGGCGAACTGTTCGGGACATCACTAATTGTGATCAGTAACCACTGTAAAAAGTCTGCCATAAAGATAATGTTGCAGTTTTCAGAGAGCCCAAACGATAGTCAGGCTTTGTATGTGATGGATCAGAACACAATAGTCTAAGTTGGTGAAGTGAAATGAGAAAAATATATACATAAAACTATTTTTTTAGAAATAGAAAACAGAAAATTGGCATGTGAGTATGTATTCACCCCCTTTGTTATGAAGCCCATAAAATGCTCTGGAGCAAGCATATACCTTCAGAAGTCACATAATTAGTGAAATTATGTCCACCTGTGTGCAATCTAAGTGTCAAATGATCTGTCATTACATATACACACCTTTTTTTTAAGGCCTAAGAGCCTGCAACACTTAAGCAAGAGGCACCACTAACCAAACACTGCCATGAAGACCAAGGAACTCTCCAAACAAGTAAGGGACAATGTTGTTGCGAAGTAAAAATCAGGGTTAGGTTATAAAAAAATATCTAAATCTTTGATGATCCCCAGGAGCACTATCAAATGGAAAAAACATGGCACAACAGCAAACCTGTCAAGAGATGGCCGCCCACCAAAACTCATGGACCGGGCAAGGAGGGCATTAATCAGAGAGGCAGCACAGAGACCTAAGGTAACCCTGGAGGAGCTGCAGAGTTCCTCAGCAGAGACTGGAGTATCTGTACATAGGACGACAATAAGCCGAACGCTCCATAGAGTTGGGCTTTATGGAGTGGCCAGAAGAAAGCCATTACTTTCAGCAAAAAACAAAATGGCACGTTTTGAGTTTGCAAGAAGGCATGTGGGAGACTCCCAAAATGTTTGGAGGAAGGTGCTCTGGTCTGATAAAATTGAACTTTTCGGCCATCAAAGAAAACGCTATGTCTGGCACAAAAACAACACATTACATCACCCAAAGAACACCATCCCCACAGGGAAACATCGTGTGGCAGCATCATGCTGTGGGGATGTTTTTCAGCAGCCGGGAATGGGAAACTGGTCAGAGGTGAGGGAAAAATGGATGGTGCTAAATACAGGGATATTCTTGAGCAAAACTTGTACCACTCTGTGAGTGATTTGAGGCTAGGACGGAGGTTCACCTTCCAGCAGGACAATGACCCCAAACACACTACTAAAGCAACACTTGAGTGGTTTAAAGGGAAACATGTAAATGTGCCAGAATGGCCCAGTCAAAGCCCAGACCTCAATCCAATAGAAAATCTGTGGTCAGAGTTAAAGATTGCTGTTCATAAGCGTAAACCATCCAACTTGAAGGAGCTGGAGCAATTTTGCAAGGAGGAATGGGCAAAAATCCCAGTGGTAAGATGTGGCAAGCTCATAGAGACTTATCCAAAGCGACTTGGATCTCTGATTGCCTCAATAGGTGGCCCTACAAAGTATTGACTTTATGGGGATGACTAGTTATACACATTGACTTTTATCTGTTACTCTGTCCTTTTTGTTGTTTGCTTCACAATAAAAAAAAAAAAAAAAAACATCTTCAAAGTTGTAGGCATGTTCTGTAAATTAAATGATGCAAATCCTCAAACAATCCATGTTAATTCCAGGTTGTGAGGCAACAAAACACAAGAAATGCCAAGGGGGGTGAATACTTTTGCAAGGCACTGTACAGTTGCGGTAATATTCATTAGTACCTAAGAAAGCCATAATTTGTTTCTTAGTCTAAGGGATGGGCAAAGCAGCTATAGCTTCTACTTTGGCTGGTTCTGGCCTAAGCTTCCCATTGCCCAACCAATGGCCCAGGTACTGCACCTCTGCTCCTGCCTATTTGCTGTTTCCAAATCTGGAGGTACAGCCTTTCCTAATTGATCTAGATCACGCTCTGAAATGCTACATACGACTTCATGCTTTACGGTTTCTGCTTTTGGTCTGAATGCCATTAAAATCATATCTAACTAGGAAATTGCCCGTCAAAAATGATGGGTATAAAATTGTAAGTCTGGCAATGCTGTTTGCCATACAATATGAGGCTTTTGCTCCTCTGAGCTCCTCCAGAAGTCCAGCGTGCCTGGCGTTGTTAGTGTAAATGTGTTTTGGCCGTCGTCTATTTTCTAAGTCCCTCATGGTTTGTTTGTGTTACTGTCTTCGGCATTGTGTATTTTCTAAGTTTTGTGTGGCTGGCGTTGCAGAGCCTCGTTTTCATCCTGTATCAGCATTTTTACGTTTTTCATCCACCATTTTCCCCCTCACTTAGCCAGTTTTCGTTCGACAAAAAATGCAAAATATGGCTCCAATTAGTCTGCAACTTAACTCCCAGGCTTCCTGACTCTCCCCCTGTGCTGTGTGTGAGTGTGTTATTTTTTTATGTTATTATTTTGTTTGTTTTTCAGTGTTTTGGAGTTACGCGTTTTGCGAGGAATGAGCACCTTTGGTGGTCATTGCAGCCTAAGTCCTGCGTACCTCAACTGCTTGCTGATGGCGCTCATTGCAACCTAAGTTGTGCCTGCGTCAACGGCTCACCTCGTTTTCCGAGACTCACAGTCGACTGCTCATCTCGCTTTGCGAGACTCGCAGGCATCCCTCACTGCGCAAGGATTGCAAAAGAGTGACCAACATCGGGAACTATACGGACACTGACAACTACAGTATATATGTGATATCTGTTCTACAGTGGTGGCTCCCTTTGCTGCCCACCAATTTTTACATGCATGAATCATACGACACATTACTTCAGCATAGTTGTCTACTATCCCCTTACTTTCTGTCCTAAATCTATTCATGAAAGTCTCTGGGGTGATGGCATTCCTCGTCGTACCTGTGTATAAT
This sequence comes from Discoglossus pictus, assembly GCA_027410445.1. NCBI lineage: Eukaryota > Metazoa > Chordata > Amphibia > Anura > Alytidae > Discoglossus > Discoglossus pictus. The sequence continues at coordinate 249,163,942 of CM050165.1, read as the reverse complement.
CCCTAGCCTGATCTCTTGGATTGGCTCTATATGGCTCACTGGCTTTCCCAGTCAATCTACTGACCAGCAGTTTGATCCACTCCCTAGGATGTAGCTCATGTAGATCGCATTGCTGCTCAAATTCTTGGAGAAAACAGTCTATAGTATCTTTCTTCTCACAAAAGTATTTAAAATCTTGGTAAGCCATTTTCACTAGGGAGGATCCATCATCATATCTTTCTGCATGCCTATGGATAGTCTGACTAGATTCCTCCCTTTTCTCACTCCTCATTTCCTGTCTAATTTGTGTCCATGAGTTCTTCTTCCTCTGTCAACAGTACCATAGGACTAGGTTCTGGGGTTGGGGTCACTGGTAGTGTGCTTACTGCTTCCTCCAAGCATCCTTCCACTTGTTGTAGTTCATCCTCTCTTATCAGCTCCTTGATCATCCTTGCTTTAGTCATTCCTGCTGTCCCAGAGAACCATCTGCTCCTAAATAAGTAGTGGCCAAATTCCCCCTCCACATGACATATATCAAGTAACAGGGGAACATTTTATATTTGGTTGTTCAGTCCCTCAGTTGTGTCCAACTCTCTGTGACCCTATGGGCTGCAGCATACTTGCTTATGTCTCTGTCTGTGCTTTTCCACACAGTTTGCATGGCAAACATACCAGAGTGGGTTGCCAGATCTTTCTCCAGTGAACTGTGATTTGTCTGATGCTTCTGCTATGACCTGCCCACCTAGAGTGACCCTACATGGTATAGCTCACAGCTTCATTGAAGTATACAAGCCCCTTCACCACCACAAGGTAGCTATCAAGAAGGGAACCAGGGGAACATACACCACACTAATCTACTCTAACCCATCAGGAAGGGATGCAAACACACATGGAGGCTGTGCAGAGGCACGTGGAGCAACAACCAATTTACCTCCATCAGGGATAATCTCCACTACGCCCATCCTGGAAAGTCCAACGCCATTGCTGGTGGCCATGTGCCAAGATGTATACCCATGATCATTTGGAGAAATCACATCAATTCACATTATCACCTCTCATATTGTGATCAGGTCTTCAGGGGAATGTTGATACTCCACAGTATCACAAATTTGGCCTGTCATGTATTTTAACCCTTTATCATATGATATATATGATATATATATATATATATATATATATATATATATATATATATTATATATATAAATGATATATATAAATGAAATCTTATCATGTTACTATTATTATCAGCATAATAGTTGTGGATCTGCGGGGTTGTTCGGAACACTTACAATGTTGGTCACGCTTTGTGAGCCTCACGAATCAAGGCGAGCCACCGACTGCGTGCGACTCAAACGAACCATTTGTGGCACGTCAACTACACGGGACTTAGGCGAAGGTGCTCATTGCGCAAAGCGAGACAAGCAGTTGAAGCACGCTGAACTTTCCACTGCAAGCCTCGCGAACGAGGCGAGCAGTTGAAGCATGCAGGACTTAGGCTGTAATGAGCGCTAAAGGTGCTCATTGCACTGTGAGCCTTGAAAAGCAAAGCGAGCAGTTTAAGCATGTGGCACTTATGACAAGTACACGGTGCGCCTCGCAAAAATCCGACTTTACCGGCTGGAGCACGAAACTGGAAAGACCTAAAAAAATCAACAAATATGTCTCAAATTCACATACACACTTACGTAAAGCACAGGGGGAGAGTCAGGAAGCCTGTGAGTGAGGCTGCAAGTTAATTTGAGACATATTTGTCATTTTTTCACAATCGAAATTCGCCTAAGCGAGAAAAAAAAAAGGCTCCGGAAAAAAAGCAATACAACAAAAACGAGGCCAAGGAGGAAAAACTAGCCTGAAGGACAGAAAACCAGGGCTACATGTGGTCACTACACCACCCCAATCAGCATCTGATGAAAAAAAAGGTAATCAGATATCACTCCATTTAATTGAAGAAACCATTAATGTGCATAGCACTTACAACTTATCTGTATATGCTCAATGAAACAGATACAAAAACCTCTGGACTGTGTAATCGAATCCAGTTCCACACATACAGAGTGTTTCCAAAATAAAAATCTGGAAATTAGTGGTCAAAAAAAAAAAGGGCAGATGAAAATAACAAAAAATAAAAATATGCCTGTACAGTACAGTGGTAAATAATCAGGGGCGGCCCGTCCATTGGGGCGTCAGGGCAAACGCCCCCCCAAATATTTTCTTCACCCTGCAATAAAAAAACACAACAATGTATTAGTAATAACCCAAAAACAATTAAATATAAGGTGTGCATCATCATTCAAGTCTTAATACAGTATTAAAATGAAGTAAAGTTAGTAAAATATTCCCAGGGACACTGTCACTTTAAGATAACCCTTGCGCTACATTAACTAATGCTGTGTATCTATATTGTAGCCCCCTGCACCCTGTGTGATCATATTACACTAAGTACACTAACCTTTAGACTCTTCTCTTCTCTTCAATGAGTCCTGGCCTGGCCCCCTGACCGTTAATGCATGCCGCCCACCATCACAGTGACGATATGCATGGGCGGTCATAAATGTATCAATTAATGACTGACAGTCTTCCATCATTGACCAATCAATGATGGAAGGTTGTACAGTTACTAAGAGAACAATCTAAACCCACCCAGACCGTTAGCCCTGAGCGCCCGCCAGCTAATAGGGCCTCGAGTTTACATTTTGATTGACTGATACAGTCAATAAAACCACCAGTTGCCTGTCCCTTCCCCCTTTCTGTTTCCTGACCCTGCTCACTCTGAGACTGAGAGACCTCCCTGGCTGAATCTACTCACATCTGCTCTGCTGCCTGCCTAACACAGTAAGTCTACCTGGCACCTGCCCTGCACCTGGCCAAACCAAACCCCTAGTAGCCCCTAATAAAAGTTAGGGGTGACCAGTTACCCCACTATGCCTGCCTGGCCTGCCACCTACCCAGCCACCCACCAACTACCACCGACGACCCTAGGCCTGCATTGCCTGGTGCCACCCCCAGCCATCACCCCCATGTGGCCTGTGCCACCCCCGATCAGGCCTGCCCTATGCGATGCCATCATGCCACCGCCCGATTACCCCGATCACGGGATCGGGGTAGTCGGGTGGTGAGCGGGGTGGCACAGGCCCACATGGGGGTGATCGGATCACCCCCTTGATGAGGCCTGTGCCCCCCCTGATCAACTCCATGTCGCCGCCCTATGCCACCCCCGAGGCCCGATCACCACCACCCCGATGCGGCCTATGCTATGACACCGCCCGATTACCCCGATCACGGTGATCAGGATATTCGGGCGGTGAGAGGGGTTGCACAGGCCACATGGGGGTGGATGATCACCCCCATGAGGCCTGCGCCACCCCTGATCGTGGCCTACACGGTCACTGACCGACCGATGGGCGCCTGAGCGTGACCGACCCCACCCTGATCCAACTACCTACCTAGCACCCCCCCCCCCCCTATTTTTATTCCATTTTCAGAAGTAACAGGCATGTACATGTGTCTGTCACTTTTAAAGATAAAATAAAAATAAGGTAAGGGAAAAACAATACAGTAAACAGTAGCACATTATTATTACAAAAGTAAACAGCTTTAAACAAACATTAATAAAAATAAAATAAACAACAGCACATACTTACCTGTCAAATTGACCCCTCCAGCGTGGCCTTCTGTCCTCTGGATATAGTCATGAAAATAATCCAATGTTGATTGAAGCCCATGTCAAATAATCCAATGTTGATTGAAGTCCATGTCAAATAATCCAATGTTGATTGAAGCCACTGGTCAAATAAATAATCCAATGTTGATTGAAGCCACTGGTCAAATAATCCAATGTTGATTGAAGCCACTGGTCAAATAATCCAATGTTGATTGAAGCCACTGATCAAATAATCCAATCTTGATTGAAGCCATTGTCCATCCATCCATTCTGGACCATTGAAAGAGGCCTCCACCAAAAAAAAAACGACGCTCTAAAAAAAAAAACAACAAACTAACAGAGCTCCTCCTACAAGGAGCACGTCCCGCGATTAATTGATTTTTTCCCACGGTCTGCTTTATATACTAATTTTTGAAGGACTCTGATTGGCTGAAATGTTTGATTGACATCGATTTCAACCAATGAGAGTCTTTAAAAAATTAGCAAATCAGCAAGCAGGTATGGAAGCCTGTAAGGGTAAAAAAGGTTAGTGTGAACTTGTTTGACCCTGTATGTATTATACATATTACAGGGCTATTTTATGTGATATACATGTTACAGGATAATATCCTGTAACATGTATAGCCAAAAAATAGCACTGTAATATGTATAAAAAATAATGTGTAATAGAAATGCATGAACAATATATATAATAATATATATTATAATAAGTAATAAAGAACATCAATTAATCAAATAATAAATATCAATTAATATATATTGTTTTATGTATATGTTTATGTATATTTATGTGTATTTTTTATGCGTATATATATATTTGTATATATTTATATATATATATATATATAATATATATATATATATAATATATATATATATATATATATATATATTGATTGATAGATATATTGATTGATATATATATATATATATATATATATATTTATATATATATATATTTATATATATAATATATATATATATATATATATATATATATATTGATTGATAGATATATTGATTGATATATATATATATATATATATATATTTATTGTGATATATTGATATCAATTGATATATATATATGTTTTTTTTTTGTTTTTTTTTTACAATTTGGGCCTATATGCTCCCACTTTGTTATTTATGGTTTTTAAGGTGCGGTTGGGGCCTATATGGTCCCAATTTGTTATTTAGGGTTTTTAAGGTGCGGTTGGGGCCTATATGGTCCCAATTTGTTATTTAGGGTTTTTAAGGTGCGGTTGGGGCCTATATGGTCCCACTTTGTTATTTAGGGTTTTTAAGGTGCGGTTGGGGCCTATATGGTCCCAATTTGTTATTTAGGGTTTTTAAGGTGCGGTTGGGGCCTATATGGTCCCACTTTGTTATTTAGGGTTTTTAAGGTGCGGTTGGGGCCTATATGGTCCCAATTTGTTATTTAGGGTTTTTATGGTGCGGTTGGGGCCTATATGGTCCCAATTTGTTATTTAGGGTTTTTAGGTGCGGTTGGGGCCTATATGGTCCCAATTTGTTATTTAGGGTTTTTATGGTGCGGTTGGGGCCTATATGGTCCCAATTTGTTATTTAGAGTTTTTAAGGTGCGGTTGGGGCCTATTTGGTCCCAATTTGTTATTTAGGGTTTTTAAGGTGCGGTTGGGGCCTATATGATCACACTTGGTCTTTCAAGGTTTTAAAAGTTAAGGTTTGGGTCTTGAACGTTCTAATGTTTTTTTTTGTTGTTTTCTATCACTTCCCAGGTGCAAACTATCTGTGGAAGCAGATTTGTTTGGACTCGTTGGTTGACTTACTGGACGTGAATACCCCGAGAAGGAGAGTCAACTGTAGGTGAGTATATGGTCACACTTGGAATTTGAAGGTTTTTAAGGTGCGTTTGGGGCCTATATGGTCACACTTGCTCTTTTAAGGTTTTAAAAGTTACGGTTTGGGTCTTAAACGCTCTAATGTTTTTTTTGTTGTTTTCTATCACCCCCAGGTGCAAACTATCTGTGGAAGCAGATTTGTTTGGACTCGTTGGTTGACTTACTGGACGTGAATACCCGAGAAGGAGAGTCAACTGTAGGTGAGTATCATTGCCTTTAATTTTCTGTACATGCGTATAGGTGCAAATTTGATGTTGATGTAGTCTTGTCACATGAGGGTTTGCAATCTGTAATGTATACCAATGAAATCAACACACTGTTATTTGAAAGTAATTTTGTGACATAATATAAATTAATATACCGTGATCTCTTTCTTCTATTGGTATCAGAAATGAATACTATTGACTCTCTACTTGTGAAGCCTTTCGGCACCCTAACCTATGAGGAGAAGGTGGAAGTAAAACGGTTAGGAGCTGACCAACCAGAGATAAATCTGCAGCAAATCGCAAGAGATAGAGGGAAGCAATATATCCGTAATTTCAATACTGAATGGTACAAGAAGAACGACTGGCTTTCTGGAAGCGTTTCTAGGAAGTCCTTATATTGTTTCCCATGCATCCTATTTGGTGGTGACGCTGCTTGGACCAAAACTGGAGTGACTGACGTCAAACATCTAGCTGATAAATTGGCGAAACACAAAAGTTCTAAAGCTCACTTGGATAACAGGATCATGTTTGAGATGCTTGGACAGGTGAACATTGCTGTTCAACTGGACCAAGGATACCAAGTCAGCATTCAAAAACACAATGAAGAAGTGGCTAAGAACCGGTACATCCTTTCTAACATAATTGATTGTGTTCGCTTTTGTGGCGCTTTTGAACTGGCATTAAGAGGACACGACGAGAGTGAAACATCGCTAAATCCAGGAGTGTTTAGAGGCCTGGTGGATTTGGTTGGCAGTATCGATAGTGCAATGCAACAGCATTTGAAGACTGCAACTGTGTTTAAGGGCACGTCCAAAACCGTGCAGAATGAGCTACTGGACTGCATGCATGAAGTTATTAAGGAAGTGATTCACCAAGAGCATAAGGAAGCCCAGTTTGTGGCAAGCCAAGCGGATGAAACAACCGATATTTCCGCTAGGACACAGTACGTTGTAGTCTATCGCTACATTGACAAGAAGCATCAAGTGGTGGAAAGATTTGATGGCTTCATGGAAATGAAATCAACGGATGCAGACTCGATTGCTGCTGTTGTGCTGGAAACACTGAATACTGTTCTCCCAGAGCCAGAAGACAAGAAGAAACTCATAGCTCAAAGCTACGATGGTGCCAGTGTGATGCGTGGAGATCAAGGAGGAGTTCAAAGAAAAATAAAAGACGTGTACCCGAACGCACACTACGTCCATTGCTATGCTCACCAACTGAACCTAATAATGGAGAAAGCAGTTTCAAGGATTGGAAGAGTTCGAGTTTTTTTTTCCAACATAGGCTGCATACCATCTTTTTATTCACGCTCTCCAAAAAGGACTGGAGTTCTGGATGAGGTAGTTGGTAGAAGACTTCCAAGAGGTGCACCGACACGATGTGATCTACGAGAACAGAGATGCGCTACTTGAGTGTTTCCAGACAATTGAAGCATGTCTAAACTTTGATCCAACATCTATACGTGAAGCCGCAGGTTTCATTGGAATGCTGGAAGACAGGGAGTTCCTTTACTTCCTTAAATTATTTCATTTAATAATGCCACATGTTGACATCCTCTATAGTTAGCTTCAGAAGCGAGACACGGATACTGTTTATATCAAAAAAGTCACAGAAGACTTTGTCGCCAGCATCCATAAAATCCGTAATTCTGTTGAAGAGATAGAAGCAAGTTTGCCTAGCGATGTAACAGTCAACAGACGGAGTGCGGAGATCTCAACCTTGAGGCAACTTTAAAGAGAGGTATGTGACATAGTGGTGGTTCATGCAAAAGAACGTTTTTCATTTTCAAATCACCTTGTCAGTGCCAAACTTGTTCAAAGTGACTTGTATAAAACCCATGACACTTGCTTTCCAACCCAAGCTCTGGAAGACACCGTGCAAGCATATCCAATATTGAAGAAGGAACAATTACGCACTGAGCTGTCACTTCTGTATGGGAAGACAGATTTTCATACTTGTACAAGTGCTGTTGCTCTGCACAAACTTTTCCATCAATTTAATCTGCAGAATGATTTCACAGAGACAGTAAAATTATTAAGAATCCTGATTACAACACCGATGACCACTGCAGAATCAGAAAGATGCTTCTCCACATTGAAGAGGATAAAAAACGTTTTAAGAAGCACCATGTCCCTGGAGCGGTTGAATGCATTGGCGATGCTCTCAATGGAAAAGCAACTGATTTCCGAGATCCCAGACTTCAATGAAAAAACCATTGAGAAGTTTTGTTCTTTGAAAGATCGCCGTGCAAAATTAAAATACAAGTGATTGAAGCAAAGAAGAATGCATACCCCCAAGGTGTGCAAAGATAAACTGCGTTAAGCAGCACCACCTCACACTACCAAACATAACTAGTGGTAAGTAAAGTATGAACGGTGTGTGGGTGTGCATATGGAAGGAGCTATGAAAGGTGTGTGCATGGTCAGTAACAAGCCTTGGCGTGGTTTGAAGGAATTGGAGGCACTTCTAAGGGTAGCTGTCACTTGTGTACGGGAAGCAAGATTTCCATGTCTGTACAAGTGCTGTTGCTCTGCAGCAACTTTAGCATCAATTTAATCTACATAATTTAACAGAGTGAGTGAAGCTATAAGGAATCCTGCTTACAACACCGAAGACTACTAAAGAACCAGAAAGATGCTTCTCCACATTGAAGAGGATAAAAAGGTATTTAAAAAGCACCATGGCCCTGTAGCGGTTGAATGCATTGGTTTGAAGGAACCTTCAAGGGTACGTTAAATTCTCAGAAATGGCACCACCTCACTACCAAAAATAACTAGTGGTAAGTAAAGTATGAATGGTGTGTGGGTGTGCATATTGAAGGAGCTATGAAAGGTGTGTGAATGGTCAGTAACAATTGTTGAAGCCTTGGCGTGGCGTTACTGCTCATATGGTTATCCATATGCTAATTCAACGTGTTTGTTTGACATTGATTATTGTGTTTGAGGCCTATATGGTCACACTTGGTCTTCTAAGGTATGTTTGAGGCCTATATGGTCACACTTGGTCTTCTAAGGTATGTTTGGGGCCTATATAGTCACACTTGGTCTTCTAAGGTATGTTTGGGGCCTATGGTCACACTTGGTCTTCTAAGGTATGTTTGAGGCCTATATGGTTCCACTTGGTCTTCTAAGGTATGTTTGGGGCCTATATAGTTCCACTTGGTCTTCTAAGGTATGTTTGGGGCCTATGGTCACACTTGGTCTTCTAAGGTATGTTTGAGGCCTATATGGTTCCACTTGGTCTTCTAAGGTATGTTTGGGGCCTATATGGTTCCACTTGGTCGTTTAATGTTTTTTAAGTATGGTTTTGTTCTTGAATGGTCTGATTGATTTGCTTGTTTTCTTTCAACCGCAGGTGCAAACCCTATGTGGCTGCAGATGTGTTTCTACTCGTTGGTCAACTTAATGAACGTGAATACCCTGAGAAGAAGACCCGACTAATGGTAGGTGTCACTCCTTTAATTTTTCTGTTAATACGTATAGGTGCAATTATGATATTGCTGTAGTCTTGTCACATGAGTTTTTTCAATCTATATTGTATACCAATGAATTTAACACATTGTTACTTTACTTCTTGACATTTCTGCATTGCTGATCATGTATTTCAATGGGCTTTACAAGTATAAGGTCATTGGGCGGGGCTTATAAAGGTCATTATGACATCAGGGGAGGAGTTATAAAAATGGGTGTGGTTTGAAAAAGGGGGAGTGGTTATGTTTCGCCCTGTCGCCCCTCCAACTTGAAAAGTCACCAGCCGCCACTGTAAATAATGTAACTGTAACAATATACCAACTCACATTATTTCCATCTGCAAGCATTACTAACCATTAGCAAGTTCTCAGGATAACTCACTGGCCATGACCATTAAAAATTATGTGTCATCTCACAATGAATGCTTAGCTGTGACCAGCATCAGTGGTCAAGGTGTACTATCACCTTCTCTATATGATATTGTTCATCAACATTGATATCACATCCAACAGCTATACAGGTGTTAGCACATGTTAAAGGATACTCATGATATCATCAAAATGGGAAAATACCCATTAATACTGAGAGGACAAAAAGGTCAGCAACCAGATTCAATGTTACTTACATCTGATTAATTCAAGGATCTGATTCACTGGTGCATATATTAATGCTGGCATTCATTAACCTGCCAGTCACTTGCTGGATTGCGCTCTGGTCCACCCCTATCCTGAGCAGCCCGGCAAGGTATAATTCAGTCATCAGATGGTGTTTCCTCTCCTCCCTATTGCACCCGGACAGGCTGTTCATGACCTCCGCATGATTGGTGGAGATGCTGTGCCTGTACAGCCTGGCTTAGTGGTGGTGATGGAGGTCCGTTGGGTGTTGCTGGGTGAGAAGGTGGCGGTGGTGTTGGTGGTGAGAGGTATATGTGTTAAGTATGATTAAGAATACATTGTTTTGTGTTCATTCCTAACTATCTGACATCTAGGCTTGAACTTGGATGATTGTCTTAATTGCAGTTATGAGTTGCTATCATTTGCTAGATGGGATGTATTCTTTGGTTCTTGATCTTGATTGTTCTTGGCTAGAGATGTCGCGGACAGTTCGCTCGCGGACTATTCGCAGCAATTTTGGCATGTTCGCGTTCGCAGCTGAAGGCGAACACTTGCGCTTTTGGTTCGCCCCCTATACTTTACCATTGAGGAAACTTTGACCCTGCACCTCACAGTCAGCAGACACATTCCAGCCAATAAGCAGCATACACTCCCTTCCAGGGCCTTCCATCTGAAGGACAGCATACATTTTAGAATCATTCTGAAGCTGCATTCGTTGTGAGAGGACAGATAGTGTAGCTGCTGGATATTTAATAGGGACAGACCTGAAGGACTCAGCTGATATATGCTGCAAGGACAGTAACCCAAAAAGCCCTTTTTAGGGCTAGAACATCATTTATTTTATTTTATAATTTTTTTCTGTGTAATCTAATTGCATATGCCTGCCTGCCAGCGTGTGTGACAGGCTAACACCTAACAGCTTATATTGTGCTTATTTTCACTACTCATACCTGGTGGTGTACCATAAATTGAAAACAATTATTTTTTTCCTGTAATCTAATTTCAGTTGCCTGCCTGTGTCAGGCTCACAGCTTATATTGTGCTCAGTGAAATAAAACAACACTTTTTTGACTGTAATAGATTGAATAGCAATTGCCTGCCTACAGGCGTGTGTGTGAAGCCTATTGCATCTACGCTGCCAACTTTTGCCAGTGCACAGTGATACGTCATATCTGGTGCAACCGTAGTGTACAGTGACATAAAACAACACTTTTTTGACTGTAATCGATTGAATATCAGTTGCCTGCCTACAGGCGTTTGTGTGAGGCCTACAACGCCTACTCTGCCAACTTTTGCCAGTGCACAGTGACACTCATATCTGGTGGCACCTTAGATTGCACGCGCAGTGCCCCAAATTTGAAGTGGGAGGACCGACCAAGCATCTTTTTCCATCTCCCGCTCCCAAAAATCCATGCCATATACACGTCTTCTGATAGGTGAGGTAACAGGTATCAAACTGATAGGAATAAATAGTACAACTTAATACACCACTCCTATCTGGTGGCACATTACATTGCACGTGCAGTGCCCGAAATTCGAAGTAGGAGGTCCGACCAAGCATCTTTTACCATCTCCCTTTTCCAAAACTCGATGCCATATACACGTCCCCTAATAGTGGACGTAACAGGGATTAAACTGATAGGAATAGTACTACTTAACAGTACACACCTTATAATAATGCAGACAGAGGCAATGCAGAGAGAGGAGTCTGAAGAAGAGGAGTCAGAGGAGGAAGGTGGCTTTGAGGAGGTGGAAGACCAAACACAGCAGGCGTCCCAGGGGGCTTGTTGTCACCTTTCAGGGACCCTTGGTGGCTGTGTGGAGGAAGAGACCTTCAATGACATCAGTGAGGACAAGGAACGGGACATGGCTAGCTTGGTATCCAACCTTGTGCAAATGGGGAGTTTACGGTTGTGCAAAGGGACTGTTTGCGTTTGTTTGCGGTGCATTAAAAGGGGAGATTGGTCTGTTACTGTGAAGCGGGTGTAACCCTTACACTACCTGATCGATACAACATCATACCTGATGTTTTAAAGCATGTTATTCCAAACAATTTAGGAATGTTAGGTGATTTATGCCCTTTATGGCTTAAAACCAGACTTTGCATCAACTATGTAATTTTCCGTGGGAGTTTTGCCATGGATCCCCCTCCAGCATGCCACAGTCCAGGTGTTAGTCCCCTTGAAACAACTTTCCCATCACTATTGTGGCCAGAAAGAGTCCCTGTGAGTTGTGAAATTCGCCTGCCCATTGAAGTCTATGGCAGTTCGCCGGGTTCGCCCGTTCGGGAATATTTGATGGAAGTTCGCGTGCGCTGTTCGCGAACCGAAAATTTGATGTTCGCGACATCACTATTTTTGGCTCCTAATACTATCTTGATTCCGGCTGCGGTCTGTAACTGCATAGGCTGCAGTGGGCTCACCCATACATGGACTCTCTATTGGTTGATTACTGTTGTTGTGCACACAAATTACAATGATTTGTCAGCTTCATGGATTTAAAGATGTATCCATCTTTCCTTGTTAATTCCACAGAGCTGACATGTCAGTGTCCTATTTGGTTATCATGTACATTTGTAGTGTACATGTGGTGCCATGTTGGTGTATGTGATATTCATCTGACAGGCTGGATCCTGCTGGACTGCCAGGCCTGAAGCTCCAGCAGTGGGCACCTGGCTCAGTAGGTCCTTGGCCATCCTCTCCCACTCATTGTATATCACAGTCACTTGGGGGCCAGCACTTGGGGCTGCAGCTTTACTGGCCTTCTTGGACATTATCCTCCTCACCTTTGCCCTGATGTGCTTCAACATCCCTTGTTTCTGTTCCCACTACTATTAGTGCAGCCGGTACCTCCTTCCATGCCTGGGACCAACTTACTTGCCCCTGCAAGGATAAAGTGGCACCCATGTATTGCACCAAGGATTACCACATTCTCCTGGTTTGTGTAGCTCAGGGCCCTGTGCTTGCCTTTAGCCTCTTGCCCTCTCGACTGTGGATGGGAATCCTGTGCTCCCTCATCTGCCCCTGAGGCCTGTCCCTCCCCCGAACTACCCCCCCCCATCAGGCCCACCACACTCTGTACCTGTACTTGATGGGCCTATCTATATTGGCACCCTGCCACTACCCACCTCCTCTACTTCACTATCCTCCTCTCCTCCACTCTCCACCTACTCCACTCCACTTCCCACCACTCTCATCTTTCTCCTCCACTCTCCTCTCCACCACTCTCCTCCTCTACTCCACCACTCCTTACCTCCTCCCCACCTCTCCTCCACCAGTCCTCACCTCCTCCTCTTCCTCCTCTCAGTCACCACTCATCCCCTCTTCCTCCGCTCCTTCACTACTCCTCTCCTCCTCCCCCTCTCCTCCACCACTCCCCAGAGCCACCTCTCTCTCCTCTCTCTCCTCCTCGCCTTTCCTCTTCTCCTCCTCCCTGCTTCTCCACTCCCCTTCTCTCTCCAACCTCAATTTAAATCCCAAAAAGAATATAACAATAAATAAAAGTGTTACTGTATATATATTTATGATGTGGAAATTTTTTGTGACCTAGCTCTATGTGTATCTATGTGTGTCATTTAATATATGTGTATTTGTATTATGTGTAATCTGTAAATATGTGTAATCAAAGATTAAGTGTAAAATCTTCATTAGAAGAATATAAAATAATAAAACCAGAAGATACTGCTCTCACAAATCTCCTACCCTCTCTCTATAACTGCTCAAACCACCAACTCCGGGACCTGCGTGCTACAACACAGTCAACACATGGGCGGGTGGAACGCAATTTTATAATCTCTGTCAATCATCTTCGGCTAACCCGCTTTCTAATGGCTGAGAGGCCTGTGTCGCACTCCGTAATACCGTGATTAGAGTGTAACTGCGGACCACTTTTATTCCAGCCCATTAACAACTTGCAGGCGTTGGAGAGGTTTACGGTTTTGATGCTTCGGCCGTGACTCGTGTCCTTGTTCAATTGAATAGCACCGTAATTGTAGCAGAGTTCAAGCCCGCAGCAAACCCGCAGACATACGGACTGTATGCAGCGAGATGCAGCCTTGCAATTGAACAAGGCTCTTATTTAGCTCATCTGCCTTTCCTAATTAGTACTTATCAGACAGCCTGTAATGTTCATATAGCTTCCTTCCTGGCCTTCTTCCCATTAATATATTTAAAACATGTTTTAGGGTTAGTCTTACTCTCCTTTGCAACTTTTAATTTTCTATTTTAGCCAGTTGATTTCCTTGTACTTATGTAAGGTAGTCTCTGTCCCCTTTTGTTTGTTTGTTTGTATCATTTAAATGCATGTTTTTTACTTCATATCTTGATCTTTAAATCATTGTTAAGCCACATTAGATGTGATTTACTCCTTTTACTTTTATTTCCACATGGTATGTGGTGATAATTATGTATGTTTAGTAAGGATTTGAATGTTTATTTATGTTCAGTATTTTTATCTGTCAGTTCCTTAGACCTAGAGTCCATTAAATTCCAAGCCCGTCCCAGTGGCCGTCATCTAGCCCAGGGGTTCCCAATCTGTGCGCTGCGGCGCCTTGGTGTGCCGGGACTGGCCTTCAGGGGCGCTGCGGGTGCTTCCCCGCATTATTAGTGCAGTCAGCGGGCGCTGCATGATAGGCAGTTGCTGCTCTCCCAGTGCACACCATGATGTGCTCTGTACACTGTGGGTACTGAAGGGCTCTGGCACACTGCAGAATGTGTGCGATGGGGGTCAGTGCTGGGCACCCACCGCTAGAATCACTCCCCTTAGCTCCCTCCTCCTGCAGCTCCCCCTGGCTCCCTCCTCCTCCACAGCCCCTGCATGCTGCTCATCAGTGGGAGGAGTCACCAATGGGAGGAGCTTCCGGAATCGGCACCCGAGCACACAGGTAAGGGAACTGGGGGGGAATATGAGAGGGAGAGGAGATAGAGAAAAGGAGAGAGAAAGATGGAGGGAGAGAGGGAAAGGGATGAAAAGTAGAGAGAGGAGATGGGGAGAAAAAGATAGGGGGATAAAGAGACAAAGAGAGGGAGACAAAGAGAGGGGAGAGACAGAAAGAGGGAGAGAGTGGGAGATACAGAAACGGTTGAAGAGAGGAGAGGGAGAGAGAAAGGGGGAAGGAGAGAGAGTGAGTGGGAGAACAAGGAGGGAGATAAAATGAGGGGAGAGAAAGCTATAGAGGGAGACAAAGAGTGGGAAGAGAGACAGAAAGAGGGAGGGAGAAAGATGGTGAGAGAGAGAGAGAGAGAGAGAGAGAGAGAGAAAGAGAGACAGAAATGGAGAGAGAGAGAAAGAGAGGGAGAGAGATACAGGGAGAGAAAGAGAGGTGGTAGAGAGAAAAAGGGAGAAAGAGGGAAACAAAGAGGGGGGAGAGAACAATAGGGGAGAGGGAGAGAGTGAGAGGGAAGAGAAAGAGGAGGAGAGACACAAAGAGAGGGGATAGAGAAAGGAAGGGGGTAGAGCATAGAGAGAAATAAAGAGAGTTAGTATGAGAGAGAGACAGAAAGAGGGAGAGTGGGGAAGAGAAAGAAAGAGGTGAATAGAGAGAAAAGGGGAGAGAGAGGGAGAAAGAGGGGGAGAGGGAGAGAGAGAGAGAGACAACGAGAGGGGACAGAGAAAAAGAGGGAGTAGAGATAGAGAGAGAAAGTCGGAAAGATGGGTAGAGAGAAAGAGGGGGGGCAAGAGAAAGAGAGAGACAGACAGAGTGGGAAGAGAGACGAAAAGAGGGAAAAGAGAGAGAGAAAGGGGGAGAGAGAAAGTGGGGGGGAGAGAGAAAGAAAGATTAAGACAAAGAGTGGTAAGAAAGAAAGAGGGAGAAGAGAGAGAGAGAAAGTGAGGGGGAGACACAAAGAGTGTGAAGAGAGAAAGAAAGAGGGTGAGCAGGAGAGAGAAATAGAGAGGGGTGAGAATGAGGGCAGAGGGAGAGTTAGTGGGGGGGAAGGGGAGAGAGATAGAAAGGGAGAGAAAGGTGAGAGACAGAGAGAGAGAGAGGGGATATAGAGAGAAAAAAGGAGAGTTGAGAGAGAGAAAGAGGGGGAGAGGGAAACAAAGAGAGGGAAAGGTAGAGAGAGAAAGAGTGGTTGTAGAGAGAGAAAGAGAGAAAGAGAGGGGATAGAGAGAGAGAAATAGAGTGGATGAGAGACACAGGGGGAAATAGGTAAAGAAAGCAAGAGAGAGGGAGAGATAAAGAGGGAGACAATGAGTGGAGAGAGAGACAGAAAGAGGGAGAAGGAGGATGAGAGAGAACGAGGGGGAAAGATAGGAAGAAAGATACAGGGAGGGATAGAGAGAAAAGGAGAAGTGAGTAAGAGAAAGAGAGGAGGAGAGAGAGAGAAAGAGAGTGAGAGAGAGAAAGAGAGCGGGAGAGAAAAAAAGAGAGGGGAGAGAGAGAAAGAGAGATGGAGACAAGTTTAGGAGAGGGGGAGAAAGAGGGAGAGTCAGAGGGGGGAAAGGGAGGGGGATACTATTAGTCATATTGTAAAAATAGTGTATTTATCCCTTTCTTAATGTTGCACATGATAGGAATCTTTTAATCTGTTGGCTCTAATTGATTGGTATTTCATTTTTTTTTGGTCAAAAGTAAGCTTGTGCTGTAGTCCTGTGTGGTTTCTCTGTGGT
The DNA here is from genome assembly GCA_027410445.1 of Discoglossus pictus. Taxonomy (NCBI): domain Eukaryota; kingdom Metazoa; phylum Chordata; class Amphibia; order Anura; family Alytidae; genus Discoglossus; species Discoglossus pictus. The sequence continues at coordinate 249,147,518 of CM050165.1, read as the reverse complement.
TCTCCTGGTGTTCTCTTGGTTTCCAAATGGGGGAGTGAGAGAGAGAAGGGGGGGGTGAGAGAGAAGGGGGAGGGAGAGAAGTAGGAAGTGTGTGAGAGAAGAGGTAGTGTGTGAGAGAGAAGGTGAAGAGAGAGAGAAGGGGAGAGAGAGAAGGAGGGAGAGAGAGAAGTGGGGAGTGAGAGAGAGAGAACATTTTGTAATAATTTTCATTTACGTTTTTATAACTAATCTTGCTACATATATATATACTAGCGTATTGCCCGTCAAAAAATTACGGCAATGAGATGTGTATGTTTCGAAAGTTGTTTAGTTATTAATATACATATGGAATTGTAAGGTAGCTAATGCTGTTTTGTGTGTACTACTGAAATATAGAATTCAAATTAATAAATGAATATACTTTACCTATTTTTATGCATTGTGTTGAAGAGCTGGCAATCTGTGTTTATGTGGCTGCAGCATTAGTGGTGTGGAGGTGCTGTGTAAGAGTGATGAACGTTTGCAGTGTAATAGTGTGCGTGCGCGAGCCGAAACCGTTAACGTAGCTGTGTACTTCCGCATTATCCTAAAATGGCGGATAATGTGTGGTATGCGTCTTAGCGAATCATCCGTTCGTCGTTTAATGGTGGGTAATGTGTGGTAGGCGTCTTAGCGGATTATCCGTACGTGTTTTCCGTGGTTAAAGTGCTGTGGCCTCGTTTTCGTTTTGTTCGGCCGCCATTTTTTCTGCGGGGCTCATTGCCAAAGTACTACGGTTTAACGGCGAGCCTCGCGGGCGCTGATCGCCTGGGGCGCTCATCGCTAAGCCCGCTAAAGTACTACGGTTTAACAGTAAATATGGTAGAAGGGTAAAATGACGGTCAATAAAAATTAAATGTTGTGAAATTTGTTTGCAACACAAAATTACTCCACTACATTTGTCCCTTTTTTTTTTTCTTAAAATAAATACACATTTTTTTTTGAACTTTTTATTTTTTTTACTTTCAACTTATATTTCATCAAATGCGTTGTTTTAGGCGTGAAATCCGATGTTGCGCTAGACAAAGGCGTTAAATCTGTGTTAATGTGTAAATCTGTAATTGCGTTTCGTAAAATGTACTCGCTACTGTCTTTTTACTCATTGTGCGGTTAATCCGCATCCTTTGTCTCATTGTTTTTCGAGCACATACGTCTGTGGCTGTGTTTTACGCAGTTCGTAGTAGTATAGCCTCGTTTTCATTTTTTTCGGCGGCCATTTTTTTCTCTCTTAGCCGATTTTCGATCTTTGTAACTCGGCTAAATCGATGTAAATTGGAGTTCCAACTCACTCCCTGACGTCCTGCCTGGTTCCCCATGCTGTAAGTGACCTTTTTTTTTTTTTGTGTGTGTATTTAGTGTTTTTTTTATTGTTTTGGTTCCGCCGCTTATCTCGTAATTTTTTTCATCTCATATTTTTTTTCTAAGTGCTACGGTTTAACAGCTCTCCTCGCTACGCGAGGCTCGCCTGCAATGAACGCCTGCGGCGCTCATTGCCAAAGTGCTACGGTTTAACGTAACGGCTCGCCACGCTACGCGAGGCTCGTCTGCAATGAGCGCCTGTGGCGCTCATTGCCAAAGTGCTACGGTTTAACAGCTCGCCTGTGGCGCTCATCGCAAAGTCGTACGATCTACGGTTTAACAGCTCGCCACGCTGTATATATTAAAACACGTTCGATATAAAAACTGAGTTTGGTTATACTCAGTTTGGACGTCACTGCTCCAAGTTTATATTGTTTATTTTATTATTCTGTTATCCATGTATAGCTGTGCTAGATAAAGTTGAATCAGCTCTTAAAATTATGATTTTTTTGAAGAATTGATATTTATTTTGGACTTTCAAGGTATTTAGTGAAAAATGACCATATCTTGTAAAATACATTTTTTACGAAGTGCAACATTCTTGTTTCAAATAAATTATATTATGATAAAGTGCTTAAAAATTGTGCTGTTGAGTTTCTTAATGCATCAAAGTGCTACTGGTGAAACAATAAACAATAATTAGAATAAATAAAATGTGCTATGTCGACTTGACTCTTATTTTTCAATAGAGTTAAAGTGAGCTTAGTGCTAAGTAAATTGTGCAGATAGATTTGAGGTGACAAGTGCTAACTCGTTATACTGAACTGTTTTTAGTTTATCATAGATTGTTGGGGCACATCTTTACAGTGGGGGAAAAAATTTTGATCCCCTGCTGATTTTTGAACGTTTGTCCCCTGACAAAGAAATTATCAGTCTATAATTTTAATGGTAGGTGTATATTAACAGTGAGAGACAGAATAACAAAAAAAGAAAACCCAAGAAAAATGCATGTAAAAAAAAGATATAAATAGATTTGCAGGTCAGTGAGGGAAATAAGAATTTGATCCCCTATCAATCAGCAAGATTTCTGGTTCCCTGGTGTCTTTTATACACTTAACTCTTAAAGGGAGTGCTCCTAATTACAGCTTGTTACCTGTATACCTGTAATTTGCTTCATATAATATCTCTGGAAAACAATTGTATATCTAGTATATGCTCTTCAGTTTATAATTATCCCCATGGGCTTTTTTGATTTATGATTGGAGGCTATTTTATTTATTAGTAATAAGGGTTAGTTTTTAAATCACTTTCTCAACCGATGCCCGCATGATTTATTTTGAATATGCTCATAGATCTATGTTTGCTCTCTTTTTAATAAGTAAATATATGTAACAACTGTGTTACATAAGTTTTAGAGATATGTGGCATTTTGGTTTTAGGTTTATTGAACCGTTACTTTTTTGATGCATTACAGTCTACTGGTTTGTCTCTGCACTTTCCAACATAGGAGCCCTAATATTATCTTGCATTTGCACCGTCAGTCTCCCCTAATCATGTATTTAGAGGCACAAATTGGCATATTGGAGCTTTACAAGCAATAATCAATATTTTATAAACAATGTATAGTACAATGTATAGAAAGGTAATGATTATCACAAATAAAACTCCCTTCTGTTGGGTTGAGTCCCTTTTAGTGATGCACAACTTATACATTTGATGTGTTTTATTTATATGGCAGCTATTTTACAGTTTCTACTTATGATGTAGTATGACATGAATGTGTTGCAATGATATATTTGTGTTTGATGTATGATTATGTATGATAAGTGGTGCTGATAATCACATTGCAGGGTCTGGTGCCAGTCAGTATCATTCTGCTCTGGTATACCACTATGATTGCTGGTGACATACCCTGGTTGTAGTGGATGTTTGCTGAAAGTCCACCACCTGTAGCCCTGGCACTTGTTACCTCTTTTTTCATGTTCTTCTTCACCTGCCCCCAGCACTCATCGTACCAATTTCTGATACTTCAGACATTGTCTATGTGCACCTCAACAGCACTAACAGCCTCTCACCTTTGCTCTCTGACCAGGCCTAATATATCCATCCCCATCTTAAATATAGGACTTGTAATGGATTGCATCGCAGAGTACCATAAACTCCTCATGGATGTAGTTGGGGGCCCTGTGCCTGGTTCCAATCTCCTGCTTACCTGACTATCATGTGATGCAACTATCCCTTTGCTTGCCCTAAGTCCTGGCCTGGCCCAGCCATTAGTCCATCACTAATTTCAGGCCACTCCCCCGCTTGCCTTACAGATTGTGTGCCTGTCACTTTGGTACCCCACCTTCGCTACACTTCTCTCCTTCTCAGATCCTTCACTATTACATGCCTACTGGAAGCAGCAGGTGAGCAGAATCCACAGCATGCACAGATCCAGGCAACTCACTGTGAGGCGCACTGAGCTGCAAACATACATGCCCCAGCTCAATCCCTGCTACGGTCCAAGAAGTAAAAGGACAGCGCCCCTCCCAAGGGCACCTCCGGATGCCCAGAGGACCAGGTTTAGATAGGGGTACCCTATAAAAACTTTGAATTAATCTAGAGGCGTTGGATACTTGGATGTTGGATACTCGTTCCAAGGAGTCATCATCAGGGCCATAGCCTTCCCATCTAATCAGGTACTGAAGCTGATGGCCTCTCACCCTGCAATTAAATATGTGTTTAACATTATAGTATTCAGTGACATCTTAATGATATGGTAAACAACCATACAGGAATTGTGCTTCCTTTTCTTAGTTGATTTCAAAAAGTATATTCAGTAATGAAGAAGATTAAAACAATAAATCAACAAGAGTGGATGGGTCTAATATGTGCACCAAGAGGCTACCTGATGAAGGTAGACAGGTCTTCCAGAAAAAAGCCAGATAATATGAATGGTTACTTTTGTGGAAATTGAGCGAGTTGTGCAACCTAGTGGTCACAAAAGGTCTATGCACCATAACCCAACCAAAAAAGAGGACATAAAGAGATTTTTTTAGGGAGAAGGAGAGGCAGAAAGAACTTGACATAAAACTGCTATGAAGTAGAGGAGAGGGAATAGGAGGACATCGAGAGGAGGACGTGGAAAGCAATGACCGAGAAGAAGAAGGGACACTAAGGAGGGGACAAAAGAAAAGTGAGATAGCATAGGTGGAGAAAAGGAAGAAAGGTAAGGAATAGAGGGAAGATAAAATAGTTGGACAAATAAGGGAGAAAAAGAGATATCATAGGTATATAAAAATCTATGCATGGCTGCTAAGCTTATTAGTATTTGATTTAGGTTTCTACTTTAGTACTGTATGAGGGAGGCAGATAAAGAATGAAAAAATAAATGCAATCAGAAATGTCAGTTCATCTTTAAGGTTTGTTGTAGGTCAGTTATATTTCTTACAATTTTTTTTAGACCCTGGAACTTATTAGTGATTTAGCTTTGCAATATCAACTGTGATATAAGAAGCTTTCATAATACAAATTTGTGGCTAGTCACTGATAAATCTCTTTCTTTAGAACCCTCAAATGACAGTCTTCATTACTCCATGTATGCAGGCCTCAAACCTTTAACGTCTAATGATTTTTTTACTCCTTTTTTTTTTTTTTTTTTTTTTATTACAGAAGGTTTTAATTAGTACAGTTACACACATGGCCAAACATTTCTATCCAACATGGTTTAGTTGTTATAATCATGACAGAGTAACAACTAATATAGTTTCAGGATCTAATTTCGTTATGGTGTCTCAGTTATGTTCACAATAAATTGTTATCCGTATAGTAAAACATTTTGACTATCTGTTTCTTTTTTTGTGTTGGGGAAGGGACTGAGGAGCAAGGGTTGAGGAGGACTAACATACCTATTAGGTAAGGGGTATTGGTGTGTTGCAAGATTACAGAGGAGAGCACAATAGTTTTGCTAAACAGCCATTTACCTCACTGTGAATGCTCTCCCTGGTGTGAAAGAGCACAAGATTGCATTTTAAAATTATGTTTTTTTTTATTACACTCATAACAGCTAAGAAATGTAAAGTCTGAAGTCTATTTACATAACAAAGTGTAGCCTGCCTACTGACTGTATCATGATTAATAACAGAAGCAAAGCCCCATGGTGAGGAGTATGCTAACTTATGCAGGGGGCAGTAAAAGAGATGAGAAGTCTCCACATGGAATAGGCATATTTTCGATTTAGCATGTAATATTGATTTATTTTTATTTTTTTAAGTAGGTGGCCAATATTTAACAACCTATAGGTAAGAAGACATATAATTACATATGATGCATAGTAGCAAAATGGAAAGGCAATTCATTAAAACACCTTGCATATTAACTGATAACATATTGTATTTTAATCCTATATATTAATCCTATAATTAACATTAACATTATTAACAAGAAAAGAATACGATTGATACAATAATGTTACTTTCATCTAGCCTAGTCTGGGTATAATTATATTTAACTATGAGGATGCATGTATAGCTATGTTTATTACTCATAGGTGGTTAGGAGTCAAAAACAGAACATGTAAGTGTATATTATTTTATAGAGAGTAATATTAATATGAGATAGTGAATTAGCAGTTATTAAAATGTAGTTATAATAACTACCGTATATACTCGAGTATAAGCAGATTCAAGTATAAGCCGAGGCACCTATTTTACCACAAAATACTGGGTAAAATGAGTGACTCGAGTATAAGCCGAGGGTGGGAAATGTGCTGCCCCTTGTGTCCCTCTTGTGCCCTCTGTGTCCCCCTCTTGTGTCCCCCTCTCTCTCCTGTGTCTCTTCTCCCCTCTCCCTTCCCGGTGTCTCTTCCCCCCTCTCCCTTCCCTGTGTCTCTTCCCCCCTCCTCATTCTCAACCTCCCTCCTCAACCCCACTCCTCATCCCCAACCTCCCTCCTCATCCTCAACCTCCCTCCTCAACCCCCTCATCACCAACCTCCCTCCTCAACCCCCTCATCCTCACCCCCCTCCTCCTCAACCCCCTCCTCAACCCCCCTCATTAACCTCCCTCCTCAACCTCCCTCCTCAACCTCAAACCCCATCCTAAACCCCCATCCTCAACTCCCTCCTCAACCTCAACGCCCCTCCTCAACCTCCCTCCTCAACCTCAACCCCCCTCCTCAACCTCCCTCCTCATCCTCCCTCCTCATCCTCAACCTCCCTCCTCAACCCCCTCATCACCAACCTCCCTCCTCAACCCCCTCATCTTCAACCCCCCCTCCTCAACCCCCTCCTCAACCCCCCTCATTAACCTCCCTCCTCAACCTCCCTCCTCAACCTCAACCCCCCCATCCCCAACCCCCCTATCCTCAACGCCCCTCCTCAACCTCCCTCCTCAACCTCAACCCCCCTCCTCAACCTCCCTCCTCAACCTCAACCCCCCTCCTCAACCTTCCTCCTCATCCTCCCTCCTCAGCCTCCCTCCTCATCCTCAACCCTCCCATCCTCAACCCCCTCCTCAACCTCAACCCCACTCCTCAACCTCAACCCCCGCATCCTCAACCCCCTCCTCAACCTCCCTCCTCAACCTCACCCCCCCATCCTCAACCCCCTCCTCAACCTCAACTTTATATAATAAAACCTTTACAACTTTATAGGCAGTGTATACATTCTAAAATCAAAGGGAAACCATAAAATGTATTATTACAGTAAATAAAATTATTAGCATTTAGAGCATTGTTGGTTCATTGATGAACTGAAGGAATATGACTATACGCCCCATGAATCTTGCAGTCAGGTTAAGCCAACACTTTAAGTGTCATAAATGCTATCATGGCAGCATTATTAAGCAATTAGAAAATAGAGAAAAGAGCTTCAAAATGTTTTATATATTTTTTGTTTGTTTTAACTGTTTTACATGATGGTCCCCTTTAAATGACTAGTGTGTACCTAATGTCACCATGTATATCTGAGTTGCTATGTCTCCTGTTCAGCGAAGAACTAACTGGTATTTTGGGGCAGGATCACTATTTTAATATGCTATAGGATATTTCTTCTGTGTGAAGGTCACATGTGAGCAAAAAGAGGCTGCTCTCTTATTGGATCACTATGCTAATAGAACTAACCCACTTGGATTAGTTCATTATCAAATTGAGCAACTCTGACTTTTTTGTTTTTTGTCTGTATGCAAATAATCCTTGGAGTTTGGTCTCCCTAAGGGTCAAAGAGGTCTCCAGACATTGACTTGGTTTAGTTTATGCCACTGATTGCTTTTTTGTCTAGAAAAGAAGAAAGAAATACAGCAAAGCAAAAGGTAAAACAGTAAGATGTACTGTAAAATGTATGGAAAAAGCAATTGGCCTCAGAAAAAGAGATGTATACAATTTTTTGGAGTTGGATGGAGAGAAAACAAAACAAAAAATGTACTTGGTGAGAACATCTTGCCTATTCAGAGCTGTCTCCACATGCATCTTCCTCTTAAAAATAAAATAAGATCATGAAACATTTATTTGTGCATGATCTGCTTAAACATGCCCCTTCCTCCAGCCCATTTGCCCACTTAAAAAAAGTCTACCCATGATAATGATGTTCTGGGCCAAATAGGGTGCCTTGTAAAAGTATTCACCCCCCTTGGCATTTTTCATGATTTGTTGCCCCACAACCTGGAATTAACATGAATTGTTTGAGGATTTGCATAATTTAATTTACAGAACATGCCCACAACTTTGAAATTTTCGTGAAGCAAATAACAAATAGGACAAAATAATTGAAAAAGTAAATGTGCATAACTATTCACCCCCTAAAGTCAATACTTTGTAGACCCACCTTTTGCTGCAATCAAAGCTCCAAATCGCTTTGGATAAGTCTCTATGAGCTTGCCACATCGTACCACATCTTGCCCATTCCTCTTCGCAAAACTGCTCCAGCTCCTTCAAGTTGGATGGTTTGTGCTTGTGAACAGCAATCTTTAAGTCTGACCACTGATTTTCTATTGGATTGAGGTCTGGGCTTTGACTAGGCCATTCCAACACATTTATATGTTTCCCCTTAAACCACTCAAGTGTTGCTTTAGCAGTGCGTTTGGGGTAATTGTCCTGCTGGAAGGTGAACCTTCATCCTTGCCTCAAATCAAGCACAGAGTGGTACAGGTTTTGCTCTAGAATATCGCTGTATTTAGCACCATCCATCTTTCCCTCAACTGTGACCAGTTTCCCAGTCCCGTCTGCTAAAAAACATCCCCACAGCATGATGCTGCCACCACCATGTTTCACTGTGGGGATGGTGTTCTTTGGGTGAGGTGATGTGTTGGGTTTGCGCCAGACATAGCGCTTTCTTGGATGGCCAAAAAGTTAAATTTTAGTTTCATCAGACCAGAGCACCTTCCTCCATACATTTCGGGAGTCTCCCAAATGCCTTAACGCAAACTCAAAATGTGCCATTTTGTTTTGTTTTTTGCTGAAAGTAATGGCTTTCTTCTGGACACTCTGACATGAAGCCCAACTCTATGGACCGTACGGCTTATTGTCGTCCTATGTACAGATACTCCAGTCTCTGCTGTGGAACTCTGCCGCTCCTCCAGGGTTACCTTAGGTCTCTGTGCTGCCTCTCTGATTAATGCCCTCCTTCCTCGGTCCGTGAGTTTTGGTGGGAGGCCGTCTCTTGGCAGGTTTGCTGTTGTGCCATGTTCTTTCCATTTGGTTATGATAGATTTTATGGTGCTCCTGGGGATCATCAAAGAATTGGATACTTTTTTATAACCTAACCCTGACTTGTTTGGAGAGTTCCTTGGTCTTCATGGCAGTGGTTGGTTAGTTGTGCCTCTTGCTTAGGTGTTGCAGCCTCTGGGGCCTATCAAAAAAGGTGTGTATATGTAATGACAGATCATGTGACACTTAGATTGCACACAGGTGGACATCATTTCACTAATTATGTGGCTTCTGAAGGTAATTGGTTGCACCAGAGCTTTTTATGGGCTTCATAACAAAGGGGGTGAATACATACGCACATGCCAATTTTCTGTTTTCTATTTCTAAAAAATACTTGTATGTATGTATTTTTCTCATTTCACTTCCCCAGCTTAGACAATTGTGTTCTGATCCATCACATGAAATTCAGATTAACAAAACATTGAACTTAAGGCTGTAATGTAACAAAATAGGTAAAAAGTCAAGGGGGGTGATTAGTTTTTCAAGGCACTGTATACCCCTCCAACCACACCAAAGTTTGTACCGCAAGACAAGTCCTGGATGCAGGTAGAAAACAATCTAAAAAATACAGTATAGGACAATAACGACAGTCAGCAAAGCTCTGGATGGATATAGAAAAAAAGAGAAGATAATATAAATATGTTAAAAGAAAAAATCTATGTTAGCCACTGATTATGACAATAAGTGTCTACTGTGTAATCTGGATCTACATGCTTAAGGTGTTGTCCTTCTTTGTTGTCCTGAAAACTCTTCTATCACATAAAAGCTAAATGAACCTCAGGGTCATTACTCATAATACCGGGTAGATCCTCCTTATTCATAAATCATTTGAGAAACTGTATGTCTAAACTACACAGCGGTACAGTATTTCATACACTGCCCATCTGCATGTAAATCAGTTAGCCCTAAGAATATAAATCATACAGGCTATTAACTTTTCTCATGGTTAGCAATATCCTTCAGCTGTGAAATTACAGGATAGTTTTACACCTCTATGCATAAATTATATTTATTTATTAATACACAAAACAATGTCATGTCCTTTCATGCTATGGCACATAACTAAATTAGAATCAAGGTTACAGAATTGTCCTATTTAAATACTGTTGATCTTTTCAGATAGTTGTAAAGTAGATTTAAGATATTCCATATTCAGCATAAGTGGTTTCAAGGAGCGTTTTTATATAAAAGAATACTGCTCCTTTGACAAGTAGCACTTTGCAGATTTGCGGTAAAAACGTACAGATGTACAGACATTTAAATAGAAATACATTTTCAAACAAAACATTTGACTGTTTGCAGCATTTCTCTATCATGGGATCCAATTTTGGGTTGCACAATATAGCTTTATTTGCTTGCGATACCACTGATGACCACACAGTGTCTCATTATACCATATGATGTTCTCTTAAAGAGGCAGTACTATGATAAAACAAATACTTTCTAATTAACATGCACAACAGTTTAAAACATTTGTTTGTATATTTTTCAGAGGTTATGAACTACAGTGGATGGACATATGCCATTTTAGTAAGATCTAATTTGCTGTGACATCATTACTCTTCTGTCTATTCTGATTGAAGAGCGATCCACTTTGAAATTGTTTAGCTGGTAACATTGGGCCTCATTCAATTGAACTTTCGCTCGATCCGGTAGCCTGTAATGGAGGCTGTATGTTAATTTGCTATTCAACTGTCGTCTTTTTGAGGGCCCCAAGCGGGTTACGAATTATGGCCTTGAAAAAATTGCGATGGTAAAACCCGTAACTTACAGCCTCCCAAAGCCTTTGATCGTTCAAGGCCGCAAGACTTCCGATTGCTAAACTGCAAATCGTTATTTAATTGCAAAAAACACCGCACCCGCACTCAAGCCTGCAGATGCCAAATGGCTGGCCATAGATTACGGGTTCCAAATAGGACCCGCAAAGGGTTTACAGACTATTTTGTAACACTGCAAATCCCAATATAAAGACACCGATAGACTTTAAAACATGGGAAAATCAATGAAAGGCATTACAATTAGATGCACAACAACTCCCAAGTATTAAATATTGCAAAAAATACATTTTTATTCTCCACATAGGTTGTAATGGTCATGCATATGCTAATATGAAAAGCCATGCTGCAACATGCTGAAAGCTATAAAAGATACACTACCTTATTAAATGACAACACAAATACATGCAAATGGCTGACATATTAACCCTTTCTCACTCACAGAGGCTCTAATGTGGACCCTAAAAAATAAAAAATGTCATTCATCACATCTACATTGGGACAACAAATAGTGGCCAAATTATACCGATCCCATGGCATATATCAAGTACCAGGGAAAATGTCACATATGGTTGTTCAGACCCTCAGTTGTGTCCGCCTCTCTGTTACCCTATGGATTGCAGCACATCTACTAATGTCTCTGTCTGTGCGTATCCACAAGGTTTGGATGCCAAAGATACTGGAGTGGGTTACACGTTCCTTCTCCTACTGTGATTTGTCTGACCTCTCTGCTATGACCTGCCCACCTACAGTGGCCCTACATGGTATAGCTCACAGCTTCTTTCAGGTACACAAGCCCCTTTACCACCACCATTTAGCAATCGACAAGGGGACCAGGGGAACATACACCACACTAATCTTCTCTAACCCATCAGGAAGGGCACATGGAGGCTATGCAGAGGCACGTGAAGCAACAGCCAACTCATCTACATCAGGGATAGTCACTGCTAGGCCCATCTTGGAAACTCCAACACCTTTGCTGGTGGCCATGTGCCAAGATGTATACCCATTCCCATTTGGTGACCTACCATTAATTTTTGCTATCAATCAATTCACATGATCACCTATCATCTTCCTATCAGGCCTTCAGGGGAATGTTGAGACTCCACAGTATCACAAACTGGACTTTCCATGTGGATTAGCCCTTTATTATTATTATATATTATATATATTATGATATGATATCTAATGCTATTATTACTATTTTAATTATTATTGTTATGTCATTTATTAATCTATTGCATAGTAACTCGGGATCATTAGTTTACATATATAGGAATGTGACACAAATGGGATGTATGTGGATGTCCGAAAACCCCAACCATTGACAACACACTGACACAGTGAGAACAGTATAACATACCCAGAGCACAATCAGAAATGGAAAAGACTGTGCATTAATATCATGGGTGTGGTGTAGGTGGATACCGAAAGGGCAAGAGGTTGTGTTTGTGAACAAGGGGATACCTAAAAACGGTAATGTCACAATCTAGAATAAGCATGGAATAAAATAGACTCTGTGAAAGAAGGACTTATGCTGCTACAAAAATGGAACATAGAAGTAGATCTCTCAAATAATTCCAAAGACAATATCCAATTAAATTTAAAGAATCCGGAATGGGCCCTGAAATAATAGAGAAGAGGAAAAGTCCTTGAAGAAAAAGCACTATTATAATGTCTATTTTTCTTACCTGTTATTTTTTTTTTTTTTTTTGATTATGGGTTGGTCCACTTATTCTAGTAGATATGTAATGGGGGTGTATAGTATGTAGGAGTTAGAATATAGGTACCCACTAAGAGATCACCAATACTATGGTAGTGAACAATGAGCACCTTACTATGAAAGCACTTTATAGATTTTAATAGTCTATTATAGGATACAAAGCACTTTAATTAATTATATAGAAGGATTGGGAATCCTACATTATGTATATAAATATAAGCACTTTATTTATGCACTTTTAATGAGGTATAGAAATTTAAAATAGTAACGGAAACACTGAATTTGTACAAAGAAATGGAAGTTTGGATAGTTAGATGGATATTATATAAAAGGTTTTAGAAAGAATAATGTTACGAACTGGGAAAATATAGGAAGAGTTTAAAAAATACCCACTATACTAGAGATTTTTTTTTTTTTTTTTTTTTTTTTTTTTGTTGACACAAAATTAATTAGGAGAGTAAGGGGAGGGAAGGAGGAAAGTCACACTTTTTTCATCGAGAGAACACTAAGGAAATATTTCACAGGGGGAAAATTAAGCACTTTATTGACATGCACTTTACAGATTTAAAGAAATATTTAACAAATTATTATTCACTTCAAAAACTATAAAGTAATAAAATTTTAGAATTGTTTGTTATATGTATTGAGGAGAATCCATACTTGCTATATGAGAGAAAAGGAGGATAAGAGAGTAAGAAAGGGTAAATTGAGGGAAGAAGGTAAAAGAAAAGTGAGAAAAGTTATATTAAAGAGGTAAAGGGATTTATGTAAATATTAATATTAGATCTCTGGATATATCACATTATTTAGGTATGGGTGGTACAAGGACTAGAGAAAATGGTATGGATTCCCTCTAGAATAAAGATATATAGGGGAATGTATAGATATTTTGATTTTCTAGTGTAAAAGAGAATAATGTATAAATTATCAGAATAATATATGAATGTTAAATCATGATAAAAAATTATTGTAAAATATGCATTTAATGATATGTCTTGGGAGAAATATGGGGAGGAAGATGCCAGAGGGAAGGGTTAAGTAGAATGAAAAAGAGTAGGAGGACATCTTCTGAATACATTATGGGGAATATTATAGTTAAGGGGGATAAGGACATCTTTTTTTATTATATTACTCATATGCCCCTGAATACTAGTAGTGGAAAAAAAAAAAAAAAAAAAAAAGAGAAAAAAGGAGGAAAAAACTAAGAAAGAATAGAGTGACAAGGAGAGTAAGAAGAAAATTAAAATACATAATGATAATATTTAAGAAGGGCGTAAATCAGGGAATTAAGATCATATGACCTCCCAACTAATGAACTAGTAAGTTTATTATAATTCCTAGCATTTCCTAAAATTGGCATAACAGCCCTTACTAATTGCTTAGAATGAAGGGCAAAAATACGAAAACAAGCAAATTCGGACTTATTTTAAGTTCCAAGGAAAAAAAGCCCAAGGTGTGTAAGAATGAACGAATGAATGAATTTCCCAGAGATACAGTTTATACAGGTAAAATCAATAGTAAGAGTCGAGACAGCACTAGACATATTAAAAGAGACCATGTAAAATATAAAGATAAGGTTATAAGAATTAATTGAAAAATGGTCAAAATAATATCACATAATGTCAATGGACTAAACTCTGCATCGAAAAGGAAAATAGCCTATAATCATTATATAAAAAACAAAGTAGATATTCTGTTACTACAAGAGACACATTGGGATAAAGACACCTTAAGATATGTAAATAATAGAAATTATAACCTTAAAATAGATTCAACATATAATAAAAGATCTAGAGGGGTATCAATCCTCTTTAGTAACAACTTAGAAGTACATGAGGAAGGTAAGATTATAGACCCCCTGGGAAGATACATAATATGGTCTGGTACAATAAATCGAGTAAATATGACAATAGCCAATATATATCTACCAAATACAAAACAAATTAGATATTTTAAAAAGATATTGAAAGAAATTAAAAAAATTAGGAAAGGACAATTAATAATTGGAGGGGATTTCAATATGGTGCTGGATACGGAAAAAGATAGAACAGGTACAATTAAAAAAAATTCAGAAAATCAGATTAAGAAAACTTCTAAAGATTTTGAAAAAATAATATTAAATGAAGACCTCTTCGACGCATGGAGATTATTACATCCAAATGAGAGGGATTATACATTTTTTTCAAACCGTTTCAATTCTTACTCAAGATTAGATTATTTCTTAACAGATATACATACAATAAGGCAGATAAAGGACATAAAAATATACACCGTTACATGGTCTGATCACTCATTGTTAGGTATTAATTTAAAAGAAGAAAAAATAAGTAAAAAAAAAAAATGGAAGTTAAATCCGATCTTATTTAAGAACGAGGATACTTTGGAATTTCTAAAAAAGGAAACTAATGAATTCTTTAAAATTAATAGAAATACTGTAGATTCACCATCTATGCTTTGGTGTGCATATAAATCAGTTATAAGAGGTCAAATGATATCACGAATGGCGATGATACATGGGGAAGGGGGGAAAGCCCTGAGACAACTCCATATAGATTTGGAGAATAAATTAAGAGAAAATAGAGCGAACCCATTGGTGGAAAGATCAGAGTTGATTGCAAAAAAGAAAGCCCAAATAAATAAAATCTTACAAAATCAGGCTGACTCTTTGATTTGGAAATTTCAACAATACAATTTTCTAATGGGGAATAAGACAGGTAAATACCTGGCCAATAAATTAAAAAGACAAAAAATTCAAAATAAAATTTATAGTCTAAGAGGACCTGATAATACTCTGAATATTCACCCTGATAAAATAAGCTTAATCATGAAGACGTTTTATAGTTCATTATATAATTTAAATAATAACCCGGCATTTAAAAAACCCAATATAGAAGAGATAAATATATTTTTGAGTCAAGTGACTCTACCAAAAGTACAAGAAGAAGATCAAAGATTATTGGATCAAGATATTTCTGTGAAGGAAATAGAGGAGGTAATTAATAAAGCAAAAGCGAATAAAGCCCCAGGTCCAGATGGCTTTGACCATTTATATTATAAATGTTTTCAAAAAGAAATTGGAGAATATTTGCAAAATATGTTTAATGAGATTAAAAATTATGGGAAAATGCCATCAGAATTATCAGAAGCTAAAATAATCAATATCTTAAAACCTGGGAAAAACCCAGAAGAAGTAACCAGTTACCGCCCTATTTCCCTCATTAATATAGATCTGAAAATTTTTACAAAAATCATGGCTAACAGATTAAATAAAATTATACCAAAGTTGATACATTTTGATCAATCAGGATTTGTCCAAGGCCGTCAGGCAACAGATAACACCAGACGTCTAATTGATTTAATGTTTTCCATTAGGAAGGGAAGGGCTCCCTCACTAATCCTGTCATTGGATGCAGAAAAAGCATTCGACAGGGTTAGTTGGGAATTCTTGGATGCAGTATTACAGAAATTTGGGTTAGCCAATTTCGCCTCCAAAACAATAAAAGCTATTTATAAGAATACAACAGCTTACATTGCAGGAACAAATTTCGAAACAGAGAGATTTGTGATTACTAATGGTACACGACAGGGATGCCCCCTTTCCCCATTGCTTTTTTTGCTGTTTATGGAACCATTGGCCTCACTAATAAGGAAGACTGACAATATTAAAGGCATAAAAATAGGTAATAATGAATATAAAATAATGCTATTCGCTGACGATATTATGCTAACACTAGCAGACCCAATAAATTCTTGCGCCAATTTACAATCTTTGTTAAATGATTTTGGTAGAGTTTCGTATTTTAAAATAAATCCCTTTAAATCAGACATTATACACAAATTTATTGAGCAAGACTCATTAAATAAATTAAAAAAACTTTATACATTCAATTGGAATACAAAGTATGTAACTCACTTAGGCATAAAATTTACATTTCAAAACAATAAAAATATAGTTAATAATATAACAGAAATTTTAAAACAGATAAGAATATTACTATATGATTGGAATACAATAAGATTCTCATGGTCGGCCAGGATAGCCATAGTTAATATGTGTATTGTCCCGAAAATAACATATTTATTTAGATGTATCCCAGAAAAAGTCCCAGAATACATCATTAAAATAATCCAGCAAATATTAGATAAATTTATATATGCCGGGAAAAAACCGAGAGTTAGAAAAAACATAACAAATAGAAAGTTTGAATTGGGTGGTATGGGATCTCCAGATATGAAAACGATCAGTGAAAATATAGCAATATCACATATAATTAATATGAATTTAAAACATAGGACAATTGGTTGGAAAAATATCGAGGAAGATCTCGTGGGTATTGTCCCAATAAGAACATTGCTGGGGAATTTTAATGAGAAAGATACAATTTGGAAGAAATTACCAGAAGGTATTAGATCAATCATAAAATTCTGGGGGAAAAGTAATATTAGATCAGAGTTATTCCATATACCATCAGCATCTATACCCATAGATATTTTAAGAGACAAATCATTCAATTTAGAAGTAAATTTATTGGAAAAAGCGTCAATCTCGTATATAGTTGATCTATACCCAGAGGGTAGCTTAGTAAAGCAAAGGGAACTTCAGGAGAAAGGGACACTAAAATCTTTCTCTTGGATAAAATATAGAATAATGTTGGAAAAAATGAAACAAAAGGGATTTGCATCTGATAAAATAGGAAAACTGTACGATTTAGAAGCAATTCTGACTAAAGGCCAGGTGAATCATTTGGTATCTAAAATCAGTAAAAGTAGGATTAAATATATGAAATTTGAAAAAACAAAGAGTATAAAAGATTGGGAAGACAATTTTAATATAGATTATAATGAGCAAGAATGGTTAAGGGCTTTTAAGGTAATAAAGAAATCTTCTATTAACACCATGTACAGAGAAGTCTACTTTAAACTGCTGCAAAAGTGGTATTTAGTCCCAGTAATTTTAAATAAATTTGATCCCCAAAAATCCTCACTCTGCTGGAAGGGCTGTGGCAAAGAAAGCAATGCGTACCATATTTGGTGGGAATGCGAGAAAATAAAAAAATTTTGGGAAGAAAGTTGTGAACATCTGACGAAAATTGCCGGGACAAAATGTCCGTGTTCCCCGGAATTAATATTGTTCCATATAGGGATAGAAAAAATTTTCCCCAGTAATAAATTACTGATATCTCATATATTATTGATTATTAAAGCAATGATAGTTAAATATTGGAATAAATTGGAAATCCCTAAGTGGAAAGAGATTATCAACAAAATTAATTATAATAAGGATTTGATGAAAGGAAATTTTAATGAAAAACCAAATAAAATAAGTACTATCAATTGGACTTTATGGGATCAGTATATGGAAGAATTTTAATGGGGCACACGGAAAAAGTAAAAACAGTAGTATATGGATATTAATATTTATTGGGATTTTACTCTTTTTTCTGTCCATTTTTTAATATGGAAAAGTGATCCCGAGATTTTAGTAACACTAAATATCGGCCGATTGTAAATAGGATTTGTCTCACTTGATCATGGATTGTTGAGATGTAACTGTATGTTTTGTATCTGCTGGGAAAACGTTTTTATGTTGTTTGTATTTTTATATTGTAATGAATGATGTTTTGGAAGGAAAAAATAAAAATTTAAAAAAAAGTAAAAAAAAAAAAATAGAATAAGCATGATGCATAACACCTACCAGGGTCACATGTGGTTACTACACCACTGCAACTGGAATCTGGTGAGAAAAAGGATCATCAGAAATCACTCCATTTAATTGAAGAAACCATTAATGTGCATATCACTTACAACTAAACAGATGAACATAATCATGGATAATGTCATACAGATCTAATCCACACATAGTGTGTTGTCAGATATTAAGGAATAATCAGAAATTGATTAGCAGAATATGTGACACAAAAAGAGGAGGTTGAGGAACATGCCTTCATGGTCATGAGATTGGGCTATTAAGACCTACTCAGACCAGAACAAGATATCAATCAGAACACTATTTGGATTGACTTCAAAATCTCATCTCAACGACAATCCACATTGAACATTATTTGTAGAAATATTCAACATAACCATACGTGTTCACACTCTGTAGCCAGCTATTTGTATGTCAACATTAATACAAAATAATATTAATTGTGGCATGCGGATGAGGAGGACTTAAGGCAGTGGTTCTCAATCCTCTCATCGGGAGCCAAAAGACAGGCCATTAATAATGTGAAACAATAAATGAGGCAAATGGTATTAAACAGGTGGTGGAGCCTTGAATTGCTTCACGTGTATTCACACAGTGTTTCACCCAAATCATGGTCTGTGTGGTGGGACCTGGGGAGAAGTTTGACAACCACTGACCTGGGGGACGTTCTTACCAACTTCCTCTTTCTCAGCACTGGGCCCACACCTTCTGTTATCACGTGCTTCCTCCCTCTACCACGATCAGGAGGTGTTGGATTGAGGGGTGCATCCATCTAGGGTGGCTGTGTAGCAGCTGTCGTTGGCAGTAAGGAATGAAATGAGGAGGCTGTAGGCTCTGGCTGCGGTGGTGGTGGAGCCTATGGATCTGAAGGCTGGAGTGTAGTCACGTGGGCTTCAGCGAACTGCACCAGCAGCTCCAGGTGAAGTGTCTGGGCTTGTCTGTCCCTATGAGCCAATTGCTCGTACCTCTCCATCCGAACATCATGCCTCCTCACCTCACCATATATTGCTTGCATGCTTTTCACCTGCTCGGTACCAATATCGTTCTGACATGCCAGCTGAGGTATCAGCAGTTGGACTATTCCGATCTTGCGCTCATCAGCTAAGCGAATGCGCTGATATATGTCCCTCAAGGTGCCTGGTGCAGGGACGTGAGTTCCGTCTCCAGACGCTGTTGGACTCTGGATGTGCTGTGGTGAGGCCAGAGGTGTTGCCCATTGTGATGGTGTACCCCTTAGGGATGGTGTACCCTATAGGGATAGTGTACCCCGTAGGGATAGGGATGGTGTTGCCAGTAGCGATTCTTTTGCCAATGGAGATGGTGCTGTTGCCAATGGAGATGGTGCTGGCAATGGAGATTGTGCTGGCAAAGGAGATGCTGTTGCCCATAGGTATGGTGTTGGCCCAGTCTGTTGGGGCAACAATGGTTGTGACATCAACAGCTGTGACAACAGCTGGGGCAACAATGGCTGCGACATCTGCTGTGGCAGCAATGGCTGAGACAACTGCTGGACCAACTGTACGGACAACTACTGCTGGTAAAACCACGTTGTGGCAACATCTGTTGTAGCCCGGTCAGGAGTGGCAGAGGATTGGGGTCCGCGGGACTTAGTAAAAAAAATCCGACCTTGGAATTTAACGGCCGTACCGCGGATATCGAAAAACAAACCATAAAACATAAATATGTCTCAAATTAACTTAAAAACTCACACACAGCATAGAGGGAGAGCCAGGAAGCCTGTGAGTAAGGTTTCAATTTAATTTGAGGCATATTTGGCATTTTTTAAACATTAGAAATCGTCTATGTGAGAAAAAAAATGGTGGCTGAAAAAAATGAAAACGAGGCAATACAAGCTCAGATGGCGCAACTCACCACCAGGCACGTAGGAGTTAAAAATACACCATTATGAGGGACGCAAAATGCTAGTGAGGCAGGTAACACTTAGACAATCACTGCCATTTTACAACACTTACTTGCAAATAACAACATTATGAATCTGAAATGGCAGTTTTCCTGCCTAAACCAACGGGTTTTGGATGGTGCACGCAGTCTATATATACTGCAGTTTTGCATTAATGACAGTTATTGATTAATTAATGTATATTAATTTATTAATTCATTATTAATTAATCATTTAAAAAATAAAAAAGTTAAAATAACTTTATTTATGTATACATAGATCCTTAGCGATTTACGTTTTAAAGTATGCCAATTAAACATCATAAATTCATTGATTAATTAATTAATTGAATCAAAACATTACAAAGCCTTTTCAGGACAATCTGTAGTTTGCTCATAGCTCTTTTTTTGTTTGGATATGAAATTTACATTTCAATGATGCCTTTCTTTAGGAAAACATGATTAGTTCCTTATGTTTTACTTTCATTACAGGTATTGATTAATTAATTCATGTATATTCATTTATTAAGTACTTATTAATTAATTATAAAAAATGTAAAAACATTAACACTGACCTTATTTGTCAATATATATATTTATATATATATATATATATATATAAATATATATATATATATATATATATATATATATATATATATATATGCTTAGCTCTTTAGGTTAGACATTGATTGACTGATTAATTAATTAATTGAAAGAAAAAATTACAAATGCATTTCAGGTAATTTTACTGTTTCATTACTGCTCTTTAGGTTTTCCATTGATGACAGTTAAAAACAATATGTACAATAAAAAAACACATTATATCTTATAGATTGGAAGAAATAAAAGCCACAACTACAAGACCATCAGAAAGTGGAAAATAACTTCTTCCATTAAGACTTCCGGTAAGTAAAAAAAAAAATCTTAGTAATGTGATGATTGCCATTTTTTTATATAACATTACAATTGAAACTAAAACGCCTGTATTTACAATTACAGATTACAATGGCAGACAATGCAGAAGACAAGAAAGAACGGAAAAGAAGAATTACAAGGGAACGGAAGCAAAGATGGAGAGATGCACAGTCCCCTGAGACTTCACAAAGATTAAGAGAAGAAGACCGACAGAGACTTGCCAATAAAAGAAAAATAACTCAAAAAGGACAAACTGAGTGTGACGGAGCTACAAAGAAAAGAAAAAGTAAAAAACATAATGTCTGTGACACATTGCCTAATGACCAAATATTGCCTAATGACACCAATGTTTATATACATGACACCAATATTGATATACAAAGTAGTAGTGATATGTGTGTTGAGGAAGCTCAGGATAATCCCTTATTTACAGCACTACCAGTAGAGAGTCGTTATTGTGGATTACTTAATGTGATTTGTCAGTTTTGTGGGGCCTATCATCTTCTTAAGGAAAGACCAACTGATGGAGAGTTTATTAGTTGCCGTCAGAAAGGAAAGGTAAGACTTCCAGAAAGGCACACATTCCCAGAAAATTTACAAAGTATAATGAGTGATTCAACATTTTCACATTATAGCAATAAAAAAAAATCATAAGGTCTTATAACTATTAATTAATTTGCTTCAATGGGTGCTACATTAGCAGAAAATGTGCCAAGACATTGCCCGTACTGTTTTAGAGTACAAGGACAAATTTACTACCGGACTTCACATTTACACCCACAAACAGGAGAGCAAAGGAAATTTGCACAGTTATATGTCCTAGATACAATGGAAGCTGTTGAACAATGGATGGCGCTTCCTGAAAATAAACAATGTTTACGCATAGTCTTTGAACAGCTGGATATGGCCAACAACCCATATAATCAAGCATACAAAAAATTAGCAGAGGTTGAAAAAGAACAATAGGCACATGCTCAAATACATCAATTGTCAATGCCAAGACTAAATATGGTCAAAATACTCATCAAAGACGTTATAATTTACCAACAGTAAATGAGGTTGCCATGGTCTTTAAAAATTATGATGGTGAACCACCATTTCAGCAGGATATTAGAATATATCCATGCAATGAAGAGCAAACTTTTATAAACATAAATATATTAAGTTGTAATTTGGATCCAATGACATATCCCATTTTCTTTCCAAATGGTGGGCCAGGATGGGAACCAAAATTACAATTGCAAAGTTATCCCAGTAGTAAAGTTTGTGTTGGAAACAATATTTTTATGCTGGAATATAAAGTGGCACAAACTGCTATTCAGGATAATTTTAATCCTATTTTATGTGGGGGGAACTCACACAACAATGGATTATTGATTCCTATCTAAAATCAAAGCAAATAATCAAAATTTTATAAAATTTCCACAAAACACGCTTAACATAGAACAATATTGTGAATTGGCTACCAACAGAGACATTCCAGCTGGAAGAGCAATCATTTTGCCATCCTCTTTCCAAGGATCCCCTCGCAATATGTGAGAAAGATACAATGATGCCATGGCTATTGTGACAAAATTTAGAAAACCAGATGTATTCATTACATTCACATGTAATCCACAATGGCCAGAGATCAAGGAAAATTTGAAACTTGGACAAAATACTTCTGATCAACCAGATTTAGTGGCTAGAGTATTCAAAATAAAATTAAATACATTAATGTATGATATAACTAAAGCACACTTATTGACCATTGAATTTTAAAAAAGAGGCCTACCACATGCACATATACGTTTAATCCTACAAGAAAAAGATAAATTGAATACGGCAGACAGAGTGGATTCAGTGATTGGTGCTGAACTGCCACATCCAGAAAAATATTTCAAACGTTATGACATTGTTACACACCAAATGATTCATGTTCCATGTGGAGCTATAAATCAAAATTCACCATGTATGGAAAATAAAAAATGCACAAAAGACTTCCAAAACAATTTCAAATGCAAAATTATGCTAATTGTGATGGATACCCTTTGTATAAAAGATGAGAAGGACAAACTGCTATTATTCATGGCCAAATTGTTGATAATAGATATGTTGTTCCATACAATCCACATTTGCTGATGAAATATAATGACAACATAAATGTGGAAGCTTGCACTTCAATCAAATCCATCAAATATGTGTATAAATATATATACAAAGGATATGATGCAGCAATATGAATACAATATGAAGCAGCTGTTTACAAGTGGATTTACCTTAAAAATTAAGGGCTGAGAAACTGCAGAGTGCACTAATTGTGCCCAGGTGAGAGGGGTGTGGCTTGACTGTTAAACTTGTATAAAAGGTTTGTGAGCTGGTTTGGGTCTGTTTACAAGTGGATTTACCTTAAAAAGTAAAGGCTGATAAACTGCAGAGTGCACTAATTGTGCCCAGGTGAGAGGGGTGTGGCTTGACTGTTAAACTTGTATAAAAGGTTTGTGAGCTGGTTTGGGTCTGTTTACAAGTGGATTTACCTTAAAAAGTAAAGGCTGATAAACTGCAGAGTGCACTAATTGTGCCCAGGTGAGAGGGGTGTGGCTTGACTGTTAAACTTGTATAAAAGGTTTGTGAGCTGGTTTGGGTCTGTTTACAAGTGGATTTACCTTAAAAAGTAAAGGCTGATAAACTGCAGAGTGCACTAATTGTGCCCAGGTGAGAGGGGTGTGGCTTGACTGTCAAACTTGTATAAAAGGTTTGTGAGCTGGTTTGGGTCTGTTTACAAGTGGATTTACCTTACAAGTAAAGGCTGATAAACTGCAGAGTGCACTAAGTGTGCCCAGGCGAGAAGGCAGAAATTAATAGAAACCGGAGAAGGGGAACTTGTGAGCTTGCAAACATTTTCAGTATCAAGTGCAATTCTAGTAAAAGCCTAGGAGTTTAAATAAAAGGAGGGCCTTCAAAGAAAAGGGAGGGCAGATTTATAGTGCAAAGGAGGAAAACTTTATATAAATATATTATATTATATTCTTTATTTTTCCCACTAAAATTTCGTAGACAATAATAATAATTATGAGTCAGTCCAGTGGCAACCTTATTCAGTGTACATCCTGTCATATGTATGCAATACTGGAACAGATGATCCAGGGTCCATACCTCTGTGAGAGGTGTGAGCATGTTGCCTCTCTGGAAGCTCAAATTGGAGATCTGGAGAGGAGAATTGCAGCACTTAGTGATATTGCTCCACTGGAAAGGGGGTTGGTGCTCACTGAGCACAGTTTAGCTGGGCCTAGCATGGAGGGTGGAGCTGGGGCTAGTGAGGATGTCCAGGGAGGCAGCTGGGTTACAGTTACAAGGGGAAGCAGGGGGAACAGGAGGAGGCAGGCCAGTTCTGAGTTGGCAAACAACAACAGATTTGCCAGATTGAGTGAAACTGTTGGCGATGTCCATTCAGGAATGGCAATTCCAGATAGAGCTGTTCCCTCTAACAGCCGGGCGAACAGCTCTACTGGAGAAGAGGGAGGGCAGAATAGGCAGAACAGACAAGTTTTGGTTGTAGGGGACTCTATTATTAGGAAGGTAGACAGGGTGATTTGTCACCCAGATCCCAGCAATCGAACAGTTTGCTGTCTCCCGGATGCTCGGGTTCGTCATGTTGTGGATCGGGTAGACAAATTATTGGGAGGGGCTGGAAATGAACCGGCGGTCTTGGTACATATTGGTACCAATGACAAAGTTAGTGGAAGATGGAGTGTCCTAAAGAATGATTTTAGAGAACTAGGTAATAAGCTGAAGGCAAGGACCTCCAAGGTAGTATTTTCTGAGATACTACCAGTGCCACGTGCTAGCCCAGGGAGGCAGAAGGAGATTAGGGAGGTTAATGCGTGGCTAAAGATGTGGTGCACTAAGGAGGGGTTTGGCTTTTTAGAGCACTGGGCTGACTTCTCACTTCGGTACAATCTCTACAGTAGGGATGGATTGCACCTTAATGATGAGGGAGCTTTTGTACTAGGGGATAGGATGGTAGAAAGGCTGGAGGAGTTTTTAAACTAGTAGGTGGGGGGGGAGGGACTAGATATAAGTAATGGGGTAGAAAGTGTAGAGGGTATAAGGGATGAATTAACAACTCATAGGGGAGGAGATGGGGGAGGGGTAGTATAGTCAATATGGAGGTAGTACTAAGTAATTCAAGTTCAGTGGCAGGCACTTCAGAACTACAGACTCATAACATAAGGTGTATGCTTGCTAATGCCAGAAGCTTGCCAGGAAAAATGGGAGAGTTAGAATTATTAGCAATTAATGAAAAATGGGATTTAATAGGCATTACCGAAACGTGGTGGGATGAAACTCATGACTGGACTGTTAATCTGGATGGTTATAACCTATTTAGGAAAGATAGAGGCAATGGTAAACGAGGAGGAGGGATTTGTCTGTATGTTAAGCCTGAATTTAAGGCTATAGTCAGAGAAGATATTTATGGTGGACCTAGTGATAAAGTTGAATGTTTGTGGGTAGAGCTAAATAGCGGAGCAGCAAATTCCAAAAGAATATTAGTAGGAGTATGCTATAAACCCCCAAATATAGCTCAAAGTGAGGAAATACAATTATTGTTACAGATTGGAAATGCAGCTAAGCACGGGCAAGTTCTAATAATGGGAGATTTTAATTACCCTGAAATAAACTGGATAAATGAGACCAGCAGTTCAGCTAAGGGGAGCAGGTTCTTGAGTACACTCAGGGATCATTATCTGGCCCAGGTTATACAGGAGCCTACTAGAAATGAAGCTATCTTAGATTTACTCATTACAAATAATATTGATATTGTATCAAATGTTGAAATAGGGCAACCTTTGGGAAACAGTGATCACAACACAGTCTCATTTGAGATTGAATTAAAAAAACAACATTTTAAGGGGCCAACAAAAACTCTTAATTTTAAAAGGGCAGATTTTAACGGTCTAAGGGCAGCAATACAAAGTATAGACTGGGACAGAGAACTGATAGGTAAAAACACTGAACATAAATGGACAACATTTAAATCCTTACTAAATATACATACACATCGGCATATACCGTGTGGGAATAAAAGTAAAAGGAGTAAATCACAACCCATGTGGCTTAACAATGATTTAAAGATCAAGATACGGAGTAAAAAACAGGCATTTAAATTATACAAACAAGAGGGGACAGAGACTGCTTTACGGGAATACAAGGAAATCAACAAGGCTTGCAAAAGCGCGATTAGACTGGCTAAAATAGAAAATGAAAATTTAATTGCAAAAGAGAGTAAGACTAACCCTAAAATATTTTTTATTATATTAATGGGAAGAAGGCGAGGAAGGAAGCTATAGGAACATTACAATGTGAAACAGGCTGTCTGAAAATTAGTGACCAGGAAAAGGCAGATGAGCTAAATAGGTTCTTTTCCTCGGTATACACAAAGGAGGTACCAGTGGTTGGGACACTGCGACATAATGGGGCTACACTACCTTTGCCAAATAATTGGTTAACACAGGAAGTAATCCAAAAGAGGTTGGAAAAAATAAATGTTAATAAAGCCCCGGGTCCTGATGGAATACATCCAAGGGTACTAAGGGAACTGGGTTCTGTAATAGCCAAACCATTATATTTAATTTTTCAAGATTCACTCAACACAGGGTCTCTACCAGAAGACTGGAGAAAAGCTGATGTGATACCTATATTTAAAAAGGGAGCAAGAGCAAATCCGGGGAATTATAGACCAGTCACTTCTGTAGTGGGGAAGCTTTTAGAAGGGTTAATAAGGTATAATATACAAGAATATGTATATTTGAACAGGATTATAAGTAGGAGTCAACATGGGTTTATGAGGGATAGGTCATGTCAAACAAATCTAATTAGTTTCTATGAGGAGGTTAGTAGGAACCTGGATCAAGGCAACTCAGTGGATGTAGTCTTTTTGGATTTTGCAAAGGCTTTTGATACAGTGCCACATGGGAGACTATTGGGCAAACTAAGGGATACAGGAATTGCAGTAAATATCTGCTCATGGATTGAGAGCTGGCTAAAAGACAGGAAGCAAAGGGTTGTTGTAAATGGAACATACTCCGATTGGACTAATGTGGTAAGTGGGGTTCCTCAGGGTTCAGTATTAGGTCCTCTCCTTTTTAACATATTTATTAATGACTTAGAGGTAGGATTGGAGTGTGGTGTCTCCATTTTCACTGATGACACAAAGTTGTGCAAGGTAATTAAATCAGAAAATGATGTGC
This sequence comes from Discoglossus pictus, assembly GCA_027410445.1. NCBI lineage: Eukaryota > Metazoa > Chordata > Amphibia > Anura > Alytidae > Discoglossus > Discoglossus pictus. Next base: position 249,120,266 of record CM050165.1, on the reverse strand, counting down.
TTTCCCTCCAAGGGGATTTACATAAAATTGAGGAATGGGCATCTAAATGGCAGATGAGATTTAATACGAATAAATGTAAGGTTATGCATCTGGGAAGAAAAAATAGCCATGCAATTTATAATCTTAATGGAGCAAATCTAGGTGTATCAGATATTGAAAGGGATTTGGGAGTGCTGGTGGACAACCACCTAGGTAACAGTGTTCAAAGCCAAGCAGCAGCTGCAAAGGCAAATAAAATATTAGCATGTATTAAGAAAGGTATAGAAGCCAGGGAAGCAAATATAATTCTGCCACTATACAAATCTCTAGTACGCCCTCATTTGGAATATGGAGTACAATTTTGGGCACCACTTCATAAAAAGGACATTTTAGAGCTGGAAAAGGTACAGAGAAGGGCAACCAAACTAATAAGGGGAATGGAGGGGCTAAGTTATGAAGAAAGACTAACCAAATTAAACTTATTTTCTCTAGAAAAAAGGCGTCTAAGAGGAGATATGATTACCTTATATAAATACATCCAGGGTCAGTATAAAGATTTGTCGGGGGAGCTTTTTGTGCCAAGAGGTTTTCAACTGACAAGAGGACATCCCTTGAGGTTAGAAGTAAAAAGATTCCACCTCAAAGAAAGAAAAGGGTTCTTCACAGTAAGGGTGGTTAATCTGTGGAATTCTCTACCAGAGGAGGTGGTGACAGCGGATTCGATAGATAACTTTAAAAGGGGACTAGATTTATTTCTAATTAAAAAGGGTATTCAGGGTTATCATGGATTATTAGAGAGACAGTAATGATCCAAATTTAACATTTCCCCTTTAGACAATTGGCTAAGTCTCGCTTTTTTTTTTTTTTTTTTCTTTCTATTGCCTTCCTCTGGACTAATTAATAATAATAAATAAAAAAAAAACAAAAAAAAAAAAAAACATTAAATAATTGATTAATAATTAATTAACAACTAATGAATTAATAGTTAATCCGCATATTGCAGATCAAAGGAGATCTTAAAAGGTTGAACTTGATGGACTGAAAGTCTTTTTTCAACCTTAAATACTATGTAACTATGTAACTGTTGTTAACAAGACAATCCAATTTTACTAATGAACTTTCATGTCAAGATGTTCGCTATGTCAGTGCTCCAGAAGCAATGTGGCGTCTTCTGAAATTTGAGATGCATGATCGGTCACATGCTGTGTATCGATTAGCTGTACATTTGCCACAAAGTCAATTTGTTTGCTCTACTGAAGGGAATGAAAGAAATGCTCTAGCCCAAAATGAACATAGAGCAACAACACTTCCTGCTTGGTTTCATTTAAATTGCGAGGACTTTGAGGTCAGACAATTTTTATACACTGAGATTCCATATCACTATGTATTCGGAAATGGCCAATGGCGACAATGAAAAAAGATACAAATAAAATTATCCCAAGTATTTATACCATTAGTCCAAGAGACATTGAACATTTCAGTTTAAGATTACTTCTTTTACATGTTCCCGGTGTACAAAGTTATGAATATTTGCACACAGTCAATGACATAGTTTATGATACTTTCCAATTAGCTTCAAGACATCAAAACTTCCTAGCAGATGATACGGAATGGGAGAGGTGTCTGGAAGAAGCAGCGCTATTTAAAATGCCAAAGCAAATGAGAGAACAATTTGCATTCATTTGCATCTTTTGCAATATACCCTTATGCAAAAAACATTGTAACATGGTACAGATATATAGATGATGTAATTATAACTTGGGATGAGGAAGGGGCAGACACAAAATAAGGTTTTCTGAAACATGTCGATGCTAACAATATGAATTTAAAGTTTACCATGCACTCTCATAAGAAACAGGTCCTATTCTTAGATGTGGATCGTATAGGAGAATGAGATGAAGTTATTTCTAAATTATATACAAAGCCCACAGATATAAATGGGTACCTTCATGCCTCCAGTGCTAGATGGATCTGCAATATTCCTTATGGCCAATTCCAAAGGGTCAGGAGGAACTGTACCCGTTTGGAAGATTTTGATGAAGAGACCAAATTTTAAAAAAGAAGGTCCTGTATAAGGGCTATAACCTTAAGGTCACCTCTGAGGCTATGGAAAAAGCTAGGGAATGTGATAGGACAGTACTGATAACAAAAAAGTAAAGAAAACCATAGACCCCCCAAAAACTATTCTGGACCATCAAGAGTCCCGCTTTTTTATGAGATACAACAAAGCAGCCAGGAGCATAAGTAAATGCATTATAAATTAATGGCCAATCATTAAGGGGAGGATGATCTTCTAAAATAAATCCTCCCTACTAAACTTACTAGGAAGAGTACAAATTTAAAGCATTACCTGGCCCCCAGTGAACTAAAAGCTCCACACAAAATTGGGAGCCTGTAGGGTAAAAATGTACAGGTTGTTTTAAATGCGGAAACATGAAGTGCATTACATGGAAACATATCAAACTAAGAGATGAAAATCTGGTAGTCTCTAGTAGTAATAAGAAAAAAAATCAAGATTAAACACCTTACGAATTGCAAGTCGGACCATGTAGTGTACATGCAGTTGGTCTAAACAATACATTGGTCCTGCCAAAAGATCTTTGAAAACAAGGTTTTATGAGCAACTATATAATTTAGATATACCTCAAAAACTAGAACTCAGAAGGGCAGAGACTAAGTGGATTCACTGGGTACATTAGAGCCTACAGGCCTAAATCGCAACATAGACCTGGCAGCTTTTATTGATCAATAATCTTACTTGTCTATATATATTTATGTGTATAGTGTCTGATGCCCTGTTGTCTTTTTAGAAAAGTATCTACCCTCTTATCTATGGTTATATATAGTTCACTAGTCCAGGATGGTTGGTATATTTTAGGTTGAGAGTGTTATGGTAAAAATAGGAATGTGTGGGCTGGGAGTTTGTGTGGGAGGACATCATGTTGGGGAAGAAAATCTGTGTGAATGCTGAGTCATTTAATAATACTTATAAGGTTCCTGATAGGACACTGGGAAAAGGACTATAGTCCCTCCTAGATGTTACAGCCTGTAAGTGGATTAATTTGCTGATAACAGAGCACTCCCCAGGCATGATATTTTATATGCAATCTCTCCCCCTTTTTTACTTATGGATTTTGTATAAATGGATTTACAGCCTGTAGAAATCTAGTGCTTTTCATTTTCTATCTACCGTATTTATCGGCATATAACACGCACCGGCATATAACACGCACCTCATTTTAAGAAGGGAATTTCAGGGGGGAAAAAATAAATTAAAGAACTTTGAAGCAAAATCCTCAACCTCAACCTCCCTCCTCATCCTCAACCCCCTCCTCAACCTCCCTTCTCATACTCTGTCCTCAACCCCATCCTCAAACCCCCATCCTCAACCCCCTCCTCCATCCCCATCCTCATCCTCCTTCCTCAACCCCCCTCCTCAACCTCAACCCCCCTCCTCAACCTCAACCCCCTCCTCAACTCCCCTCCTCATCCTCAACCCCCCTCCTCATCCTCAACCCCCTCCTCATCCTCAACCCCCTCCTCAACCTCTCTCCTCATCCTCCTTCCTCAACCCCCCTACTCAACCTCAACCCCCCTCCTCAACCTCACCCCCCTCCTCAACTCCCCTCCTCAACCTCAACCCCCCTCCTCAACTCCCCTCCTCATCCTCAACCCCCCTTCTTATCCTCAACCCCCTCCTCATCCTCAACCCCCTCCTCATCCTCAACCCCCTCCTCAACCTCCCTCCTGATCCTCCCTCCTCAACCCCCCATCCTCAACCCCCTCCTCAAACCCCCATCCTCAAATCCCCTCAACCCCCCTCCTCAACCCCCCATCCTCATCCTCCTTCCTCAACCCCCCTTTCCTCAACCCCCCTCTTCAACCTCAACCCCCCTCCTCAACCTCTACCCCCCTCCTCAACCTCAACCCCCCTCCTCAACCTCCCTCCTCATCCTCAACCTCCCTCCTCATCCTCAACCCCCCTCCTCATCCTCAACCTCCCTCATCATCCTCAACCTCGCTCCTCAACCTCCCTCCTCATCCTCCCTCCTCAAACCCCCCATCCTCAACCCCCTCCTCAATCTCCCTCCTCAACCCCCCTATCCTCAACCCTTCCTCAACCCACATCCTCAAACCCCCACATCCTCCCTCCTCAACCTCCCTATCATCAACCCCCTCCTCAACCCCCCTCCTCAACCTCCCTCCTCATCCTCAACCCCCTCCTCATCCTCAACCCCCTCCTCAACCTCCCTCCTCATCCTCCCTCCTCAACCCTCCCATCCTCAACCCCCTCCTCAACCTCCCCATCCTCAAACCCCCTCATCCTCCCTCCTCAACCCCCCTATCCTCAACCCCCTCCTCAACCCCCCTCCTCAACCTCAACCCCCCCTCAACCCCCCTCAACCTAAACCCCCCTCCTAATAATAATAATAATAATAATAATAATAGCCCCCTCCTCATCCTCAACCCCCTCCTCAACCTCCCTCCTGATCCTCCCTCCTCAACCCCCCATCCTCAACCCCCTCCTCAAACCCCCATCCTCAAATCCCCTCAATACGAGACGCGGGACTTAGAAAAAAAAAAACTTACGACCGCTCGCACCTGAAAACATTAAAAACACAATAAATACGCACAAAAAATACATAAAAAGCATACTCACAGCAAGGGGGTCACCCAGGACGTCTGCAAGTGAAGTTACACCTCAATTTAAGTCCAAATTCCAGAGTTTAGGCACACAAAAATCCCCTAATCGAGAGAAAAAATGGCCGCCAAAAAAAAACGAAAACGAGGCTACAGGACCCTAAAGACGCAAAACACCACCAAGCACATACGGCTTTTCAAAAAAGCTGTACGAGATACAAGACACACTATTACCAAGGACGCAACATTACCCACAGCCACGTACCACAAACACATTCACCGCCATTTTACATACACACAAAAAATACATAAAAAGCTTACCCACAGCAAGGGGGGCCACCAGGACCTCTGCAAGTGAAGTTACACCTCAATTTAAGTCAAAATTCACGCGTTTACACACACGAAAATCCTCTAAGCGAGAGAAAAAATGGCCACTAAAAAATACGGAAACGAGGCTACACGACCCTAAGCACATATGGCTTTTCAAAAAAGCTGTACGAGGTAAAGATACATTTTTAGGAAGGATGCTAAATCATACACACCAGTGTACCACAGACACATTCTCCGCCATTTCACAACACTAACTTACACAATGCGGAAGTACACAGCTACGCTAACTGCATTCCCTCGCGCACGCAGCCTATTTGCACTACACACTGCACACATTGCTGACACTTACACCCCACACACAATGAAACAAAACATATATATGTTTGAAAACATTCAGTCTGTCTAAAAAAATATTAGTAAGGATTAAAGAAGCTATGCAACTAGATTTTCACCACAGCTAGAGGTGTTTGTATCTAGAAGCCTTATCTTCTTAAAAGGTCCAGTCATTTAATCTCTCTTTATCTGAACATAAAGCTGTAATGTAATTACAAAAGGAGAAAAGCATAATTATTCAACCATCGGATTAGAAAGGCAATGTAGGGGTGTTGTCTGACCTGCAATATCATAAAGAAAACTTATGATTATTATCATACTCCAGTTGTTACAGAAAGATATCTAGTGACCCCACTACTAAGTTCATATCAGAACTCCTCTCCATATTAGAAGATGGAATGACGGATGAAGTGATCACGAAACCAGAATATTGTTTTTTATTAAACAGACACCCCACAGTACAGACTTTTTATACTATTCAAAAAATTCACACTATACACCTACTACATCTAGAAGCAGCTATAGTGTAATTACCTTGAGTGTGCTATGCATGTAAGGCAAACATCACAACCTACGACAGAAAGTAAAAGCAAACAAATAAAAAACACTTATTTGACAATAAAAAGAAAGTACCGCTACAATGATCTACAATCACATAGAAACAAACTGTTGATAATAAAAAATGTAAAAAACAAACTTAACATCTCAAAATAAAATAATGATACATTACTTTTTTTTTACAGATTAACATGGCTGATAATGAGAGCAAACAGGAAAAGATAAGACGTCAAGCTAGAGAACGACAACAGAGATTGGCCAACCAGCAGACACCGGAGCAGAAGGAAATTCAACGAGAAAAAGAATGCAAAAGAATTGCAAGCAAAAGACTGTCACCTGCTAAAATTAAAGATACACCAAAAAAAGCTACTAAGAAAACAAAGCATTTAGAACCTGTTCCTGAAACATCAGATGACATTTTACCTGAAGAAATAAAAGATATACCAAAAAAAGCCACAAAAAAACAAAGCATTTAGAACCTGTTCCTGAAACATCCCATGACATGTCACCTGATGAATTTGAAAATGAAACTGATATATGCTTTGCAAATTGTCCTTTACTCAAGTCTTTAGCAGCAGAGGTTCATAATTGTGGGGACATGAATACTCAATGTCAGTTTTGTGAGGCTTATCATTTTAAACAGGAGAGACCCAGAGATTGCCAATTTATTAGTTGCTGTCAAAAAGGCAAGGTCAAACTTCCAGAAAGAAAATCATTTCCAATCTATTTACAAAACATTATGACTGAACCTACTTTTCCAAACTACAAAAATTTTAAGACAAACATAAGATCCTACAATAGTGCCATATCCTTTGCATCTATGGGGGCAACATTAGCTGCTAATGTACCAGGACATGGTCCTTACTGTTTTAAAGTCCAAGGCCAAATTTACCATCGGACTTCACATTTACATCCAGAGGAAGGAGAGCAAAGAAAATTTACTCAACTATATGTCCTAGATACAATGGAAGCTGTTGACCAACGTATGCAGCTGCAAGAAATTAAAAAATGCTTACCCAGTGTTTTTATAGAGCTAGATAACATTATGTCCAATAACCCCTACACTAAAGCTTATAAAAAATTGGCAGAAGTAGAAAATTAACAACAACTTCATGCACAACGACATCAATTACCAATCCCAAAGGTCAATATGGTGCTTAAAAAGAGATAGACATACTGATAAATGTTGTTATAACTTGCCAACATCAAATGAGGTTGCAATGGTGTTTCAAAATGATGAAGGAGAACCACCATTTCAAAGAGACATTAGAATATATCCCAGAAATGAAGAGCAACCATTCATTGATATCAGTATCTTAAGTCCAAATTTAGATCCAATGACATCCCATTTTTTTCCCACACGGAGAAGCAGGTTGGCAACCAAAATTAACACTTCCCAGTTACCCAAATGCTAAAGCCAGAATCCGAAATAATGTTTCTATGCTTGAATTTAAAGTAGCTCAAATTGCCATTCGAAATACATTTAATCCAATTTTATGTGGTGGAAAACTAACACAACAATGGATTATTGATTCCTATTTGCAAGTTGAGGCCAATAATTTAAACTTTATAAAATATCAATAAGATAAACTAAGTGTAGAACAATATTGTGGACTAATGGACTATGTTGCTGAGGTGGCTACAAGCAGAGACATGACAGCTGGCAAAGCCATAATTTTTCCATCTTCTTTTCAAGGATCTCCTCGAAATATGAGAGAAAGATACAATGATGCTATGGCTATTGTCACCAAATTTGGCAAAAACCCGATTTATTTATTACATTTACATGTAATCCCCAATGGCCAGAAATTACACAAAATATTCTTCTTGCCCAAAGTCCTTCCGATAGACCAGATTTAGTAGCCAGAGTTTTTAAGATTAAATTAAATGAATTAATACGTGACATCACTATAAGTCACTTATTTAGCAAATGTCTTGCTTATGTATATACCATTAAATTTAAAAAAAGAGGCCTTCCACATGCACATCTTCTCATAATACTTCAAGAAAAAGATAAATGAGATACTGGTGACAAAGTGGATGAAGTCATTGTTGCTAAACTACCAGATCCAGAACTATATGGTAGACTATATGAGATTGTTACTCATCGCATGATTCATGGACCCTGTGGCGAGCTTAATCCACAATCACCATGTATGGAAAATAATAAATGTTTCAAAGATTTTCCAAAAGATTATAGAGACAAAACGTATGCCAATTGTGATGGCTATCCACTTTATAAAAGAAGAGAAGGAGATAGTGCCATTATTCGTGGCAAAAAAGTTGACAATAGATATGTAGTACCCTACAATCCACATTTACTGATGAAGTATAACGCACACATTAATGTAGAAGCCTGCACTTCTATCAAATCCATTACATATGTGTACAAATATATTTACAAAGGCTATGATGCAGCTACTGTAGTCATCAAAAGTGCAGACAACCCTGAAAGCACTGAGTTAGTACATGATGAACTTGCATCTCATGTAGATGCTCGCTATGTAAGTGCACCAGAAGCTATGTGGCGCCTTTTAAAATTTGAAATGCATGATAGATCACATGCAGTATATAGATTAGCAGTACATTTGCCACAAAGACATTTAGTGTATTTCCATGCTGGAAATGAAAGTAATGCATTGGCCCAAAGTGGACATTGTCACACTACACTAACTGCATGGTTTGAATTAAATTCGACAGATTCAGAAGCAACACAATTCTTATATATTGAAATTCACTATGTTTTTGTGAATGGATTATGGAGACCTAGAAAAAGCAGAGGAAATAAAAGAATCCCAAGAATTTACACAGTCAGTCCAAGAGATCTTGAACGTTTCTGCTCACGACTATTACTTTTAAATGTTCCTGGAGCACAAAGTTTTGAACACTTAAGAACTGTTAATGACATATATGTATGACAATGTATATGAATCCTTCCATTTAGCTGCCAGACATAGGGCCTCATTCTATTATCGGCCGTAAATCGGCCGTAAGGCTGCGATTCCTTGCGAGGGTTCAGTTAACTCGCGATTCTATTATACGGCCCCGCAAGGATCTCCTCTTACGGCCGGCCGCATATCTTGGAACCGGCCGTCAACTGTGAAATATAAAAACTCAAAAATAAATTCAAGCCTGCACTGTACAGCTCTGTAAATGCTAGGGATCATATTGGGGGACATGAGGAATAAAAGGAACCCACTCTCAAGCTTGCACATCTGCCCAAACCCGAGTTCAAATTAACTGTTTATTTGCCGGCTGCGGCGGGGGTGTGTCTGAGGTGCTCCAAGCACTCTGGACTTTTTACATGTATATTTTACGGATATTAAAAATGAAATATTTTACGGATTTGAGTACAGGATAATTATGTGCTATTTTTTCTAACACCTAAAATCCCTTTATAGTCTTCTCAAAGTGCAGGATGGCTTTATTTGAGCTATTTTATGTGCTTAATTGGTGCTAGCGAGACCTTTTTCCTGCAAGTAACTGCGGCTCGCTTTTAGCCTTGCAGAGAGGTTTCCCGGAGCAATTGAATTGCAAATCTCTTGCGGCCGTTTTAGATCAAAGGCTTTCCTCCGGCGCGATCGGCCGCAAGAGATAGCAAGGCACCGGCCGCAAGCCTGCCGGAGTCCCCGGCCGTAAGGGAATAGAATAGCAGAATAGCTTGCGGCCGGTCCTTGCGGCCCCGCAGCGGCTGCGGCCGATAATAGAATGAGGCCCATAGAAACTTACTAGCTGATGATACAGAATGGGAAAGATGTCTAGAAGAAGCAGCACTATGTCAAATGCCACAGCAGATGAGAGAACAATTTGCATTTATTTGTATCTTCCCAAATGCTCCAAATGCATTAGCTCTGTGGGACACATTTAAAAGTAATATGGCTGAAGACTTTATGCCACGATACAATGAACTTATTGCACACTTAAAAGCGTTAATGGAAATCCAAGAAGTATTTTTAACCCATGTATTAAGTTGTGCAAGTTTTAATTTGCCTGATCAAGGTCTTATAGATGACATAAACTTTGAAGACTATGACATTCAACTACAAGTACAAAGAACAGAAGAAAGACTTGCAACTTTAAATACGTTACAATTGCAAGCATTTAATGCCATTAAAAATGCAATAGATGATGACATGGTCAAAGAGCGTTATTTCTATCTTGATGGACCTGGCAGATCAGGAAAAATATATCTATACAATTTATGAATGAGTTTTGTAAGAGCACAAGGTCAAAATGCACTGCCGTTTGCCACTACTGGAATTGCTGCACTTTTGTTAGAAGGTGGAAGAACTGTACAAAGTGGGTTTAAACTTCCAGTACCTATTTTAGAAACCTCTGTGTCAGATATTCGCATGACATCATTACAAGCCAAAATCTTTTTAATAAAGTACATTAATTATAATAGATGAGGCCACAATGACGTCATGCTATGCCCTCCAATGTATTGACCATTTGCTTTGTGAAGTCATGGGTAATACTTTGCCATTTGGTGGAAAGGTAATGTTGTTAGGTGGCGATTTTAGACAAACATTACCTGTCGTTGTACATGGAAATCGAACTGACATTATCAAAAACTGTATAAAGTCAAGCACACTATGGAAACATTTTACCCATCTTCAACTGCAACAAAATATGAGATCCGAAGGCCAAACTGATTTCAATGATTGGCTTATTAAAATTGGAGAAGGCAGAACAGAAAAAATACCCAATTTACCTGACGACACTGTGCACATTTCACCTCATATGATTTGTCACCAAGATCTTATATCGGCTATATTTGAAGGTAGCATAAATAACCAGGAATATTCAGAGCTTGCCAACCAAGTCATCCTAACCTGTAAAAATAAGGATGCATCAATCCTCAATAATGAAATCTTTAAAAAAAATTAATGCACCCCAAAGAAATTATCACAGTGCTGATTCTGTACTTGCTGATGACAAAGAAAGTCAGGCAAACTTTTAGACTGAATTCATAAACTCACTAACTCCTTCTGGAATGCCACCACATATTTTGCAGCTAAAGAAAGGTGCAATTGTCATGTTACTGCAAAATATGAACCCCAAAAAAAAGGCCTATGCAATGGTACAAGATTAATTATTCAACAATTAAAGAACCATTTCATAGATGCTGAAATTTTAACTGGTACCCATAAAGATAAGAGAGTTTTCATACCGAGAATAGATTTAGCACCAAGTGAAAGTAGTCTCCCTTTTATACTTCAAAGAAGACAATTTCCCATCATTATGGCATTTGCCATGACCATTAATAAATCACAAGGACAAACTTTCAAATCTGTGGGTATTTTCTTAGAACAACCAGTATTTGCACATGGTCAATTGTACGTTGCGTTGTCACGCTGCAAAAATCCACAGGCTATTAAAGTTTACATTGAAAAGAATGAAAGTCAAGGTGATTTATTAGAAGATGGACGTATTTTTACTAAAAACATTGTCTACTATGAAGTACTGTAACTTTTCATTAAACAAACAAAAGCCATGGAAAGCAAATTTAAAAGCAAATGCAAAAATATAAAAAAACACAATATAACCACCAATTTTTTAAAACAAATACACATAAATGTCCTTTCCCTTAAAAAGGTAATTATTACGCAACAGAAATTACATTTACAAAAACAATATTTTCCTGTTAAACTACATTAAATTGTCAAACACATACAGAACACTGCTTACACAGCGTGCAACAAGTTTAAGTTCTTGCGTTCTCTTTTTAGAGAACCACTTTTCCACAGACGAAACTATATGTGTGATTTAAAACAATTACTACAGCAACAAACAAAGGTCAACCATTGAAAAATACAAATCAATAAACAATTTAGTCATAATTTATGCAAGTACTATTTATGCATGATTAGCCTCACAAAACACTTGCCTTGCACTATTTTGACAAATTCTGTTCAAATCTTAATTAACTATGTTACTGTGTCTAATGTTACAAGTTTGAAAAAAATATTTTCAAGTTCCTTACTTAGACAGATAAGAAAGTTCAAGTTAAGAGCTCAACCACGTTTTAAGTCACAATGTAAATGTTGTCTTTTATGTTAAACATTAATCCAGGGAGTAGTCTGATCGCCAGTTAATGGGATCAGGAAGGAATTATTTTTTCCCCCTCTCTGATACAATTGGCTATGTTTCAAGGAGGCTTTTTTACTGTTTGCCTTCCTCTGGATTCAATGTATATTTAAGTTAACAATTCTTGAGATAGAGCTTGCATGTTAAAAAAACATTACCTCAAGTTTACAATACTGATTAATTTAAAGTTCAACTGTTCTTACATTCAAATGTTAATACTTTTAATACAAAATGCATTAACAGTTACTGTTGAACAAAAGAACATTTTTACAAAAATAAACATGTTTAATATCACAATAGTACTTATTTAAGCATAACTAAAACCTTACAAGTGTCAAATACGTATATTAATAACTAAACAACTTTCCAAACATACACATCTCATTGCTGTCATTTTTTGACGGGCAAGTCGCTAGTTTTCTTTATAATGTTGAGTACACCAACCTATGCATATTTACATCTTGGCTGGTGGGAGAACCAAATAGTATTCAGTGAAAGCATGACAGAATTAACTGTTCAAGTGAAACTCTGGCTCGGCTATATCAACAACATCTTGTTGGCCTGGAATGGGATGCAAGTAGGATTAGAATAATTTATACAGTGTTTAAATACAAATGAGATTGGACTTAAGTTAACTTATACCATCAGTCCAAAACAAATTGAGTTTCTGGGCCTAATAATAATCAAAACTAAAGACAACATGTTGGTAACCAAAACATTCAGCAAAAAGACTGCCACTAACTGTTTACTGGTAGCAACAAGTCACCATCCATCCCACTTTTTAAACAGCATACCTTACAGTCAATATCTAAGACACATTTGTACCCTTGAAGACGACTTTGAAGTACAAGCAAAACAGCTTTATCATAGATTGAAAGAACGTGGGTACATGCACAATCTTTTGAAAAGAGCTTACTCTTGCACATCTAGTAAGTTGTGTTGGGAAATTCAATGGCATGTATTACACAATATGCAATGTTAATATTATATTTACTGTATGTGTAATTGGGTCCAGTCAAAAAGGGGTTAAGTGACAGTTGGAAAGGGTTATGTAATCTCTGTGTCTGCTAGAGATTTGACAGTTATAGAATATTGTTTGATACTGGTTATGTTTATAAGCTAATGTACATATGTTTTGTTGTTTTATCCAAGTTAGTAAAGCCATATATTAATCTTCACTATCTTCATTGTCTCTTTGCGGACTACTAAACCAACAAGTTCCACCTTAAATTCAAAAGCACAAGGCCATTGACATCATGGAATGGGTGGAGCTTAGGGTTTAAAAATGGCAGCGGGTTACTAGCGATCACACTCGCTGGGCAAATCCGCCAGGAAAGGTGTTGAAACGCGTGTCTTGACTGGATTTCACGACAACAGTTTACAAGCCTCTCACAACTTGAGCACTAGCTAAGTGAACTTTATACTGTGTGCATATCTATTGTATGCTCAGACCACATTGTTAGTGCCAATTACTGCTGATGCTGCTGGACTATCAATATCAAATAGCAATTTAGTTACTCATATAGAGCTACTACTGCTTAATGACGACAGCATTAGGGAACAAAATCTGCTGTTTACATCTTAAGATGCACCACTTTCTGTGCCAGTAAATAGCGCTTGTGTATATCACAGATAATAATGGTGGCCTGATTTTATGCTTTGGGGGATATACCCAGGAGGCAAAGGACTGCCAATTCGTATTAGTCTGCTAATTCACAACTAGATATTGATTCAATAATACAATCTGGGCTTATTCATAAAGAATATAGTGCCTTTTTATATGAAGGAATGCTTACATTTGCAATAAAATTACAATTAGCAATCTACAGAAGTGTGTAATAATTTAACACTATATACTAATACTAGCGAAATGCCCATCAAAAAATTACGTACATGAAATTGTAAGCCAGGGAATGCTGTTTGAGACATAATGTAAAGCGCTTTTTACTGTGAGGACATTCAGCGCTTATTGCAAGGCTTGCGCTGAGCACCTTTGGCGCTCATATTGCAAGGCTGTCCCCTGGTGTATTTTGTGTGGTATGAGCAGCATTGACGATCGTGGTGAAGCGCGCAGTGAATGTGTTTTGTGTTTATTGCGATACGTTTTTTTTTATTTTTGTATATGTATTTTTGTATGCCAATGAAATAATGAATCAATTAATAAATTAATATACTTTACCTATTTCTAAGTAATATATGCAGGAAGCATTGTACTGAAGAGCTGACAATCTGTTTCTATGTTCCTGCAGCATAGAATGTAGGTTTGGAGTGTTGTGGAGCTGAGGTGTAAGTGTCAGCAATGTGTGCAGTGTGTAGTGTAAATAGGCTGCTTGCGCAAGGGAAAGCCGTTAAGGTAGCTGTGTACTTTCGCATTGTGTAAGTTAGTGTTGTGAAATGGCGGTGAATGTGTATGTGGTACACAGATGTGGATGATTTTGCGTCCTTGCTAAAAGTGTATCTTTCCCTCGTACAACTTTTTTTGAAAATCTGTCTGTGCTTGGTGTAGTTTTGCAGCTTTAGGGTCCTATAGCCTTGTTTTAGTTAAAGAGAGAGAGGGAGAGAGATGGAGGGGAGAGAGGGACGGAGAGAGTGAGAGTGAGAGAAAGAAAAAGTGAGGGAGAGAGAGGGGGAGGGAGAGAGAGGGAGAGCGAGGGGATGGGGGAGAGATAGGGAGGGAGGGAGGGAGGAAGAGAGAGAGAGTTGAAGGGAGGCAGAGAGAGAGGAAGGGGGGAGAGAGATGGAGGGAGGAGAGAGAGAGAGAGAGGGAGGGAGACAGAGAGAGAAGGAGGGAGATAGAGAGAAAGGGAGAGAGGGGAGAGAGAGAGGGAAAGGCAAGGAGAGAAAGAAAGTTGGAGGGAGAGGGCAGAGACATAGAGCACAGAGAGAGGCAGAGGGCAAAGAGAGAGAGAGGGCATACACAAAGAGAGGGCGCAGGGTGAGAGGGTGCACTGCGAAATAGAGGGCAAAGAGAGAGAAAGGGTGCTCAGAGAGAGACACAGCACAGAGAGAAAGGCAGCACACAGAGAGACAGAGGGAGCATGGAGAGGGTGCGCAGAGAGAGGGGACACAGAGAGAGACAGAGGGTACACAGAGACAGCACACAGAAAGACAGCACAGACAATTGAACATAACATATGACACCGTCATTTATGACGGGCCATTTACTAGTTTAGTATAAATGAAAGGTTTTATTGTTGCGTAGCTGTGACTTTGCCATAATGGGGACTTGCTCGCGGAAATGCTCCAAAGAGAGTCTATGTCACAACCCACTGCACCGGAGAAGAGCTCCCCCTTTTGTAATATATAAATGTAAGGATAGTTGTTTAAATATTTTCTTCTTATTCTAACTCACTGCTTTTTGCCAGCAACTGCGACCCTTGCAAAATTTACGTTCAAACTCAAACAACCACACAACAACCGCGACCACGCAAACAACACGACAGTGTATGGAGTGACCTAGCTCTGTGTGTCTATGTGTGTTCTTTACATTATGTGTTTTGCAATTATGTGTAATTTATAAATATGTGTAATCAAGGATTAAGTGAAAAATCGTAAATAGTATAGTAGAAATAAACAAAACCGCAAATTACTGCTCTGCAAACACTCCTACTATCTCTCTCTCTCACTGTAAAACCTCCAACTTCGGGACCTGCGTGCTACTTCGTCAGAAAATACAACACAGTCAATGCATGGGCAGCCGAAGGCACTCCTTGCCAGCAACTGCGACCCTCGCAAAATTTACGTTCAAACGCAAACAACCACACAACAACAGCGACTACGCAAACAACACGACACACCAACTACGACCCTCGCAAACTTTACCTCGCAACGCAAATAACATACGTGACACGTTACCACACATTACGACCTTGCAACAATCGGACGCAACTCGCGAACATTACAAAATTCAAAACACAATGAATACACACACCACATAAATAAAGCTTATCTACAGCAAGAGGAAACATCCAGGGCCTCAAAAAAACAACTTACAGCTTCATTTAACTAAAAATAAAAGAGTTTGAACACTAAAAAATTTGCTAAGCGAGAGAAAAAATGGCCGCCGAACAAAACGAAAACGAGGCTACAAACGCAAACAACATATGAGACACATTAGCACACATTACGACCTAGCAAAAATCGTCCGCAACCCGCGAACATGAAAACATTAAAAACACAATAAATACACACAACACATACATAAAAAGCTTACCTACAGCAAGAGGGAGCATCCAGGACCTCAAAAAAGCAACTTACACCTTTATTTAACTCAAAATAAAAGAGTTTAGACACTAAAAAATTCGCTAAGCGAGAGAAAAAATGGCCGCCGAACAAAACGAAAACGAGGCTACAGCACTCTAAACACGCAAAGCACCACAAGAAACTCGCAAAACACCACAAAAGACCTACGGATATTCCGCTAAGACGCAAACCACACATTACCCGCCATTTTACGCCCATGCGGAAGTACACGACTACGCTAACGGTTTGGTCTTGCGCACGCACAGTTTACACTGCACACATTCAGCACGCTTACACAGCAGCTCCACACCACTAATGCTGCAGCAACATCAAAACAGATTGCAGCTCTTCAACACAATGCTTCAAAATAGGTAAAGTATATTAATTTATTAATGTATTACATATTTCATTATTACACACCAAACAGCATTAGCTACCTTACAATTTCATTGCCGTCATTTTTTGACGGGCAATTTGCTAGTTTTACAATAAATTTAAATGATACATTTCATAATCTTCCTTATTACCTAAAAATAGTTCAGTAACACTGCTCATCTTATAACTCCCATCCTGTCTAAACTACAACACTACTTTTAGCTGCCATCCATTATTACATACTTGTAATGTCGTAAATAGGGCGTATCCTGTGCACCATCTACCTCACTCAGTCAAACTCCAGCTAAGTTTCTATAGTTGGAAACAATTTAGAAAAATCTATCTACAAAACTGAATAGCTCATTAAAGTACTGTACTATTACTTTAAACCAAAATTATTCTAATCTATACTTTTTATAAGCATTTTTATGGAAATGTATGAAATAATTTCCCTTTCTGGATCTCTACCTTGTCGTGGTGAAGAGGCTTGTGTACTTCAATGAAGCTGTGCGCAATACCATGTAGGGTCAACCAAGATGGGAAGGTCACAGCAGAGAGGTCATACAAATTATGGCACACTGAAGAAGGTACTGGCAACCCACTCCAGCATCTTTGGCAATAAAATCTTATGGATTAGCACAACCAGACACACAATGTGCCTTGCGTGCTGCGGTCCATAGGGTCATGGAGAGTCAGACAGGACTGAAATATTTGGGACTTAATGGCCTTATTTTGTAACTCATATTGATCACTATACAGTCTGCCATTTTGCCTCTCACATTCTCACTCACTGTTATATCCCATCTATGCGATACAGTATATATATCATATGTCAAAATATAATGGAAGAATTTTGTGTGCTGTACAATATTATGTATTACACTTCATTTGTTTAATAAAATACTCTTTGAAGTTAATGCATCTCATTACTGACTGTAGAGAGCCTATGTAATTTTCAGCCATATTAAATTCCAAGCCCGTAGCAGTACTGCAGGCTGCAGGCTTGAAATTCTGCAGCGTTACTGAGCTATTACATTTAACCATGCCGTGACCAACGGGCTGTAGAAGCAAGCCTGTAAACCCTTTCTGCGCATGCAAGCTGTTAAGGAGCTGGCCGAGATCCAATTGGCCTTTACAAACCAGTATAATGTAGTGCGACGCAGGCCTCTCAGCCAATAGTGTGGTCTAGTCACAGATGATTGACAGAGGGAGATTATAAAGTTGCGTTCCACCCGCCCATGCATTGACTGTGTTGTATTTTCTGACGAAGTAGCATGCAGGTCCCGAAGTTGGAGGTTTTTCAGTGAGAGAGAGAGAGTAGGAGTATTTGCAGAGCAGTAATTTGCGGTTTTGTTTATTTCTACTATACTATTTACGATTTTACACTTAATCCTTGATTACACATATTTACAAATTACACATAATTGCAAAACACATAATGTAAAGAACACACATAGACACATAGAGCTAGGTCACTCCATACACTCCCCCCATCCCATCCCCCCACAGTTATTAAATACACATAATACACACATTTTTTGTTTCCATCATAAATATACAGCCAAAATGTTATTGATTTATACTTATTTTATTTTTGGGATTATAATGGAGGGAAGAGAGAGGAGGGGAGAAGAGTGAAGAGGTGGGGAGGAGGAGAAGAGGAGAGGCAAGGAGGAGAGAGAGTTGGCTTTGGGGAGTAGTGGAGAAGTGAAGGAGGAGAGGAGTGGATAAGAGGAGAAGGAGGTTGGGGGTGGCGAAGGAGAGGAGGTGGCTGAGGAGCAGGAGGAAGTGGAGAAGGAGAGTGTAGAGGAGGAGGTCGGTGGTGGCAGGGTCGCTCTAGCACCTGGCACACATAGCACAGGGACAGATGGGGAGGGGTCTGATCCCAGGGGGGTGGTAGTTCCGGGGAGGGACAGGCCTTAGGGACAGGTCAGGGAGACGAAGATCCCCATCCACATTGTGAGGACAAGAGGCTAAGGGCAATCACAGGGCCAAGAATTACACACACCAGGAGAATGTGGTCCTCTTTGGTGCTATCCATGGCCGCCCCATGATCCTTGGGGAAGGGAAGTTTGGCCTGGGCCTAGGGCTAAGACATAAAAGACATGGTTTGGCCAGGGCCTAGGACTCAGACCTGTGCAGTGGGCACCGTTTTGACAACATCAGGGCCAAGGTGAGGAGGATGATGCCCAAGGAGAAGAACATGACTGTGCACTATAATGAGAGGGAGAGGGTCGCCAAGGACCTTCTGAGACAGGTGCCCACCGCTGGAGCTTCAGGCCTGGTGACCCAGCAGGACCCAGCCTCCATGTCAGGTGAATATCACATACACCAACATGCCACCACATGTACATCACATACACTACACATGTACATGATGAGCAACAAGGACACTGACATGTCAACTCCATGGAATTAATAAGGGATAGATGCGTCATTAAATCTATGAAGCTGACAAATCACTGTCATTCCTGGGCACAACAACAGCAATCAACCAATAGAGAGTCCGTGCATTTGTGTGTGCCCACTACAGCCTATGCAGTTACAGAAAGCAGTCGGAATCAAGATAGAGTTAGGAGCCAAGAACGATCAAGACCAAGAAACAAAAAATAGATAATATCTAGCAAATGATAACTAATCTGAGTTGCAATTAGGAGGATCATCCAGATTTAAGCATCATACTAATAATATACCTTTTCACTCTTGCAGCAACAAGGAGGTCTGGTTCCAGTAATGAGCCAGAGGCGGGGCGTCGGCTCCCCACCCCCACAAGGAACAGGAGCAGGGGGGATGAGGAAAGAAGAGGAGTCTAGGGCCCTGGTTTGGAGGAGGAGGATATAATATCGCTACTGGGGTCACCATAAGGACCACCGGCCACATCACCAGGATATGACCCACTTTTCCCCTCCTTTAAAGACTGACCCTATCGCCAGGGCCCTCCCACTGGAGGGACCATACCAGCCAGCCACCACCTACTCCCCCACACAGCAGTGCCCTGGACTGGCCACCACCACCAAGCACACCAACACCACAGCCCATAATGCAGCAGTTTCCAGCCGGGCCACAGACCCTCCCCACTTAGACACCCCCTCTGCCAACTCCTGATAGGCCAAAACCCAGGGCCTCCATCCCCAACAACAAGCCAGGCTGCGCAGGTGGAGTGTCTTTGGGGGATCAAGGCCAGCATCTCCGCCAATCATGCGGAAGTCATATGCAGTGTGGACAAGAGCAGTAGAAAGGAGAGGAGGCACCACTTGATGACTGAATCCTACCTGGCCGGGCTGCTCTGGATTGAGGTGGACCAGAGCGCATTCCATGGGGTAACCACAGAAGCCATGCAACATGCTCTGGTCCCCAGCCCTGCCTCCTCCACCCTGGAGGCATCCCCCGGCCGGCCGCAGCCCAGACCCTCCTCTCCTCCCTTTATGCCTCCAACACCAGTTGCCTCCCCCTGCCACCTTCCCCACACACAGGGAGATGGTGGCCAGCCACGGGGGATTGGGGCCTGTGCCTAGACGGGGGAGGACCTGGTGCTGCGCAGATGTTTGTGCCTTCTCAACAGCACTCCTCAGTGACAATCTATTGGTCACAATGTTAACCTAATCTAGCCTGGCTATAGAGTCTTGGATCTTTGCCTACATAATGGTGATATTTTGTATGCAAATGGCTACCTCCCATCACATGGTATATGATCCTCTTCTCTGTGGACACATAGGGTTCTGTTTAACATGTCACCAATTGACGGCAACTGAGGAATGGTGTTGAAAAGAAAAGCTGCGGTCGCTATATTTTTTAAGGCCTTATTTTGTATGTTTTTATTTTGGTTTGTTTTTAGGAACAATTCAGGTCCATGAAGGCATCTTCTGCATCTGCAAGCATCTTGAAGGAAATGTATGAGGTGTAAGGTTTTCACAGTGCCTCTCAGGTAGACATTCCTTCAAAGACAGCACCCCCCCCCCCCTTAGCATGGAGCTCCCACAAACTTAAAGCTATCATATAGCCATATATCTAAGACATGATTGTTGTTAGCTTAAATGTACAGTGCCTTGTAAAAGTATTCACCCCCCTTGACTTCTTACCTATTTTGTTACATTACAGCCTTAAGTTCAATGTTTTGTTAATCTGAATTTTATGTGATGGATCAGAACACAATAGTCTAAGTTGGGGAAGTGAAATGAAACAGAAAATTGGCATGTGCGTATGTATTCACCCCCTTTGTTATGAAGCCCATAAAAAGCTACCATAACTAAATGGAAAATACATGGCACAACAGCAAACCTGCCAAGAGACGGCTGCCCACCAAAACTCACGGACCGGGCAAAGAGGGCATTAATCAGAGAGGCAGCACAGATACCTAAGAAAACCCTGGAGGAGCTGCAGAGTTCCACAGCAGAAACTGAAGTATCTGTACATAGGACGACAATAAGCTGTACCCTCCATAGAGTTGGACTTTATGTCAGAGTGGCCAGAAGAAAGCCATTACTTTCAGCAAAAAAAAAAATTGGCACGTTTTGAGTTTGCAAAAAGGCATGTGGGAGACTCCCAAAATGTATGGAGGAAGGTGCTCTGGTCTGATGAGACTAAAATTGAACTTTTCGGTCATCAAAGAAAACGCTATGTCTGGCACAAACCTAACACATCACATCCCCCAAAGAACAACTGCGACTGGGAAACTGGTCAGAGTTGAGGGGAAGATGGATGGCGCTAAATACAGGGATATTCTTGAGCAAAACCTGTACCACTCTGTGCGTGATTTGAGGCTAGGATGGAGGTTCACCTTCCAGCAGGACATTGATCCCAAACGCAATGCTAAAGCAACACTTGAGTGGTTTAAGGAGAAATATGTAAATGTGTTGGAATGGCCTAGTCAAAGCCCAGACCTCAATCCAATAGAAAATCTGTGGTCAGACTTAAAGAATGCTGTTCATAAGCACAAACCATCCAACTTGAAGGAGCTGGAGCAGTTTTGCAAGGAGGAATGGGCAAAAATCCCAGTGGTAAGATGTGGCAAGCTCATAAAGACTTATCCAAAGCCACTTGGAGCTGTGATTGCAGCAAAAGGTGGCTCTTCAAAGTATTGACTTTAAGGGGTGAATACTTATGCACAATTACTTTTTCAGCTGTTTTGTCCTATTTGTTGTTTGCTTTACAATGAAATAAAAAAAAACATCTTCAAAGTTGTGGACATGTTCTGTAAATTAAATGATGCAATTACTCAAACAATCCATGTTAATTCCAGGTTGTGAGGCAACAAAAACAAAAAATGCCAAGGGAGTGAATACTTTTGCAAGGCACTGTAGATTAATACCGCTATGGTGGTGGACTTGCAAAGTCTCACAATGGCATGTTAATGACAGCCAGCATTAATATATACACTAGTTAAGCATGTGATCCTGACGTCAATCCTTGCGTCTGATGTAAGTAACATTGAATCTGGCTGCTAACCTTTATGTCCTCTCCTTTAAGCATCCCTTTTTTCACACAAGCCTTCTGCTCTCCCGGGTTACGCCCACACCACAACCATGATATTAATGCACAGTCTTGTCCATTTCTGATTGTGCTCTATGCCTGAAATAAAGCTTTGTTATACCGTTCTCACTCAGTGTGTTTTTAATAGTTTAGGTTATGGGACATCCATAGTGATGTCGCAAACATAAAATTTTCGGTTCGCGAACCGCGAGCGCGAACCACCGCAATTGTTCGCGAACCGGCGAACCCGGCAAACCGCCATAGACTTCAATGGGCAGGCAAATTTTACAACCCACAGGGACACTTTCTGGCCACAATAGTGATGGGAAAGTTGTTTCAACGGGACTAACACCTGGACTGTGGCATGCCGAAAGGGGATCCATGGCAAAACTCCCACAGAAAATGACAGTTGATGCAGAGTCTGGTTTTAAGCCATAAAGGGCATAAATTACCTAACATTCCTAAATTGTTTGGAATAACGTGCTTTAAAACATCAGGTATGATGTTGTATCGATCAGGTAGTGTAAGGGTTAGGCCCGCTTTACAGTGACAGACCAAACTCCCCGTTTAACGCACCGCAAGCAACCGCAAACAGTCCATTTACACAACCGCAAACTCCCCATTTACACAAGGTTGGATACCAAGCTAGCCATGTCCCGTTCCTTGTCCTCACTGATGTCATTGAAGGTCTCTTCCTCCACCCAGCCACGTACAACACCAAGGGTCCCCGAAAGGTGACAACAAGCCCCCTGTGACGCCTGCTGTGTTTGGTCTTCCACCTCCTCAAAGCCACCTTCCTCCTCTGACTCCTCTTCTTCAGACTCCTCTCACTGCGTTGCCTCTCTCTGCATTATTATAAGGTGTGTTAAGTAGTACTACTCTTATCAGTTTAATACCTGTTACAGCACATATCAGTGGGCGTGTATAAGGCCTGGATTTTTAGAACCAGGAGATGGAAAAAGATGCTTTGTTGGTCGTATCAGTTCAATTTTGGGGCATGGCACGTGCAATCAAAGGTGCCACCAGATAGGAGTGGCGTGTTTGTAAGTACTACTCTTATCAGTTTAATACTTGTTACGTCACCTATCAGGGGGCGTGTATAAGGCCTGGATTTTTAGAACCGGGAAATGGAAAAAGATGCTTTGTTGGTCGTATCACTTCAATATTGGGGCACTTTGAGACATTAGCTTCTTACGCTCAAACATGTCCTTTACAGGCACCTGACTATGGGCAGATGAGCAGGAACTGCTCAAGGCGAGAGATGTAGTGGCGGATGGTTGAGAGGGGGCAAGGAGGACAGCAGTGGTTGATGTGTCTGATAATGCTGGACCAGGAGGAGGATGGCGGCTTTGAGTTTGTGTGCTGCTTGTACTCATTTGTTGGTCTCGAGTCACCCAAACATTAGGTCTCAACCTGTAGAGGATAAGGGAACCAGGCTACTCTAGACCTCATTCATCATTACCGGTTTTGACAGATTGGTACTATGCGTCCAAGCTACTGTGACAACAGATATGAGTGGCACTGTGCACTTGCAGAAGTTGGCAGAGTAGACGCTGTAGGTCTGACACACACGCTTGCAGACAACTAACTGCTATGCAATCTATTACAGTAGAAAAAATGTTTTTTGTTTTAAATGTACACTACTGTTACACCAGATATGAGGGGTGTGTTAAGTAGTACTACTCCTATCAGTTTAATCCCTGTTATGTGCCTTTTTGGGGGGTTTGGTTGTTGAAGGCACAGTGCAGCACCAGAGGCCAGAAAAATTAGGCATGTACACATGCCTGAAAAATTAGGTATTGTTAATCTTGCAGCGAGCAGAGAAGAAGGTAGGCCTGATTCAACACCCCAGCCCCGCATACCCACACTCAGAGATTGAGGGGGGGACCTGAGAAGGCCACGGGCCGGAGACATAAAGGGGGGCCATCCCAAATAAGCACACAAGCGGGGACAAAGGTAGTGAAGGGGACATAGAGGCCCATGGACTGACGGTCGCCATCTTGGCAGGAAAAGGGCCCAGCAATTAAGCCAAACTGACCCAGCACAGGCAGCTACTTGAGTCAAACGCTGTACAATTACACCTTAAAAAAGCTGAAACATGCAGCAGCAGGGATTCTAAACGGCCACACACGGACAAGGAGGCTAACAGCCCCCACAGTCTCTGCACCACTCTTTTTAACAGATAACCCAAGGGGCTAACCAGGGACCTTGCCCACATAAAAAAACTGAATTTTATTGGAGGAATTATTAGTGTCTTTACCCCCCAAGAGAGGACATAATATACGGTATCTTTAGACTACCTGATGGCCAAACCTCCTTTAGCCCCAATGCTATCCAAGAAACATTTCAAAACTTTATCTGACTGGGGGTCTATAGAGTGACATTAGTACTGACCTTTATGTGACTGGGGGTCTATAGAGAGACATTAGTACTGACCTTTATCTGTCTGGGGGTCTATAGGTGACATTAGTACTGACCTTTATCTGTCTGGGGTCTATAGAGTGACATTAGTACTGACCTTTATCTGACTGGGGGTCTATAGATGGACATTAGTACTGACCTTTATCTGTTTGGGGGTCTATAGAGGGACATTAGTACTGACCTTTATCTGTCTGGGGGTCTATAGGTGACATTAGTACTGACCTTTATCTGACTGGGGTCTATAGAGGAACATTAGTACTGACCTTTATCTGTCTGGGGGTCTATAGTTGACATTAGTCCTGACCTCCTGCTGCAGTATTATTACTCCCAGTACTCCCAGGCTTGCTACTATTAGATACTATTTATCTTGATCTTTATATATTTACTAGCAACTTGCCCGTCAAAAAATGTCGTCAATAAGATTGTAAGGCAGGTAATGGTGTTTGGACGAGACATTCATTTTGTTGGCGGTCGGAGATCCTTTTTTTTCTGATAGGCGCTTTTGCTGTTATTCTTTGGTCGGCAGTGATGTGTTTTTTCCGCTTATTGCAAGGCTTTGTGTGCTATGAGCAGCGTTGGCGCTCGTTGTGAGGTGCGCAGTGAATGGCTTTTATGTTTAATATGATAATGTTTTTTTTGTGTATATGTATTTTTGTATGCTAATGAAATAATTACTAAATGAATATACTTTACCTATTTGTAAGTAATATATGCAGGAAGCATTGTGCTGAAGAGCTGACAATCTGTTTTCATGTTCCTGCAGCATACAATGTAGGTTTTCAGTGCTGTGGAGCTGCTGTGTAAGTGTCAGCAATGTGCGCAGTGTGTAGTGTAAATAGGCTGCGTGCGCGAGGGGAAGCCGTTAGGGTAGCTGGGTACTTCCGCATTGTGTAAGTTAGTGTTGTAAAATGGCGGGGAATGTGTATGTGGTACGCGGGTGTGGATGATTTAGCGTCCTTGTTAATAGTGTATCTTTACCTCGTACGGCTTTTTAGGAAAATCCGTATGTGTTTTGCGTTTTTAGGGTCCTGTAGCCTCGTTTTCTTTTTTTCAAGGGCCATTTTTTCTCTCACTTAGGTGATTTTCGGGTGTCTAAACTCATGAATTTGGACTTAAATGGAGGTGTAACTTCACTTGCAGAGGTCCTCGGTGCCCGCCTTGCTGTGGGTAAGCTTTTTCTGTGTTTGTTGTGTGTATTTATTGTGTTTTTAATATTTAAGTGCGCACGGTTCGGGCGTTAAGGTCGTATTTTTTTTGAGCTCGTAATGTTTTTTTTTCTAAGTCCCGTATTTTTGGATGGTAAGTCCGTAAATTTGATGGTGTAAGTCCCGCCTGAGGCTCATTGCAGCCGACGTGGGAGCCTTCGGCGCTCCTTGCCAGCAACTCTGGCCCTTGCTTCGCAAGCCCGCAGCGTTAGCAACAACCCGCCTGCTCACAACTATATATGTGACTAGCGAATTGCCCGTCAAAAAATGACGGCAATGTTATTGTAAGTGAGCTAATGTTGTTTGGTGTGTAATAGTAAAGATATAATACAATAATAAATGAATATACTTTACCTATTTGGAAGCATTGTGTTGAAGAGCTGTGAATGTGTTTTGACATTGCTGCAGCATTAGTGTTGTGGAGCTGCTCTATAAGCGTGGTGAATGTGTGCAGTGTAATACTGTGCGTGCGCGAGACAAAACCGTTCGCGTAGTGTCGTACTTCCGCATTTGCGTTAAATGGCGGTTTATGTGTGTTGTGCGTCTTTGCGTATTGTCCGTTGTTGGTTTGTAGTGGTATTCGAGTTTCGTGTGGTGTTTTGCGAGTGTGGTGTGGTGTTTTACGTGTGGAGAGTGCTGTAGCCTCGTTTTCGTTTTGTCCGTCGGCCATTTTTTCTCTCGCTTAGCTATTTTATTAGTGTCTAAAGTGTTTTATTTTTATTTAAATGAAGGTCTAACTTGTTTTTTTGAGGTGCTGGATGGTTCCTCTTGCTGTAGGTAAGCTTTTTATGTGTGTGTTGTGTGTATTTATTGTGTTTTAAATGTTTGTACGTCGGCGTGCTGCGTCCGATGTTTGCGAGGTCGTAATGTGTGGTAACGTGTTTCGTAGGTTGTTTGCGTTCCTCGTAAAATGTAGCGAGTGTCGGAATTTGTGTGTCGTGACGTGAACTTTGGGTTTGAGGCCCTTGCCCAGTGACCTCGCCAGCAACTGAGGCCCTCGCTTCGCCAGGGGCCTCAGTTGCTGGCATGGAGCGCCTTCGGCGCTCCATGCCAGCAACTGAGGCCCTTGCCCAGTGACCACGCTACGCGAGGGCCGCGGCTCGCTAACAGTCCAAATGTACACTGTAAGCTGCAGAAAAATCAAAACTGATTGTTAGCTCTTCAGGATATTGATCACTGGATATATTAATTACAAATAGGTAAAGTATTTTAGTAATTAATTAATTCATTATTATAAAAAAATATATATATAAAAAAAATACGCTTAATAGCATATTTTACACTGCCGTTACTTTACATACATTAACGCTTCGCACTTCCTAATACATTTGTTCATTCACAATAGTTATTATCGTGCATTCATTTAATAAGTATTAATTAGTAATGGAAAATAAAAATGTAGACTTTACACTACACTAAAATGTTTTACTTTTTACTCTGCAGTTATATATCTGGATTACTGCTCATTGGCTGCCAGCGATAGCACTCTCAAAGCAGTTACAAATCTAAATCAATTTATTATGCTCTGAGACCTGAATACATTTTTTCTCTGTCCCAGTCTATACTTTGTATTGCTGCCCTTAGACCGTTAAAATCTGCCCTTTTAAAATTAAGAGTTTTTGTTGGCCCCTTAAACTGTTGTTTTTTTAATTCAATCTCAAATAAGACTGTGTTGTGATCATTGTTTCCCAAAGGTTCCCCTATTCCAACATTTGATACTATATCAATATTATTTGTGATGACTAAATCCAAGATGGCCCCATTTCGAGTAGGTTCTTGTATAACCTGGGCCAGATAATGATCCCTGAGTGTACTCAAGAACCTGCTCCCCTTATATGATCTGCTGGTCTCATTTATCCGGTTTATTTCAGGGTAATTAAAATCTCCCATTATTAGAACTTTTAATTAAACTTTTATATATTAGAACTTTTAATTAAACCTAAAAGGCACCCAATGTCTATAGAGAAGTTGCAAACTGGGCCCTAAATGTTTCTGCACCAGGTCCCACCAATCACGTCGACTCAGGGTCTGCGCAGCGCTGTCTGACCAGGGTCTAGTACAGTAATATAATAATATAACATAGCAATAATTGCTGCTGTTAATTGTTCAGTCATGTACAACTTTTCGTGACCCTATGGCCCTCAGCACGCCAAGCACATCTGTGAAAGGGAGGAGGAATAAAAACACAACAGTATTCAGTAACTCTGGAGGACCCAGTACTTGAAGAACGAAAAGTACAAATATAAATAAATATAAACACAATGAGTTGGGAAAAGTTGGGCATTTGAAGCCGAAATCACATTAACGAGTCCCCAGTTCTCCTAACAAGTTTATCTCATGTGCTTAATTATCTCAAAATTGGGGTCGATAACCCATGAGATGTAAGATCGCTCCATAATAAGACCTTAATGCTCTTTTGCTTTATTATTATTATTATTATTATTACTATATAATGTGTAGATGTACCGGCTGGGCATGCTCTTGTGCATTATTATTATTATTATTATTACTATATAATGTGTAGATGTACCGGCTGGGCATGCTCTTGTGCATTATTATTATTATTTTTACTATATAATGTGTAGATGTACTGGCTGGGCATGCTCTTGTGCATTATTATTATTATTATTATTATTATTGTTAATAATAATAATAATAATAATAATGCACAAGAGCATGCCCAGCTGGTACATCTACACATTATATAGTAGTAATAATAATAATAAAAATAATAATAATAATAATGCACAAGAGCATGCCCAGCTGGTACATCTACACATGATATAGTAGTAATAATAATAATAATAATAATAATAATAATGCACAAGAGCATGCCCAGCCGGTACATCTACACATTATATAGTAATAATAATAATAATAATAATAATAATGCACAAGAGCATGCCCAGCTGGTACATTCACACATTATATAGTAGTAATAATAATAATAATAATAATGCACAAGAGCATGCCCAGCTGGTACATCTACACATTATATAGTAGTAATAATAAAAATAATAATAATAATGCACAAGAGCATGCCCAGCTGGTACATCTACACATTATATATTAGTAGTAATAATAATAATAATAATAATAATAATAATGCACAAGAGCATGCCCAGCTTGTACATCTACACATTATATAGTAGTAATAATAACAATAATAATAATAATAATGCACAAGAGCATGCCCAGTTGGTACATCTACACATTATATAGTAGTAGTAATCACATATATAGTTGTGAGCGTACGAGTTGTTGCTAACGCTGCGGGCTCGCGTAGCGAGCCGCGGCCCTCGCGAAGCGAGGGCCGGGGCTCGCGCAGCGAGTCGCGGGCCTCGCGTAGCGAGGGCACTGTGCCAGGTTCTCAGTTGCTGGCAGGGAGCGCCGAAGGCGCTCCTTGCCAGCAACTGAGGACCCTCGCGAAGCGAGGGCCTCAGTTGCTGGCATGGAGTGCCGCAGGCGCTCCTTGCCAGCAACTGAGGACCCTCGCGAAGCGAGGGCCTCAGTTGCTGGCTTGGAGCGCCGCAGGCGCTCCATGCCAGCACCTGAGGACCTCGCAAAGGGAGGTCTTCAGTTGCAGCAACTGCGACCCTTGCAAAAAAAATTTTACGTCGCAACACATTACGACACTCGCAAACAACATACGACACACGTTCACACACATTACGACACTCGCAAACAACATACGACACACGTTCACACACATTACGGCCTCGCAACACTCGGACGCAACTCGCGAACATTACAAAATTACAAACACAATACATACACACAGCACATACATAAAAAACTTACCTACACAAACAGGAAGCACCCAGGACCTCAAAAATGCAACTTACAACTTAATTGCACTCAAAATAAAAGAGTTTAGACACTAAATACTTTGTTAAGCGACACAAAAAATGGCCGACGAATAAAACGAAAACGAGGCTACACACGCAAACACCATACGAGACACGTTACTACACATTACGACTTCGCAAACATCGGACGCAACACGCCGACATACAAACATTTAAAACTTAACAAAGACACACAACAAACACATAAAAAGCTTACCTACAGCAAGAGGAACCAGCCAGCACCTCAAAAAAACAAGTTACACCTACATTTAAATCAAAATAAACACTTTAGACACTAATACCATCGCTAAGCGAGAGAAAAAATGGCCGACGAACAAAACGAAAACGAGGCTTCAGACGTAACTACACTACACTTACTCGCAATAATGAAACACATACTATGCGGAACGTATCACAATCATATTAAACACCATTTTGAACAGTAATACGCCTAAAATGGCGGATGGAACGCAAATTGTAAGCTGGAACGCAAATAGCGCATGCGTATTGCGTTCTAACGGTCTCACTTTCCAGAACTTTCTACAAGTTTATAAATACTGCCTATTTCCAACTAAAAAATACATTTCTCCTCAGGTGATCAACGGAGTGACTTCTGCTTTTACTTGAGAAGACAATTCTTTACTAATTTACTACTTTACATTGTGCAAATTACAACTGACAGGTAAGCTATAATATATTACATTTTATTATCAGGTCAGGTCAAACAAATACAAAAATAAACTAGGATTTATGTAGTCATCATGTATTGCACATTTATGTGTATAGGCTCACAAAAAAAAATAAACTGAGCTTTATGTATAGTGACCTCTGACACGCACATATATGTCTATAATGTATAGTCACATGTGACACGCACATATATGTCTATAATGTATAGTCACATGTGACACGCACATATATGTCTATCATGTATACTGACATCTGACACGCACATTTCTGTGTATTGCCCCTTCATAGTGACATCTGACACCGACATATATGTCTATAATGTATAGTGACATGTGACACGCACATTTATGTGTATTGCCAATGCAACAAAATTAGCTTACAACAAAATCAGTAAACAACTACATTTAAATGACATTATATCTCATGTATACTAATATGTCACACGCACATATATGTGTATCATCTATAGTTACATCTCACACACACACATTTATGTGTGTTAGAAATAAATAAAAAATAAGGTTACTTATTTGAGAAGACAATTCTTTACTAATTTACTACTTTACATTGTGCAAATTACAACTGACAGGTAAGCTATAATATATTACATTTTATTATCAGGTCAGGTCAAACAAATAAAAAAATAAACTAGGATTTATGTAGTCATCATGTATTGCACATTTATGTGTATAGGCTCACAAAAAAAATTAAACTGAGCTTTATGTATAGTGACCTCTGACACGCACATATATGTCTATAATGTATAGTCACATGTGACACGCACATATATGTCTATAATGTATAGTGACATCTGACACGCACATTTCTGTGTATTGCCCGTTCATAGTGACATGTGACACGCACGTATATGTCTATAATGTATAGTGACATCTGACACGCACATTTCTGTGTATTGCCCCTTCATAGTGACATGTGACACGCACGTATATGTGTATAATGTATAGTGACATCTGACACGCACATTTCTGTGTATTGCCCCTTCATAGTGACATGTGACACGCACGTATATGTGTATAATGTATAGTGACATGTGAGACGCACATATATGTCTATAATGTATAGTGACATCTGACACGCACATTTCTGTGTATTGCCCCTTCATAGTGACATCTGACACCGACATATATGTCTATAATGTATAGTGACATGTGACACGCACATTTATGTGTATTGCCAATGCAACAAAATTAGCTTACAACAAAATCAGTAAACAACTACATTTAAATGACATTATATCTCATGTATACTGATATGTCACACGCACATATATGTGTATCATCTATAGTTACATCTCACACACACACATTTATGTGTGTTAGAAAAAAATTAAAAATAAGGTTAATTTAACCATTTAAATTTGACTCATGTATACTGATATGTCACACGTACACTTCATGTATGTGACATATGTGTGTAGACACCAACAAAAAATAAGGTTAATTGAATTCATTTACTGCAATTCAATAGATCATATAAAGCTGAATCTTTCTATTTCTTTTAATATTCAAACAGACTGCATCAACAGCGTCTCTCAACAATTTGCACCGTGCACTGTGAAGCACAATCCCTTTTAAAGAACACCAACAAATTTGAAGAGGTAAGATACAACAAGACATTACATGCTCAAAAGGCCATGCTTTGCTAGATGAAAAATTATAAATATACAAATAACTATTTCACTTTCTTTTTCAAACAGACACTACAAGAAGACCGGCGGATTAAGATTGCCAGGAAGGCACCGTCTGTCATTCAAAACTTCTATCAAGGTAAAGTATTAAGTATAAACAAGAAAGAACCATGAGCCTTATTCAATTGCAACTTTCTCAATTGAATAGAGCTCTATATAAGCACATAATATTTTTTTAGACAGAACTTTTTAGTTACTGAACTTCTAACCACAATCAAGGTTTTCAATAACTAAAAAGTTTGCTCAAGAAATATGTTATGTGATTATATAGAGCCCTCTTCAATTGGCAAAATTGCAATTCAATGAGGACCTATATATCTTTAATGGCCAAGGGCCTCACTCAAATGTGATTTGCCCATTTCAATAGGGCTCTATATAAGCACAGAGCATATTTTTTAAAGGAAATTTTTCTTTTGTGAACACGTTCCTTTTGGATACAAGTTCACTAAATACAAAATTCCGTAAAAAATTATGCTCTGTGCTGATATTGAGCTCTATTCCATTGGTCAAAACACAATTGAATGAGGAGCTCACAATATAACAAATGCAGTAACCAAAGGCCCTCATTCAATTGCTATTTTGGACAATTAAATATGCCTATAAATAAGAACTTTTAGGCCCTTACTCTATTTTAACAAATATATGTCATGTGCTTATTTACAACCCTATTCAAATTTATACATTGCAATTCAATTACGGCCTTAGAGTAATATTACATTGTAAAATATGCAATTGAATGAGGGCCAAACTATGCAACATATGGGACACACAAAGGCCCTCATTCAATTGCAATTTGCCCAATTGAATAGGGCTCTAAATAACAACATAACAATTGCTTCAAACTAAGGTTTTACTTAATAAAAAAATATCAAAAATACAGTTTTTCAATGACTACAAAATTATTTTAAATAATATGCTATGTGCTTATTTAGGGCACAATTCAATTAGCCAAATCGCAATTCAATAACACACAAACTGCTACACACAAAACAGATTTTCTTATTAAATGTTTAACAACCTATAAGCCTTACAAAGAAGCCAAAATAAGAATAACAAAAGTGTTGCGCACCTAATAGCATTGTACAAAAAATCCCACAAACACATAGGAAACTACATTAACATTCTTCTTTAATGTTTAACAACCTATAACCTGTACAATCAAGAAGAAATAAGTTTTGCACAAGTGATGCCCACCAAACAGGATTGTCAAAAACTAACACAAACACATAGCAAACTACATTAATTATATTATTTCATGTTTCACTAACTATAACCATCCCAATAAAGGTTAAATAAGTATACCACAAGTGGTGCGCACAAAACAGGATTGTACAAAAACTAACATAAACACATAGCAAAATAAATTCATATTATTATTTAATATATCACAACCCACAAGCCTTACTAAGAACCTTAAATAAGAATAACAAAAGTCGTGGGATTGTACAGAAAGTTACAAAAAAAATTTTTGAAAAAAATAACCATAAATGATACAATACAGCCTAATTCATACATTTTTAACTTATTTAAAAGACATTTCACTCAAACAACATTTTCTATTTTACATTACAACAGATACTGCGTGAAGACAATCGGACGAGGACTTTTGCCACAGGACCGGACCATCGGACGAGGACTCGGACCAGACCAGCAGACGAGGAATTTCAACACAGGACCAGACCAGCAGACGAGGAATTTCAACACAGGACCAGACCATCGGACGAGGACTTTCACCAACGGACCACAACATCGGACGAGGGATATCGCTACAGGACCACAATATCGGACGGGGGCTATCGGCACAGGACCACACCATCGGGCGAGGACTTCCAACAGAGGACCACACCATTGGACAACGATTTTGAAACGAGGACCAACAAACATTCGGATTTAAATCACACTTCAACTAAGGTAAACTATAATAAGTACTAAAGTATAAAACTAAAGAAACTGCTTTCAGTTGCATCCGTGTCAACAGAAAAATAAAATAATTAATTTACTATCTCCCTTATTTTATTTCAATTGCTACTATGCAATACATAGCTCAATAACCACATCACTTTTTTTTTAAGCAAAGAAGTTTTGCAGTCGTAAATATGTATCCACAAACAAAGTTTTTAATAAATAAAACCATTATTTTAAATAAATATGTTACATGCTTATTTACAGCAGTATTCCATTGCCCAAATTCTGAGCCACTGAAGACAGGAATTATAAATTTAACTAAATATCAATGATACATTCATGATTTGCCTTTTATTTCAACAATTGTGCACAATAATCTTTAACAGGAATTACAAATTTAAATATACACAATTACATTTATTTGTTTCCGTTTACAGATTAATATGGCTGATAACGAGACCAAAGAAGACAAGAAAAGACGTCAAACTAGAGAAAGACAAGAGAGATGGGCCGCCCAGCAGACACCGGAGGAGAAAGAAATTCGAAGAGAAAAAGAACGCAAAAGACTTGCAAATAAAAGAATATCAGCTGCAAAAATGAAAGATAGAACCAAAAAAAATAAAAAAATTATAAAGCATTTACAAACTGTTCCTAAAACATCAGATGACATTTTACAACATACCAGTCAAGACAGACCAAAAAAAACAACTACAAAAAAAAAGCATTTACAAACTCTTACTAAAAACTTACAGGACATTTCAACCGAACAAGTCCAACATATACCAAGAAAAGCTACGAAAAAAACTAAACATTTAGAACCTGTTGTTGAAACATTTCAGGACTTTTCATCTGATGAATATCAAAGTCAACATCCAATATGCGTTGCAAATTGTCCTTTAATGAAGTCTTTAGCAGTAGAGGTTCATAGTTGTGGGGACATGACTACTCAATGTCAATTTTGTGAGGCTTATTATTTTAAACAGGAGAGACCTCGAGATGGACAATTTATTAGTTGTTGTCAAAAAGGAAAGTTCAAACTTCCACAAAGGAAACAATTTCCAACCTATTTACTAAATATTATGACTCAACCTACTTTTCCAAATTACAACAATTTTAAGACAAACATAAGATCCTACAATAGTGCCATATCATTTGCATCTATGGGGGCAACATTGGCTGCTAATGTACCAGGACATGGTCCTTACTGTTTTAAAGTCCAAGGACAAATTTATCATCGGACTTCACATTTACATCCAGAGGAAGGAGAGCAAAGAAAATTCGCTCAACTATATGTCCTAGATACAATGGAAGCTGTTGACCAACGTATGCAGATGGAAGAAAATAAAAAATGCTTACCCAGTGTTTTTATAGAGCTAAATAACATTATGGACAACAATCCCTACAGTAAAGCTTACAAAAAATTGGCAGAAGTAGAAAATGAACAACTACTTCATGCACAAAGACATCAATTACCCATGCCAAAGGTTAATATGGTGCTTAAAAGAGACAGACATACTGATAAACGTCGTTATAACTTGCCAACATCAAATGAGGTTGCAATGGTCTTTCACAATGATGAAGGAGAACCACCATTTCAAAGAGACATTAGAGTATATCCCAGAAATGAGGACCAACCATTTATTAATATTAATATCTTAAGTCCAAATTTAGATCCAATGACGTATCCCATCTTTTTCCCACACGGAGAAGCAGGTTGGCAACCAAAATTAACCCTTCCCAGTTACCCAAATGCTAAAGCCAGAATCCGAAATAATGTTTCTATGCTTGAATTTAAAGTTGCTCAAATTGCCATTAGAGATGATTTTAATCCCATTTTATGTGGTGGAAAACTAACACAACAATGGATTATTGATTCATATTTGCAAGTTGAGGCAAATAATTTAAACTTTATAAAATATCAACAAGATAAACTACGTGTAGAACAATATTGTGGACTCATGGACTATGTTGCTGACGTGGCTACAAGCAGAGACATGACAGCTGGCAAAGCCATCATTTTACCATCTTCCTTTCAAGGATCTCCTCGAAATATGAGAGAAAGATACAATGATGCTATGGCTATTGTGACAAAATTTGGAAAACCCGATTTATTTGTGACATTTACATGTAATCCACAATGGCCAGAAATTCATCAAAATCTACTTCTTGGACAAAGTGCTTCAGATCGACCAGATTTAGTAGCCAGAGTTTTTAAGATAAAATTAAATGAATTAATACGTGACTTTACTATAAATCAGTTATTTGGCAAATGTCTTGCTTATGTATATACCATTGAATTTCAAAAAAGAGGCCTTCCACATGCACATCTTCTCATAATACTTCAAGAGAAAGATAAATTAGATACTTCGGCCAAAGTGGATGCAGTCATAGTTGCTGAACTACCGGATCCAGAACTATATGGTAGACTATATGAGATTGTTACTCATCGCATGATTCATGGACCCTGTGGAGACCTTAATCCACAATCACCATGTATGGAAAATAATCAATGTTCAAAAGATTTTCCCAAAGATTATAGAGACAAAACATATGCCAATTGTGATGGATATCCACTTTATAAAAGAAGAGAAGGAGATAGTGCCATTATTCGTGGAAAAAAAGTGGACAATAGATATGTAGTACCCTACAATCCACATTTACTCATGAAGTACAACGCCCACATCAACGTAGAAGCCTGCACTTCCATCAAATCAATTAAATATGTCTACAAATATATTTACAAAGGTTACGATGCAGCTACTGTAGTCGTCAAAAGTGCAGACAACCCTGAAAGTAGTGAGTTAGTACATGATGAACTTGCATCTCATGTAGATGCTCGCTATGTCAGTGCGCCAGAAGCTATGTGGCGGCTTTTAAAATTTGAAATGCATGATAGATCACATGCAGTATATAGGTTAGCAGTACATTTGCCACAACGACATTTAGTCTATTTCCATTCTGGAAATGAAATGAATGCATTGGCCCAAAGTGAAGATCGTCACACTACACTAACTGCATGGTTTGCATTAAATTCCACTGATGCTCAAGCAACACAATACTTATATATTGAAATTCCATATCACTATGTTTTTGTGAATGGATTATGGAGAGCAAGAAAAACCAGAGGCAATAAAATAATTCCACGAATTTACACAGTCAGTCCAAGAGATGTTGAACGATTTTGCTTACGGATATTACTTTTAAATGTTCCAGGAGCACAAAGTTTTGAACAATTAAGAACTGTTAATGACATTGTATATGAATCCTTCCATTTAGCTGCAAGAAATAGAAACTTACTCGCTGATGATACAGAGTGGGAAAGATGTTTAGAAGAAGCAGCACAATGTCAAATGCCACGACAGATGAGAGAACAATTTGCTTTTATTTGTATCTTCTCAAATGCTCCAAATGCATTAGCTTTGTGGGAGACTTTTAAAAGTAATATGGCTGAAGACTTTATGCGACGATACAATGAACCCATTGCACACTTAAAAGCCTTAATGGAAATTCAAGAAGTCTTTTTAACTCATGGATTAAGTTGTGCAAGTTTTAATTTGCCTGATCCAGGTCTAATAGATGACATTAACTTTGAAGACTATGACATTCAACTACAAGCAGAAAGAACACAAGAAAGACTTGCAACTTTAAATACACTACAATTGCAAGCATTTCATGACATTAAAAATGCTATAGATGATGACATGGTGACAGAGCGTTATTTCTATCTTGATGGACCTGGCGGATCAGGGAAAACATATTTGTACAATTTATTAATGAGTTCAGTACGAGCACAAGGACAAATAGCAATGGCGTTTGCCACTACTGGAATTGCTGCACTTTTATTAGAAGGTGGAAGAACTGTTCATAGTGGATTCAAACTGCCAGTGCCTATTTTGGAAAATTCAGTGTCAGATATTCGCATGACATCCTTACAAGCAAAGAAATTGAAGAAATGTAAATTAATTATAATAGATGAGGCCACAATGATGTCATGCTATGCCCTCCAATGTATTGACCGTTTGCTTCGTGAAGTCATGGATAATATTTTTCCATTTGGTGGAAAGGTAATTTTGTTGGGTGGCGATTTTAGACAAACATTACCTGTCGTTGTACATGGAAATCGAACAGACATTATTGAAACATGTATAAAGTCAAGTACAGTATGGAAACATTTTACCCATCTTCAACTGCAACAAAATATGAGATCAGAAGGCCAAACTGATTTCAATGATTGGCTTATTAAAATTGGAGAAGGAAGAACAGAAAAAATACTACATTTACCTGACGACACTGTAGAGATCCCACCTCATATGATTTGTCAACAAGATATTATATCGGCTATATTTGAAGGGAGCATAAATAACGAAGAATATTCTGAGCTTGCCAACCAAGTCATACTGACGTGTAAAAATAAAGATGCATTAATACTCAATAATGAAATCTTAAAAAAAATTAATGCACCACAAAGAAATTATCACAGTGCTGATTCTGTACTTGCTGATGACAATGAAAGTCAGGCAAACTTTTCAACTGAATTCATTAACTCTTTAACTCCTTCTGGAATGCCACCACATATTTTGCAGCTAAAGAAAGGTGCAATTATCATGTTACTGCGAAATATGAACCCCAAAAAAGGCCTATGCAATGGCACAAGATTAATTGTTCAACAATTAAAGGACCATTTTATAGATGCTGAAATTTTAACTGGGACCCATAAAGGAGAGAGAGTTTTCATACCAAGAATAGATTTAGCACCAAGTGAAAGTAGTCTCCCTTTTATACTTCAAAGAAGACAATTTCCCATTATTATGGCATTTGCCATGACCATTAATAAATCACAAGGTCAGACTTTCAAATCTGTGGGTATTTACTTGGAAGAACCAGTTTTTGCACATGGTCAATTGTACGTTGCGTTGTCACGGTGCAAAAATCCACAGGCTATTAAAGTTTACATTGAAAACAATGAAAGTCAAGGTGATTTATTAGAAGATGGACGTATTTTTACTAAAAACATTGTCTACTATGAAGTACTATAACTTTGCAGGATACAAACTAAAGCCATGCAAACATTTTGGAAAAACATTCAAAAATACAAAACAATTGGTTGTTTAATTCAGTCATAATTAATGGAAGTCATGTTTATGGATAATTCGCCTCACAAAATACTTGCCTTGCATTTCTATGAAAAATTATGTTAAAATGTTAAGTCACTATGTTAATGTTTCATTCATGTTTATCGCCAGTTTATGTGCTCAGTAATGAATTACTTTAATTACGTACGGTTTAAGGAGAGTTTTTACTGTATGCCTTCCTCTACATTCAATGTATATTAAACTTAACAATTATTCTGATACAAATTGCATGTTAATACTGATTAATTTAAAGTTAAACTGTTTTTACATTCAAATGTTAATACTTTTAATTCAAAATTATGTTACAAAATGTATTTACTATGTTCCTGTTTATAATGTTCAAAATTACACAAATGTTTTGCAAAAATTCCAAAGTTACATAAAAAATAAAGTTCAATTTTAAAAATATATACTTTCAAGGTTATTCCTTACATATATTTTAAACTTCATGTTAAAATTCGGCACGTTGCAAAAAGTCTTTTTACTTTTTACTTTCCTCTGGATTCTATGTATATTAAAGTGAACAATTCTTCAGATACAAAATTCATTTTTAAAAACCATTACATCAACGTTTTACAAAAATACATCTTCATATCACAATACTTACAAGGGTCAAAAATATATTTAAATAACTAAACAACTTCACAAACATATACATCACATTGCCGTCATTTTTTGACGGGCAAGTCGCTAGTAATAATAATAATAATAATAATGCAGAAGAGTCCTTCAGCACTGCACTGGACACTGAATAAACTTGCCTAGCTATTGATTTCCCTATTCAATCAGTATCACCTACACTCTCCCTCCTCTCAGTAAGACTGCAAGTTAGTTATGATTCCAAAATGGCTGCTGTCCATGAGTTAGAAGGCTCTGGAAGGGAGTGTATGCTGCTGATTGGCTGGAATGTGTCTGCTGACTGTGACATGCAGGGTCAAAGTTTGCTCAATGATAAAGTATTGGCGGCGGGTCGAATCTCGCATATTTTCGCTGTTCGCGGCAAACGCGAACATGCTATGTTCGCCGGGAACAATCCGCCGGCGAACTATTCGCGACATCTCTAGACATCCACATACATCACATTTGTTTCACATTCCTATATATGTAAGCTAATAAGCCCTAGTTACTTTTCAATAGATCAATACATATAATATTAATAATAGTAATAATAGCATTAGATATCATATAATAATATACATCATATATAATAATAATAATAATAATAATAAAGGTTTAATACACATGCAAAGTCCAATATGACAAGTGATACTGGAGCGGGTTGCCAGTTCCTTTTCTAGTGGGCTGTGATTTGTCTGATCTCTCTGCTATGACCTGCCCACCTACAATGACCCTACATGGTATAGCTCACAGCTTCATTGAAGTACACAAGCCCTTCACACTACCACATAGCAATGA
This sequence comes from Discoglossus pictus, assembly GCA_027410445.1. Taxonomy (NCBI): domain Eukaryota; kingdom Metazoa; phylum Chordata; class Amphibia; order Anura; family Alytidae; genus Discoglossus; species Discoglossus pictus. The sequence goes on along the minus strand of CM050165.1, from coordinate 249,079,924 downwards.
AGGGGACCAGGTCAACATACACCACACTAATCTACTCTAACCCATCAGGAAGGGCCGCAAAAACACATGGGGGCTTTACAGAGGCACGTGGGTCAACAGTCAACTCACCTCCATCAGGGACAATCTCTGCTACACCCATCCTTGAAAGTCCTACGCCATTGCTGGTGGCCATGTTCCAAGATCTAAACCCATTCCCATTTGATGACCATCCATTATGTTTTGCTATTCATCAATTTACATTATTGCGGTGTATGTTCCCCTTGTCCCCTTGTTGATTGCTAAGTGGCGGTGGTGAAGGGTATTGCATGCCTTAATGAAACTGTGTTCTATACCATATAGGGCCACTGTAGGTGGGCAGGTTATAGCAGAGAAATCACAGTCCACCAGAGAAGGAACTGGCAACCCACTCCAGTATCTTTGACATGGAAACCTTGAGGAAAAGCAGAGGCAGATACCTAGCTAAATGTGCTGCAGTCCATAGGGTCATAGAGAGTCAGACACAACTGAAGGACTTAACAACAAATAATAAAATGTTCCCCTGGTACTTGATATATGTGATGTGTAATTTGGCCACTATTTGTTTCTCAATTTAGATGTGATGAGCGAGATGTATATGCAATTATATATATATTCCAGGATACACATTAGAGCCTCTGTGAGTGAGAAAGGGTTAATGTGACAAGCAGTTTCATGTGTTTGTATTGCAATGTAATCAGGTAATGATTTATGCATGTTGCAGCATGGCTTTTCATATTGGCATATGCATGACCATTCCAACATATGATGAAAAAAATATTTTAAATGCATATTTTTTATTTGAGGATTGTTGTGTGAGTAATTGTAATGTCTTATAATGCTATCCCCATATTTTAAAGTCAAGTGGTGTGTTGTCGTTTACAGTGTTCAGAACTTGTCTGTAAACCCTTTGCGGGTCATATTTGGAGGCCGTAATATTTTTGCCTCCATTTGCCATTTACAGGTTTGAACGCCAGTGCATCTTTGGGGGTTCGTAGCAATTTAATAGCGATTTGCGATCGTAACATTTACGGGCATGACAGATCAAAGGCTTTGCGGCAATGGAGCTCCGATATCGACATATTTTCCGCCTGTAAACCAAAGATCGTTTGCGGGTAGCCAATTTAAAATCTGTAAGTCTAGCGGGCTCCGTTATGGGCTACGTGTTTTCATGTTGGGGGGAATTTAATAGGGCTGTTAGTATGTGGAGCCTGCCCAGCTGTGTGGATGGCTCCAACTGTACTAGTGACATCATCTGTGCATATTCTTTTGCAAAACTTGACTGAGCAATATACAGAGAGGGAGAATGTGAGGGACAGAATGACAGCTCTCATACTGAGCAATCTGAGGGACAAAATAAAGCAAGTAAACCCAAAATATTTTATATATAAATGTTTATGAACAGTATAGGAGAGTCGATTTTTATCTGTTACACAAAATTACATTTTCTGGTCTATATTTTTTCTGATGCAAAAAATATTTTCTTAAATAAAGTATATCACTTGATTAGAATTAATCAATCACCCTCTCACCTTTTGTGCTTATTCCCCCTAAAATTTATGTCTCCTTACATAGAGATGTATAATGTTTTCTTCCTATGAATAAAAAATATTAATACCAATTAAAAAGATTTAAAAAAAAATATGCAGCTTAAAGCAAATTAAAACTCAAACATACAGTATTTCACAAAGAAGACTGTATGGCTCTTTCCTTCATCTGCAAATCTAACACAATTATATGTTCCTTTCTCTAGTGTGCCTTAAGCTCATTAAAACATACAATAGCAGAGATAAAAAAAAATACTGGCATCTGCATTGGAATTCATGTAGAAAGATTTACTGTTAAATGTAGAAATGTTAAAATATATTAACATGCTTTATAAGAAGACTAGTGACTTGCCCGTCAAAAATGACGGCAATAAAAAGTGAAGCCTGGCAATGCTGTTTGCCACACAATGGGAGCCTCTCCCCTCTCTACTTTACTGGACTCATGATGAGCGCTTTTGGCACTCATTGCGAGCCTCCCCCGCCTCTACCTCTCCCACCCTCTACTTTACTGGCTTCACAATGGGTACCTCATTTCCCCCCTCCTCTTCCTCCCTTGTTTCTCCTTTCCCCCCTCCTCTCCCTCCTTTGTGTCACCTTCCCCCCCTGTGTTTTGACCCCCCTTTCCCTCTCATGTCTCTAACCCCCTCCCCTGTTTTATTTCCCTCCTGTGTCTCTTCCCCACCCCCTCTCCCTCCCATGCGTGTCTTTCCCCCTCCCCTGTGTCTCTTTCCCCTTTGTCCCCTCCCTCTGTGTCTGTTCCCCCCTCCCTTCTGTCTCTTCCACCCATTTTCCCTCCCCTGTGACTTTGCCCCCTCCCCTGTGTATCTTCCCCCCTCCTCTCCCTCCCCTGTGTCTCTTCCCCCCCTTCTCTCTCCCCTGTCCCTTCCCCTCCTCTAACTCCCCTGTGTCTCTTCCCCTCCTGTGTCTCTTCCCCACCTCTGCTTCCCCTGTGTCTGTTCCCCCTCCCCTGTGTCTCTTTCCACCTCCCCTGTGTCTCTTTGCTCATGCACGGCTAATGCTGCACAGTGTGCATGCTCGGCTAATGTAGCTCAATGCGCATGCGCAGCCAACGGAGCGCAATGCCCATGCGCAGCTAACATGGCGCAATAAGCATGCGGGACTAACGCTAATGCAGCGCAGTGTACATACTTAGCTAATGCCGCGCAATGCGCATGCGTGGGGCTTTGCCACTGATCGGTTCTCAAACTGCGATTTGTCCCAAAGGGTGACGACCAATCGCAGTTTGACAATTATAATATGTGATAAATATCACTTATAACAAAACTGAGGGTATATAGGATTTCTAACAGGCTCTTATTATTCCACTTCAAAACAAATCAATATCAGCAGGCATTGCTAATATAACTCTAAGGAATAATTTTCACTTGTGATGAAAAACAAACCAAGCTGAAAACACTGAATTTATGAAGCATCACAACTTACCATTCACTTTATATATATTTTGCATTCCTATTTTTTAGCTGCTAAAATTGAAAGATGTGTAGCAGAAAGATGTTTAATGAAGAGAGGTAAAGCGGTCAATATTAATATCATTAAGAGTCAATATAACAGCTTTATATTTTATGGAATTCTTTGGTAAGTTAATTTTGGTGACAACATCAAGTAACCTTGCATACAAACAGCCAGTGTTGTAATAAGATGCTCTAGACAGGAACATTCTACTCTAATATGTTATACTAGCTACTTGCCCATCAAAAATGACGGCATGATAGAGTCTTATACATATTTTTTTCTGTCTGCCTATCTGCTGTAACTGTACAGTGCCTTGCAAAATCAGTTTTGGCATTTATCGTGTTTTGTTGCCTCACAACCCGGAATTAAAATGGATTGTTTGAGGATTTGCATAATTTAATTTACAGTACATGCTCACAACTTTGAAGATGTTTTTTTTTTATTGTAAAGCAAATAACAAATAGGACAAAATAACAGAAAAAGTAAATGTTCATAACTATTCACCCCCCTAAAGTCAATACTTTGTAGAGGCACCTTTTGCGGCAATCACAGCTCCAAGTGGCTTTGGATAAGTCTCTATGAGCTTGCCACATCTTACCACTGGGATTTTTGCCCATTCCTCCTTGCAAAACTGCTCCAGCTCCTTCAAGTTGGCTGGTTTGCACTTGTGAACAGCAATCTTTAAGTCTGACCACAGATTTTCTATTGGATTAAGGTCTGGGCTGTGACTGGGCCATTCCAACAAATTTACATGTTTCCCCTTAAACCACTCAAGTGTTGCTTTAGCAGTGTGTTTGGGATCAATGTCCTGCTGGAAGGTGAACCTCTATCCTAGCCTCAAATCACGCACAGAGTGGAACAGGTTTTGCTCAAAAATATCCCTGTATTTAGCACCATCCATCTTTCCCTCAACTCTGACCAGTTTCCCAGTCCCGGCTGCTGAAAAACATCCCCACAGTATGATGCTGCCACCACCATGGTGATGCGATGTGTTGGGTTTGCGCCAGACATTGCGTTTTATTTTAGTCTCATTAGACCAGAGCACCTTTCTCCATACATTTTGTGTGTCTTCCACATGCCTTTTTCGCAAACTCAAAACGTGCCATTTTTAAAGTAATGGCTTTCTTCTGGTCACTCTGCCATAAAGCTCAACTCTATGGAGCGTACTCTGTGCTGCCTCACTGATTAATGTCCTCCTTGCCCGGTCCGTGAGTTTTGGTGGGCGGCCGTCTCTTGGCAGGTTTGCTGTTGTGCCATGTTCTTTCCATTTGGTTATGATAGATTTGATGGTGCTCCTGGGGATCATCAAAGATTTGGATATTTTTTTATAACCTAACCCTGTCTTGTACTTCTCAACAACATTGTCTGTTATTTGTTTGGAGAGTTCCTTGGTCTTCATGGCAGTGTTTGGTTAGTGGTGCCTCTTGCTTAGGTGTTGCAGCCTCTGGGGCCTTTAAAAAAAGGTGTGTATATGTAATGACAGATCAAGTGACACTTAGATTGCACACAGGTGGACATCATTTCACTAATTATGTGACTTCTGAAGGTAATTGGTCGCACCAGAGCTTTTTATGGGCTTCATAGCAAAGGGGGTGAATACATACGCACCAATTTCCTGTTTTCTATTTCTAAAAAATAGTTTTATGTATATGTTTCTCATTTTACTTCACCAACTTAGACTATTGTGTTCTGATCCATCACGTAAAATTCAGATTAAGAAAACATTGAACTTAAGGCTGTAATGTAATAAAATAGATAAAAAGTCAAGGGGGTAAATACTTTTGCAAGGCACTGCATATAATAATGTCAAAGCTTTCATGGGAAAGACATACAGCTCCATAGCCCTGGTGTCCTCTGCACCATCTGATAAATGGTTAAAACATGTAAAAATAGTTGCTATTATTTTTTTGTTATAATTAATAGTTTGGGGTTTTAGAGTGCTTGTATCATCGACTGAATCTGCAGCCAGCTCTCAATACTCAGCAGTCTCTCTGTATCGACAGGCACAACCAGAGACGTAATGACATGATACTGGAAGACGAGCCCTCAGGTCAGAAGGTGCCTACCAGATTACTGAGGAAGAACAGAGGACAAGTAAAAGTAGCACCAGATCTATTGAAGCGGTTAGGCCAAAGCCGAAAGGACACCCAGCTGCGGATATGTCTGGAGAGGAAAGGAAAGTCAGCTGCTGCAAAGACCAATTCAGCATAGGAACCTGGAATGTTAGAACTATGATCCAAGGCAAACTAGATGTGGTCAAGAATGAAATGACAAGGTTAAACATTGATATCCTGGGAATTAGTGAACTTAAATGGAATGAAATTGGGCATTTCATGCCAAAAATCCACCAGATCTTCTACTGGGGTCAAGAATCCAGCAGAAGAAAAGGAGTAGCCGTGCTAGTCATTCAAAGAGTGACAAATGCAGTGCTCGGTTACAACCCAATAAATGACAGAATGATTTCAATTCAAATTCAAGTCAAGTCATTTAATATCACAGTGATCCAAGTCTATGCGCCAACCATGGATGCTGAAGAGGCTGAAGTTGTCCAGTTCTACAAAGAAATTCAACACGTCATAGATATAACACCAAGAAAATATGTTACTATCATCATAGGAGATTGGAATGCTAAAGTAGGGAACCAAAAACATCTTCAATAACTGGCAAGTTTGGCCTTGGAGTACAAAATGAAGCAGGTCAGAGATTAGTAAAATTGTGTCAAGATAATTCTCTGATCATAGCATACACCCTCTTCCAACAACCTCCGAGACAACTCTACACACGGACATAACCAGATGTACAAAACAGAAATAAGATTGACTATAAACTTTGCAGCCAAAGATGGTGGCGCACTATACAATCGGCAAAAAGAAGACCTGGAGTTGATTGCATCTCAGACCATGAGCTATTTATTAAAAAGTTCAAAATTAAACTGAAGAAAAGAGGGAAAATAATCAGATAAAGCAGATACAAAATAAATAATATACCTGGTGAATATGCAGTGGATGTAAATAATAGATTTAAGGGGACTAGACATGGAAGATAGGGAACCTGAAGGACTTTGGGCCAAAGTTTGCAAAAAAGAATATCCCTAAAAGAAAGAAGTAAGGAGTTAATCTGGCTATCTGATGAGACTTTGAAAATAGCTCAGGAAAGAAGGAAAGCAAAAGATAGTGAAGAAAGGAAAAGATTTGTCCAACTGAATGCAGAATTCCAGAGCATTGCAAGAAGAGACATGGAGACATTCTGCAATGTCGAAGAAGAAAACAGAATGGATAAATCAAGAGATCTCTTCAAGAAAATTGGGAAAATAAAATGCACTTTTATTGCCAAAGTGGGCGTAATAAAAGACAAAAATGGTAGGGACTTAACAGAAGATCAGATAAAGAAGAGGTGGCAGGAATACAATGAAGCTCTATACAAGAATGATCTTAACAGCAGTGAAGACCTCAATAGTTTCTCCAATGAGCTGGAGCCAGAAATTTTGGAGAGCAAAGTGAGATGGGCCCTAATGTCTTGCTAATAATAAGGCTGCAGGAGGTGATGGAATCCCAATTGAACTATTCACAATTCTACAGGATAATGCTGTAAAAGTGTTGCTCACCTTATGACTGGAAAAGGTCAGTCTATATCCCAATCCCCAAAAAAGGCAGTGCCAAAGAGTGCTCCAATTATCCAACAAGTGCACTCATTTCACATGCCAGCAAGGTAATGCTTAAGATTCTACAAGCTCGACTCCAACAATATATGGACCGGGAACTACCAGATGTACAAGCTGGGTTCTGCAGAGGAAGAGGCACAAAAGATCACATTGCCAATGTCAGCTGGATAATAAAAAAGCAAGAAAGTTCCAGAAAAGCATATACTTCTGCTTCATAGACTATTCTAATGCCTTTGACTGTGTGTAGAGAGAAAGAGAGCAATAGAGAGAGAGAGAAAGAAAGAGAGAAAAAGAGAGAGAACAAATAATACATTTGTAAGCTCACTTGCATGTCTAAAAGGCAGGGACATGCGAATGAGAAGACAATGTAACATTCTTCTTTGAATCCAAAAATAACAATTTTATACATCGATCCCTTAAAGCACATGCTCGCTGTATTTAAACAGTTTTCAAACCAAGAATAACATGCATACAGAACTGTTTCAACCTTACTGGTTATCAACAGTGCGAGTCGGATTCTGGTTTGTGCACAACAATCATTTTGTATATGGTGAGCACAAGAGTAAGAGAAGCTCTCCGGTATATATATACTGTGTGAGTTGAAGCTGGAGGGGGGCGGTATGCACACAAATAAATTACTCCTACCCCCACCTGGGCTCTCCATGCACTAGCTCTTCCACTAAAGAGAAGGAGTAGATAAAGAGGAAGAAAGGAAAGGTAAAGGGAGAGGGAGAAGAAGGGAGAGAGAGAAGGGGGATAATGGGAGATGAAAGAGTGATAGAGAGAAGGGGAGAGAGGGAGAAAGGAGAGGGGGACAGAGAGGGAGAAAGGAGAAGTAAAGTGAGAGGGAGGAGAGAGAGAGAGAAGTAAGAGGGAGAGGGAGAAGTGAGAGGGAGAACGGGTAGAGGAAGAAAAGGGGAGAGAGAAGGGAGAGAGAGAAGGGGAGAGAGAAGGGAGAGAGAGAATGAAGAGAGAGAGAAGGGGGAAGGAATAGAGAGAGACAAAATGGAAGAAAGAGTCACACTTTTTTTTCTGTGCTCAGTTTATTTATATATGTATAATGTTGGCACCAGAGGGGGACCCGGGAGGCCTCAGCACTGAAATATATATATATATATATATATATATATATATATATATATATACAGGTTATCATGAATACATTTATATATAAAAATAATAAACCACAGATAAAACATAACATAGTAAAAAGAGAATTCTCTAGAGGGGGTTTAGTTAATATTTATATATTGGACTACTATGACGCAATTAGACTTTCACAGATATATGACCTATCAAGCCAAGTAGTGGAAAAAATTGAAAATTCCATGGTGACGAGCAGTGGTGGCTGGCGAAATTTCAAGTTGGAGGGGCGCCAGAGCCAAACTTGGCTCATCCCCTTATATCATCCCCCTGGTGTCATAATGACCTTTCTATGCCCCGCCCAATGACCTTATACTTGCCCCGCCCATCGAAATAGACTCCACCTACTGATTTTTTTAATACTCTTGTGCATGAATGCAATGACACTCACCAACAGTTGACTCTCCTTCTCATGGTGTCTTCAAGTGTAATAGTCAAAAATAGTCTACAGCCGCGGTGTGTTTGGACCTGGGGGTGATTTAAAACAAGCAAACGAATCAGAGATTGCAAGACCTCAACCATACTTAAAAACACTTATGAAACCAAGAAAGACTATCTAGGCCCCAACCATACCTATAAAAAAACACATTACACAAAGCAGCACTATATAGGCCCCAACCGTAACTAATAAAAAACTATTATGTCAAGTGGGACAATATAGGCCACAACCGGACCTTAAAAACCAACATTACACCAATCAGGACTATATAGACCCAAACCATACCTAAAAAACCTTAAAATACTAAGCCAGACTATAAAGGTCCCAACAGGACCTTAAAAACCTAAATTACACCAATCAGGTCTATATAGGCCCAAAACGCACTGAAAAAAAAACTTAAAATACCAAGCCTGACTATAAAGGCCCCAACTGGACCTTAAAAACTCAAATTACAATATATATATTGTGGTGAAGTGCTACCAGAGGTCAGAAGAGAGCTCTTCAAGACTTCTCCCCAGGAGTGAGACAGTTAACAACCTGCTCAAAAGGCAGGGGTGTGGCTGCAATCGAGACCTGCTGATACCTCCAGTTGGAGAATTGTTTGGAAGTTTGGAGCCTGTGCAGAGGCAGAGCAAACCTGGGACAGCTCTGTGTGGCCAGAGAGAGGTCAGGGAGACCTCGAAAGACAGTAAGGCTGTCTTAAGTGTACAGGAAGCACAATTGAGAGAGACAACACTGAGAAGAGTGTCCAGTGTGAACAGAGAGGTGAAAGAGACAGAGCTCCTCTGCAGATGGATTGCAGACCCTGAAGGGAGTGGACTCTAAAACAGATAAGTGCACAGGCCTGTGTTGCTGTATGATTAGCCCGTATTTCATATTACTGCAGCGCAGTGAGGGAACTGCATCTAATTTGTAGTGAGGGCTTCAAAGAAGCTAGGTGTTATTTGTGTTTTGTTTATTTTTGTAAGCTGACAATATAGATTAAAGCCTGTACAAGCATGTAAAAGCTTCCTGAGTCCTTCATTTTGCTCAAAACTAAGGCCCGGATCCCGAGCGTGACAGTGGATATGTCACATTTTGGTGGCAGTGGTGGGATGAAAATTGTCTGTGTTTAAGAAGACACGACACAGCACAGTATAATAATGGAGGAACTATTAAAAGCCCTGTTAGATGCCACTACATACGAGAAAGTGAGTAGAGCTTGTCAGCAAGAAAACCAGCAGAAAGGGCTGAAAGAAATTGCAGAGGACAGCCCATGCTGCAAATGATGTTCAACTAAGAGATGTAATCCGCATGACTGAGGCCACAGAGAAATGGCAGAGACAAGCGGAAGAGGACAGAGTCCAAATGAGAGAGTTTTTGGAGGAACAGAAAGCTTCAGCAACTGAAGTCTGCAACTGATACTGTGGTTACAGAAGCAAGTGTATGCATGAATCCAAATCGCTTCCTAAAGAGGATGACAGCTCAGGATGATGTTGAAACATATCTTCTGAAATTTTAGAAGATTGCCACTAGGGAAGGTTGGCTTAAAAGGCTCTGGCCAACACCCCTTGGTCCCTATCTGTGTGGAGAAGTACCCCGAGAGCATATTGTGTTTTGCCAGAAGAAAAGGCAACAAATTATTGTATCCTAAAAGCCGAGATCCTTGCCAGAGTTTGACTTAGCAGGGATGTCAGAGCACAGAATTTCTGCACACTGAGCCTGCGTTGTACCAAGGAGAAGCTACTGTACAGAGGGGAAGTCCCACAGTCTGGACAACCACCTTCCTGTCTCTGGGATAAATATGACAATGATGGAATATGGAATCCTGAGGAACGGCATGCTCATCTCTATCCCAGATCAGGGTACAGGACACCTGTCGAGAGACTGAGGAAGAACTCCCAGAAGGCTTACTTTACAGATAGCATTAAGGTCCCAGTGGTGCAAAGAAAATGACAAAGTGTTGTCACTGACTGAGTGCAAAACCAGCCTCAGTAAGAAGTATAATGATCAAGTCATTGGTGAAGTTGTGACTCCAAACCGATGTAGAGACCTTTTGGGTAAGAGCAATGAAGATGACTCCATAAGAAACCCGGACAAACACAGCCATCTGCCCTTGGTGGAGAGTACTAGAGAAAGAAAGTGCCTGACAAAGATCTCTGAGGGACAGTTGGAGCAGTGTGTCAGTTGTCCAGAAGAGACTAGTACCGACCTCAAGGAACTGTGTGTACAAGATGCTACACTGAATGCAGAGCGATATTTGCAGGAAGCTCATATGCAAGTCATAGTGAAGGAGCCTGTACAGGAGAGACAGAAGGGTTAAGAAAACATGGCTGAGCAGCCAATGATTTTCATGGAGGACCTGATAGAAGAGTCAGAAGACGTTCCTCAGTTGAATAAGCAGCAAAAGATCCAGTACAAGCAGAGTGAACTGGATTTGCAACAAGCTATACCACAAAATACTGGGTAAAATGAGTGACTCGAGTATAAGCCAAAAGCCAAAATGTACTGCCCCCTGTGTCCCTCTTGTGCCCTCTGTGTCGCCCTCTTGTGTGCCCTTTTCTTGTGTGCCCTTTTCTTGTGTCCCCCCTCTCTGTCTCCCGTGTCCCTCCTTAACCCCCTCATCCTTAACCTCCTCCTCAACCCCCTCCTCAACCTCCTTCCTCAACCCCCCATCCTCATCCTCAACCCCCCCATCCTCAACCCCCTCCTCAACCTCAACCCCCCTCCTCAATCTCCCTCCTCATCCTCAACCTCCCTCCTCCTCCTCGACCCCCCTCCTCAACCTCAACCCCCATTCTCATCCTCAACCCCCATCCTAAACACCCTCCTCAACCTCCCTCCTCAATCCCCCTCCTCATCCTCAACCCTTTCCTCATTCTAAACCCCCCTAAATACCTCCCCCTCTCCCTTTCCCCTCACTTACCTTCATCTGCAGCTTCTCCTCCGGCCTCCATGCTCCTTCCAGCTTCTTGACCCGGCCAATGCTAATGACGTGGCGTGCATGTGACGTCACGTCATTAGCATATGCCAGGTGCCGACGCAGGAAGGAGCGGAGGCCGGAGGAGAAGCTGCAGATGAAGGTAAGTGAGGTGAAAGAGAGAGGGGGAGGTATTTAGAGGTGTCTCTCTACCCCCCATGTCTCTCTAACCCCTGTGTCTCTTTCCCTCCCCCCTCCTCATCCTCCACCCCCCCTCCTCATTCTAACCCCCCTCCTCATTCTGAACCCCCCTCCTCACTTTACCCCTCTAAATACCTCCCCCTCTCCCTTTCCCCTCACTTACCTTCATCTGCAGCTTCTCCTCCGGCATCTGCTCCTTCCTGCATCGGCACCCGGTATATGCTAATGAAGTGACGTCACATGAGTGCCACATCATTAGCATTGGCTGGGTCAAGACGCCGGAAGGAGCGGAGGCGGGAGGAGAATCTGCAGATGAAGGTAAGTGAGGGGAAAGGGAGAGGGGGAGGTATTTAGAGGGGTAAAGTGAGGAGCGGGGTTTAGAATGAGGAGGGGGGGGTGAGGATGACCAGGGGGGTTGAGGATGAGGAGGGGGTAGGGAAAGAGACACGGGAGGTTAGAGAGACACAGGGGGGGTAGAGAGACACGGGGGGTTAGAGAGACACAGGGGGGTTAGAGCGACATGGGGGGGGGGAGTGACTCGAGTATAAGCTGAGGGGGCCCTTTGTAGCCTTAAAAAAACGGCTGAAAAACTCGGCTTATTCTATATATATATATGCCACACCGACTTTTGGGCGAGGGCCAAAATGGAGCCATAGCCCTCTAACCCTAACCCTCTAACCCAAACCCCCTAACTCAAACTCTCTAACCCTCTGTTACAAATCTATAACAGTAATGGTTAAATATTTGAAAGATCTATTTGACTGGAAGATTAAAAAACTATAGCGATATAGTAGAAAAATATAATTCTCTAGAAATAAATTGGTTAGAATATAATACTATAAAAGTCAACCCTCCACATTCGTGGTGGTTCCATTTCTGGGGTCTTCGCGAATGTCAAAAAAATGTGAATAACTAAAATCTATGTAAACTATCACTTTATCCATGTTTTGTCCCTTGGGAAGGGGTATAGGTGGTGGGTTGCACCCACTCTTGCGAGGAAATGCTGCCCAAGCAAAGGGGTGGGGTTTAGAGTCCCTCTCTTGACCTCAGTGCAGGGCGAGACTCGCAACCACGCGGGACTTAGGCTGCAATGAGCTCCGATACATTACACCGCGAGTCTCGCAAAGCACATTCTAAAGCAGAAATCCCTAAAAAAAAAAAATTATGCATGTTATGTTATAAAGATCAGTCTAAACAATGTGGTTGCTGTTCTTTCATGAGAATAGGTACACAGGAAATGCGATTTTCTCCTAATCTTCCACCTAATTTTTTTAACTGTGTACAGCACATTCACCCATAATCTGCTTCTAAAACTATTCTGGAAATAGGCGCCTGCAGAGAAGTCTGCTGCAGATTTTCACACACGTTATAAAATATGGGAGGAGTTCCAGCCCATAACTTTCTAAAGATCAAAATAAATGGCCAAAAGCCACCATAAAATAAAAGGTGTGGAAGCCTGTGGAATAGTGTTTTTCGTTTAAAATTGCTGCTTAATTATGAGCTCCTGAAGTTAGTGACTTTTTTTACCCTCCCCTGCATCTTCAGAATGTATAATGAGAACTAACCTTAGGTGGTACCTGACTCCTGCTAGACTAAACTTTAAAATCCATCACTGGATGGAAATTGTTTTAGAGGTTGCAATTCCAGCAGTACATTCAGACACATACTTTGGGACTGTCCCAAAATTGCTCACATTTGGTCAGGAATATATGACACTTTAGAGAAATTATGGGATACTAAATTACCTCAGAACTCATTGGAGGCCCTGTTAGGTCTCCCTATCACTGGTCTCTCCAAGAAAGCTCAACTCCTTACCAATCACTATTACTAAAACTTGGAAGTCGTACATCCCCAAGTACGTGGAGGTACAGAAAAAGCTTAAACACATTTACTCAATGTGCATGATCTCTGCTGAACTAGATGATAACTATAAAAAATTGGGCTCCATGTTGGGACATGTGGGAACTTAGAATTGGTTGGTAGTATAGAAGGACAGTAAATCAAATACAGTATTCAAAGACAATATAATGCAATGCTTCATCCCCCTTTCACTCCTTCCTTCCTTTTTTTTTCTCTTTTCTATTCTTTTTTTTTTTTTTTTCACTCATTGGTTTAATCAAAACTGGCATAGTATAACATTGTCATAGTATATAAAATACGTATATTATTCTATAGAAAAACTAAAAATATTGGGAAAAAATACATTTATTTTTTCTTTATTGGGTTGTCATTTGTATATAATGCATGTTGGACTTGTTTTGTTAATCTAATAATGTTATGTCTCAAATTCCCTTCAATACAAACGATTTAAAAAAAAAGAATGCATAATGAGTTGCAGCGCTTAAAAACTAAAATATGAACATCATTACCTATGCAGTTTATTGTGGGAGGACTTCATTGGCTATAAAAGCAATAACTAAAAACTTCACACAGACACTATCTTTATGTGATATAATACAGACTTCACTCATTATTCAAAACCAAATTCTCAGTCCCATCATATGTACATTTGGTAATTAAACAGCAAAGATTTTGCAGATATATTAGAAACGTTACCATGTACATTAAAATACCAGCATTCTCTAAAGTCAACACTTGCAAATCACTTAGGGCCTCATTCAATTGCGATTTGGCCAATTGAATAGGGCTCTAAATAAGCACATAGCATATTTTTTTAAAGAAGTTTTTAGTTAGTGAAAACCTTGCTTTTGGATAGAAGTTTAATAAATTAAAAACTTCTTTAAAAAAATATGTTATGTGCTTATTTAGAGCCCTATTCAATTGGGCAAATCGCAATTGAATGAGGCCCTAAGAAACCATTGTAGGTATTACTTAAACAGAAAAAGAACACTTTGAGTAATTTCCTTGTGCACTGTTGGAAACTATGCAGATTACTCAGATTACAAATTACTGTTAGATGATCAAAGAGGCTGATTGATCTGGGCCCCTATTCAATTGAGAAATTGTTGGTTATTGGAGTCCGTAATGTATCCCGTAAACTAATTTGCTATTCAACCCGGCATCTTTTAGAACTACAAATCACTAAAATTGCAAATCGCTATTCAATTGCTACTATTTCTCAAGCCCGCAAATGTTTTCACACCCGTAAATGGCAAATGTAGAAAAAAATCCTATGGGGTACCAGGTAGGGCTCGCAAGAGTGTTAAACACCTGTTCGTAGCACTGTGAATGCAAATAAATATCAATACTGCACTTTAAAAGACGGGGAAAGCGACGAAAGGCATTAGAATTAATTGCACAAGTGTTTCAAGCTTGCAAATTGCAATACATTTTTTTTTATTTTTCTGTTTCATTTCGGTGTTATATCAATCTTGGGAATTAATGAGATAATACATATCAGGCCACCCACATGGACTAGAATAGTATCGTCATTCATTTTTTATATTTTCTACATTTTCTACGAATTGCGAGTCTGATCACATATCGGACCTCTAAACGCTAATTGATTGGCATTAAACCTCCATGTTTTAATGATGTAATCATGATGGTCTCATTTACTATTGCCTGTTTCTGAATCGGTAGTTATGGCCTTGCTTAATTGATCATGATCACGCTCTGAAATGCTACTTATGATTGAATGGTTTAGGGTTTCGGTTTTCGGCCCATAAATTGCGGGTTCGTTCAATTGAACCGCCCTGTGATGGCAGCAAATGTCAAGCCTGCAGACATATTGCCCGTATAACATAATCTGCGGGCTTGCAATTGAAAAAGCACTAAGACTAAAAAAGTTTTTTGATGGATGTTTTCTTTTTTCTTGTTTCACCGTCCTTTTTCCTCTCACTTTCTTCGTTTTTCTTTTGTTATAAACCACAAGCTAAATTTAGTTTCCACAGTGGTTAGAAAAAGAAAAACACATACTGGTAGAATGACATTTTATATAGAATGTTTTCAAAATTTGGATTGTCTCTTATCTATACAATAACAGGCTATTATGAAAAATGATTAGAAAAGTGCTAGCAAACAACATTTTGCATCATGCATCATGTGGTAAAACTATTTATAACTATAGCTTGTTGTGTTGATATATGTTTTTTGGGTAGACAATGCTAAGAGCAACAATTATAGTTATTTCAGATTAAAATGTATTTGCATGCTTACACACAAAATAAGACTTAAATAATTAACTTATATGCAAAAATATTAAAATGCTATTTCACTTGATCACTGCTGATCATGTGGCTCTGTTTATGTTAAAGGGGCACTGCATTTTTTTTTTTTACAGTTATCTAAAGGTAATATTCCCTTCTGGATGCCCACCTGTCGTGAGGAAGCTTGTGTACTTCAATAAAGCTGTGAGCTAAACCATGTAGAGTCACCCAAGATGGGCAGGGAATATCCGAGAGGTAGACAAATCATGGTCCACTGGAGAAGGAACTGGTAACTCACTCCACTGCCTCATAAAGAAGGCTGAGCACTGTAAAATTGATGCTTTTGAATTGTGGTGTTGGTGAAAACTACTTGAACTGCAAGGAGGTCGAATAAATCAGTACTACAGGAAACAAAGATAAACTGTTTACTGGAATGTTTGAGCAGGAGGCTGAAGCTCAAATATTTTGATCATATCATGAGAAGACAGGATTCCCTAGAGAAGACTCTGATGCTAGGAAAAATCAAAGTCACTCGAAGAATGGAGATGCAGAGATGGTGATGGCTAGATTAGGTAATTGAAGCAACCAACATGAGCTTGATTGAGCTCAGAGGGGCAGTGGCTGAGAGATGTGCCTGGCGTTCTATGGTCTATAAGATCACGGGGAGTCAGACACAACTTAATGACTAAACAACAGCAAAAATGACTTTACTAATACTTATTGCATAATAATGCTCAAGTTGGTACTTATTAAAATAACTAGTGACTTGCCCGTCAAAAGTGACAGGGCAATAAAATTGTAAGGCAGGTAATGCTGCTTGCCACAGACAGTAAGTGTTTTGGTCGTCTGAGATCCTTCAGCGCTCGTTGCGAGCCTCTTGGTTGGTGTATTTTTTGTTATCAGAGCCGATCTCCTTTTGGCGCTCATTGCAAGCCTCTCCCCTGATGTACTTTGTGTCCTATGAGCACCGTTGGCACTCCTTGTTACGCGGTGAAGGCCTTTGTCGTTTATTGCGATTCTGTGGTGTGTTTTTTTCTGTATATGTATTTTTTCATAATAATTAATTAATTATGAAAATTATAAATTAATATACTTTACGTAATTGTAATTAATATATGCAGCAAGCAATGTGCTGAAGAGCTAACAATGTGTTTTGATGTTCCTGCAGCATACAATGTAGATTTGCATTGTTGTTGAGCTGAGATGTAAGTGTCAGCAATGTGTGCAGTGTGTAGTGTAAATAGGCTGCGTGGCGAGGGGAAAACGTTTGTTTAGCTGTGTAATTCCACATTTTGTAAGTTAGTGTTGTAAAATGGCTGCGATTGTGTATGTGGTACGCGGGTGTGGATGATTTAGTGTATTTTGTACCTCGTACGGGTTTGTGTAAAAGTCGTATGCGCTTGGCGGTGTTTTGCGGGTTTAGGGGTTGTGTAGCCTCGTTTTTGTTTATTTTGGCGGCCATTTTTTCTCTTGCTTAGGGTATTTTCAAGTGTCTAAACTCTGTAAATTGGACTTATATTTGTGTGAAGCCTGACTCCCAGAAGTCCTGGCTGTCCTCCCTTGCTGTGTGTAATGTTTTTTTTTTTTTGTGTGTTTGTATTTTGTGTGTTTTTAATGTTTTCGCTGTGCGCGGTTCAGCTGTTAAGTTTGTATTTTTGTGACCTCGTAATTTAGCATTTTTGTACCTCATACGTCCTTTGCAAAAGTCATACGTGCCTGGCTGTTATTTGCAGGTTTTGGGTCGTGTAGCCTTGTTTCAATTTTTTTCGGCCGCCATTTTTTATCTCGCTTAGCCGATTTTCAAGTTACAAAACTCCTTAAGTTAGACTTGCAGATGTTGTGGCTGTCCCCCTATGAGGTGTGTGTGTTTTTTTTTTTAAGTGTTTTTGTTGTTTGTGGATGTTTGCATTACAACTGTTAACTTCGTATTTTTGCAAGTTCGTATTTTATTTTTTTTAAGTCCAGCGGCTCGTATTTTTTTGTATAAGTATTTAGTCATTGAGTGTTATTGTTTTTTTTTCTAAGTCCTGCGTCGTGGTTGTTTTTTTTTCAAAGTCACGCTTCTGTGGCTGTTTGTAACCGCGAGAGAGGCGACGTAGAGCCTCCACCTCCACCTCCGGCCTGCAATAAGCATGACGACGACTTGCAGTTTGACAACTATTGTATGTGATAATGGAGCACATTGCAAGATCCTAAGCAATATTAGAGTGGTTCGCCAACACCTATGTACATTTTTAAGTGTCCATTGAAAACCTTAAAATAGGGGATTTAAGAAATATCAAGTGTGTAACATTTTAAAAGAAAGAAAAAGAGGAAAGCAAAAACAGGATCTGATGTTAAAGAGCTGAAGATTAAGGAGAAATTCTAGAAAGTATTAGATTACAGAAATGATTGTAGAGGCGTGGAATAGCTTTCCAGATGATGGCGTAGGGACAAATGCGGTAAAGGAATTAATTTCAACAAGTATAAAGATAATCCAAGATATTCCATAGTTAAACTTTATGTTATTCCACTGAATATAACCATTATATAAAATGTGCACTTGACTTACTTCTAAGAAGCCTCCAGAGTAACAGATTCTCACCTTATGGAACCTCCCCTTTCCTTCCTATTCTCTTCCATGTAGGGGGTCATTATTCACAGCTAAAACCACACCAGCCCTAAAACCACACCAGCAGGGGAGCTTCTTTACACTACCAGTGCAATGCTACATGCAGATACACAGCATGTCACTATCTGTTTTGAAGGAACAAAATACACTAGTAATATGAAGCTCTTCCCCCATGCGTATGGCTTTTGGTCACACCTGTGAAACATTGCACCCTACATGGCAGTTACATTGAGAAGGATAAAGTTAACTGTCACCTAGTTAAAACATTTGTATAAAGCCCAAAAATGCCTAAAGAGTCTCTTTAAGTTGATACACTTGTCAGAGTACATGGACCTATTTGTCCTTTATCTGCCATCAAAAATCTGCCATTTTTAATACTGAAGTGAAGCATTAATAAGACAAGTTGATTTTATAGATGATGGTGGGATAATCCTGTAGTTTATTGTAGTGCTCAATATTTTCCTCTGTCCAAGGTTTACATACTCAACTTTAGTTGTGTTTTTATTGCCAGTATAACAATCAATCCCTGGATTGTAAATATGTATAGGTCTGACAACAATAGGTTGATGGCTTAAATGATGGGAAATTCAAATATATAAATTAATATAGGTAATACATATTATGAGATGTGTAGCTTTCAGAGTAGGGGCATACAAGAACAAAATATCTTGATTTGTAGTTGTAATGTGAAATATTTAGCAGTAATGTGTAAAATAATTTCTTTCTAGAAAGGATAAGTGCATAAGTGGTGCTAGATCAGCTCTCTAACTGAAGTGGTAGAGAGACAAACACAGTGAAGGAATTCAAACACGCAAAGGATATGCATAAGGTTACCTTGTGAATTTCTAAGCCAAGCTTTTTCATTAGATCAAAAACAAAAAAAAAGCAAAGAGCATGAAGTAACACAAATATAATGAAATATTTATTGCACATATATAAAGGACACCGAAAAAACATTCTATTTACAAGATAAAATGAAAACTAATTTAAAAAAGCACTGCTCAAAATCCCAAATAAACTGTAGTATTTATTGAGGAAGTATATATTGTTTGGTTATCTATTTTGGTTATCTATTAATTATTGTCTTTTATTTTATTTATAAATTACTTCTGTTGTGGGTATACTATCTAACTTTAAACCTATTTTCCAATGTACTGGTGTGTATTGGTTTGTTCAATATTTCTGATTTGGCTGTTTTCTTTGAAGGCCCATTTTAGTGGTCTTATAAAGGACTCTTTAAAAAAATAATTAGTTAGGCCTTGGTATGAAGAAAAAAAAACGTTTATTATACTTTTACTGTGAATTTAAGCAATTAAATACTATTTTCAATCATGCATCAGGTTATATACACTCCAGATCTCTTCACCTCCTGAATGAAGTATTGTGTCTGGAGTACAGCCACTCACGGAGGAGGGCTAATTAAATTGGTAAACCAAAACTGCAATATGATAGTGTGCGGTGGCTAGAAAGTATGGGCCTGATTCAATTGCAAGAACACATCTATCAGCATACAGACCGTATGTGCTGCAGGCTCCCGTCCAACTCCGTAAACCATGCACTGGTTCGTAGCAGTTCAGGGCGGGAACATGAGCAATTAAGCAAGACCGTAACCTCCCATTTCAAATCAGCCAATAGAAAATGAGACCATCATTATTATGGCAGTAAAACATGGAGGTTACATGTCAATCAATTAGGTTCAGGGATCCGATATGCAATCAGACTAGCAAAACCGCAAAATACAGAATTATGAAAATAAATGCCAATACTGTTCTAGTCCATGTGGGTGGCCTTATATGTATTGACTCATTGATACCCAAGATCGATATAACCCCGAAATGAAACATAAATCTTATACAGTATACTGGCGATATGCAAGCTTGAGACTGTTGTGCAATGAATTCTAATGTCTCTCTTCGCTTTCTCTGTTAACCCCCCCCTTGCGAGTCCTCTCTAGCACTCATAGGATTTTCTCCTTCTTTTGCCATTTACAGGTGTGACAACATTTGCGAGCTTGGTGTAATTGAGCAATTGAATAGCGATTTGCGATTTTAGCCATCGTAACTCTTGCGAAAGTGAAAGATCAAAGGCTTCGGGAGGCTGTAAGTTACGGGTTTAACCATCTGAATAACTGTAACTCATAACCCGTTTGGAGCCTGCAAAAATACACCAGTTGAATAGCAAATTAACTTCCAACCTCACTTACAGGCTACAGTAAGTTGCGAAAGCTCAATTGAATCAGGCTCTATGTTTGTACATGATCCAACCCAGCCACAATACTTTATTCAGGGAATGGAGAGATTTGAAGCTTATATAGCCTTGGACATCATTGAAAAATAGCAAGTCATTGTTTAAGTGAAAAGTAAAAAAATTTATATGTATTTTCTTATTAAGCCATGACTAATTGTACTTTACAGACCCCTTTATAAGAAAACTAAAGTGTCCCTTTAAGCTTAAACTTTTTGAAGAATGCACCTATGGCACAGAAGCACAAGGTACCCTTATTGGTCAGCAGCAAACTTGGGCAAAATAATACATATGAAAATGAAACAGGATGCATATTTCCGAGACCTTCTGCTCTTTTTACTTTGTGTTTCCTTTAATCTGGTAGATATGTTGGTAAACTAGGGGTTGTGTTGTGATTTGTGTTAAAGATCTTTCAGCACAAGACATATAGCTTATCTTCTTTAAAGGGCCACTTAATTCAGCACAATTTGGAGCACACCATTGTAAATATATCCTAAAAGCATGTTGAAATACTTTTTGAAGATTTTAAATATGTGCATTTTTCACTGAAAATTGAATAAAGCATTCTGTTTAAATAAGTCACCGATTAACCAATCGCAGACATGTATTTTCAGGTCTGTGTAGTGAGTAAAAGAAAAATAAACAGTTAGCCCTCATCAATTCAATCTGTGCAGATCATACAATGTTGGAAACATCTAAACAGGTTAGTTGTGGGTCAACTTTTGAGTGCATTCCTTAGTTCAGGGGAAAACTCCTATCAATTAATGTCCTCACCACCAGCTCTTCTGACTGTGTTTGTAAGAAATTGAGAGAATGAGGAATTTCAAATTTCCCTGGGTGTTTTCCACCTTAATAGTCAATATATAGATAACGGGACTAGTAAATATTCAATCACTGTAAAAGTAAATTTATTTTATGACAGCGGCGATTTAAAAAGGGGAATTAAAAATATGACACAAGGAGATTAAAAAAGGGCCAAAGACCCCTCGAAACGCGTCAGGCTCCTAGCAACGACGGTGCGTACGTCATTACGCAAGGCGTGCGCATGCGCGTTGCAAATCCGGAGGTCGAGCCAAACTGAGCCCACGAACTCTATGTAGTTATGGCCTAGTGTAATGCCCCATGCATCCCTGTTTGAGAGACTATGCCTGCCTGATATTCAGTATACCGGAAATAGCCTTTGCTGCAATCAGTAGAACCTATAAAGAACCTTTAGACACAGTGATTTATGTGCTTTATACAGGCTTCTAAATGTGATATTTACCTGAAATAGCCTTTGCTGCAATCAGTAGAATATATAAAGAACCTGTAGACACAGAAGTTTATGTGTTTTGTATAGGCCTCTAAATGAGATATCTACCGAAGTAGATGATAATTAGAACCATTTCAGCCTGCTTCTTGTGACCGAAGTCACCGTTTGGGACTGTGGCCAAAAAGGGTCTCAGTATTGGACTGCCATATATGTGTGTATATAAACAACTGGTAAACAACTGGTATCTTATTAAAGACCTTCCTTCTACTATTGACATGAAGTTTTAAGCACAATATGCCAATATACTTAACTTTAAGCATGGTATACTACTGCATTTAAGGAGGTATTACCCCATGGATACTTTGAAGGGTGATATACAAATGCATGAAGGCATCATATAAATCTAAAAGTATATTTATACAAACTCCAAAGTTCTTCTAGGTTATCTGGCTCGACTGAAGGTGGGAATAAGAATACCCACTCACTAAGAGACATATATTGCACAATTTAAGTGTCACTGGGATTGTTCTTTTCCGTACATTTGCCCGTTTTTTAATATCCTTGTGTCATATTTTGAATTCCCTTTTTTAAATCACCGCTGTCATAAAATAAATTTACTTTTACACTGATTGAATATTTACTAGTCCCATTATCTATATACTGTGTTTGTAAGACTTAAAACTTTAGATTGTTTAACTGTTATTAGTGTAATTAACAAAAAAATGATTTTAACATACAATCCTATGCTCTTTCACACCATGAAGAACACTTGTAGTGTGGAAAATATCCCTTTAACTCCTACGTTGGGAGCTTATGTGACCACCCCCACATGATATTGTTTGAAATTTCAGTATTTGTGTTACAGGATATTTTTTGACAAATGATTAAAAGGCCTACAATATGTTCATACATGGAGAAAGCACCAGCACATCAGGCAGATAAGGTTAATTTTAAAACTATTTTTTATAACAGCTAGCTTTATGAAGACACAATTCTTGAAGTAACAAGTGGTGATTTTAATGTGCACAGTCCTTTACCGGATGTAAAGGAGGTGCTGCTTAAAATATCGCCCTTAACATTGCAAACAGTGGGGAATTGGAATAATGAAAAACGAGTTTACATATAAATTGAAAATATAAGTGCTGCTGAAAAATATTACTATTATGTTTAAAGTGATATGTAAGTTTCCTGGATTTCAAGTTTTTGGTAAGAAATAGACTGTGATTATCAGAAAAAGATGTGTTATATTGATAAGTTATTTGCCCAAAAGTAAAATCCAGCTGTTCACACCCACCAGAAGCTTGCATAAGCCAGGTACCCACAGGCAATACAGCCAAGTACCCAGTTTGACCTGGTAGAGAGCACAGGAAGTAACTGTTGCAGATGGAATCACATGGTAGGGTGGGGTCTGATGTCACAGTGACTCAGATCACAAAAGAGAGGGGTGAGAGGAGAGTGATTGTGGGTGGAGTAAGTGTAGGTGGAGTAAGTGAGTGTTGGTGGAGTGATTATAGATGAAGTGAGTGTGATGTCAGTGAGTGTGGGTGGAGTGAGTGTGGGGTGACTGAGTTGAGTGAGTGTGGGTGGGTGGAGTGAGTGTGTATGAAGGGAGGGTGTGTGATGTGGGTGGAGTGAGTGTGAGAGGTGAGTGAGCAGAGACTTTTTTATTCTTTGCAGTCTTTAGTGCAATTACATCCCAAGTGAGACAGTTTGCACAGTGTTTGCACAGTGTCTCTGAAACAGCAGGAAGAGGAAGTGCAGAGGAAGGTGAAGAATGATACAATGCATTAGCCTAATTGTGAATTTAAATGTTATGCTAATTTAGGTGTGATTTTCTCGGTTTATATACTATCAAATGCAACTCCCAAATACCATAGGAAATTTTGCTAACTATGCTAATTGATAATTATTTGGGGATATTTTCATGCAAACAAAAAAAAAAAGGTTTTCATGCACTACTCATTCTCCTCTATCAGATGCATTCATAACACAAGAAACTTACATATCCCTTTAATGCTATTATTTACTGACCCCTATTCAATTGAGCAATTGTTGGTTACTGGAGCCCGTAATGTAGCACGTAAACTAATTTGCTATTCAATTGGCGCCCTGAGGTTGCCAAAATCGTAACTCCGACCCATCTAAGCCTTTGATCTTTCAAGCCCGTAAATGTTACAAATCGCAAATCGCTATTCATTTGCTACAATTCCTCAAGCCCGCGAATATTTTCTCACCCGTAAATGGCAAATGTAGAAGAAAATCCTACGGTTACTAGATAGTACTCGCAAAGAGGTTAAACCCCTGTTCGTAGCACTGTAAATGCAAATAAAAAAAAATCAATACTGCACTTTAAAAGACAGGGAAAGCAATGAAAGACATTAGAATTAAATTGCACAACAGTCTCAAGCTCGCAAATCTGCAATAAAAAAAAAATGTTTTTCACGTTTCATTTCTGTTTCATATCAATCTCGGTAATTAATGAGTAAATTCATATCAGGCCACCTACATGGACTGAAACAGTATCACCATTCATTTTTATTATTTTGTACATTGCCAGACTGCAAGTCTGAACGCGTATCGGACCTCTAAACGGTAATTGATTGACATTTATCCTCCATGTTTTACTGACGTCATGATGACCGTCTCATTTACTATTGGCTGTTTCTAAATCTATTGTTACCACCTTGCTTAATTGATCATGATCACACTCTGAAATGCTACTTACGACTGCATGGTTTACGGTTTCAGCTTTCGGCCCGTAAATTGCTGGCTTATTCATTTAAAACACTCTGTAATTGTAGCGGATTTCAAGCCCGCAGACTTACGGCCTGTATAACGTAAACTGCAGGCTTGCAATTGAATAGGGGCCTATCTCTTTAAATGTGAATTTTGCATGATGAGAGCAAGACTAATACTGTAACTAGAGACTGTTGGAAAGGGTACACATTGTAATAAAATCTCCTTTTATAAAATAAAGGTTTTTTTTTTTTTCTAGAACGCTGCATGATGTGCATACAATGTATTCCTGAAAGCTACAACTAAGTTTAAGCAGCAATTAATTGGTTTTAATACCTAGATTTTTATAAAGCTTAATGCATTCAATTGTAATGCTTGGAAGAACAGATTTCCATAGTACTCAAAAGACTTATGTAGTTGGAATGGACTTGTAAATTGCCCATATTTAGCTTATACCGTATATAAAAACAATTGCTCTATGAAAATGTGCACAAAAATATAAAGCAAACTTTTCTTTAAAAAAATTAAAAAATTAAAAAAAAGGCAAATCTGCTAACCCTCTTCATCACAGAAAACTCAATTATCTACTTTCATTAACCAAGGATTAGGGAGGGAGTGTTTTACGTAGCTCTCTTTGGAGTGAGATTGTAACACTTGAACAAAGTTTTATGAGCTTCTCGTGTATACCCCTTTAACAAAAAATAAATGTATGTAAATAGTAACTAAGATTTGGCAAACCATCACATGCATCTTTCAAGGACCAAAAGAGTTTGAAAATGAAAGTTGTTATTTACTCAGACAAAAACAAGTACTCACAATTAATAGCAAGAAAAAAAAAGTTTATTTTTATCTGTAATATAAAAAAATACTGGTTAAAATATTTGCTATGCTTAAAAATGTATCGGCCTACATTTTCCTAACTGATAACGTTAGAAATACCTACTCGTAGTCATAACTATATAAATGAATATATTGTAGGCGTTGAAACATTAATACCAGGAATCAGATTCAATAAAATACTGATGTATTGCAAGATGTTCCTCTAGCTGCATTGGTTTTTAGTCAAGCTGGTTTTCTTCCGCCAAGGAATGTCATACACAACAAATTTGCATGTGATGCTCTAGAAAAAAAAAAGGCATGGATTATTAATTATGCATAGTCTAAAGAAGTAGAAGCAATAACAGTCTACATATGTAGGTATATACACTCTTTCCTATTCTGCCTTTTCTCTATGGAACTAGCAAATTGATCAACACATTAAAGGAACCAGTGATTTAAAGCCAAACAAACCAATTTAAAGATATTGTAAATTACTATAATAGTCACTCCACAAAGAACCCATTGTCTATTCAGCCAATCAAAGGGAATCAAGGATCCAAAAACAAAACCTGCTCGGTATTGCAGCCGTCATGGGATCCTCACTGAACTGGCTTAGAACGGACATGATTTTTTTGTGGTTTACCTTTAGGTTGATTTTAGAATTTAAAGCCTTATTACAAATCTAAAATATTAACTTGTCGATGTTCAATAGACTCGAAAACACAATTTAGGGCATTTTGTTTTTATGAAAAAATGCTACTACTAATACTAATACTAGTGATGTAATGCATTAGCAGTATTATAAAACGGACAAAAATACGTTACCATATAAAAGGACACAAAATATTGACATAAGTCTTAGTAGAAGTTATACAATACCTTGGCTAAATCTTCCTGTGTGTGTAGTTCACATTGGTCAAGGTTACTGGCTGGCTTGGTGCATTGAGTTCGACCAATTTCAACTTCCATAATATAATTCAATCCAGCAACAAGCTTTAAAATAAATAGATAGATTCTTATTAAGAGAGAAGCCATGTAAACGAAAAAAATGTAGTACTCATGGAGCATATAAAAAAAAAAAAAAAAATATATATATATATATATAATATATATATATATATTAAACACACGCACACATACAGTTTGACTAATTTATATGAAATACTAGGTCAGGTTTATTAGTGGTCAGTCAAACATTTTTAGGAGACATTTTATAGGTTCCATATAGAATTATATGTATGTGATGGAAATACCCTCCACTGTATAACCAGTAAGGAAAAAAACGAATTTATATATATATTGTAATAGAATCATACAAGGGGTGTATGTAAGTAGCAGACTTACCAGAGCCCTTTTTCCCCATGGAAGTGAGAGTTAAGCCTCCTGCAACAGACTAATCAAGCCCAGCTGCATTCTGCCTTTAAAAGGACTACTGAGCACTCAGCAGGGTGGGTTCAGTCTGGACTGAGAGCCAGGAGAGACAGCTCTGCATGCTGAACCAAACCCACAGACTTTTACAGCAGAAAACTTACAGGCCTGTATACATGAACGCTTTATTTTTGCATTAGTTGATGGCAGTGAGGGAAACTGTTTTTTCTGTTTAGTTAGTGCTTCAAGGAAAGCTAGGCTTTGTTTTGTATTCTTTTTGTTTGTACCTGCTGACAAAGTTTTCAGTAAAGCTCCTTAAAGCTACAACGCCTCCTGAGATACTTCATTACAGAGACGGTCAACAGGGCATTGAACCTGGAAGTGGCAGCCAGCCTGTCACATTTTGGTGGCAGAGGTGGGATAAACATTGTCTGTGCTTAAGAAGACAGCCCACAGTACAAAATGGAGGCGCTAGTGAAAGCCTAAATACAGACCACTACCCATTAGCAGGAGACTACACAACAGTTCCTAAGGCAACAGGCCCAGGCGACACAAGCACTGGCGGAACAACAAGCTAGAGCCACCCAGGTCCTGGCAGAACAACATGCCCAAGCCATGGAAGAGCGGAAGCTGCAGCAGGAGACAAACCAAATACTGTTGGCCCAGCTACAGCAAATGCCACCTCTCAAACCTGCTGTGTCACCAGAGACCTGTATGAGGGGCAAGCCAAATCAGTTTCTACAAAAAAATGAGTCCTGAAGACGATGTGGAAACTTATTGAGCTTCGAAAGAACTGCCGTCAGAGAAAGCCTGGCCCCAAGGGCACTGGGCCAGCATAGTCGCACCATATTTATGTGGAGAAGCACAAAAAGCATACCTCGACCTAGACAGTGAACAAGCCCTGAATTATGCCACCTTGAAAAGCAGAGATCCTGGCCAGATCCGGAGTTACCCGCAGTGTCAGAGCACAAAGATTCCATTCATGGAAGTTTGGGGAGAAAAAGACCCCTTGCCCTCAGATGTTTGAGTTGCTGTACTTAGCTCAAAGGTGGCTACAGCCAGACAGCAATGGACCAGGGAGAATTATAGAATTGCTGATCATGGACCGCTACTTGCGAAGCTTACCACCAGGCTTACGAGAATGGGTGGGGCAAAACGAGCCAGAGACCCCAGACGAGTTTATCTCACTAACAGAAAGATATCTCGCCATGAAGGAACTAACCCGTTTCTCAAAAGAGGAGACCTCTGGTGTTCAAAGGCGGCCTAACAACCCTAAGGTTCAAACTCCTAACTGGATGAGAACCAGGCCAAGACTCATGAAGCCGGAAGTTGGAAGACACTCGCTACAAGGGAACCCAGAAAGGTTAGTTCCTGAAGAAAACAAGTAAAGAGGGACCCCAGTAAGCAAGATCAAATGCTTTTACTGCGGGGAATTTGGACACATAGCTGTCTATTGCCCAAATAAGGAGGAACCCATGCAGTGCAACCTGGGGGAACATACGTACCACTGCAATATGATCAACCTGGTAGGAGTGGCTGGAAAACTACATCAGTTCGTCAAAGCCATAAAAGTTAATGGAAAGGAAACCATAGCTTTAATTGACTCTGGGAGTGCGGAGACCCTATTTTCGGCCAAAGTTATAAAATCTAGCAAAATACAAAACTCAAGAAGGTGGGCATCACCTGTGTACATGGGACAGTGAACCTGTGCCCTACCAGTACAGCAGCACTGGAGGTTCAGGGGAAAAATATGTTGCTCACCGCTCCTGTAATAGCCAATCTACCCTACCCTGTTGTACTAGGCAGGGATTTTCCACAACTTGAAGACCTTCTCCAAAAGGAAAAGGTGGAAACCAAACACAATCCAAACAAAGTGCCCCAGAGGCCAAGGAAACCCTGTGGTCACTCCCACCGTTTATGGACCAGGATCTATTCTCCGGATCTGGGAAAACCCACAAAACGAAGCGGGAAAGAAAGAAAGCTAAGCGCTTAGGCACTGAGATAAGAAGGAAAGCTGTTGAGGAGGCTTTAGCAGCCGGACAGACAGAAGAAACGTGGGAGACCGTCCAGAAAGGTCCCACGGCTCAACCTGATGAAGAAAGGGCCCAAACAGGAGAACATGTGGAAGAGGAACTTACTCCACTGCAGTGTTTCCCTGACAAGTATGACTTTGCACGTGATCAAGCTGTGGATCCGATCCTACAGAACATACGTCTTCAGCTTGTGGAAGTGAACGGGGCTCCAGTCACCGGAAGAGAGAGGAGACAGGGCCCTTATTTCATACTGCGGAATAACTTGCTGTACAGGGTCGTTCCTTCAAAAGAAGAAACACTGGAGCAGCTATTAGTTCCCCGAGCACAAAGGAAGAAAGTCCTTGATCTGGCTCACCGTAACCTCCCTGGGGGCCACCTTGGAAAGGATAAAACCCTGGGAAAGATATTGAAACGATTTTTATGGCCTGGCATATGTGCTGAATTAGCCCAGTACTGTGCATCTTGCCCTGAATGCCAGTTGACAGCTCCCCGCTCAGATCTAAGAGCTCCACTGGTGCCTTTACCCATAATTGAAGAGCCGTTTTCAAGAATAGCAATAGATCTGGTGGGTCCACTAGAAAAATGAGCCCGAAGGGCACCAATACATCCTCGTAATAATGGACTATGCCACCAGATACCCGGAGGCCATACCCTTACGCACCGCCACCTCGAAAAATATAGCAAAAGAACTCATTCAACTTTACTCCAGGGTGGGGATACCCAAAGAAATCCTAACAGACCAAGGGACCCCCTTTGTGTCAAAGCTGATAAGAGACATGTGCCATCATTTACAGGTTAAATCACTCAGGACCTCGGTTTACCATCCGCAAACAGATGGACTGGTAGAACGGTTCAATAAAACTTTGAAAAGTATGCTAAGAAAAGTTGTAGCACGAGATGGGAAAAATTGGGACTTACTCCTGCCCTATTTACTCTTCACAATAAAAGAAGTCCCCCAAGCTTCCACGGGATTTTCTCCCTTCCAACTCCTCTACGGACGCCATCCCAGAGGAATTCTGAACATATTAAAGGAAGAATGAGAAGAGCAAATAGTGCCGGGCGAAAATATTGTGGATTATGTAAGGAACATTAGAGAAAGAATTGCCAAAGTTATCCCTCTGGTGTGAGACCATATGGAACGAGCTCAAAGTAACCAGCAAACCTATTAGAACCACACTGCCCAGGTGAGGAAGTTTTAACCCGGAGACAGGGTTCTAGTGATAGTGCCAACAACCAATAGAAAATTACTGGCCCGATGGCAAGGCCCCTACGTAGTTATTGAAGCTATCGGTGAGGTGGACTACACAGTCAGACAACCTGAACGTCGCAAGAGAGAACAAATAGATCATATAAACCTTCTAAAACCCTGGAAAGAGCAAACAAAAGTGATGGATGTCACTTGTCTGGCTGAAGAGACAGAAGATGCCAGCGAGTCCAAAATCTGCATTGAACCTCCGAAAGCCTATATGTCACAAGAGTTGTCCCCTGCACAAACCGAGGAAACCTACAAAATGCTGAAGTGGAACGCGGATGTGTTCTCCACCAACCCAGGTCGCACCACTGCCATTTACCATAATATCGTCACTAAACCAGGCGTGAGAATAAGGATTAAACCTTACCGCATACCTGAAGAGAAGAGAACCGAAATAAGGGCTGAGGTGAACAAAATGTTAGAACTTGGAGTAAGCGAGGAGTCTCAAAGCGAATGGTGCAGCCCCATCGTCCTGGTTCCAAAACCTGATGGAACTGTCAGGTTCTGCAGTGATTTTCGCAAGCTAAACGCTGTATCAGAGTTCGATGCATACCCTATACCTAGAGTAGACGAACTAATAGAGCGACTCGGAAAAGCGAGGTTTCTAACAACGTTGGATTTGACTAAAGGGTACTGGCAAATACCATTGACACAAGCGGCAAAGGAGAAAACGGCCTTTTCCACCCCTGACAGGCTTTTTCATTACAGGGTACTACCGTTTGGATTGCACGGAGCATCGGCTACTTTCCAGAGACTGATGGATAAGCTGTTACGCCACCATTCAGAGTACGCAGCCGCTTACCTAGATGACATAGTCATCTATACTGACGACTGGGAGACACATCTGCTAAAAGTGGAAGCAGTTTTGGAAGCCCTAAGGCGCGCATAGTAAACCCCGGCAAGTGTGCCATCGTTCTGAGTGAGGCCAAATATTTGGGATATACGGTAGGGAGAGGAGTTGTTCGACCCCAGCTCAACAAGGTGAAGGCTATTCAGGACTGGCCACAACCACTGAATAAGAAACAAGTAAGGCCTTCTTGGGGATAGTAGGGTATTATAGGAGATTCATACCCCATTTCTCTACAAGAGCTGCCCCACTGACAGACCTTACAAGAAACAGAGCGCCCAATATGGTTAAATGGAGTTCAGAGGCTGAAGCAGCGTTCACGGACCTAAAGTCGGTCCTATGTCGGAATCCTGTGCTAGTGACCCCAAATTTTGAGAAGGAATTCATCTTGCAAACGGATGCTTCGGGAGTAGGACTGGGTGCTGTGTTGTCGCAAGTAGTGCAGGATGAGGAACATCCCGTTTTATCCCTGAGCCATAAACTGTTGCCACGAGAGCAGAAATATTCCATCGTGGAAAAGGAATGCCTGGCCATCAAATGGGCCACTGAGGCTCTTTGTTACTATCTCTTAGGGAGGAAGTTCACTCTGGTGTCTGACCATGCACCCCTGCAGTGGATGCAGCAGAATAAGGAAAAGAACAGCCGGGTAACGAGATGGTTCCTGTCCCTACAGCCCTACTGTTTCCGTGTCCTCCATAGAGCCGGCAGCCTACATGCTAATGCAGATGCTTTGTCTCGAATTCATTGCCTCACGGCGTTGGCCGCTCAACCCTGTGGTGTCGAGCTGGGGAGGGGGATGTGTAATAGAATCATACAAGGGGTGTATGTAAGTAGCAGACTTACCAGAGCCCTTTTTCCCCATGGAAGTGAAAGAGTTAAGCCTCCTGCAACAGACTAATCAAGCCCAGCTGCATTCTGCCTTTAAAAGGACTACTGAGCACTCAGCAGGGTGGGTTCAGTCTGGACTGAGAGCCAGGAGAGACAGCTCTGCATGCTGAAGCAAACCCACAGACTTTTGCAGCAGAAAACTTACAGGCCTGTATACATGAACGCTTTATTTTTGCATTAGTTGATGGCAGTGAGGAAAATGTTTTTTCTGTTTAGTTAGTGCTTCAAGGAAAGCTAGGCTTTGTTTTGTATTCTTTTTGTTTGTACCTGCTGACAAAGTTTTCAGTAAAGCTCCCTAAAGCTACAACGCCTCCTGAGATACTTCATTACAGAGACGGTCAACAGGGCATTGACCCTGGAAGTGGCAGCCAGCCTGTCACAATATATATATATATATATATATATATATATAAACACAGTATATATATCATTCATCATATATCTCATCATCATCTTTTGGAAACTGGTGGATAGTGAGAGATTATAGAAATGTAATGCACACACAAAATCCAACCATACCCCTTTTATTTTAAACCATGTTATTTCGTATATATGGAAATGTCATATATAGTGTTAGATTCTGTTATTTTAGATTACTAAAAAAGTACTTTGCTGATTCTTTTTATTCTTCTTCGCATGGAGTCAGCTAGCAACTGGTTTGCTTAAATGGCATCTTCATTAAATTTGATGGGTATTGATTTTGGATTAATCAATTAATACATTTTACCTACAACAATGTGATCAAAAAAGTAGATTTAGGCATGGTAAAGTGTACTATTTGTACAAAATATCATCTATTTCAGTTTGCTTCTGTCAATTAAAACAGGTTGCCAACATTGTGTGCATTTATCTCCTTTCTGTCTATATTTAGAATCAATGTATTTTACATAGGCAGGTTGTTTTTGTTTTAAACGAGTCTTCAGGTAAAGAGTCTATGTTTATATCATTACATGTTTTTTCTATTCAGTGTAATTTTCATATAACATACACGTCTCTTACTTTTAACAACACAACAAATTACTAGCTTGTCAGCATCTGGAAGCTCGCCCATTCTTACTGTATGCTCCCTTGTGTGCTGCCATCTTTCACATCTATGACCTTGTTTATGATTACAAATAGGAATTATAGGAAGGGGTACTTAATGGCAATATTAGGAGTTATAGGAGACGTTACACTGGAAACCAAGAATAGTAATTACTTTTCCACAATACCCTTGTCTTTGTCAGAAACAAGTAATTATACATTATAATAAAACATTGCAGGTATAGCATGTGATCATTTGCATATCTCCACATGTTCTTTATTTTCTGTCAATATAAACGGTCTGTGCAAGATGAAGCACTAGTATTGACACTGAGGAGCAAAAAAACAACTTAACTTAACCGAATTACAGCATTTATGTATTTAAAAAAAAATGCTTGAGTAGTCCCATTAATTTTCAGTGACTATAAACAAAAGAAACAGAAACAAGTGTCAATTAACGCCATATCTAAGTTTCCTGGGTTATTACATTTATGCACTCATTTTGGCAGAGAGAGAGAAAGAGATGCAGCTGTCACGAGAGATAGAGAGAGAGAGAGGTGCAGCTGTCACAAGAGAGAGCGAGAGAGAGATGCAGCTGTCACGAGAGAGAGAGAGATGCAGCTGTCACGAGAGAGATGCAGCTGTCACGAGAGAGAGAGATGCAGCTGTCACGAGAGAGAGAGATGCAGCTGTCACGAGAGAGAGAGATGCAGCTGTCACGAGAGAGAGATGCAGCTGTCACGAGAGAGAGAGATGCCGCTGTCACGAGAGAGAGAGAGATGCAGCTGTCACGAGAGAGATGCAGCTGTCACGAGAGAGAGGGATGCAGCTGTCACGAGAGAGATGCAGCTGTCACGAGAGAGAGAGATGCAGCTGTCACGAGAGAGAGAGATGCCGCTGGCACGAGAGAGAGAGAGAGATGCTGCTGTCACGAGAGAGAGAGAGATGCCGCTGTCCCGAGAGAGAGAGAGATGCCGCTGTCACGAGAGAGAGATGCCGCTGTCACGAGAGAGAGATGCCGCTGTCACGAGAGAGATGCAGCTGTCACGAGAGTATGAGCGAGATGCAGCGGTCACGACAGAGAGCGAGATGCAGCTGTCACGACAGAGAGCGAGATGCAGCGAGAGAGAGATGCAGCTGTCGAGAGAAAGAGAGAGAGAACGCGAGAGAGATGCAGCTGTCGAGAGAGAGAGAGAGATGCAGCTGTCGAGAGAGAGAGATGCAGCTGTTGAGAGAGCGAGAGAGATGCAGCTGCCGAGAGAGATGCAGCTGTCGAGAGCGAGCGCAAGAGAGATGCAGCTGTCGAGAGATAGAGAGCGAGAGAGATGCAGCTGTCGAGAGATAGAGAGCGAGAGAGATGCAGCGGTCGAGAGATAGAGAGCAAGAGAGATGCAGCTGTCGAAAGAGAGAGAGCGAGAGAGATGCAGCTGTCGAAAGAGAGAGATGCAGCTGTCGAAAGAGAGATGCAGCTGTCGAGAGAGAGAGAGATGCAGCTGTCGAGAGAGAGAGATGCAGCTGTCGAGAGCGAGAGAGATGCAGCTGTCGAGAGATAGAGAGCAAGAGAGATGCAGCTTTCGAAAGAGAGAGAGCGAGAGAGATGCAGCTGTCGAAAGAGAGAGATGCAGCTGTCGAAAGAGAGATGCAGCTGTCGAGAGAGAGAGAGATGCAGCTGTCGAGAGAGAGAGATGCAGCTGTCGAGAGAGAGATGCAGCTGTCGAGAGAGAGATGCAGCTGTCGAGAGAGAGAGATGCAGCTGTCGAGAGAGAGAGAGATGCAGCTGTCGAGAGAGAGAGAGATGCAGCTGTCGAGAGAGAGAGAGACGCAGCTGTCGAGAGAGAGAGACGCAGCTGTCGAGAGAGAGAGACGCAGCTGTCGAGAGAGAGAGACGCAGCTGTCGAGAGAGAGGGATGCAGCTGTCGAGAGAGAGGGATGCAGCTGTCGAGAGAGAGGGATGCAGCTGTCGAGAGAGAGAGATGCAGCTGTCGAGAGAGAGATGCAGCTGTCGAGAGAGAGAGAGATGCAGCTGTCGAGAGAGAGAGAGAGATGCAGCTGTCGAGAGAAATGCAGCTGTCGAGAGAGATGCAGCTGTCGAGAGAGATGCAGCTGTCGAGAGAGAGAGATGCAGCTGTCGAGAGAGAGAAAGAGAGATGCAGCTGCCGAGAGAGATGCAGCTATCGAGAGAGAGAGAGAGAGGGAGATGCAGCTGTCGAGAGAGAGAGAACGCGAGAGATGCAGCTGTCGAGAGAGAGAGAGAGAGAGATGCAGCTGTCGAGAGAGATGCAGCTGTCGAGAGAGATGCAGCTGCCGAGAGAGATGCAGCTGTCGAGAGAGAGAGAGAGAGAGGGAGATGCAGCTGTCGAGAGAGAGAGAACGCGAGAGATACAGCTGTCGAGAGAGAGAGAGAGAGAGATGCAGCTGTCGAAAAAAAAAAAACAGAAACAAGGTAGGTGGAGCATGACTTTTCTAAGTTAACTTTTAAAGATCTCCTTTTAAACATACTAAATGTAAATTAAATATTTTTTTAATTATTCATTTCTTAATGTAATTGCTTATGAAATAAAATCAATTAAATTAAAAATTTACATTAAAAGGACAAAGTTTACTGATAGGTTACTCCTCCATTGTTCTGACCTTGCAAAGTTGCCTAAACTTAGTTGTGACGAAAGGAAAAATGTATATTCAAATACAGGTATTTATTTTCCCACTCTGCTGTCTGGGGAGGGACATCCTGGAACTCATGCTTTACAAATACATCCAGTTACGGTCTTGGACAAACAAATCGTTAAGGTTTATAGAAACCCACAAATCCCCATTGGGTCAGCACCACTAGTAGTAGCAATAGTGGTAGTAGTAAAAGCAGCAGGGTTACACTTGTAGGGATGAGGAATTGTAATTGGCCTAGTGATGTTTGTGCATGAGGGACTCTTCAATATTGTTTTACCCAGAATACAACATTGTTTAGAGGATTGTTTAGAATTGCTAAGTGTTTACATGGACCATAAATGGAGTCCAGCTGTCAATATTTTCAATCTCTTGTTAGTGTTAGATTTAGGGTTTGGGGTAGTGGCAGATACATCTCCCAAATGACACTGCATACATGCTCCATATACCTATTAAGCACCTTGTTTGCTTGCATCTACTCTCTCTGGCACTCATTCAATTGCAATTTGGCCAATTGAATAGGGCTCTAAAAAGGCACATAACATATTGTTTTTAAGAAGTTTTTAGTTAGTAATCATCTATCCAAAAGCAAGGTTTTCACTTACTAAAAACATCTTTAAAAAAATATGTTATGTGCTTATTTAGAGCCATATTCAATTGGCCAAATCGCAATTGAATGAGGCCCTCTGTCTGTAAGCATTTCTTTGGCATTTTGTCCATAAAACAGGTCAGATTCACTAAGTTTTTGCGACCCACAAAATGGTGTCATGGTGACAGTTTCTATAGAGACCTTATGGAATCTGTTTTCCTTTTCTACATGGCTGTCTACAGATACCAGACAAGGGGGACTGGATCTATCATTTTATAGTTACACCACCCCAAGCCTGCAGTACTCCACCGCAAGCCCACAGCAGCGAGTTCCACCCCAAGCTCGCAGCAGCAACACAAGAACAGCTGAGAACTTGCCCAGTCAAATTTAGAGTAGGAGAGCAGCAGTAACCCTAACCCCTAAATCCTAACCCTAAACCCCAACCTTAAACCCAGCCCTAACCCTAACCTTAACAGTACAACATTGTGCACCAGAGCCACAGCCAGATCCAGCCAGAGCCGCAGCTGCAGGCCAGATGTTCACCCCAAGCCCAGTCGTGGCAGCAAAACTGTTACAGGAATGGACCAGGGGACAATATAACAACTACATTTGCAAACATGTGGGAATGAATATTTTCTTGGAACATTCATGCTTGGCACGAGGAGCATGTGTATTCTACAGGGCCAAGAGTAATATAAATAATACATGTATCACTGTTCATGGCTTTTGACTTTCTTCTCTTCTCATGCTAGTTTTAAGCATATACACTTCTGTAAACATATTGAACAAGTTTCATGATTGTTTTGGGAAAATTAACTATTAATAATGCTATGTTATCAAATGCTGTTTCTCATGCAAACTGGATATTATTTCATATATTATTAACAAGAGCAGTTTACGTATTCATATACTTTTTTTTAGGAAACTTGTTAAGGCTATTGTGTGATTATAAAGTGACAATATTGACTTGACTATTAAAATGGTGTAGTTTGCATCCCTTTTCCTATCCCCACCCAAATAATTGCCCCCGCCCCCCTCCTTAGTTGTTCCTTAAACTGAGCAGCAAATCCTCATTCATCTCTGTAAGCAGGATATTTCACTGAATTTGCAGCTTCTTGTCATGTACAATTCTGCACAAACTGTTTTGTCACCCATTACCACTATAATGCCCTCTTATAGCAACATTACCCCCTACTGTCCTTATATTTCCACCATTACTGACCTGTCTCTGCACACTCTTGATATTGGTCACTTTGCTTGCATATCGGTCATTGCTGCCCTTGTTAAATTCCTTCATAGCAAATGCCAGTGCCCGCTGCACTCCCTCCCCATTCGCATCAGCTGGTACCGGGGCCCCAGGCATGCTTCGTTGGGCCCCCACATTAGGAACAGCGGCGCCCACTAGCACCAACACAACCAGCGCATAGACCTGCATCTTGTTATTTTCTGAGCTGAGGCTGTACTGCAGGACAGTGATATAGGGTGGGTGGCCAGTGAGGAGGGGCTGGGTAGGTCACACAAAGCTGTGCTCAGCTTTACCCCCCTGCTGATCTTCAGTGTTAACCCAGTGTGCACATAGTTGCCAGTTATAGTGCTGGGTTTCTGTCATAGCAAAGCATTGAATTAGCAATGAAGTAGTTAACCCCAGCTGGACCCCCCCTTCTCTGCTCTGCCCTCCAGGTCAATCAGCTGCAGGGTAAGATGAGCACAGCTATGGGGCAATAATACACATAGCCTGTAGTACTGCTTGGAATGTGCTATTTACTGCAGTGAGTGTCTGCATGTCTCTATAGTAATAGTGCTGTTAGTGTTTAGATGAATAATATATTTTACTTGTGCAATTCCAGTTAAATACTGCTGCAGTTAGCAACCCCACAATTGATTACCATAATATAGTATCAGAATGTATTTCTTTAAAGAATGCTGCCGATAAAAATATTGAAGTTATTGAGAAAATTTATTTAATTTTATTCATACTATTTTTCATGATCCCATCTTCACCGGTGACTTTGCTAAATTTGTTCTTAGTGTTAGGGCTAGGGTAGTGGTAGATCATAAGCTTTTGTTGTTTTCCAGTCCTTCAGTCATGTCCTGATCTCTGTGACCATATGGACGCACCATGTTGTGTTTATCCATATGGTTATCTTGGCAAAGATACTGGAGTGGGTGGCTAGTGCCTTCTCCAGTGGACTGCAATTTGTCTGACTTCTCTGCTATGATCTTGGGTGACCCTACATGGTATGGCAGCTTCATTGAGATATACAAGCCCCTAAATGAATCGTAAACTTGCACTTTTCATGGGTTCCAAGTATGATGCTATCAGAAGAAGCAAAATTGAAGAATATCCTGATAAATGTAACTTATGATAATGTGATTGTAATTTTTTATGAACAGTTTTAAAGGCCAATTTGCCATTTGGTCTTGATCATTATCTAAGAGATTAGGGAGGTAGTGTTTTAGCATATAATTGGTTAACACAGGAAGAAATCCAAAAGAGGTTGGAAAAAAATAAATGTTAATAAACCCCAAGTTCTGATGGAATACATCCAAGGGTACTGATGGTACTGAGTTCTGTAATAGCTAAACCATTATATCTAATTTTTCAAGATTCACTCAACACTGGGTCGCTACCAGGTGACTGGAGAAAGGCAGAGGTGATACATATATTTAAGAAGGGAACAAAAACAGATCCAGGGAATTATAGACCTGAAAGCCTCACTTCTGTAGTGGGAAAGCTTTTAGAAGGGTTATTAAGGGATAATATACAAGAATATTTCTATTCAAACAGGATTTTAAAATGGAATCACCACGGATTTCTGAAGGATAGGTCTTGTAAAACAAACCTAATTAGTTTCTATGAGGATATTAATAGGAACTTGGATCAAGGCTAAAAGACAGGAATCAAAGGTTTGTTGCAAATGGAACATACTCCAATTGGACTAATGCAAACTTTTTTTTTGCATGCAAAAATACCAATATAAACATTTAAACACTTACCTTTAAGTTAGCAAAATATCTTTGAATTTCTGATAGTTAAAAAAACAGGGTTAACACCCTCTCCTAACCCATTCATTTAAAAAATTGTTTTGGCCAATCGGGAGGAACCAGAGGCTGAAACATTTGGGGTTGCTGTCTGTGATGGAAAACAGCCTGGGAAATATAGTCAGATTCATTTGAAAATAAATAGTACTTTCTAACATGTGCCAATCTGTGCAGCACATTCACATTAAATTACACCTGAAGTTGTGTGTTCTCCTGCATCACTGCTGCTGGAGTTTACACTTCCCACAAGGAGTTGGGCAGAGAGACTAAGTTGTGACCCCAGCAACCATGTGACTGGCAGCACTTCCTCTGGAAGTCACAAACTGTACCCAGATGCTGTGCAACCTGTACCCACTGTAATGTAAGCTTCCTATGGGTGTGCAATTCCAGATAGCAGTACCCAGCATATACAGTTGTGCTCAAAAGTTTGCATACTCTGGCAGAAATTGTGAAATTTTGGGATTTATTTTGAAAATATGACTGAGCATGCAAACAAATGTCTTTTATAAAAGGATAGTGATCATATGAAGCTATTTATTATCATATAGTTGTTTGGCTCCTTTTTATTCCATAATGATAACAGAAATCATCCAAATGGCCCTGATCAAAACTTTGCATACCCTTAGTTCTTAATGCTGTTTATTGCCCCCTTTAGCATCAATGAGCGTGTGCAGTCTTTTGTAATAGTTGTCTATGAGGCCCTTAATTCTTTTAGGTGGTATAGCTGTCTATTTGACTTGGCAAAATGCATCCAGGTCATGCAAAGTCTTTGGTCGTCTTTCAGGTACCGCACGTTTGAGATCTCTGCAGAGTGGCTCTATGATATTAGGGTCAGGAGACTGTGATGGCCACTTCAGAACCTTCACCTTTTTCTGCTGTAACCACTGGAGGGTCAACTTGGCCTTGTGCTTAGGGTCATTGTCATGCTGGAAAGTCCAATAGTGTCCCAGGCGCAGCCTTCATGCAGAAGAATGCAAATTGTCTGCCAGTATTTTCTGATAACATGCTGCATTCATCTTGCCATCAATTTTCACAAGATTCCTGTGTCTTCAGAGCTCCCCCCCCCCCCAAAAAAAAACATCAGTGAGACACCACCATGCTTCACAGTTGGGATGGTATTCTTTTCACTACAGGCCTTGTTGACCCCTTTCCAAACATAACGCTTATGATTTCGACCAAACTCTATTTTGGTCTCTTCACTCTAAATTACAGTGTGCCAGAAGCTGTGAGGCGTGTCAAGGTGTTATCAGGCATATTGTAACCAGGCTTTTTTGTGGCATTGGCGCAGTAAAGGCTTCTTTCTGGTATCTGGACCATGCACCTACATTTTTTAAAGTATTGTCGTATTGTGTTCCATGAAACAACCACACTGTCTTTTTCCAGAGCAACCTGTATTTCTCCTGAGGTTACCTGTGGGTTTTTCTTTGTATTCCAAACAATTCTTTTGGCAGTTGTGGCTGAAATCTTTCTTGGTCTACCTGACCTTGGCTTGGTATCAAGAGATCCCATAATTTTGCACTTCTTAATAAGTGATTGAACAGTACTGGCTGGCATTTTCAATGCCTGGGATATCTTTTTATATCCTTTTCCATCTTTATGAAGTTCCATTACCTTTTGACAGTTCTTTTCTGCTCCCCATGGCTCAGTATCTAGCCTGCTCAGTGCATCCACGTGAGAGCTAACAAACTCAGTGACTATTTATACACAGACACTAATTGTAATTTAAAAATCCAGAGGTTTGGGAAATTAACCTTTAATTACCATTTTAACCTGTGTGTGTCACCATGTGTGTCTGTATCAAGGCCAAACATTCAAGGGTATGTAAACTATTGATCACGACCATTTGGGTGATTTCTGTTATCATTGATTTAAAAATGAGCCAAACAACTAGTAGTGGACCAAGAATGTTGGTTCCGGTTTGCGGCTTTGTCAAGCTTTGCTGCCCTTGCTAACTGAAAGCCTTGCTAAGCGAGGCGAGCAGTCGACTGCGAGCTTCGCGAGGCGAGCCGTTACGGGACGCAACCGAGAAGGCGCTCATTGCATGGCTCGCTATGAGCGCCATAGGCGCTCATCACCATCGGCGCATGCAGGACTTACGACCTGTGCAACATAGGACCAAAACCCGTACATGCACTGTGCGCGTCATAAAAATCTGACTTTAACAGCCAAACCACTGAACTCTAAACTAAATAGCTTACACACTCACAGCACAGTGGGAGAGGCAGGGAGCCTGTGAGTGAGGATGCAAGTTAATTTGAGCCATATTTGCCATTTTTTCACGATCGAAAATCGCCTAAGCGAGAAAAAAAATGGCTGCCGAAAAAAAGCAAGATGACGAAAACGGGGCCGAAGGACATAAAACTAGCCCGTAGGATGTAAAAACGAGCCCTAAGCAGTAACACTTAACGCAAGGTAGGAACACAACCCAAAACAGTAGCACTCAAGCGCGACGCCTAAAAAGTACACAGGGTGAGAGGCTGGCAATGAGCGCTCATCGTGGGGCTCGCAAGGAGCGCCGAAGGTGATCATTCAAAAGCAGGAAAGTTGCGCTGCTCAGAGGGCCCATAGCCTTGCATTGTGTGGCAAACAGCATTGCCAGGCTTACAATTTTACTCCCATCACTTTTGACGGGCAATTTCTTAGTCCTTCAATGAAAGACAGATAGTCTCCCTAAGGGTAATAAGGGGACTCCAGACGTGGACCCCTTGCTCACTGTGCCTTAGGGAGTTCAGCTGCACCTCACTGACGAGGCCCATAAAGGCCCAAAACGCGTCTGGGGTTTGCTGTTTCTCCTGTTCAGGGTAGAATTGCCTGGTATTTTGGGGCTGGGTCACTCTTTTGAGTGGGACCAGACTGATATACTACAGAATATTTCTCCCTGTGAAGGGCACAAGTGAGCTAAAAGAGGTTGCTCTCAGAGTGGCTTATCATGGTCATAGAACTAACCTATTAAGGTTGGTCCGTTCTCTGATGAGCACCTCTGACAATTTCGTCCAGGGTATGCAAACTTTTGAGCACAACTGTAAATATGTAAGTACATTCAACTTTTCAATATAATACATATTTTTATACTAATCAGTGGCTGTTTTTAGGAAACATTTGAAACCCAGGAAACTTCTGTATACCTTTAGTATGAATAAATGTATAGTTATGCAATTTATAAACGTAATGGAGCAAATCTAGGGGTATCAGATGTCGAAGCGGTTTTGGGTGGGCTTGTGGACAACCAACTAGGCAAAAGTGCTCAATGACAAACTGCAGCTGCAAAGGCAAATAACATATTATCATGTGTAAAGAAGGGGTATAGAAGTAAGGGAAGCAAATATAATTCTGCCACTATATAAGTCCCTAGTATGCCCTCCTTTGGAATATGGAGTACAATTTTGGGTACCAGTTTATCAAAAGAACATTTTAGCGCTGGAAAAATCACAGAGAAGGGCAACAAAACTATTAAGGGGGATAGAGTGGCTAAGTTATGAACAAAGACTAATCAAAGTAATCTTATTTTCTCTAGAAAATAGAAGGGATATGATTACCTTATATAAATATATCCAGGTTCAATATAAGGCTTTATCAAGTGAACTCTTTGTGCCAAGAGGTTTTTAACTGACAAGAGGACATCCTTTGAGGTTAGAAGTAAAACTATTCCACTTCAAAGAAAGACAAGGGTTCTTCACAGTAAGGGTGGTTAATTTGTGGAGAAGGAGGATCAGGGGGGAAGGAGGAGAAAGTTGATCATGGGGAGGAGGATGATAACGGGGGAAGGAGGATGGAGGAGGAGAAATAGTGTGCTGAGGGGACCCAGGAAATTTTGGCAGCACTGGGCCCCCTCCAGATCCTCCATGCAGTAACCCAGAGCATGGCTCGGGGTTACCGATTTAGGAAGTGAAAATTAACCCTGAGTCAGGATTACCGTTTAAGAGATTAAGCCGCATATTGCAGATAAGAGATCTTAAAAGGTTGAACGTGATAGACTAAAAGTATTTTTTCAACCACAATTATTATTTAACTATGTAACTAAGTAGGTCTCGTTTGGAGTGAAATTGTAACAAAGTTTTATGACCTTTCGAGTAAACCCCCTTTAACAAGAAAAAATGTATGTAAATAGTAACGAAGAATTGGCAAACCATCACATGCATCTTTCAAGGACCAAAAGAGTTTAGAGATGAAAGTTGGCATTTACTCAAACAAAAACAAGCACTCACAATGAATAGCAAGAAAAAAAGTGTATTTTTTTTATAATATAAGAAATACTGGTTAAAATATTTGCTATGCTTAAAAATGTATCGGCCTACATTTTCATAACTGATAACAT
This sequence comes from Discoglossus pictus, assembly GCA_027410445.1. NCBI lineage: Eukaryota > Metazoa > Chordata > Amphibia > Anura > Alytidae > Discoglossus > Discoglossus pictus. The sequence continues at coordinate 249,036,757 of CM050165.1, read as the reverse complement.
TAGAAATACCTACTCGTAGTCATAACTATATAAATGAATATATTGTAGGCCTTGAAACATTAATACCAGGAATCAGATTCAATAAAATACTGATGTATTGCAAGATGTTCCTCTAGCTGCATTGGTTTTTAGTCAAGCTGGTTTTCTTCCTCCAAGGAATGTCATACACAACAAATTTGCATGCGAATCTCTAGAAAAAAAGAGGCATAGATTATTAAATATGCATTGTCCAAAGAAGTAGAAGCAATAACAGTCTACATATGTAGGTATATACACTCTTTCCTATTCTGAGTTTTCTCTATGGAACTAGCAAATTGATCAACACATTAAAGGAACCAGTGATTTAAAGCCAAACAAACCAATTTAAAGATATTGTAAATTACTATAAAAGTCACTCCACAAAGAACCCATTGTCTATTCAGCCAATCAAAGGGAATCAAGGATCCAAAAACAAAACCTGCTCGGTATTGCAGCCGTCATGGGATCCTCACTGAACTGGCTTAGAACAGACAGGATTTTTTTGTGGTTTACCTTTAGGTTGATTTTAGAATTTAAAGCCTTATTACAAATCTAGACTCGAAAACACAATTTAGGGCATCTTGTTCTTATAAAAAAATTCCATACTAGTGACGTAAAGCATTAGCAGTATTATCAAGTTACAATAAAGGATAACATTTGTAGGTCTCAAGATAAAAGCATTTAAAACGGACAAATATACGTTAGCATATAAAAGGACACAAAATATTGACATAAGTCTTAGCAGAAGTTATACAATACCTTGGCTAAATCTTCCTGTGTGTGTAGTTCACATTGGTCAAGGTTACTGGCTGGCTTGGTGCATTGAGTTCGACCAATTTCAACTTCCATAATATAATTCAATCCAGCAACAACCTTTAAATTAAATTAGATTCTTATTAAGAGAGAAGCCATGTAAACGAAAAATATACATACATGCACACACACATATACAGTTTGACTAATTGTATATGAAATGTAGGAACTAGTCAGGTTTATTAGTGGTCAGTCAAACATTTGTAGGAGACAGTTTATAGGTTCTATATAGAATTATATGTACGTGATGGAAATACCCACAACTGTATAACCAGTAAGGAAACAAACTAATTATATACAGCACAAAGACCTAAGGTAACCCTGGAGGAGCTGCAGAGTTCCACAGCAGAGACTGGAGTACCTGTACATAGGATGACAATAAGCCGTAGGCTCCATCGAGTTGGGCTTTATGGCAGAAAAGTGGCACGTTTTTAGTTTGCGAAAAGGCATGTGAGAGACTCCCTAAATGTATGGAGGAAGGTGCTCTGATTTGAGACAAAATTTAACTTTTCGGCCATCAAATAAAACGCTATGTCTGGCGCAAACCCAACACATCACACCAGCCAAAGAACACCATCCCCACAGTGAAACATTGTGTGGATGTTTTTCAGCAGCCGGGACTGGGAAACTGGTCAGCGTTGAAGGAAAGATGGATGGTGCTAAATACAGGGATATTCTTGAGTAAAACCTGTATTACTCTGTGCGTGATTTGAGGCTAGGACGGAGGTTCACCTTCCAGCAGGATAATGACCCCAAACAGACTGCTAAAGCAACACTTGAGTGGTTTAAGGGGGAAACATGTAAATGTGATGGAATGGCCTAGTCAAAGCACAGACCTCAATCCAATACAAAATATGTGGTCAGACTTAAAGATTGCTGTTCACAAGCACAAACCATCCAACTTGAAGGAGCTGGAGCGGTTTTGCAAGGAGGAATGGGCAAAAAGCCCAGTGGTAAGCTGTGGCATGCTCATAGAGACTTATCCAAAGTGACTTGGAGCTGTGATTGCTGCAAAAGTATTGACTTTAGGGGGTGAATAGTTATGCACATTAACCTTTTCTGTTATTTTGTCCTATTTGTTGTCTTAAAAATTGTGGGCATGTTCTGTAAATTAAAGGATGCAAATCCTCAAGCAATACATGTTAATTCCAGGTTGTGAGGCAACAAAAGATGAAAAATGCCAAGGGGGGTGAATACTTTTGCAAGGCACTGTATATCATCTTCTTTCGGAAACTGGTGGATAGTGAAACACAACCAACTTTAACTCGAGATTACAGAAATGTAATGCACACGCAAAAGCCAATCATACCCCTTTTATTTTAAACCATGTCTACGCTATTATCTCTAGATCCTTCATTACCGAATCACATATATAGTTGTCAGTGTCCAGAACGCTTACGACTGCGAGCTTCCGAAAGCTAGGTGAGCCGTTATGGGCTGCAACCGCGAGGCCTGCGGGACTTAGGCTGCAATGAGCGCCGAAGGACGTAAAATTAGCCCGTAGGACTGAAAAACGAGCCCTAAGCAGTAACACTTAACCCAAGGCAGTAACACAACCCAAGACACTAACACTGAAGCACGACGCCTATAAAGAACACAGGGTGAGAGGCTTGCAATAAGCGCCGAAGGTGATAATTTAAAAGCAGGAAAGTTGCGGCTCGCACAGAGCGCCAAAGGCGCTCATTGCGAGCCGCGTGATGAATGCCGAAAGGCGCTCAGCGCAGGGCTCGCAATCACCGCCAACGGTGCTCAGAGGGCCCATAGCTTCGCATTATGTGGCAAACAGCATTGTCAGGCTTTATTTTTTTGTTTTTTGTTTAAATAGAGTCTTCAGTTAAGGAGTCGAACTATGTTTATATCATTACATGTTTTTCCTACTCAGTGTAATTATCATATAATATACACTTCTCTTACTTTTAACAAACACATCACCTCCCCTATTCTCACTGTATGCTCCCTTGTGTGCTGCCATCTTTCACATCTATGACCTGTCACAGTGCATTAAGGATCTTCAGGCCAAACCAATGTGGATGGGGCTTCAAATTGCCAGTGTCTCAAGTTGCATAGACAGCTCATACTCAAATTGGTGGGAAAAAAGCACAGGAGTAAATGTGGAGATTCATAAATGCTCAATTTTGATATTTTGTACCTGCAATGTTAGAAATAATGAAATGTTATAAATAATAAATAGTGATAATATTTTTGTATTTGCAGAACATTCTTACATGTAATGTTTATGATTTAAAATAGGAATTACAGGAAGGGATAATTCATGCCAATATTAGGAGTTATAGGAGACGTCACACTGCAAACCAGGGGGGAGGGGACAGGACTAAATGTGAAGATTCATAAATGTTCCTTTTTCATATTCTGTATCTGCAATGTTACAAGTAACGATAATGAATATTGATAATATTTTGTATATGCAGAATACTATTAAATGTAATGTTTATGATTAAAAAATAGAAATTATAGGAAGGGATAATGAATGGCACTATAAGGAGATATAGGAGACGTTACACTGAACACCAAGGGCCTCATTCAATTGCGATTTGGCCAATTGAATAGGGCCCTATATAAGCACAAAGCATATTTTTTACAGAAGTTTTTAGTTCATGAACTTCTATCCAAATGCAAGGTCTTCACGAACTAAAAACTTACGTAATAAAGATATGCTTTGTGCTTATATAGAGCCCTATTCAATTGGACAAATTACATTTGAATGAGGCCCCAAGAATAGTAATTACTTTTCCACAATACCCTTGTCTCAGAAACAAGTTATTATACATTACAATAAAACATTGCGGGTATAGTATGTGATCATTTACATATCTCCACATGTTCTTTGTTTTCTGTCAATATAAACTGTCTTTGAAGGATGAAGCACTAGTAGAGACACTGAGGAGCAAAAAAATAACTTAAATAAACTGTATTAGAGCCTTTATATATGAAACAATTGCTAGAGTCCTATTCATTTTCATTGACTATAAACAACAGAAACAAATGTCAATTAACATTAAAGGATTTTCCATAGGCAGGTTTTAACCATTCAAAAATTAAATCTTAAACTTAAAAAAAATAGAACCCTGCAAAAAGGCATATGAGCTCTGCTAGCCCATAGTGGGGCTGCACCATGTCAGATGTGAAAGACAGACTGGCTAAAATAACTGAAACAAAAAGAAAAGAAAAAACAGATACGGTAGGTGGAGCATGACTTTTCTAAGTTAACTTTTAAATATCTCCTCTTAAATATATTAAATGTAAATTAATTTGTTTTTTAATTATTCATTTCTTAATGTAGTGGCTTATGAAATAAAAAAAAGAAAAAACAACAATCTAAAAACAGGTGTGTCCTTTTTTGATTTAAATCACAGGACACAAAAGAACCAACTTTTATTTTTTGAATGGAAAGTGCTCTGTAGACAAATTTACATTAAAAGGACAACGTTTACTGATAGGTGACTACTCCATTGTTCTGACAACAACTTATACAATGTATGAGAGAATCTTGCAAAGTTGCCTAAAGTTAGTTGGGACGAAAGGAAAATGTATATTTAAATACACATATTTATTTTCCCACTCTGCTGTCTGGGGAGGGACATGCTGGAACTCATGCAAAACAAATGCATACAATTATTGTCTGAGACAAACAAATCAATAAGGTTTATAGCAATCCACCTATGCCCATCAGATCAGCACCACTAGTAGTAACAATAGTGGTAGTAGTAAAAGTAGCAGGGTTACTCTTGTAATCAAACAAAATGACTGTAGGCCGTAGTTTTGGCCTAGTGGTGTTTGTGAGGGACTCTTCAATATTATTTTACCCAGAATACAACATTGTTTAGAGAATCGTTTAGAATTACTATGTGCCTTTCCAGTCCTTTATGGTCCATGCAAAGATTTTGTGATTCTCACACATTATCAGAGTCCTCTGCTGCTCCCTGACTTTGTATAATCAATTGTGTGCATTTTATCAACTAGTTAACATATGAGTAAAAAAACTTTTTCTTTCAGGTGTGAAAACTTTTTAAATATACATTTTCAGAATATACTCTATTTGACTCTAAATGATGTAAAATATGTTAATTGGTATTAACAATCTTAGTGCCCTGCAATGTGAATATTATGCCTAGACACACTGCTAAGCAAGAGTCTGCCATCCGCATATGCCTGTCTGCTGCAAGAGGGTAGTGATCAGCTAAAAGTATTATATGCTCACATACAAATATGGGGTTTTATAAATATATCCAGCCTTCTGTAAAGTCTACTCCCTTTCACAGACTAGGACCCTCAGGCCCTGCACACTCCTGTTTTCCATTTCTCCATGGCTGTCTACAGATACCAGACAAGGGGCATTATATAAGAACTACATTTGCAAACATTTGGGAATGAATATTTCCTTTGAACATTTATGTTGGGCAAATAGGGGCATGTGTATTTGACTGCGCCTAGGTAATATAAATACTTTTTATGCCTTTTGACTTCCATCTCACAGGAGACCTGTAAACATATTGCACAAGTTTCATGATTTATTTATTTTTGGTAAAATTACTTAATAATAATGCTATTCAAATGCTGTTTATCATGAGTTTTCAAACAAACTGGATATTATTTTATATGATATTAACAACAAGAGCAGTTTACTTATTCATATAGTTTTTCTAGGAAACTTGTTAAGGCTACAGTGAGATTATGAAGTGACAATATTGACTTGATTTGACTGTAATAACATTGTGTAGTTTGCGCCTCTTTTCCTATCCCCTCCCAATTCACTGTCCCCCCATCAAACTTTCTTAAACTGAACAGTTAATCCATGTTCATCTCTTTAATCAGGATAGTTCACTGCATTTGCAGCACAGCCTGTTTCGAGGTCCGCCCCCCCCCCCCCCATTACCACTATAATGCCCCCACATAGCAACATCACCCCCCTACTGTCCTTATATTTCCGCCATTACTGACTCCCTCCTCATTTGCATTAGCTGGTACAGCATTAGCTGGTACAGGCTATGGAGCAGTATGTCCTTCCCATGAAAGCTTTGACCCATAATTTATATTTTATATATATATATATAAATATATGTGTGATTTTATATATATATATATATATATATATATATATATATATATATATAAAGATATATTTATATTTACGTTCCTGCGAGTAGAGTTGAATTAGCCCCTCCCCCCATTTTTTTAGTGGTTCCTACTCCCATGGGCCCTAGGTATGCTTTGTTGGGTCCCCACCTTAGAAGCAACAGCAGCAGTTAGTCTGTTTTGTCACCCCCTCCACCCATTACCACTATAATTCCCTCTCTTAGCAACATTACCCCCTACTGTCCTTATATTTCCACCATTACTGACCTGTCTCTGCACACTCTTGATATTGGTCACTTTGCTTGCATATCGGTCATTGCTGCCCTTGTTAAATTCCTTCATAGCAAACGTCAGTGCCCGCTGCACTCCCTCCTCATTCGCATCAGCTGGTACTGGGGCCCCAGGCATGCTTCGTTGGGCCCCCACATTAGGAACAGCGGCGCCCACTAGCACCAACACAACCAGCGCATAGACGTGCATCTTGTTATTTTCTGAGCTGAGGTTGTGCTACAAGACAGTGATATAGGGTGGGTGGCCAGTGAGGAGGGGCTGGATAGGTCACACAAAGCTGTGCTCACAGTATGTAAATACAGCTTTATCCCCCTGCTGATCTTCAGTGTTAACCCAGTGTGCACATAGTTGCCAGTGATAGTGCTGGATTTCTGTCATAGCAAAGCATTGAATTAGCAGTGAAGTAGTTAACCCCAGCTGGACCCCCCCTTCTCTGCTCTGCCCTCCAAGCCAATCAGCTGCAGGGTAAGATGAGCACAGCTATGGGGCAATAATACACAGAGCCTGTAGTACTGCTTGGAATGTGTTATTTACTGCAGTGAGTGTATGCATGTCGTAATCCCTGCATGATAAATCTGCTGATATGTCAAAATTGTGCTGTTAGTTTTTTGATGAATAATATATTTTACTAGCCACTTGAACGTCAAAAATGACGGCATGATATAGCGTCATTCTGTTTTCTGTGTCTTTATGTACTATCTCTCTGTGTACCCTGCATGTATCTTTCTTTCCTACCCCTCCCTTCCTCTGTCTCTCCCACTCTCCCTTCCTCTGTGTCTCTTCCCCATCCCTCCCCTGTGTCTCCTTCCCCCTTCTCCATCCCCTGTGTCTTCTTTCCCCCTCTCATTTTCCCCTTCTCCCTCCGCTGCTTCTCTTCCCCCTCTCGGCTGTGTCTGTTCCCCCCTCTCCCCTGTGTCTCTTCCCAAGTGTCTCCTCCCACCCTCTGTGTCTCTCGCCCCCTCCCCCCTTGTGTCTCTTTACACCCCTCCCTCCCCTGTGTCTCTTTCCCCCTCTCCCTCCCCTGTGTGTCCCCCTCATCTGTGTCTCTTCCTACCTCTCCCTCCCCTGTGTCTCTTTCCCCCTCTCTCCCTCCCCTGTGTCTCTTTCCCTCTCCCCTATGTCTCTTCCCCCTCCCCTATGTGTCTGTCCCCCTCTCTCCCTCCCCTGTGTCTCTTCCCCCTTCCCTGTGTCTCTTTCGCCTCCTCTTCCTCCCTCCCCTGTCTCTTTCCCCATCTCCCTCCCTCCCGTGTCTCTTTCCCCCTCTCCCACCCCTGTCTCTTTACCCCCTCTCTCCCCTGTGTCTCTTTACCACCCCTCCCCTGTGTCTATTCCCCCCTTCCCTGTGTCTCTTTCCCTCCTCTTCCTCCCTTTCCTGTGTCTCTCGCCCCTCCTCTTTCTCCCTCCCCTGTGTCTCTTTACCCCCTTCTCCCTCCCGTGTCTCTTTACCCCCTCTATCTCCCCTTTGTCTCTTTACCCCCCTCTCCCTCCTTCCCCTGTGTCTCTTTACCCCCCTCTCACTCCCTCCCCTGTGTCTCTTTACCCCCCTCTCACTCCCTCCCCAGTGTCTCTTTACCCCCCCTCTCCCTTCCTCCCGTGTCTCCCTTCCTCCCGTGTCTCCCTCCCCTGTGTGTCCCCCTCATCTGTGTCTCTTCCCACCTCTCCCTCCCCTGTGTCTCTTTCCCCCTCTCTCCCTCCCCTGTGTCTCTTTCCCTCTCCCCTGTGTCTCTTCCCCCTCCCCTATGTGTCTGTCCCCCTCTCTCCCTCCCCTGTGTCTCTTCCCCCTTCCTGTGTCTCTTTCGCCTCCTCTTCCTCCCACCCCTGTCTCTTTACCCCCTCTCTCCCCTGTGTCTCTTTACCACCCCTCCCCTGTGTCTATTCCCCCCTTCCCTGTGTCTCTTTCCCTCCTCTTCCTCCCTTTCCTGTGTCTCTCACCCCTCCTCTTTCTCCCTCCCCTGTGTCTCTTTACCCCCTTCTCCCTCCCGTGTCTCTTTACCCCCTCTATCTCCCCTTTGTCTCTTTACCCCCCTCTCCCTCCTTCCCCTGTGTCTCTTTACCCCCCTCTCACTCCCTCCCCTGTGTCTCTTTACCCCCCTCTCACTCCCTCCCCAGTGTCTCTTTACCCCCCTCTCCCTTCCTCCCGTGTCTCTTTACCCCCTCTCCCTCCCTCCCCTGTGTCTCTTTACCCCTGCTCCCTCCCTCTCATGTATCTCTTTTCCCCAACTCCCTCCCGTGTGTCTCTATCACTATCCCGGCCACTTCTTCTACTCACGGCAGAGGTCTGGCTATGGCCTCGACATGGCCTGGACGGGGAGCTGGGTATGCGGGACCCCCCAGGTTTGAAGCAGTAGTGGCATGAACCCCATGCATCTAAGTCCTATGGGCAGACGCAGATCTCCAAGATGTGGAACAGGGCACAGCACGGCCACACAGGCCACCTCCCGCACACCACCCGGGGGCACCGCTCCCCTGAGCTATGGAGAGGAGGAGCCTTGGGGAGGAGGATGAGCCGTGGGGAGGAGAAGTATTGCACCTTAAGCCTATGTCCTACGGGCCTCAGCACTCATTGCACTCTAAGTCCTAAGCCTGTCCTACGGGCCTCACGATGAGCGCTGTTATCTGCCCGCCAATGCAGCAGGTTAGGGTAGAGGCAGATCATAAGCTTTTGCTTATCATCTGCCACCTGTTGTTGTCCAGTCCTTAAGTCATGTCCGACTATCAGTGACTAGAGATGTCGTGAACAGTTCGCCCGCGAACTGTTCCCGGCGAACATAGCATGTTCGCGTTCGTGACGAACGGCGAACATATGCGATGTTCGATCCGCTCACTATTCTTTATCATTGAGCAAACTTTGACCCTGCACCTCACAGTCAGCAGACACATTCCAGCCAATCAGCATCATACCCTGCCTTCCAGACCCTTTAACCTCATGGACAGCAGCCATTTTGGAATCATAACTGACTTGCAGTCTTACAGAGAGGAGGTTGAGTGTAGGTGATACTCAATCAATAGGGAAAACCATAGCTAGGCTACTGTGCAATACAGTCCTGAAGGACTCTTTTGATCTCTGCTGCAAGGACACCCCTGTGTCTCTTCCCCCCCTTATCATCATCCTCCCCTCACCTTAGCACCCAACCCTAACACCCCTCACACTTATCCCTAACACCTAACCCTAACATCCCTCACCCTAACACCCCCCACACTTATCCCTAACACCCCTTACACTTATCCCTAACACCCCTCACCCTAACACCCCTCACACTTATCCCTAACACCCCTCACCCTAACACCTAACCCTAAACCCCCTCACCCTTATCCCTAACACCCCTTACCCTAACACCTAACCCTAACACCCCTCACACTTATCCCTGTGTCTCTTCCCCCCCTTATCATCAAGGGAGGGGGAGGATGATGAGGGAGGGGGGAAGAGACACGAGATGATGATGAGGGAGGGGGGAAACAGACACAGGGGAGTATGATGAGGGAGGGGGTAAAGAGATACAGGGGAGGGTGATGAGGAAGGGGGGAAAGAGACATAGGGGAGGATGATGAGGGAGGAGGGGAAGAGACACAGGGGAAGATGATGAGGGAGGGGGAAAAGAGAAACAGGGGAGGATGATGAGGGAGGGGGGAAACAGACACATGGGAGGATGATGAGGGAGGGTGGAGGATGATGAGGGAGGGGGAAAGAGACACAGGAGGATGATGATGGAGGGGGGAAGAGACAAAGGGGAGGATGATGAGAGAGGGGGAAAGAGACACGGGAGGATGATGAGGGAGGAGGGAAAGAGACACAGTGGAGGATGATGAGGGAGGGGGGAGGATGATGAGGGAGGGGGAAAGAGACACGGGAGGATGATGAGGGAGGGGGAGGATGATGAGGGAGGGGGAAAGAGTCCCGGGAGGATGATGAGGGAGGGGGGAGGATGATGATAAGGGGGGGAAGAGACACAGGGGAGGATGATGGAGGGGGCAGGATGATGAGGGAGGGGGAAAGAGACACGGGAGGATGATGAGGGAGGGGGGAGGATGATGAGGGAGGGGGAAAGAGACACGGGAGGATGATGATTGAGGGGGGAGGATGATGATAAGGGGGGGAAGAGACACAGGGGAGGATGATGAGGGAGGGGAGAGGATGATGAGGGAGGGGGAAATAGACACGGGAGGATGATGGTGGAGGGGGGAAGAGACACAGGGGGGGATGATGAGGGAGGGGGTAAAGAGATACAGGGGAGGATGATGAGGGAGGGGGAAGAGACACAGGGGAGGGTGATGAGGAAGGGGAGAAAGAGACACAGGGGAGGATGATGAGGGAGGGGGAAATCAGACACAGGGGAGGATGATGAGGGAGGGGGGAGGATGATGAGGGAGGGGGAAAGAGACACGGGAGGATGATGATGGAGGGGGGAAGAGACACAGGGGAGGATGATGAGGGAGGGGGTAAAGAGATACAGGGGAGGATGATGAGGGAGGTGGGAGGATGATGAGGGAGGGGGGATGAGGAAGGGGGGAAAGAGACAAAGGGGAGGATGCTCAGGGAGGGGGTAAAGAGATACAGGGGAGGATGATGATAGAGGGGGAAGTTAGGTTATTTATGCCCTTTATGGATTAAAACCAGACTCTGCATCAACTATGTAATTTTCCGTGGGAGTTTTGACATGGATCCCTCTCCGGCATGCCACAGTTGAGGTGTTAGTCCCCTTAAAACAACTTTTCCATCACTATTGTGGCCAGAAAGAGTCCCTGTGGGTTTTAAAATCCACCTGCCCATTGAAGTCTATGGCGGTTCGCCGGGTTTGCCAATTCGCGAACATTTGCGGCAATTCGCGGTTTGCTAACCGAAAATTTTATGTTCGCAACATCACTATCAGTTACCATATGGACACAGAACGCCAGGCACATCTGTCTGTAATTCTTGTTGTGTTTAGCCATATGGTTATCTTGGCAAAGATACAGGAGTGAGTTTCCAGTTCCTTCTCCAGTGGACTGCAATTTGTCTGACCTTCCCATCTTGGGTGACCATACATGGTATAGCTCACAGCTTAATTGTGGTACACAAGCCTTATCTACATGATACGGTAGAGATCTAGATCAAAGGTATCTGCCACTACCCTAATGCTAAACCCTAACCCTAAATCTAAACTAACATAACTAGATGGAAAGCTGGACATGGTGCGCATAAAGTATTGTTACGGGTTCTGGGTTAACATGTATGTGTTGTTGTTGATGTACTGTGATCAACCATTTTGTCTAGCTGGGGCCATGTTGATTGGATCTGAAATAATAAACTGAGTCTGCTTGTACTACACAAGGATATGGATGTTCGTTTTGTGTCCTAAACCAAGGGATGTAAGAGAGACAGTTTAAAAATATATCAGCATTGTGTATGATTTAATCTGGAAAGATAACAGAACTATGGCAATGGATCCTAGCTGATACCACATTTGAGGAAATTTTGGATGTGGTCCTCATTGAACAATTGTATTTTATTTCTCCTGAGGGACTGAGAGCATGGGTACAGTATCGAAACCACACTACAGGGGAGAAGGCGGCCCACCTAGCTGATCATTTTGTGGCTATCAGCGGTGAGACCAGGAATAGGTACCCCAACGACACTACCAAAGGGGGACCCCCAGTCCCAGCACCAGTCCCCGGCCACCCTGTAGCCAAACCGCTATAACCCTGCTACTTTCCAAGATGGCAGCCAACCTCAGGTGACCACTGGAGTGGCCCCTCATCCCACAGTACTTACCAGCTTGCATCCTGTCACTCGGAACACAACCAGGGAATATATAAAGAGAATGCCCCAATGTGCCGCCCAGGGAAAACAGTCACCCCACCTGTCTACTATCTAGGGGGATGGAATGTGGACCTTGAGGAGTCTGGAGTGATCCAGACCAGACCCAGAAAGGGGGATTTCTAAAACCCCATCCATGCTGGGCAAACCAGTTCAGATGGCAACAGGAACCAGCATTTCCAAAATATTTTGGTCCAAGGAAAAAAGGCTAGGGGATTTTGAGATACAGGAGTTGCAGTGACTGTGGTCCATTCGGAAATTGTACCATGCACAGCCATGCTCCCAAGACCATGGAGGCCATGGTGGCTGGAGACCAAAAATTTTCCATTCCAGTCGCCCGCTTGCAGTTGGATTGGGGCACTGGGAAAGGAGTTTGTGAAGTCGGAGTTATGCATGGGCTCCCAGCTGAGATTTTGTTGAGCAATGAGTTGGGGCATCTAGAGATCCGGTATGTCACTGTTGTGACCAGATTGCAAGCTGCCAAGGTCACCAGGGATGGTCTAAGTGAAGAGGATGAGGCCGGGCACCTGGAAACTGGGGTAAGTCCATTACCTGCTGGGAAACTGGGTCTGGGTTGGAAGGGGAAAGAAGGTAGCCATGAGGGAGATGAGTATGTGTGGGAAGAAGGATTGCTGTACAGAATTACCTCTGAACATGAGGGAGATGGGATGAGAGATGTTAAGAAGCAGATGGTTGTTCCCCAAAAGTTTAGAGGGAGATTGCTAGAGATAGCTCACGAGGTACCCTTAGCTGGACATATGGGGGTGAAGAAGACACAGGATCGCCTTACCAGGGTGTTCTACTGGCCAGGGGTGAACAGTGATGTTACTACTTACTGTAGCTCCTGTGGTGCCTGCCAACGATTTGGCCACCCAGGAAGGGGTACCCGTGTCCCTCTTCAACCATTACCAGTAATAGATACCCATTTCAGAGAGTGGCTATTGACCTGATAGGACCCCTGGCGATGAGCAACAGGACTGGGAAGCAGTTCATTCTGACCATAGTAGACTATGCCACCAAATATCCTGCAGCTGTTCCCTTGTCTAAGATTTTAGCTACCAAGGAAGCAGAGGCTATATTGGGGTTTTTCTCCTGAATGGGGTTCCCTAAAGAGATCCTGTCTGACTGGGGTATCCGGTTTATGGCTACAGTAACCCAACAATTAAGGTTACTGTAGCCATACCATCCCCAGACCAATGGCTTTTGTCAGAGATTCAATGGTACCCTTAATAAAATGCTCTGTACTTTCACAGAGTAAGAGAAGGATTGGGAGCGTCTACTTCCCTACCTCCTCTTTGCCTACCGGGAAGTACTCCAGGAGTCCACTGGGTTCTCTCCCTTTGAACTCCTTTATGGTAGGCAGATAAGGGGACCTTTGAACATGATCAGAGGAGCATGAGAAGGTGACTATGGGCAACACCAGGTTTATGTAGCCTCAAACGTCCTAGTTTTCAGGGGGAAACTAGCCATGTTAACTGGTTTGGTTGGGGACCACATGCAAGTGGCTCAGGCCAAAGCCAAGAAATACTATGATCGAGGAACCAAGGAGAGGGAACTGGAGATAGGACAAGAGATTTTGATGTAAATCCCTCATCCCCAGGATAAGTTCAAGGCAACCTGGGAAGTGCCCTACCCAAATACTAAGAAATTGATCCCCCATACATATGTGGTAATGGTAGACCCCAAGAGAAAGGTCACAGGGGTGGCCCACATAAACAGGCTGAAAGAATTCCAGAGGCGACGACAACATTTGCTAGCTATTTGTCTGCCTATCAGCAGTGACCCAGAGGAAGGAGTCCTACCTGACCTGTTAGCCCCAGCTGGGCTCAACAATCAGATGGAGGTGGTAGGACAGTCCTTAAATTTGGCCCACTACCAAGCCCTATTCTCTGTACCCCTTTAGCAGTGCATGAGGTCCTAACTGAAGGTTGCTTCCCATTAAAACAGCCCTTCTACCGGGTACCAGAGGCAGTGAGGGCCAGTATCTCTGATGAGCTGCAGGAAATGCTAAGATTAGGGGTGATTGAACCGTCCAGTGGCGTCTGGGCTTTCCTAGTAGTACTTTGCCTAAAAATGATGGGACCACTCGTTTCTGCGTGGACTATTGTAAGCTAAACGACAGGACCCAGACTGATGCTTACCCTTTTCCATGCATGGACAAGTTGTTGGACCGTCTAGGTACTGCCAACTACCTCACCATTCTGGATCTCTCCAAGGGGTACTGGCAAATTCCCCTTGCTGAGACAGCTAGAGAGAAGACAGCCTTAATCAACCACTTTGGACTACCAATTCAAGGTGATGCCATTCGGGATGAACTTTTCAGAGGCTAGTAGATTGATTATTACAGGGGCACCAAGGGTATGCTCAGGCTTACTTGGATGACATCGCCATATTTAGTAATACATGTGAGGATCACATTCAGCATGTCAAAAGTATACTGGATACTATCAAGGGGGGCACATTGACTATTCCCCCCGATAAATGTCAGTGGGCCAGAGCTGAAGTACAGTATTTAGGTCATTGGGTGGGCAGTGGGCAGATTAGGCCAGAACCAGCCTAGGTAGAGGGAATAGCGGCATGGCCCACCCCCCAAACTAAGAAACAGGTAATGGCTTTCCTGGGGACCACAGAGTATTACAGAAAATGTATTCCCTGTTACAGTGCCATAGCCAAACTCCTGACCAATTTGACAAAGAAGAGGATGCCCAGGATGGTGGACTGGACACCTGCTTGTGAGGTTGCTTTCCTGGTTTTGAAGGATGCTCTCACATGCTCCCCTGTATTAGCTGCTCCCGACAATCAACGGCCCTTTATTGTTCAAACAGATGCTTCCACGTATGGACTGGGGGCTGTGTTGAGTTAAAAGGATGAGCAGGGATGTGAGCACCCTATTGCATACCTCACCTGAAAGCTGCTACCCAGGGAGGTAGCATATGCAGCAGTTGAAAAGTTGCGGTATGGGCCCTTAAGAAGCTACAATGCTACTCGTATGGGAGATAATTTACTGTGGTTACTGACCATAATCCCCTGTGTTGGTTATCCAGGGTGGCTGGGGATAATGGTCATTTACTGAGGTGCAGCTTGGCCTTACAGACTTATAATTTTGCCATTCAACACATGAGGAAAGGTCCATTAGAATGTGGATGGACTTTCCAGACAGGACGACAAGTAAAAGCAGTGTAGCTAGAGAATTATCCGTCAGGATGATCCTCTATGTTACACTAATAAGAAAGAGGGAGAAGCTGTCATAACTAGATGGACAGCTGGACATGGTGCGTAAAAAATATTGTCACGGGTTCTGGGTTAACATGTATGTGTTGTTATTGATGTACTGAGATCAACCATTTTGTCTAGCTGGGGCCATGTTGACTGGATCTGAAATAATAAACTGAGTCTGCTTGTACTACACAAGGATATAGATGTTCTTTTTGTGTCCTAAACCAAGGGATGTAAGAGAGACAGTTTAAACACACATCAGCATTGTGTATGATTTAATCTGGAAAGATAACAGAACTATGGCAATGGATCCTATCTGATACCTTGCTCCTACACACTGAGAGAACTCTGCTGACTTGGATTCCTGCCAGTCCTGTGCTGAATTAATTTCTGCTTAAAGGGATTTTCAAAAGAACACTTGGTCCTACAGTGGCAGAGTAGGATCATAACATAAACCCTAACCCTAATAACAAAAATAAAATTCAACAAAGCCTTGGCGTGCCACCGGCTGGCAGCTGCAATCAACTGCTTGTGGGGAGATAACAGGAAAAGTCTGAGATGTTTACCAGAGTGCCTCTTGTCTAAGGTAAGAGTCCTAGTGCCCATGTGAGTCTCCATCAATAATATGGGACACACAGCAAAATAAGACTGAAATCATGTCATAAAATGCTATATTTAAATAGCTATGGATAAAATAAATGGAAATATGATGGCTGAACACAGGGGCGGCTGGTGCATAGGAGGCAACCACCCTCCCAAAATTAATAGACTTATTTATTAATAAATCCACATATAATTGTTTTATTTAAATTAAAATACAATTAAGAATAAATTATACTATGTTAAGTTAACTTTGCTGCTGTAACTTTGAATTTTAAACGTATTCTGTCTGCTGCTAAGCACTACCCACAGTTAAACACACTGACTTATATAATATTGTTTTTCCCTTGCTGGTGACTTGCCTAGTGCTATAGATTATAGCGTCAGAATTAAAAAAAATGGAGGACACTCACTGCACCCCAGGCCCAAAGGGGCCACCCGCCACATCCCAGGCTCCATCGGATGCCACCCTCGGTACCACATGCTCCATCTGATGCCACCTTGCATCCCAGGACCCATAAGACGTCATCTCTGCAACCCAGGCTCCATCGGAGGCCACCTGCAGCAGCCCATAACCCATCAGTAGCCACCCACAGCACCTCTGACCCCCTCGTCCCCCACAGCACCATCTGCCACCTCAAAGGTCACCCCAGCACTACAGGCCCCCTCAGAGGCCACCTGCGGGAGAGAGATAGATAGGGAGAGAGGGATGGATAAGGAGAGAGGGGGATAGAGAGAGAGAGGGATAGATAGGGAGAGAGGGATGATATAGAGAGAGAGGGATAGAGTGACAGAGAGAGGGAGAAAATGATAGGGAGAGACGGATAGATAGAGGGATGGATATAGAGAGAGGTATAGAGAAGGAGATATGGATAGAGGGAAAGATGGATACAGAGAGAGGGAGAGAAAGGGAGATAGATTGAGGGATAGAGAGGGGAGAGATGGATAGAGAGAAGGATATAGAGAGGGAGTAAAGGAGGGGTGGAGAGAGGGATAGAGAGAAATAGAGAAGGATAGAGAGATGGATATAGAGAAAGGGAAATAAGGATAGAGGGAGGTGGAGAGAGGGAGGGGGGAGGGAGGCTGAACACAGGGGCAGCTGGTACATAGGAGCAACTGGGCAACCACTGTCCCAAAACTATTTATTAATAAATCCACATATAATTGTTTCAATTAAAGTACAATTAAAAAGTTCACTTTTTTAATATCTGTTGCTGTAACTTTAAATTTTAAATGTGTTCTGTCTGTCTGCTGCTATACATCTGTCCCTCTCTATCCCTCTAACATGTGTTCTATGCATTCTATTTAATTATTGCACATCATCAAGAAATTGAAGGCACTTCCCAGCATATGAAAAGTGGACAGAACCAGCACCAGCTCACCCTCATCAAGAAAATGGAGGCACTTCTCATCATAAGAAAAGTGAGCAGAACCAGTAACAAAAAAAAAGAGGGTAGAATCTGCGTCAGTGGGCAGGGCCTATATAAGGACATGGGGTGGAGCATACAGAGGTCAACATGTTGTGAAGGGAAGGAGCTTATATCATTGGGTGGAGTCAATGTAAGGGGGGGAGGGGCCCTCCGCCACACCAATTTCGAAGGTCACCAGCCACCAATGGCTAAATATATTTTTATGGATTTAATTGTCCTAATATAGAGGGAAACTGTCACCACAAAAAGTGTTAAACACTAGCTATACTACACCTTTTCTCTACTGCAAATCATTCCTGAGAAAGCCATCACTCGTTATGTGGCTACTATGTTGTTCAGGCCTCCATTCTATTGCTCCCATATGAATTGAGAAGAGTAAAGTGCACTACTAACTCACCACAAGCTATCACATCACACACTTAAATCTAACCTCTGAGAAATACTGTTTTAAATTATAGTGCAGATTTAGTACTATCACCTCCATTTCTCACATCTGATACATTGCAACCATAATCACTAATTAACCCTCTAATCTCTTTTGAATTGCTTGCAAAGCCCTTGTTTCTTTATTTAATTACTTCTCCTTTTGTTTCAATAATCCCTTGAAATTTGCGAGTTTTCAATCTTGTAGGGTGTTTAAACTCAAAAACAGGGCCCCCTTGTATTTTTTTTTTTCTTTATACTTTTTAATTGTACAGTGCTACTGAATATGGTGCTTTATAAAATAATAATAATAATGATAGACGGTAGAGGGTTGGAAGAGGTTATCCAGGGGAATCCCGGGGCTCAAAGAAGTAGAAGGAAGGAAGGAGGAATCCCAGGAGATCCTCAAGCTCATATGAGCAGGTCATATGCAGAAGGGTCCACCCTGCATTAGTTTGTATTCATATTTAACCCCTTTCCTGCCATGGGAATGGGGTTATATAGATAGGGATGGTAGGGCTCATGTAGAGTGTTAAAATAATGGCCACAATCCCATAGCTTTTCTATGGAGACTACTGACATTCAATTTTTTTTCTTCAAAATGTATCTTTAGAAATAAGGTAATTTCTTAAAGGACCACAGAAGTGTCACAGTATTCCTTTTTGAGAATGTGACTTGATAATGTGGACAAAGTTTCAAGAAATACAGCCTTTTGATTTTTAACTATTCTGTTTTGCTTCAGTGATGACATATTTAATTTTTTGTATCTAACGAGTATAAACCTGGAAGGAACTGTGGATTCAGATAAAATCTATATTTACTTCTGTAAAAATACTGCAACATCACTGCTATTAGACAATAAAAGCCCTAGAAGGATAACCCTCGCTCTCTAAATACTGGCACACTAGTAGCCCAATATACACTGCATGGACAAAACTATGTGGACACCACACCATTACACCCATATATCTTTGTTGAACATTTCATTCCAAAACCATGGGCATTCATATAGAGTTGGCCCTCCCCTTTGCTGCTATAAACAGCCACCATTTTTCTACACATGTATGCTAATCTTTTGCTCCCCTGCATTACAGCAGTAAGGCCACATCCGTAAACCATGCTTTCGTCCGTAGGACTGAAGGGGCTGGATTACGGCATCTGAGCAAAAAATCACCAGTTAATTAACCTTTACAGCTATTTTTGATGCGCCAAAGCCATGGCAGCCAATGGAAAATGACCAAGGCATTAGTGATTGACAGGCATACTGTATATATTTGCGAGCCTCCCGCCCAAGATCGACTGTTTGACGATAGCACGCAATTCCAAGATGTTGGAGGGTTTTGGATAGAGAGAGAGAGTGCAGGAGAAGTAACAGTTTGGAGTGCAGAGGGGGAGGGCTAGGAGGGATGGAGGTAGAGGAGGAAGAGGATGGGACATAGGGAAGGAGGAAATAGAGGGGAGAGAAAGAGATGTAGGGAGGGCGGGATGGCGAAGGGCCAGGAGGGAAGGGTGGGAGGTGAGGTAGAGAGAGGATGGGATGATCCCATAGACTTATGTACACTTAGTTCAGGGTCAGACGTTCAGGGTCAGACGTTAGAGGGCCTGGTCTCAGGGAGGGTTGTGAGGGAGAGGGACAGGCTTCAAGGTCAGAGCAGGCAGGTATGGATGCCAGTCCACAATCGGTAGGACATCCACAAGCAGTGGTACCAAATAATGTTAGTGACATATATACACAGTGGCTATCAGATAGCCATTTCATTGACATCCCCCCAGTGAATGATCTTACACGCCATTATTTATTCATATATCATGTTCAATAGCACATGTTTGTTGTTAGGTTCAACTTCTAGCAATGCATATCTGGAGTGGGGTTATCAAAGACCAAAACTGGCCATTTATTCCAAGGCTGCATTAATACATACATTTAAATCTCCTAAAGAGATGGTGATACTTCTCTGGCCCCACTGAATGTGGTCACAGCTAAGCAAACCTTCTGAGATGCCACATCATCAACTCATGGTGATGGCAAGTGATTTCAAATGAAAGATAGGAAACGGTTTGCACAGCTTGTGGATATCGTTCAGTTAAATTGGTTTATTGCTACAGTTACAGTATTTGCCACTGTACTGTACATACAGATTTTTACAGATATTTTTTTCTTCTCTTTTGCCTTTTTTTATTTTTTGAAAACCTTTTTAAATTTTTGCTTTTATGAACACACTGTGTATTGAATTGGATAACATAATCAAGGTTTTCAGCAACTGTGTAATGGAACAGATGAAGACATGATGTATGTGCTATGGGTATTACTGGTAACTTTTGTTATATGGAGTTTTTAATGTTGAGATATTTCCTCATCTGATTCCGCTTACTGTGGTGTAATGACCAAATGTGACCCTAGTAGATGCTATGCATAATTATTATTATACAGTTCTAGTTTAGGTTTGTAATTTTTTTTCAGCCTCTTTTCCTTTCGGATCTACCCACACTACAGCAATGCACGGTCTGATATGTTCATGACTGTGCTTTGTGTATACAATAAACAATAATATTGTTATAAAGTTATCAATGATTCTGTGTGTTTCTAGTGTTTTGTGACATCAACATACATAGCAATTAATTCACTATTTTGTTTTAGTATATTGGTCATCATCCTGTATAGGCATTACTTCATGAATTGTATGATTCCAGAACATTCCAGTGACACAAGCGTGGTTTACAAGGGATCACATGTCTTAATATATCAAATATGTGTTCACACACTTATTTAAATGTTATCATCCCTATTATCTAAAGCATGAGTGAAAAAGAGTTAATACTTTGATAAATATACATTGTGACACAGATTGGCCTCACCATTCCACTGAAGGGTTGTTAAGCATCTGATATGTGTAATTAATGATTACTTGATACATTAAAACAATTACTAATTGTCACATGCTCATTATTGGAATACATGTTACCACTTGTACAACAGCAATGGTGTGGTACTTTCCAGGACAGGTGTAGCCATGATTCCTGTTGATGGAGGTGAGATTCCTGGTGCTGCATGTGCCTCTCACCAGCGTCCTTTTGTATTGGTAGGCCTTTGTGAACAGCTGCTTCATCACATTATTGTAATACCCCTTGTCATGATCTGTCCCTATGTGGCCATGTCCATGTGCCTATAACAGCCTGTTCCTTAAATGCTCCATATGAAGATCCAGTGCCTGACCTGTCTATTGATCTACCTGTGGCATTCACATCCCCCATTTTCCAGCATTGTTGTCAGCCAGTCCTGCCCTGTGCCTCGTGCTGCCCATGATTACATATCCCCCTCCCCTTGCCTCAATGTAAAAGACCCTTTGTTAACGTGTAAATGCCATACTTTCCATGGATGTGCCATAGCTAATCCCTGTGAGTATTGTGCTGAAGATCACTTCAATTGGAGAGTATTGTCTGTGGTGTGTCTATCCCTTTTATAGCATCTGCTTTGTTCCATGTGTGTTTGCTGATTGTTCTTAACCTTTTGCCTAGTAACTCATAGCAGTTTTCTCGCTCTGTTTTAGGGATGGATGAATAATATAGCTAGGTAGGATTTTCAGACTACTATGGCACTCGTCATATATTTTGCAGAGATTAGCATGTCATTATGGACTTTGCTTGTGTATGAGGAGATTGTGAAGCTTTTCTAACAAGGTGTTCCTTCAATTGTATTAAGTATTTGAAGGTCTGATGATTTTCATTTTGAAGTTTGGTGATGGAAAATTGCCCAATAAGCACAGGGTAGTTAGGGTATACAATGCAGAACTAGATACATTCTATGCAATACTTTGCAGCTAGATTCTTGTGTAATATAATTGCTTGTGCTGTGGCCAATATGTTTCAAGCACTTTTCCTAATTTTATTTGTTTGATTTATACATTAATTTCCTTTTCCCATGTTTGTTTTACGTTATCTAGTTGTAACATATGAGGTGGGTTGTAGGTAAGGATAATTCAATTTTTTGCAAAATTTTTGTTACAAGCACGCTTGTAAGGTGTTTGTGGTATGTCTGGTGGATGGGTCCATACAGGATTTTTTTTTGTAGTGCGTAATTTGCATGTATGTATAGTATGTAATAGTCCTTAGGACAAATGTGTGGTTCATCAGTCTTTCAAAATGATTAGGTTGCCGCTTTCAAGGAAATTACATTCTCGTTTTCTTAGTCTATCCATGGTTTATGCTGTCCTGTATTATTAACTGGTGGGAAGTCTAGGTTATGTAGCAAATGCGTCATTGGGGAGTTTGGTGTAGATAACTTATATTTTAGTCTGTTCCAGATTTTCATAGAGTGTATGGTGTAAGGGCTGATATTTGGGTTCTTAAGGAGGTATTCGCTAGGTAGTCACATAATATGTTAGATATTTTTTTCCAGGGAAGCATTTGATTTTCAACTGATCCCCAGCCTGGAGTATCTGTTGAGGAATGCCATGACTGTATTTGGTTCAGCTGAGCAGCCTCAAAGTATGTTTTTAAATTTGGTACAGAGAAACCTCCCTCATTTCTATAAGTATACATGATTTTCCTTTTTGCCCTAGGATGCGTGTGTCTCCATATAAGGCAAAAAAATTTTTTTTTAGTTCTTGTTTAATCTCTGCTTGGAGGGTCCAAAATGGGTACATTATTTTGAGGAGAAAGGCCATTTTAACCCCGGCTATTTTAACTACAAAGGCTCCCATTGCAGGGCTTGCGATGAGCGCCACAGGTGCTTATCTCAAGACCCGTGGGACTTAGGCTGCAATGAGCACGAAGGCTCTCATTCCATGCCTCGCGATGAGCCCCACAGGTGCTTATCCCAAGACTTGTGGGACTTAGGCTGTAATGAACGCTGTAAGCACCCGAGCAAATCGAGGAACGCAGTTGCGGGCTGCCAGAAATTATGACTTTAACCGCCGAACCACAGAACATGGAGGCCAAGCAAAAAAACACAAATATGCCTCAAATTAACTTACACGCTCACACACAGCACAGGGGGAGAGCCAGGGAGCCTGTGAGTGAGGTTGTGATTGTGATTGAGTATGGGGAGTTGATTCATACATCCCATATTTCTGTAAATATTAGATATGTATTGGATCTGACATTATTTTTTATTTTTTTCAGTTTTAATAGCATTCAGAAATAGGCAGTTGGACATTGTTTTGTACCTGCAAGGAGCTGGACGCGTTTGTCTGGAGCTCCAGCACTAAAAGTTGCAATTGGGCTTATAAACGCCCTGAAAGTCCCATAATTTGCCTCAAAGTGACTGGGGAGGCAGAGGGGACGACCCGGATCCCCTGGAACCTAATTTCGGGTCCATACAGTGAGGCACAGCGGCTCCACGGCGGTGACAGACGGGGAGAAGCGTCCCCATTGCAGTGAGCCGCCCCCCATGCTGTGAGGCACTTGAGGAGACTGCTGGGGAGAGGATCGGAGCATCGGAGCTCCTAAGAAGTGTGGTGAGGTCTGACCAGGGGGCCCTTACTAGCTGGTGGCCGGGCATTGACCCAGGGAGACCGGGTGGCGGCCATTTTGATTCTCCACACGGAGAGAGCTGCGGTTTGCAGCCAGGGAGCTGCAGATACCCAAAAAGCCTGGTAGTGCCCCCCTAACAGGGTCCGGTGACGGCTGGTTCCGGCCGGAGGGGTGCTGGGGGGTCTGTACCCAGAATTGGAGCCCACAGGGCGGCAAGCCCACACAAAAAAAAGCCCGCGAAAACGGGAGGCGGCCATCTTAGGCTGCTGGCCAAGAGGAGAAGCTAAGGCCTTCTTACCACTGCATCTGGGACTCTGTGGTGATTAAAGAGCAACTACAACCTGACCCTAAAACTGTGAGTAAACAGCTGATTTGCAGGCTCAGAGATATCTACATATGCCACATTTACATTTAAACTACTTCTGCCAGTACTACTGACTGCTCTAAACCTACAAGTGGCAGTGTATAAGTAATTCCCAGGAAGCAAAGACTGACACAAATGACAAGTGTGATAATTGGCAAGGCAGTCTGGCACTACTTCTCAGGGCTGCAACTTTCAGGCTTCACTTGCAAACCAACAAGATCTCTGACTGCTAAGATCAACTCAACTACTTTACTTGCTTGTTGGACATTGTTTACATGTGGACAGAGAGTAATGCAGGTCTAATATGATCCACGGGGGGAGACCTTGACAGAACATGGCATAGCAGCACAGCACGCCACAACTTGTTAAATCACAAGCCGGAATCCCATTCCAACAAAAACATTTCCCTGAAAGGGGCATACATCTAAGCGGCAACTTCAGCACTTCATATTCTGTGGCGGGTCCACTGCAGCCCAAGATGGGAAAGAGCAAAAAATCCCTTCCACTTAAGAGAATTACGGATTACTGCAAACCCCCTGAAACTCCTGGCGAGGTGAGATCTGACCCCTCTGAGGAATCGGAGGGGGAGGACACGCGAAACGCAGCCCAGGCTGATATAAATCTATCCAAGAGTGCGATGGCACAAATTGAAAAACTGTTTCAAGCTTACACGACTAAAACGGTGGATGCAATCAGGAAAGACATCCAGGACCTAGGTCAAAGAACCCACCAACTAGAAGAAACAGTTGACCAACTGGTGGAAGCACAGGATAGAGACAGGAGGGAGACGCATCACCATGCGTCACGCATAGCGGCTCTAGAGGACAAGTATGAAGATCTAGAGAATCGGTCTAGAAGACATAACATACGAATAAGGGGGATTCCTAAAGCGATAATGAATCTGAAAAGATATGTTATGGACTTGCTTATTGTGATCTTACCAGAAGGGGCAGAAGCGGACATTGATATAGAAAGAGCGCATAGGGCGCTAGGAGCTTCTCGTAATATGGATACCCCTAAAGATGTGATTGTCCGATTCTCCCGACAACAGTCAAGGGACTTAATTCTAGCTGCTACCTGAAAGATCTTGGATCTTAGAGGGCCGGATGATGCTCAGCTCATGGTGTTTGCAGACCTTTCTCCTATCACGTTGACCAGGAGAAGAGAAATGAAACCGGCATTGGGAGTACTCATCCAGCATGGTATCCAATACCGATGGGGCTTCCCTTTTGCCCTGATTTTTCAATATAAGGGAAAAACCCACACGGTCCACAATTTGGAAGACTGCCAGTCGTTGCTACAAATGCTGCATATAACATCGGATGGTGGCCATAGAGACCCTGAAAGTCAGCGTGTGACCCTGAATCCTCTCCCTAAGAGACAGTGGACCCCGGTCCCGCTCAGGAGTAAAAACAGACTTGGAGAGGCTGACATGATAGAGGCCTTGACTATCCCTCCAGAAAGACATTCCAAGACTCGGGGAGAGGAATTGAGGAGCTGCACAGAGTTGGAAGGAACTCAATGATCAATAATTACACAGACTCTGGAAATACAGGGCAAAAATAACAGACAAAGACAAAAAAATAACAAGACAATCAGCTGAGCCCCAAGTTTTTCTAACTGATGCATGGGACTTATTTATCTGGATTTCGGTGTCTGGAGAACCGGTTATTCTTCAATAATGTTGTTTTATTTTTACAGTTGTGATCATTCTTTTTCAGCTAGTTACTAGGCTGCTAGTTCTAATGTTAGTTAAACAATTTGTATTGTTGAGTGTATCCCCCCTCTCCTCTCCTTAGTTGGAATTTTTTGTGCCTCAAAGAATTCTATTACCCCTTCCTAACGGGGCTATATTTGAGAATGGCAGGTCCATTACTCTCTCCCCTAGAAGCCAGGATTTACGACTGGCGTAGGAAGTTATGTGTATTAAAGATAAATTGTATGATAGTACTCCTCGATAACTGTAAAGATATTGATCTTATTGCGAACTGTTCAACTGTTAACTTGTTTTCTTGCTATTTCTTTCATTTCCAGAATTGCGTGCTCGACTCTCATCACTCCAACCGCTTCAAGGAGCCTTCTGTTTTGGCTCAAGCGCCTCTCTGGTCGCCCCATCCAGTCTGGCTACCACTGAATCAAGGTAAGAGGTTTAGACCAAACTATCTCGGGAAGCAGGAAAGAAATGGCTAGAGTTTTGAAAGAGAAGTATAGTTTTTTAACACACAATGTCAAGGGCTTTAATTCCCAGTTTTAAAGAAGGAAGGCTTTCCTGTATTATCAAACTAAGAAACCATCTATAATTTTTATGCAAGAAACGCATTTTGCAAAGAATCATATTCCCTCGTACTTAAACAAGGAATATCCCACTTTTCACTCTTCAACCCAAAGGTCCAAAAAAGCGGGAGCCACCATTCTTATTCACCGTCACTTCCCCTTTCAGATAGACTCCAAATTGATAGACAAGGATGGGCATTATGTCATTTTGCGGGGCACAATTCAGGAAGTTAAACTTACGCTGGTATCCTTTTACGCGGACACGGTGGCACCCCATAAAAGTTTACTACACATGCTGAAAAAAGTAGAACCCTGGTCAGATGGTCTGGTGGTGATAGGGGGGGACTTCAATCTTGTGTTAGAGCATGGACTAGATCGTTCGAGCTCCCAGGCCACTAATAGATACTCGCGGAAACTACAACAGATTAAAGGGGTGTTAGACAGAATGGGCTTAGTAGATGCCTGGAGAGGACATCATCCTAATAGTCGCGAATACACGTACTATTCACATACGCATGGGACCTACTCACGGATAGACACGATTTTGGTAACCTCTAAGTTTTTTGACCAAACCAGGGGCTCGGAAATTTTGGTATGCCCGTGGTCAGACCACTCGGCAGTTTCCTTGGATATGGATCTTGGAGGAGACTCAAGGACTCCATATTCCTGGAAAATTAATGAACGTATGTTAACGGATACGGCGCTACTGGGCCAGATACAGAAAGAATTGCAACAATATTTTGAGCTAAACAATACCCCGGGATCTAATATAGGATGGGTGTGGATGGCCCACAAGGCCTATATCAGGGGGATGTGTATCAAGATGGCATCTAACATAAAAAAAAATAGTATACGTCAGGAACAGCAACTTACTGCTAAGTTACGAGATTTAGAATTACAGAACCAAACGCTCCCCTCCAATAGTCTTCGCCATAGAATAGATGACACTAGATTAGAACTTGACGCCTTGCTTTCGCACACGACAGAGAGTGCCCTGAGACGGACGAATCAGCTGTTTTATTCCAAAGCTAATAAACCTGATTCCTTTCTGGCACGGAAGCTTCGGTGTAGAGCAGCATTGTCCAGAATTCTTAGGATTAGAACCAGGGCTGGGAAGATAACAGTGAGTCAGAGCGAAATTAAGCACACATTTAGGGATTTTTATAATTCGATCTATTCGACAAAAATAAATCCGAGCCCGGAAGCTCTTAGATCTTATCTGGACTCCTGTGATCTTCCTAAAGCTTCAGAGCAGCAAATAGAGGATTTGAATGCGGATGTGGGGGTAGAGGAGATATTAGAAACCATTAAAAGTCTCAAATCAGGGAAAGCCCCAGGGCCGGATGGCTTTACTAACTCTTATTATAAAGTATGTGGGAACATTCTAGCCCCTTATCTTAGCTGTCTGTTTAATGCCGTACTTAGGGGGGAATCTATGCCCCCGGAACTCAGCACGGCGAACTTAGTAATCTTCCCTAAAGAAGGGAGGGATCCCCTGGAGCCGAAAAATTATCGTCCCATTTCCCTCATGAATGGGGATATTAAATTATTGACTAAAATTATGGCAAATAGGATGGCAAGGTTTCTCCCAACTCTAATACACAAGGACCAGACCGGGTTCATACAACATAGGCAAACGGTAGACAATATCCGTAGGACCATGAATGTTATACACCTGGCCTCCCAAAGAAAAACACCTCTTTGTGTGTTGGCACTGGATATGGAAAAGGCATTTGACACAGTAGAGTGGCCTTACCTTTATGCAGTGTTAGCTAAATTCGGTATTAAAGGAAACTTTATACGCCTAATCAAGACACTATATAAAAACCCTGAGGCTCATTTAAGAATGCCCGGGACAGGAGAGGCTTTGGTAAACATCCAGCGGGGTACCAGGCAAGGGTGTCCCCTGTCTCCACTGCTTTTTGCTCTGGCTATTGAGCCTCTGGCTCAAAAGATAAGAGGAGAAGGGGAGATCAGGGGTCTGAAGATAGGTCACCACCACCTGAAATGCTCTCTATTCGCAGATGATCTTTTATGCACTCTAACGGACCCTGTAAACTCTATTCCTAAATTGTTGTCTACTTTAAGGGAGTTCGGGGCCATGTCAGGGCTGCAAATTAATGAGGAAAAAACGGAGGCCTTGGGGGTAGGGGTTCCAGGACCTATAATAGAAACTTTGAAGGCGGCATTCAATTTTCAATGGCCTAAAAATTCCATCAAGTACTTGGGAGTTAAGCTTACCAAAAACTTGGCGGGTCTCTATAAAGCTAATTTCCCACCATTACTTAGGCGGCTGACTGAGGACTTGAGGACCTGGTCTAAATATCAAATATCATGGACGGGACGCATAACATCAATAAAAATGACAGTGCTCCCAAAAATTCTCTATCTCTTCCGAACTCTACCAATTAACCTATGTATGAAGGATATTGATCAATTCCAGAATACAATGTTTAGATTTATCTGGCGTAATAAACCACCACGTATAGCGAGGAAAACAATGTACAGGAATAGGCAAAAAGGGGGTCTTTCTTGTCCCAATCTGAGGCTTTATTTACAAGCAGCACGGCTGGCGTGCATCCCGGTAACACACTCTAGTAAACTACAGCCGCTGTGGACTTTTATTGAAAATTGGCAGATGAAACCCCACTCATGGGATACAGTGATCTGGGGGATAGAAAAGATAGACATGAGATACAGACATACTAATCCAATCATTTCTACGACCCTTAAGGCCTGGGATAGGCTTAAAAAATCGAGCAACTTGATTTCAACCCTGTCACCACTGATGTCCTTAACGTCCTTCCCCGAGTTTGAGGCCACTATTAGCTCAAATCCTAAAACATGGTGGTTGACTAGCCCTTTAAAGAGAATAGGGGAATGGTTCTCCACGGAGGCTCTGTTACCACATACTTCTATCATACCCCGGTTCCAAATTCCGGAGAGGGAGCTGTGGAACTATCGGAAGTTTAGACACTGGATCTCCTCGTTAATACATACTTATGGGAATCCTACACATACAGTATGGTCCTCTATCTGCGAAAAGATACCCTCGATGACAGGTACCCTAGGATACATATACTCACACTTAATAGAGTTTCAGAACACCCAAAAAACTAAATTTATGGTGAAGTGGGAGCAGGACCTGGGAAAGGAGTTAGATGCCACGGCTTGGAAAAGAATCTGCACTAATCTGACAAGGGGATCATATACATATAGTTTACTTGAGACCTCTATTAAGGTATTGCACAGAACCTATTACACTCCCCAAAGGATAGCAAAATTTAATAAAGATATAAATGGAGAGTGTTTTAGGGGATGCAGAACAGAGGGGAGTTTCCTGCATATCTGGTGGACTTGTCCCGTTGCGCAGAAGCTATGGGGAGAACTCATAGACTTATTTACACAAATTACAAACAGTAGTTTGAGACCCGAAATTGAAACATGTCTTTTGGGAATGAAACATTCTGATTTATCTAGGGAACAGAATGAACTCTGGCAATTTTGGACCTTAGCTACTAAAAATTGCATTGCCAAAAATTGGAAAACTTCTGTACTGTCAATCAAAGAAGTTGTAAAAAAGATAAATTATATAATGATAAATGAGAGAATAGCGAATTAATTGCAGAATACAATGCCCAGGTTCACTAACACGTGGACTCCTTGGTTGGTGTCCAAATATAGTATACAGATCTAGATAGAGATTGGATAGGAGAGTTTGGGAAGTTGGAGGATGGTGGTGGCTGGAGAGGATGGCTGGTTCGCATCTGGATGGAGGCTTTTGGAGTGATGATGAAGGAGCTCGCAGGTACTGATTATTTTATGTTTAGTAACACAAGTAAACATAAGGTGAGGAGGTTTAATGATAACTAAATATTTTGTAAAATAGTTAAAAGCAAGCATACTTAAGAATGCAGGTTGATAATCAAAAAGAGAAAAAATGTTAGGACGTCTTGTTACATCATTGAATCGAGGGTCATATGGATTTCGGATCTCAGCTGGTCCAAATCAATATGGTTGGGGGGCTGAGAGCCGGTGTCTCATGTTTATTTTTTTATGCTTCATCCACACCATTCTATTAAAAGCTCTGGACATTTATTAGATTATGAAGATTTAATAGACTGAGAAGGATAGAAAGCTTAGATTTTTTGCATATCTCAGACCTGTTCTTCACTTTTTTTGTGCTTATGTTTTGCTATTTGCATGATTGACTTTTCTATTCTTTGTTATATTATATTGTTGTAAAAAATTGACTCGTCCTAAATAAAAATTAATTATTAAAAAAAAAAAAGAAATAGGCAGTTGATGCCTGCATGTTGCAACATCACTCCTGGGGATTTACCTAACTTCAGGTTATAAATGGGGTATTTCATTTCCTCAAGGGTCATTGGAGAATTTAAGGTATTGAGTTTGTTCTGTGTTAGCTGTGGAAGTTTGCTTTTGTGCAGAATCTTTTGGGTAGTTTGTGGTTTTGTATTATTTGTGGATGGCCATAATTGCTGGCAAAATGATTGTACTCTTCTTTGATAATTAAAGGTATATGTAAGTGAGCCGGATTATGAATGCATCTAATAGAGGAGAATGGTGTCTGAAAAAAAAATTGGCATAAAAAATTCCAAAGTAAACAGTTAAACCGTTAGCCTGAAGTTTGCTGGTTTTCTTGCTTTTGCAAAGAGTTTTCTCTCAATGTTGACATCCCCAGAAATTCCCAATCAGCATGCACATGTGCTGCATAATGGATATCTCATTAAAAATAAGATATCCTTTATGCAAATCAAAGTAGCTGGGAGTGTCTAAATCACCCCCAGCACATTTTTTATTATATTGCAAACTTTTATTAGATTTCATTCAAACGTTTTTGCTAGGTGAGTTATGATGCATTCTACTGGATGCATTCATAACACACCTAACTTACATATACCTTTAAAGGATCATGCAAAATTATACCTCCTGTAGTCCTTAACTTAAAATTTTTTGTTTGGTTAAGAAAGTCCTTCAGTTTACATACCAGGGTTCTACTTAGTCTATTCTCCTTATTTTAAAGAGGAGAAATAGCAGGGAATTGGAATGATCGGTCCTGGAGTCTATTAATTTGGTCTTTGACCCTGTTAATTTAATTGAGCAGCATTTTTGTGGAGTCTTTTTGGTGCTCATTTTCAAGCATAGTAAGCGGCTGTGAGTCACTGGTGGAGCTACCACCGGTGCAAGCGATGCAATGCACTGAGGCCGTACTCTGGCGGGGCCCCAGTGCAGTCTAATTTTGATATTTTTAATTGTGTAGTGTATTGTAGTCTAGTGTAGGAACCCCACTCCCCCTCAACTTCCCTTACCCTCCCGGGCCCACAGTGAGAAAATAATTGGTGGCCGGAGGGGACATAAAGAGTCCTCACGCAGAGCCAGGGCACTCCTCCTCATGCACTCACACTCAGTGCTAACAGGAGGAGGACGTCTCTTACACTGAGCACACCCAGAAAGAGCACATAACCACACAGAGATGACAGGAGGCTGGACCCCCATCACAGCAGATCCAACTCAAAACACCACCAGCACTTACAGGAACTCTCCCTGACAGGACATCTTCAAGATGGGTCACTTACCTTGGCAGGTAAGAGCTGCTCTCACTCTGCCCTGTGATCTATATACACACTGTAAATATATTTATGTGTGTAATAAGTTTAAATATATATATATATGTGTGTTTGTGTAATGAGTTATTTCTGTCTATATAAATGTATATAAGGCACCTGCGTGACGAGTTATGCACATCTTTTCCTAGGTTTCTGGAAAAAGAACTGTGTTTTTTTATGGATGAGAACTCCAAATATACAAATAATATAGCCTTATGGCTAAGATCCATCAACCATATTTTAATTATTTGGTCTGGTACAAAGATAGAATTTAAGAATTTTGTCGATATTCTAAACCTAAACAATTTAGATCTGAAATGGACATCCTGTATACAAGATGGCAAAATAGACTTTCTGGACCTTTCTATTTCTAAGGATCTACAAGGCAACATCAATACCAGTGTTTATACAAAACCATCTTCAACAAATTCACTATTGAGATGGACAAGCCAACATCTAATCCCCCTTAAATGGAGTATACCAGTTGGCCAGTACTTACAGATCAGACGGAATTGCAGCGATGAGAGTACATTTAAACAACAAGCAGACATCTTAAAACAAAAGTTTAAGAATTAACGGTACCCAAATAGGGTATTGAAAGTCACCTACAGGAAAGCCTTGCAATCTAAATAAGTAGACCTTCTATATGGACCAAAGAAACCGAAACAACAAGATCAAATAAGATGTATCAGGACTTTTGCCTGCGACAATCAAACTATTAAGTTCACACTAAATACATATTTGTTTCTCCCTAAAGAAGACCCTTTTTTAAAGGAATTTGTTTCAAAGAACGCCTCGATAACATATAGAAGAGCAAGAAGCCTGGGAGACCAACTGATACATAGATTCTATAAACCTGAAGATATATCAAAGTGCTGGCTACATGACACAAAAGGCTTTCTTAGATGTAGTAGATGTAAGGCATGCAGGTTTATCAAACCAGAAAGGGAATTTGTTCACCCTGTCACAGGCAAAAAGTATCCAATAACAACATTTTACAACGGTCTTACTACAATGGTTTATATACATCATGACATGTACCTGCAATTTTATATATATAGGGAAGACAGAAAGACAGTTGAGACGAAGAAATTATAGAACATGTGGCCTCAGTTCACAATGAATTGGATATACCTATTGCCAGACACCTAAAGAACTGAGGAGGGGGGAAAAGAGACACAAGGGAGGAAGTAGACAGGGGGAGAGACAAGACTTGCGATGAGCGCCGAAGATACATCCATTAAAATGTATTAAGATTTTTACCACACTGATGCATTGGAGAACACAGGCACTGTCTCCCTTGAGGAGTGTACTTGGTAGGACATTTATTTGCTTTCAATTTCAGTTTTAAAAACTTGTGATTCTTTTGATCCCCTGGATTTGCTGTAGTATCTACGGGCATAAGCCAACTCCTCTGAACTTTTGTACTGTCATTACGCTAATTCAGCGTCGGCACATCATGACATCATCGCGTCACATAACGTCATGATGTCACACAGCTAATAGCGCCAAATTCGAATATTTAAACAGTCCAGAATCTCTGTACAATTGAGCTACACACACCAATTGCCTCTGATTAAGCTGATTTTCAGTGAAACCGGTTATGTGTACATTCTTGGATTTCCTGTGGAGTATCCCTACATATGTGACAATATGCTTATTGACTTGTGATTATGAGGATCCCAATTGGGTAACTCTCCTTTCTAGAATTTGGAGACTATGGGCCTCATTCAAATGTGATTTGTCCATTTGAATAAAACACATAAACACATAGCTTATTTTTTTACAGAAGTTTTTAGTTAGTGAAGACCTTGGTTTTGCATAGAAGTTCACTAACTAAAAACTTCTGTAACAAAATATGCTCTGTGCTTATATAGAGCCCTATTCAATTGACCAAATCACATTTGAATGAGGCCTTATGACAGCCTATAGTCATACTTTACTTGATAAATGTATACACATTATTGGGGTAACTATGTGAGCACTCCCTTCGTTTTTGTTCTTACTATATAGTCCTGGAATCCTATGTTTTTTATACACACTATGAGGATTCCTGTCCACATTCCATATATCTATAATTATTATTATTAGGATGATTGGTTCCTAGAAACACCTATGGATATATTATATATGTAGGAATTTCCATTATTATTACATAGATATTACATACGAAACAAATATTTGATCTTAAAGGATATTATAAGTGTCACTGTATCCTGTAATATACCTCTCCATATAGAATCAAATATCCTCTGTTAATGATAAAAGTCTACCATTAAATTGGCTAACAGCCAAATGTTACAACCAACAATTGTATATTGGGTGGCTATAGTAATCAGGTTCCTGATGTATGTGGGGAGACACTCCCCAGAAAAGAAGGAGGTGTAAGAAGCATTTTTGTTTTCTTCCATTTCTAATCACTACCTTGTTGTGGTGAAAGCGCTTGTGTACTTCAATGAAGCTGTGAGCTATATACCACGTAGGGTCATCCAAGATCGGCAGGTCATAGCAGAGATGTCAGAAGAATTAAAATGTCCACTGCTGCAAAGAACGCTTCAACCTTGGAGCCTGGAATGTTAGAACTATAAACCAAGGCAAAATGGGCGTGGTCAAACATGAGATGACAAGATTAAACAATGATATCCTGGGAATTAGTGAACTTAAATGGACTGGAATGGGACATTTCACATCAGACAACCACCTGATATTCTAATGTGTTCAAGAATCGTACAGAAAAAAATGGAATGGCCATCATTGTCATTCAAAGGGTGGTCAAAGCAGTGCTCAGCTACAACCCAATAAATGACAGAATGACTTCAAGATGTCTAATTCTACAAAGCCATTCAACACCTCATAGATATGATTCAAGAAAAGATGTTGCTCTCATCATAGGATATTTGAATGCTAAAGTATGGAATCAAAGGATACCTGGAATAACGGGCAAGTTTGGCCTTGGAGTACAAAATGAAGCAGGTCAGAGATTAGTAGAATTCTGCCAAGATAATCCTCTGGTCGTAGCAAACACCCTCTACCAAAAGCGTTGAAAACGACTCTACACACTGACAACATCAGATGGACAATATAGGAATCAGATTGACTATATACTTTGCAGCAAAAGATGGAGGAGCTCTATAGAATCAGCAAAAACAAGACCTGGAGTTGACTGCGGCTCAGACCATGAGCTTTTTATTGCAAAGTTCAGAATTAAACTGAAGCAAAGAGGGAAAATAATTAGACCAAGCAGATATGAAATAAATACTAGTCCTTGTGAATATGCAGTGGAGGTAAATAATAGATTTAAGGGGCTAAACACGGAAGATAGAATGTCTCAAGAACTTTGGACTGAAGTTTGCAACATTACACAGGAAACAGCAACAAAGAATATTCCCAAAAGAAAGAAAACTAAGAAGGCAAAATAGCTATCTGATGAAAAGCAGCCCAGGAAAGTTGCCCAGTAGGAAAGAAAGTGTAAAGTAGTAGAGATACAAAAAAGATTTGTCCAACTGATAGTAAGAGTATAGAAAACAGAGACAAGGAGACGTTCTACACTGAGCGTTGTAAAGAGATAGAAGAAGATAACAGAATGGGAGAGCCAAGAGATCTCTTCAAGAAAACTGGGGATCTCAAAAAACCCTTTCATGCCAAAGTGGGTGTAATTAAAGACAAAAATGGTAGAAACTTAACAGAAGAAGATCACATATAGGAGTGGTGGCAGGAATACACTAAAGATCTATACAGGAAGGATTTTAACAGTAGTTATGACCTCAAAAGATTGTCCAATGAGCTAGAACGAGACATCTAACATCTAGAGAGCGAAGTGCGAGGAAGCCTAGGATGCCTTGCTGATAACAAGGCTACAGGAGTTAACGGTTTGCCAATTGAACTATTTAAAATTCTACATGATCTCATATTCCGCTTGCTCCCTGGAGGATTGCCAAATGCTTCTAAAACGTCTGCTTTCGGAAGAGGAGCCAGAAGA
The DNA here is from genome assembly GCA_027410445.1 of Discoglossus pictus. NCBI lineage: Eukaryota > Metazoa > Chordata > Amphibia > Anura > Alytidae > Discoglossus > Discoglossus pictus. The sequence continues at coordinate 249,001,362 of CM050165.1, read as the reverse complement.
GACTCAAGCCCACATGACCATGCCGCTTCCCACCAGGCAATGGCAGGAAGTTTCGCATTCTAAACGGAAAAAGATATTTCCCCCCCTTGGGGGGCAATCTTTCCCTGTGCCCCTCCCAGGGCAGACTTTCTATGCAAGGACCTTACCCCTCAACAGATTCTACCTTAGACTGTTATATGAGTATTTTGGATCAGAACTGTAACTGCAACTACCTCCAAATGGCTGTTTATTGTGTTTATACAAAGGAACTGTGTCCAGTATAAAGAACTACCCAACGTGTAGAAGGGACCTATGTAGTTAAGTATAGAAGTTCTGTCAATTGCATTGCTACATTTACAGTAAACCTGCTCAATCCCAGCAACAAAAGTTGTCTTAACTGTGGCCAAGTGATGGCCCCCCATAGTCTAACCCTTTGAGACTTAGTTTGCACCCCCAACCCATATTTTATCTAAGTTTGTTGTTACCGCTTCTATTGAGGGTAGTCTGGAGGTATGGTTAATTCATTCTCCGCCCCCAATGCTGCCACTGTAGTTATGTGGCTAAGGAGGTAATGTTTCTCAAACTTTTTAATAATTTGTTTTTTGTTTTGTGTATCAATATTATTCAAAAGGTGAATGTTTAATGTTTTTTTTATAGTTTTCTCCCTTTCTTTTTCCCCTTTCTTCTCTTTTTGGCAAGCGGCATCTTTGATCCATTTTATTTCGGCTCATCAGGGCTAGCAATCTGAAGTTGCGGGCTCCGCCTGGTCTCCCCACCTCACAGGATTTGGATCTGAAGACGGGTGAGTCAACCCCTGTTGAGCGTTGTAGGCTTCACCACTGTCATGGCTAGTATAGAATATACATTTATGACACACAATGTACAGGGCTTTAACATACAATTTAAGAGGAGGAAAGCTTTCCTGTACTATAGAGAAGTTAAACCCTCCATTTTATTTTTGTAGGAGACACAGTTTCACAAAATCATGTCCCAAAATATTTACACAAAGACTATCCTGTATATTTCTCAACGACCCAGCCGAATAGGAGAGCAAGCACCTCAATACTTATTCGACGGGAGTTCCCCTTTAATTTGGAATCTAAAACGGGCATCATATTATCCTAAAAGGCTCTGCACATGATGAGTCCGTTATGCTAGTCTCCATATACGCTCCCACCACATCCCTACATAAAACTCTACTAAGTATTCTGAGGATTCTGGAAACACAGGCCTGTGGGAAAGTGATAATAGGGGGAACTTTAACTTAGCTTTTGATCACAAATTGGATAGATCAAATAGTCTAACAAATGGGCATGTTTACAATAAAATAAAACAGATCACTAAATCCCTAGATAAGTTAGGCCTGGTGGATTCATGGAGGGGACACCAACCCAGGTCGAGAGAGTATACATGTTATTCGTATACTCACGGGTCATATTCGTGTATTGACTCCTTATTAATAGACTGTTCTCTTTTTGACTCCTCCAAGGACTCTTAGATTCTCCTCACACAGATGTGGGAATTGGATGGACCTGGGTTGTCTATAAGGCATTTATGAGAGGAACTTGTATAAAGTTAGCATCAGGCTATAGGAAGCAGTGTAAGCAAAGAGAATTGGACCTCATGGAGGAATTAGGGAATCTAGAACATCAGAACCAATTGAACCCCAAGCCCCACTTGAGCCAAAAGATTGATACATGTCGACTGGAATTGGATAATCTCCTATCCGATAGAACAGAGAAGGCCCTCCAGGGTACAAAACATTTATTTTATGTTAAAGCTCTCTGTTAGCAAGGAGGCTTAAAACTAAATTTAACATGGCCAAGATTACTAGGATTAGATCATCTACTGGCTAAATTACTGTGAGCCAAAATGAAATTCTGATTTTTTTATTTTATTTTACCAATTGATCTACTCCTTAAAGCTTCAAAGTAATCCCGGGGGCCATTCAATCTTATTTAGATAGATATGACCTCCCCTCCCTGTCAGATCAAAACTTTACTAAACTTAATTTGCATATCACAGTTGAGGAAGTTCAAGCAGTCATTAAATGGATAGCTAAACTTGCTGGATTCAGGATTACAAGGAAGATCTCAGAGATGTATAGAGTAAACTTCCCCCCATTGTTTCAGAGGTTAGTGTTTGATTTACAGAACTGGTCTAAACATAATATATCTTGGACGGGGTGCATTACTACCATTAAGATGAAAGTTTTACAAAAGATTATTTATCTATTTAGGACATTGGCCATCCCAGTCGACATTTGGGATTTAGAAAGAATGCAACATCATATCTTTAGATTTATGTGGGCGAATAAACCACTGTGTATTGCTAAGAAGAAAATGTATAGGCACAGAACCCAAGGAGGTCTCTCCTGCCCTAATCTTAGGATGTACAATAGAGCCACCCAACTGGCTTTCTTGCTTATAGCCCACTCAATCAAGTATCAACCTACCTGGGTTTTTTAGAGCATCAGCATCTTAAACCCCATACTGGGGCTCTATCATATGGCAATCAAAGATTAAACAGCCTTTAATTACACTCTCTAACCCAATTATTAAACTTACTCTCTCAACCTGGGTTTGGGCAGTCGGGAGGTATTAATTGTGCTCTCTCTGTCTTTAATTCGGAATACAGACAGTGGTGGGCTTTTAATCAACTATACAGGTTGGACGCCTGGTTTGCAAATGATAGAATTTATCCCCAAGTTCAACTATGTAATAAGTACAATATTCCACTTAGAGAAAGTTGGAACTATACAAGCCTCAGGTACTGGCTAATGTCATTGGTAGGAGCATGGCCCCCCCAAAATCAACCTGGTTTTCAGTGTTGTGTAAGAGCTTACCTCTGACTAAAGGCATACTAAGAGCCTTATACTCTGTTTTCACCGGGTCTGATAAAGCACTTTGTGCTCAAATGGGAACAAGATCTGGAAGGAGGCTCAAGCCTGCTAAGTGGAAAAAGGCCTTCACCAATGTGTCCAGGGGAGCGGTCACATATAACCGACTCAAGGTATAGGTTAAGGGTCTGCATAGGACATACCTCACTCCCTCTAAAATGCATATCACGAACCCCCAGATTAGCGATAAATGCTTTAAGAGCTGTCAACAGAGAGGAGAGTTTTTGCATATTTGGTGTAATTTTTGACGGGCAAGTCGCAAGTATCATTATGTATATCATATGTGATGTCAACTAATTTCATAGATGGTGTCATGAATGGGTTTATCAGAGAGGAGTGATGTTAAGAGGTTGCATGCAACTTTATCTTCCCAATTTCACGTGTTTTTGAAATCTTAAATTGTCCTCTCCTGTGCTGCAACCTTAATAATCCTTTAGTGTAGTTTTGCCAATATATTTCCAGTGTTTTCTCCCCAGTGTTTATGATAAGTAAATCTTTTTAATTAACTTATTCACTTTATTTGTAATATAAAAAAAAATTACAACTAGTTTTTAATCCATGAATTATATACAGTATGGTTGTTATAAAAACAGAGACAACTCCATACTGCACTGTATTTGTTATTTTAATAAAATAAAAAGGTATTTATGCATATCAAGAATGGCTTGATACAATAGATATCAAAATTAAATGTGAAATTAGATATCAACTAGAATATTAGCTATCACATAAGGGGCATCTTTTGAGGATAAACATGAGCAAAACAAGTTTGTTTTTGTACGGTTTGGTAAACAAGACTTAAAATATTGCTGAATAAAAAGGTGTGAACTTCAAATTGCTTTTACAAGGATTTCAAAAAGTTTTTTACTAATCTTCTTTCAAAACTTTGGTAGAAAGACTCTCTCAAATAGGGCTAGCAAGAAAGAGCAGCCTGTGACCTCAATGGGTTCTCCTTCCTGGAAGGCTCTGTAAGAGATACCGCAAATCTGGCTGGACCCTACAATAGATAGTTAGAATAAGAAAACCAAATATCTTAAGGGCTAAATAAGCCACAGATAGCCCCCATACACTTGGAAAGCAAAAGGTCACTCAACTGTTCCTCTTCTTTTCTCCAACATAACTATCTCACCTTTCATGCCCACCCCTGCTCCCACAAGCTACTTTTTGTTAAGCTGTGTTTAAATTGTGTGTCCTGACTTTCCCACTTGCAATTTACATTATCTGACCACTAGGGGCAGATAAAATATTGCATACTAGAGCCATTAACATCACGCTGACTTTAAATCAAATCCCTTTCCTCTCCAACTAATGAATAACTTTCTAACTTTTCACACCTTCCTACCTATGTAACTCTCACTTTCTTCCTGAACCTTGCTATTCCTTGTCTGGTCCCCCCCATGTCTCTGCCTCTTAAATTCCCTTTAGATTGTAAGTAGCGAGTTTCCATTCTAGTAGGGTGCTTTGGGAAAAAGCACTTTCACAAGACTCGAAGCTCAATACAGGGCCCTCCATTATCTACATTTGCAAATATTTGTATAATGTTGTATATTTCCTTTTACTTAACCCCCAGTACAATGCTACGGAATATGTTGGAGCATAACAAATAAAAGATAATCACATATATAGTTATCAGTGCATGTAACGTTTCCGATGTTGGTCACGCTTTTGCGTCCCTCACACAGCGAGGGACACTGCGAGCCTCGCAAGGCGATGGATGCCTGTGAGCCTCGCAAAGTGAGGCAAGCAGTTAGGCCCACGTGACCAACACACGGGGGCTGCAATGCGAGCCTAAGGCCCCCAGGGCTTGCATCGGCCCCACTACCTGGTTCCTGCCAGTGCAGGGCTCGCAATGAGTGACGGAGGTGCTCATCACGAGGCCCCCAGAGCTTGCATCACCCCCTCCTGGGCTCCCCAGGGCTCGCATCATCCACTCCAGACCCTGAGTTCCTGCTGCTCTCTCCCTTGAAGCACGTCTTCTGGCTGTGTCCGACCGGCATATGGTAATGACGTGACGTCACATGCGCATCACGTCATTAGTATATGCCAATCGGACACAGCCAGAAGACGCACTCACTACTTACCTCCAGCTGCACAGGAGATGGAGAGCAGGCCAAAGAGACATAGGTTTGAGTACTCACTGTAGGCTCATATACACAAGTTTTGCCTCCCATGGAGTCCTATAGGGTGGGACAGCTGTTTGTTTATTAAGTATAAATTAACAAGGATTGATCAGGGATAGTGTAAATCAATGACAACATATTAGAGAATCAATATGGAGTGAGGGAGAAAAAGACAGGGGAGGGAGAGGGGGCCAAGAGACACAGGGGAGGGAGGGGCGAGAGACACAGGAGGGAGAGGAGGGGGAAAAGTAGACACAATGGAGAGAGAGGAGGGGGAAATGAAACACAAGAGAGAGAGGAGAGGGTAAATGAGACACAAGGGAGAGAGGAGAGGGGAAATGAGACACAAGGGAGGGAGAAGAGGGGGAAATGAAACACAAGAGAGAGAGGAGAGGGTAAATGAGACACAAGGGAGAGAGAAGATGGGGTAAATGAGACACAAGGGAGGGAGAGAGGGAATGAGACACAAGGGAGGGAGATGGGAGGAAAGGAGACACAAGGAAGGGAGAGGAGGAGGGAAATGAGACACAAGGGAGGAAGTAGATAGGGGGAGAGACTCGCAATGAGCGCCAAAGGTGCTCATTGCGAGCCAAGGGATTAGCACCGAAGGCGCTCAGCGCGGGGCTCTCGCGATGATAGACGAAGCTGCTCACATTGGGTGACAAACAGTATTGCCAGGCTTAAAATGTTATTCCCGTCATTGTTGATGGGCAAGTAGCTAGTAATAAGAAGAAGAACAACACTGCTGGGTGATATACTCCCAAAACGTGTTAAACGTATTTCAAACCAATTACAGGCTGTTAACATAAAGGGTAGACAAGTCTATCTTTCCCCATATGCCATAATTAGAGAAGTAGCCTAATAAGCTCAGCCTGATGCAGTTTCTGGCTTTGTCAAAGGCATTGTCAAAATAGATAGACATATAGATAGATAAATAGATAGAGAAAAATGTGGCCAGAGTATAAATAATACATATGGATAAATGTGCCCTAAGTATATGTAATATATATTGATAAATGTGTGACATTATATAGTATATATATTGATAAATACCGCAAGAGTATAAATAATCTATGTTTGTAAATGTTCCACAGCAAAAATAATATAGATAGATGTGCCCAGAGTATATACATTTAACAAAAATATATCAATTTGTCACAGTATATGTTAGGAGGGTACCTGTTCTGTTGGACCTCAGGTCATGCCTGGAGGGCATCCATGGTTGGGTCTGTGAATCCTCTCAGTCTTGTGACACATGTACTGAGTAGGACACAGGGTAGTCCAAGGAGGTGTGCATTTGCTTCCACACGTGCACATAGTGGGCCGTTTCCGGGTCCTTCCATGTCCCTGTGATGTGGGAGTAGGCTTGCGTCTACTGTTTGTTTGGTGGTGTGCAGACCTCACTTTGTGGGGCTTTGTTCGATGTATCATAGCTCAACCCTATGTGTCATAGCTCAAGTCCATTGCAAAGCATCTGTTGAAGGACATTGTGCCTTAGGTATGGAAAATGTCCCAAACCTCCTGCCTTCTGCTATGGGAATCCCCCCAGAGCTACTGCATTCATTACATCAACAATAGTGTAACCATACATCATAGTTACATAGTTACATAGTAATTGAGGTTGAAAAAAGACTTTTAGTCCATTAAGTTCAACCTTTTTAGATCTCCTCTGATCTGCAATATGCAGATTAATTGTTAATTGATCCAGAGGAAGGCTAACAGAAAAAAAAAAACACAGTGAAACTTTGCCAGTTGTCTCAAAAGGGGAAAAAATATAAAATTCCTTCCTGACCCCAGATACAGGCCATTGGACTCCTAACTGGATCAATACTACCACACTAATTATCCAGGATAACCCTGAATGCCCTTTTTATTTAAAAAATATATCCAATCCCTTTTTAAAATGATCGATCAAATCCGCTGCCACAACCTCCTTTGGTAGAGAATTCCAAAAATGTGCTGTGTGTGAGTGTGTAAGTTAATTTGAGGCATATTTTTTTGTTTTTTTCAGGTTTTTCCAGTTCCGTGTTTTGAGCGCTAAAGTGGGATTTTTCCGAGGCACACAGTGCATGTACGGTTTTCGGTCCTAAGTCGTACAGGTCATAAGTCCCACTTGTGCTGCTTGCGATAAGTCATATGGGTCGCGAGCCCTGCAGCCTAAGTGCCGCATGCCTCAATTGGTCGCCTGGCTTTGAAAGGCTCGCAGTGTAATGAGCACCTTCGGCGCTCATTGCGGCTACAAAAATGTACCAAAAAATGCAAATGAGAAGGCACAAGCCTATTATGAGCATGGACCTCTGCTTGTCCAGTTATAACATCATAATCGCAATACTTGCGGTTCACTTGGTCCTTGAAATGTAGCTAGGCATAAGTTCCTCTACAGGTTAATATCCTGGCTGATATTTCTCAGTGAGGCCCGACGGTCCCTTTTGTGATTTGCATTTTTTGGTACATTTTTGTAGCCTTTTTCAATACATACATAGTATGTTTTCTCTGATGATGTAATGGTAATTATTTTCCCTGGCAGATACCTCTGTTTTCTGTTTTTGTTCTTAATTTTGTTGCTTTTTAATATTAAATTACAGTGTTTTTCTATTATTAAATCTAACAAACCCAATGATTAGCAGTTTTTGCATTATATGAGGATTTGTTTAACTTATTGCAAGATCAATTAGAGAATTTCTCTGGGTTGATTTTTGTGAACCACAGTACATTTGGAATGCAATTTAGTGTTTATAAGCCATATTTTTTGATTATCACATTCTTCCTGGTGTTTGATTTCAACACTGCTTTCTATTTTTAATCACTCCTACAACGTATTTTTTATTTTTAATTAAACCCTTAAATAAAGCTATCTTATCCTATGAAGAAAGACTAACCAAATTAAACGTATTCTCTCTAGAAAAAAGGCGCCTAAGAGGAGATATGATAACCTTGTATACAGGGTCAGTATAAAGCTTTGTCAAGTTAATATTTTGTGCCAAGAGGTTTTCAACTAACAAGATGACATCCTTTGAGGTTAGAAGAAAAAAGAAATCCACCTTAAAGAAAGAAAAGCGTTATTCACAGTAAGGGTGGTTAATCTGTGGAATTCTCTACCAAAGGAGGTGGTGACAGCAGATTTGATGGATAACTTTCAAAGGGGACTGGATATATTTTTAATTAAAAAAGGGCATTCAAGGTTATCCCAGGTAATTAGAGAGAGAGACTATCGATCCAGGGAGGAATCTGATCACCAGTATCTGCGGTCAGGAAAGAATTTATTGTTTTTCCCCTTTGAGATGATTGGCAAAGTTTCACTGGAGTTTTTTTTCTGTTTGCCTTCCTCTGGATCAATTAACAACTAATCTGCATATTGCTGATCAGAGGAGATCTTAAAAGGTTGTACTTGATGGACCGAAAGACTTTTGTCAACCTTAGAGTATTGCAGTGAATAGTGATACCTTTTTTTTTGGACAAACATATTCATAATAAAGCGACAAGCTTTCGAGAGATAATGCTTCTCTTTATCAAGTCAAAAAGCGATACTGATACAAGTATGAACTAAAAACAATAAACAGAAAGAGATGACATTTTTTTGGGGGGAAAAACAAGAAAAACAAAATTCATTGGTTAGAGCTTAGTGAGAAATAGACCAGCATTGTGAATAATGTCCTGATAGGTAAGTAAGTAACTCTATAGATCAGGATGTAGATAATAACACAGCAGAGTAAAATAAAGAGCAATACATTTCAGCATAGCATGTAGCTTACCAAAACAGCAATAGAAGGGGGGAGGCAAGTGTAATGTGTTGGCTATAAGACATTAAGATAGTGGACCAGAAAGCCTAAGTCGATGTTAATGCCCAAATCCTTTGTATTAAAAAATGTAATCATTTTTAATTCAAAAGTTTTCCACTGTTGGATAGTTCTGAAATTCCCTTGGAGTACTTATATTTTGAGCTTCTGGTTGGAGTGATTCTCTTGGGTGAAATGGTGTTCAACTGGAGTACAATAACTGTCATCATGGTGCTTTTTGATGGAGCTTTGGTGGAGGTTCATTCGCATGTGTAGTTTCTGGCTGGTTTCCCCAATGTAGCACCCCCTTTCACATACAGTACATTGTATCATGTACACTACATTGGATGATGTACATGAATATGAGCCTCTGATGTTGTGGGTCTTGTTGTGGTGCTTGGCTGTGTCCTCTTTGCAGATGTGTTGGCCTAGTTTGCAGCGACTTTTATTGCAGGGTTTGGTGCCATTTTCTCTGTTATGCTGTTCATTTGGTAATCGCTTGTTCACCATATTTGGTGGATGCCTAGATGCAAGAATGGGGGGTTTGGAGAATATATGTTTCAATTTTGTGTCCTCTGTGAGTTGTGGTTGTAAATCCTTAAATATTTTGCATATTCCTTCTAGAACCGGGTGGTATGTGGTTACTAGAGGTGTACGTAAAGTTGTTTCTTTGGTTTTGTATTGCAACAGGTGTTCCTGGGGTGTTCTGATGGCAGAGGTTACTTTCTGAGTGATAATACAGGGTTTTTTAACCCTTCTTTTGGAAGGAGGCAGACAGTGTTTTTAAGTTTTTATCACGGTCCTCTGTATCTGAACATATGCAGTGGTATCTCATGGCTTGACTATGAATTTTCCCTTGTGTAGTGTGGGAGGGGTGGATAGTGGACAGGTATCTCCTTTCCAGGTCGGCCATAAATAGGTTAGCATATTGTGGTGCCATTTTCGTGTCCATTGCGGTCCCCATTATTTGTAGGTAAACATGTTGTTTGAAGGTGAAGTGGTTGTGGGTCAAGATGTATTCTTTTTTTTTCATCAATAGTTTTTATTGGTCACTTCAAACATTAAACAAACAATATATCAGTAAGCCATGACTCACAGGTCAGGAATTAACCTTCTACAACCATTTTTAAAAACATATGTAACCTGACTCTGCAATCAACGTGACCTCTCCCCCCTCCTTTTCCGTTTTCTGGTAATACAACACTAACCATAAATGGGTATAACTTATTTTTATTTTTTTCTCTGTAACTTTTCATTTATCGACTCAGTAATCCATGGGGCCTATTACATTTAGCAATATGAACCTTAATCCCCAAATGCCCCTTCTAGTGTTCTCTGTATTTACCCAGCCTGCGACATTCCATATAGCATTTAACTTAAATAAATCCTACCCGCGCCAACTAAACTAACCAAATGTGAAATTCTAAAATAAAACAAAAAACAGAAAAACAATCTCTAATAGGGTTTTTTTGTCTTTATTTATACTCATACTCGGGTTTAAGCCTGGTTTTCTAAGCCTATAGCCCTTCCCTTCTTACTACCCTTGAAAAATGACCTTCCTATGTACAAGGTATCTATTCTTGATCTCAAAAACCTAATTCAACATATCAATCCCCCATATCCTTTATGCATTCTTACACACCTAAACTTGAACAAAATTCAAAACTGTAGTGTCACCTGTATTTTCTCATACAATATAAAAAAAAAAGTATTAGAATTTCTATTCGTTTTACCTTTCTGAACTTCATGGCTCCTTACCGGTCTCTCCAGCGCCTCTCACGTTTCCTCCTCCTCCTAGTTTTTCCCTTTCTTTTTTTTTTTTTTCCTTTTGTTTTCCTTCTCTCTGTCGCCTTACCCACCTGTGTTCCCACCTTGCTAGCCCACATATGCTAACCATGGCTCCCATATGTCTCTGTATTTCTGGACCGAATCTGCTAAAATATGTGTCATGTGCTCGTTTACTGCTAGATAGTTTATTTTGTTTTTTATAGCCTGAAGCTCAAGTGTATCCGTTTTCCAATGTTTAGCGATATGTGACTTGGTAGCCATGTACATGAATTGTAGTAGCCTATTTTGTGTTGGGGATAGCCGTGGGTCTGGGATTCCCAATAAACATGAATCTAACGAGCCCCCTCCTGGGGTTTTGAGAATGTCAACCGCAAGATCTGTCACAGCTGTCCATATCTGAGCAATTTTAGGGCATTCCCACCACATGTGTATGAATGAGCCAGGAGTGTGACAGCCCCTTGTACAATATATCCCCCCTGATTTGTTCCACTTTGCCATTCTTACAGGGGTTAGGTAAGTTCTGTGAAGGACCTTAATGGCAGTTTCTAGAAGTGTGTGGTTTAGTGAACCTTTATAAATATTTTTCCAAACTTTCTCCCATTTCTCTGTTTCCCAGTGTTCTCCTATGTCCCTCTCCCATTCATCTATGTATTTATCCCTTACCCCTGCTGTAGGTGTATTATAAATTTCGTATATACCCCCTATGATTCCTTTAGTCAGGGGAACTTTTTGACATATTCCCGAAAGCCATGTTTTTTTAGGGGAGCCTTGCATTCTACCTATAGTATTGACCAAATGTCTGATTTTGCAGAAATTAAAATGTTGATCAAAAGGGATATTATGATGATCTCTCAAGTATTCGTATGTTATTGGAATGTCCGTTCCTAGCCAAGCTCCTAGCCTATCTAGCCCCCTAGATTTCCACCACCATTTTGCCTCTGAGCTGATCCCTGTTGGAGACTGTGGATGCCCAAATACCGAGAGCATCGGGGATGGGTGTCTAAAAAGGTTTGTGTGTTTCAGGGCCCATTTCCATCCTTGTAACGTATTGGCAATAACCGGGTGCTTAATCTTTCCCGCACCCTCCGGCACCCCATCCAACCAGACCAGGGTGTCCCAGGTGTAAGGGTTTAGCCACTGGTCTTCTAGCGTTTTCCATAGCGGTTGGTGAACCCCTGAATGAATTAAGGGAATAAACAATAATTGCACTGCTCTATAGTATTTCTTCAGGTCTGGAAATGATAGTCCACCCCTATCCTTGTGCTTGTACATTATCTCCTTTTTGATTCTGGGGGGTTTGCCCTTCCATGTAAATTGGGATACTTTCCTTTGAAACCCTTTCAAGCCTACCTGATTGACGGGGATTGGCAGGGTCCTAAACAGATACAACAGCTTCGGTAGAATTGTCATCTTAGAGGAGTTAATCCTTCCCAGCCATGAAATAGGATAGCTAGACCATTTATGCATATCTTCACTAAGTCTTTTATAAAGCGGGGGATAGTTAGACCTATATAAGGAATTTGTATGCGGCGTGATTTTTATCCCTAGATACTGAATGTAGTCCTTAACCCATTGGAATTTGAACTTGTCTGATATTAATTCTTTTGTGTGAGAATCCAGATTTATAGCCAATGCTTCTGTTTTCCCGACGTTAATGAGGAGCCCTGATTTGCCACCAAACTCTGAGAGGGTGTCCATCAAGGTAGTAATGGAATGTTCAGGTTCTGTTATTGTGCACAACATATCGTCTGCAAACAGGTTAAGTTTATAGTGTTGTTGCCCTATTACCAGACCCTTGATCCCTGAGTTCATCCTAATTGCCTGTGCTAATGGTTCAATTGCGATGGCAAAGAGTAAGGGGTCAGGGGACACCCCTGTCTCGTACCCCTTCCAATTTTGATGGCCTGATTCAGTGTGCCCGGGAGCTTCAGATGCGCTTCCGGGTTTCTATAATATGTATTAATTAAGTTTAGGAATCCTCCTGTAAAACCAAATTTCTTTAAGACCTCCCCAAGGTATGGCCACTCCAAAGAATCAAAGGCCTTCTCAATGTCTAACGCCAATAGGCATGCCGGGATCTTGTTATTATTGGCATGGTGGATTAAATTAATTACTTTTCTAATGTTATCTCGAGCTTGTCTATGGGGGACAAACCCTACCTGGTCTTTGTGGATAATACGTGGAAGAAATTTTGAGACTCTGTCCACCATAATCTTAGCCAAGAGTTTAATATCCCCGTTCAGCAATGAAATGGGCCTGTAGTTCTTAACCTCTGTGTTGTCCTTCCCTTCCTTAGGAAAAAGAGTTATTTCGGCCAGATTCATTTCAGGGGGAATTGACTGCCCCTCTAAGATATGGTTATACAACTTGGCTAATCTGGGTGCCAACTGATCCTTGAAGATCTTATAATACATGTTGGAGAACCCATCTGGACCCGGGGCTTTACCACTCTTCAATGCTTGTATTCCTTTCCTAACTTCTTCGAGTGAAATTTTGGTGTTTAGCGCTTCTACCTCAGTTTCCTCCAATCTTGGTAAATCGTACCTGTCTAGCCATGATCTTATGCTACCTTCTGTTTCCTTACCGGCCGCCGAGTAGAGGTTCTGATAAAAGTGGAAAAACATTTCCTGTATCCTAGTGGGATTAGCCGTTCTTACACTGCCCCCTACTTTTATACAACGAATTCTTGATTGCATATGTTTTGATCTTAACTTTCTCGCCAGCATCCTATCAGGTTTATTTGCTTGGAGGATGATGGGTTCTCCTAAGCAATTTTTCTGCCCTTTCTGAGTAAATCTTATCCAATTCTACTCTCACTCTTTCAATTTCCCGCCTAGTCTGCTTGTTAGGTTTTTGTTGGTTACCCTTTTCTAGGACGCCTAGCTCTTCCATAAGTTTCTGTTCTCGAGCTTTCTGTTCTTTCCTAAACTTGGCCGCTTCCTTTATACACATGCCCCTGATGTATGCCTTATGCCCCACCCAGACCCAGCCAATCCCCATCTCCGGTGTTTCATTAGACTCAAAGAAAAATTCTAATTGTTGGGTTATTCTGTCCTTAACTGACGGAATCATCAATACTCTTTCGTTCAGTCTCCACTTGTATGGAGGTTTAGTTGTGGGGCCTAGATTTATGGTCGCCTTAACCAGGCTATGGTCTGACCAAGCACAGGGTACTATTTCCACCCCCCTAGCCTCCTTCAACAGTACTGAGTCCGTTAGTATGTAATCTATTCTGGAGTATACTTTGTGGGGGTATGAGTAGAAGGTGAATTCTCTAGTCCCTAGGTGACATTCCCTCCATAGATCCACTACTCCTAGTTCCCCTAGCAGTAATTGAATTATTTTCAATTTTTTAGAGAATTTGCCTCCTAAGTCTTTCCCCGTTCTATTGTTTTTCACGTCCAACGTCAGATTGAAGTCTCCCCCCAGGATGATCTTACCCTCCCTCACTTTCGCTAGGTGTCTCAGCGCTCTGATTAAATGATTGTGTGGAGAGTTAGTAGGGGCATACATGGTGGCTAAGGTAACCGGGAGGTCTAGGACGGTCCCTGTCAGAAACAGGTAATATCCCTGCTTATCTACTATTTTTTTGTCTAGTATGAACGGGAAATTTTTGTGTAACAGAATCGCTGTCCCTTCCTTCTTAGAGTTACTACATGTAGTGTGAAATATGGGGAAGTTTTTGTCCATAAAGGACGGGACCTGGCGGCGTTTAAAGTGTGTTTCTTGGATAAATATTACCGCCGGGTTATGGGCTTTGTAAGATTGGAACGCTTTGTTTCTTTTGGAGGGGGTGTTAAAGCATCTAACGTTATGTGTGATGCAGACATATTCTGACTCAGCCATAGGTATTATAGTCGTGTGTTACTATTGTCAGTGGTGACTCACCATTTGTGGAGACAGAGGATTTAGATTCCGCGGGAGAGGTCCGTGAGAGCCGGCGAGTTGCCAGTGCATCCGTTTCTTTACCAGCCTGAGCAAGAGAAATACAGTAAAAACACATTAACAACAGAACTTGAAAAACTAAACCATTTTGGGCCCTGTTCCCCCCACCCTCCCCCCTCCTCCTCACATAACTAACCATCTTGCACCTTCGTGCCTAGGGAGTGGAGATCCCTGAACTCACTAAAGATCCCTAGTGTGAGGAACTTCCTGATAGTAGACAACTATACCACTCAGTTTTATCTACTAAAAGAAAAACAAAAAAAACCCTTCCCCCAATAAACTAAGGGCGGCAAACAAGCAATATAAGCTTCCGCTTTGATTATCCTAACTTCGATCCTCGTTCTTGATACGCTTTGTTGCTAAGCAAAACCCCAGCTTCCCCCCGACCATTACTCTGACTCATCCTAAACAGTAAAGTAAGACTCTACATTATTGACCATAAGTACGGCCTTTAGTCCTTGCTACTATTAAATAGCTTATCAGTCCATTATATCATTACATGGTGGCTCCCCTTCCTTGGTACCACTACCCTGATCTCGTTGCTCCAGTCTGTTGTTGTGTCTTTGTTTCTTCTTGACGGAGACTTCGGACCATTCTCTGGAAGGCCTCTCTCTGGGTCTGGGTAGCTGACCCAACAGGTTAGTACCTTCTGGTACCAGCTGTAAATGCACCAGCATTTTTGAAGGCTTGCCAGGGAAAAAGCTCTATGTGATTGCTCCCTCCATTCAAATTGGATGCTAAATGGAAATCCCCATCTATACTGGATTTTGTTCGCAGTTAAGATTTCCAGAGCTGGTTTCATCTCTCTCCTTTTTGCTAAGGTTGCTGGGGCAAGATCTGCAAACAGTTGTAAAGAAGAACCGTCCGGTCCCACTATCTTGGGCAACCTTCTTGCTTTAGCCATTAGCAAGTCTCTGGAACTTTGTCTCACAAAGCGCACAACAATGTCTTTTGGTTTTTCTGGGTTGCTAGGGCCAACCAGAGCCCTATGGGCCCTTTCTATCAGCAGTTCCTCCTTTTGATGGCCGGGAATGATGGTAAAGAATACTGCTTCAAGGTACGCCATGATGTCACCCACTTTCGTCGGGACGCCTCTCAGACGGACGTTGTGTCTCTTGGTGTTTCACTCCTTAGCAGTGTGGGATGCTGTAGGGAGATACAGGGCTGACCAAGGCCCTTCCACCAGGCCCAGATTACAAAATGGTGGCCTCCCGTTTCGCGGGCTCTTTCCCCCTCTCTCCTGCTGCCTCCTCAGCCCTCTCAGGCCTCTCTGCCCTGGCCAGTCGCCTGGGATCACCCCCCGGGGAGCCCCTGGCCCTCTCTTGGGGCACTCACCCTGTCTGGACCTCCCGCAGCGCTGACGCCTCGTGTGCAGGCAAGATGGCCGCCTCCCAGCTCTGGGATCCCTCCTGGTCACGACTGTAACACTCCTGATGCCGGATCCAGCGGGTCCCGGACAGTACGCCCGGTCCACGGGTCTTTGAGACCTCCTGTAGAGGAGCCCTGATTGGGCTTCAGCCCTTTTGTGCCCTGCCGGAGCGCGGCCGCGATATCTATGCCGGCGGGCTTTCCAGGTGCGCCTCGGGGGGTTCGGGGGTGACTCCTATGCTCCCCCCGGTCTTGTGGGGGGTCGTTGCCTGCCCTGGCCGGACTTTTGGCCCTTTTTGGGCCTCTTTAAGAAATCTGGAGCAGGAGCTCTTTCTCACTGCGTCTTCCTGCTCGGTCAGGATGTATTCTAGTAGTTTGACAATGGTTATCAGGGTTATATTTGTGATTCTGCTTGTGTGTAGAAAGAAACTTCATGCATGCCTCAGTGCCATCTTTGTGAGGGATGTTGCTGTAAAGAGATTCAACATCCATGGTTACAAGTAGTGTGTTGGCAGGTAGGCCCTCAATGTGACTGAGTTTGTTAAGAAAGTCTGTGGTGTCCTGTATATAGCTGTCAGTGTTTTTAACTAATGGTTTAAGGATGTTTTCAACCAAGCCAGATAACTGTTCAGTCAGTGTGTCCATACCTGTAACAATAGGTCTCCCTGGGTTGCCTGGTTTGTGGATCTTTGGAAGCATGTAGAAAGTCCCAGTTGTAGGATGGATGGGTATGAGCTGCTCCAAATCTTGTTGCACATTCTTAGGGAACGTTTTAGTGAGTTTTCTTAGTTGGATGGTGTATTCCTCGGTAGGATCCTGGTTCCATTTTTTGTAGTAGGTATTGTCTGTCAGTTGTCCTTCTTGTATGTAGTCCTCTGTGTTTATGATCACAACTGCGCCATCTTTGTCTGCTGGTTTAATGGTGATGTTAGGGTTTGATTTTAAGCTTTTTATGGCAGTTATTTCTAATGGAGAGAGATTGTATAAGTCTCTTTTTTCTTGGGATGTTATTAAGGATGTAGTTCTCAGACGAAAGCTTTCTATGTAACGGTCCAGTTTAGGGTTGCGTCCAGATAATGGAGTGAACTTTGTATTATTTTTCCTGCTGTTATAATCCAGTGATGGTGTGGTATCATCTTTGTTGTAGAAATATTCTGTAAGTCTCAGTCTCCTGAAGAATTCTTCCAGGTCAGAGTATAGTTGAATTTTATCCAGGTTTGTGCTTGGACAGAATGATAGTCCTTTAGAGAGAACATAGCTGATAGATAAGTATATGATTCCTGTGTTATCTGAAGTGTTTTCCAGAGAATTGTTGGTGGTAGTAGAAATCATAGTTGAATGGGGGTAATTCACACTCTCTGTCTGTATGTGTACTTTGTTTTTCTTTTGAGAGAGGCAGTTCAGTTTTTTTTTTTCTTCTTTACGAGATCATGTTACAGTTTTATCTGTAGATGCTGTATTTCCTTTTCCACTATTTCAGCATCGTGTATGTTGTGTTCCCTTAGTTGTTGAAGAAGGGATAGTATTTGGTCCTTTAGTTTTTCTTTAAGACAAACATTGGTGAACAGAAGATAGCAAAATGAACAGCATAACAGAGAAAATGGCACCAAACTCTGCAATAAAAGACGCTGCAAACCATGCCAACACATCTGTAAAGAGGACACAGCCAAGCACAACAACAAGACCCACAACATCAGAGGCTCATATTCATGTACATCATCAAATGTAGTGTACATTATACAATGTACTGTATGTGGAAGGGGGTGCTACATTGGGGAAACCAGCCAGAAACTACACACGTGAACGAACCTCCACCAAAGCTCCATCAAAAAGCACCACGATGACAGTTATTGTACTCCAGTTGGACACCATTTCACCCAGGAGAATCACTCCATCCAGAACCTCAAAATAAAAGTACTCAAAGGGAAATTCAGAACTATCCAACAGCAAAAAACTTTTGAATTAAAAATAATTCAATTTTTTAATACAAAGGATTTGGGCATTAACATTGACTTAGGCTTTCTGGCCCACAATCTATTGTGTTATAGCTAACACATTCCACTTACCTCCCCCCCCTTCTATTACTGTTTTGGTAAGCTACATGCTATGCTGAAATGTATTGCTCTTTATTTTACTCTGCTGTGTTCTTATCTACAACCTGATCTATAGACTTACTTACTGATCTATCAGGACATTATTCACAATGCTGGTCTATTTCTCACTAAACTGTGGCCAATGAATTTAGTTTTTCTTGTTTTTCCAATTATTTTTTTTTCATCTCTTTCTGTTTACTGTTTTTCGTTCATACTTGTATCAGTATAGCTTTTTGACTTGATAAAGAGAGGCATTATGTCACGAAAGCTTGTCGCTTTATTATGAATATGTTTGTCCAATAAAAAAGGTGTCAGTATTCACTGTAATACTCTGATTATTCAACTGGATTACTGGACATTCACGGCTACCTCACTTTTTGTATATATATATATATATATATATATATATATATATATATATATATACACATACACTGTATAGTATACAGTATGTTTCTGCTACAACCCCCAGATTTGGGGACTACACTCACCCCAATTCTCTCTCTCTAGTTTGTAACTTTTGTTGCTCAAGATCTCAGAATCCAGCAGATAATTCAGATTACAGCATAATTTCTGAAGAGGCAGGCACCATCAAAACCCTTTTCTTAGGATCTAAGAATCAAACACCCTGTACCCTTGATTAGTACAAGCAAACTCTGACACCAACTTTATTTAGTATGTCCAAAATCATTTTTCAAATGTTTTTTACAAAATCACAAAACACTATCCAAAAAACAAAGGACTTCCCACACAATATGCCCTCCCTGTCTACCCACCCCCAGTTCTAATTGCTAGATCTTATCTTCAAGACTGAATTCAGAGATCTACACCTGGTCGATCGCAGGGCCATATACAGTACATTCCTGCTGAAAATTAACCCTTTGTCACATAAGTGACTGCAGTAGTTCTTATATAATTCTAGCATCCTAGGGCCTACTTCTAACACAGATACATTATTACAGTGCATATAACATGATGTAGTAACCCACAAATTAATTACTGTGGCCAACACTACACTACACACAAATACAATCAAGTCAGTTCCCACAGCAAGTTTCAGGTCTGTTGTAATAGCCACTGACATTAGCACCCAGTGTGCCAGAGTTCCAAATAACATAGTTACTTGTGGGGGTTCAGGGGAGCCCCGGAATCAGTTCATAACAGTTTCTTTTAAAATTGTGCTTACAGTAATTTTTGGTATTTTGTTCATTTATTTACATAATATATTTTTTACATGCTCACATTATTTTTCATTAATATTTACTCAACTTCCTGCATTATATACTTCACCACGCGCACCACAATTTCCTCTCTCTGGGTTGTGTCTTTTTGTGTTCAATATCTCAGAGCCCAGAAAACAATTCAGATCAGAGGATCACTTCTGAAGATCCCCTTTTTTCAGATCCCCTTTTTTAGGATCAAAGAAGCACACAACATGTACCTTTGATTAGTCCAAACAGACTGACTCTTTATTACAGATTTTACAGATATCAGAAAACACCATCCCCCATTTCTATAGCCAAACACCCCTACCCCCTCTTCTGTAAGGAATAGTAGGGGTTCTTTAATCAGCCTCAAAGTGGCTTCTTATCTGTCCTGTGGTAACATTCCTAAATAAAAGGGATGCAATGTTACCTCCTCAGAGATATTACTCTGGGTCAAGCTGAATATACATTAAAGCCCTGCCCTCCCTGTCAACTCTCTCTCTCTCCATGTAGCTTGACCCCCTCAATTGCCCCTCAGGAACCCCAGTATAACACTTTATTAATATTCCCTGGGGAGTATGGAGCATTTTGATACTACACATAGTAGGGTACCTTCCATACATCACATGACACATTGACAAGTATAACATGGCTCACACACAGGATGGCTGAGCAAAACAACTCCCATCATTTTGTAACCAATATTAAACACCTCATGCCAACAGGGCAATGCAAGTCCATGTTAATCCAGGCTATCCCCAATAGTAAAACAGTCCCCAAGAGTTCAGTGGGCCCTCCTGAACATGACACTTATGACATATATACTTGTGCCCACATAAAGGTTAATAAATGTGTTCACATTCTAACATAATCCCCCTTACGTTGAATCGCTCATTGACCAGGAAGTGCAGAGTAGTGCAGGGAAGCATTGTTAAGCAGCAGAGGGGAGCAAGAAAGATGTGCTGGGATGCTAACATCAATCGAAATTATGCTGGTACATACTCTGATCACTATGTAGTGTGTCCAGGAGTGTGTGACATCATTGCTTAAGCAATTTGTCCAACAGCAGGCGTTGCGAGTGGGTATATGGAATTGCTACCCAAACCTCAATATTGCTACTGCATATGCTCCAGGGAGTCTGGCCTTGGTAATAAATATTTCACCTATTGAAAAGTGAGTACATTGGATTGACAAGCTGAACTTATATGAAGCCCGCGCAGGGAGGTGGAGGACGATGGCTCTCATGATGACCATAAAAGTATGTTTTTATAATATTTTACTTTCTTGATTTTATTTATGTTTTTAGTTCAATATTCATCAGGGCTTGTCAGGTCTAGGTGAAACTATTCAGGGGTGAATTACCAGAGGATAGCAAGTCCAAAGTAACAAGTCCAAGGGCAAATGGATAATCAGGCAAGCCATGATCGGGGGCCGACAGAAATTCAACAATGTCAGAAACAAATCGTATCAGCAGCAAAGATCAGACCAAAAGGGAAAAGGACCTGTAGTAAGACACAGGAGCAATCAGAAGTACTCCCGGTGACAGGAACCTACAAGAGGCACAAAGGGGAGGTTGTGGAGTAGCAATAAATAGTTCCAGTCAGGAGAAACAGCATCAAAAGCTAGGAGGTATTTCTACTGATCTGTCTCTACATAGCTGCAACTGCTGTAGCACAAGACTGCACATGTTGTACTTATACCGTAATGACCAGAAGGATCCTGTAGATTCCCCTTGCCCACCCCCTATCAGCCAGGGGATTCCCAGGAATCCCCCCTTACAATGACCTAGCCTCTATGACCTCAGGTATCCCCCATTTAAATTATATTCATGGGGGTCCCTATGGACCCCTATGCACCTAACACTAACCATTATAATATGGGGGTCTCCACAGATCTCCATGCTATATTGTACTATAACCATGGGAGTCTCTAGACGCCTCATGGTACCTAACATTATCCCCTATACTACTGGGGTCATGGCATATAAAATTAACCTCATACCATGTTTAAATATGAATATATTATACTGTATATATATATATATATATATATATATATATATATATAACCGAAGGGGAGATACAAAAAAAAATGTTCCCTCCCCTATCCAAGGTGTGCTCTGCCACTTGCTCCAGGATATTCATATAGTATATCATAGAGGTCTTCAAGACTGGCACGATTTAGGAGGAAGCACTCATACACTTCATTATCATTAACCCCTCTAATGTGACTCTCTACTTGTATACCTTTGGTGCATAAAATATATATGGAAACTGTAGCTTTGGCTGCTGAGATGCCTGTGCCTGTTGTTACCAGGGATCAGCATCTTGGGGCTCCTACTATGCGTGTCCAGACTACTGTGGCTGCTGTGGCTCTCCCTCTACCATTAACACTCTGTCATTAACACTCTCTCCGTTTCTTGGCCATCTACAATAATCCTGTGCAAGGTCTGTTTTTGTTATGTATGGCCTGTTGAATGGATTACGGACCTCCTTTCATCCACATTCAATGGCATCCTCTCCTCTCTTCCACTCTTCCGTCTTACCCTTTCACAATTCTCACACCCTGGTGTCTAGCACACATCATTCTCCATTGTCTTACGTGCCTGTCTTACAATTTCAGCTCTCACATGACTGTGTGCATGTGCTTTTTATAGGCCATGCATTGCATTGTTGTAATGGATTCAGAGTTAGCATTGCAGTTTATACAGTATATGTGATGATGACATTCACAATAGATGATATTCCAAGATGTACTTAACATATCATACTTGTGACAGATCCATCTATATGGACTGATATTGCTGATTTGTCTGTTTTGCCTCCATCCATGGAATAATACATATGGATGTATATACTACTATGGGGTAGTCCTGTTGTACACATTGCAACATACATATTGGAATATGAGAAGGGCACCCAGCTGGACACAAAGGCTAATCACTTAAGTACACACACTTAAGTGATAGCAGCCAGGAACAATAAGGTCCTAACAGACAGAGAGGCGCCTAAACTCTGTCTGATTGGACAGAGGTAATTAGGGGTTGACCAAAGGTAGTCACTGCCCCTATTGTGTATGTGAAGGGTTTCAAAATGTATGTTGTTTCAATAAAAGAGAGTTCACTTTTAACCCTCAACACGGAGCGTGGTCTCGTCCTTGGGGGTGTCGTAATAACTGGTGGCAAGTGACGGAATGAACCTCATCGCCCAGAGAGACAACTATATCTAAGATTAATGGAAATACAATACCAAGGGCTGAAAAGAGCTACACTTAAAGACCTACTGGAAGAAAGAGGCAGACAAGCCAGTAATCTCAAAAAAGGGAGATTATTGTACTGCTAAACACAGCTGACAGAACCCCCGAAGAGGCAAGCTTTGACCGGGCGGTGAGAATCAGACTGGCTCATTATGGTCCCAACCCGTCTCCAGAGATCATCAGCCGTGTCATGGACGCTGTAGATGCCAACCTGCAACGCCAAAGCTTCGCCGCAGCAGCCCCGGTGGAGAAAAGGAAGGTACCGTTTGCAGCTTTTAAATCCTTCATTGAAACAGAAGGGGAGATTGATGGGTACCTTGCTGATTTTGAGCGGCAATGTGCGCTACACAAGGTACCTGCAGAAGACTGGGTAACTATATTGTCCGGAAAGCTATCCGGCCGGGCCAGTGACGCTTTTCGTGCCATTCCTGATGAGGAGATCGGGGATTATGTGGCTGTAAAGGAAGCTTTGCTCTCCAGGTATGCTGTTACACCGGAGGCATACCGGAGGCGGTTCAGAGACACTGCAAAACTAACTGGGGATTCCTACGTCGAATGGGCATGTAAAGTACACCGCACAGCCGCTCACTGGATGGCGGGGTGTCAAGCCGTATCCGGGGAAGAGGTGCTGCAGATGTTCCTGCTGGAACATTGTTTTGAGAAATTATCCCCAGGCGTCAGAGAGTGGGTAAGGGACCGTAAACCCTCCACCCTGCATGAAGCAGCCCGTCTGGCAGCTGAGTACACGGATGCCCGTAAACTGGACAGTGCTATTGTTAAGACTCCTGCCAGAATGGAGTACCGACCAGCAGCACCCCCACCAGCTAATAACTACCCTCAGCCGCCCCGGCCTAATTCACGGGACTACTCAACGCCCATCCGGTGTTTTAGGTGCAAGCAGCTGGGGCACAAACGACCAGAGTGCCCGCTGAATAACGCTAACCAGGCCCAGTCTTGGAGGAGACCCACCAGCGGAAACCAGCGCAACCCTCCGCCCGCTGCCCACTGCGTAGAGGAGGAGGAATGTTGGGGCGTCCTGCACGTGGCAGACCCCGTCCAAGCTGCCCACGGGGATACCCCAGAGAGGTACGGGAGGGAACCGGACAGAGGAGGGTGTAGCTCGTGGATGGGAGGGGGAGGAGCCAAAGAGGCGGATACAGCGGGCGCGACCATACCAACAAGAACACGAAGGGCCGACCGAGCGCGAGACCGCAGGATGAGCACCAAGCACGTGACCTGCAGGTATTTTATGCATGGAGTTTGCAGAGAAGGAAGTAGATGTATGTTCTCACATGACTTGGCGACAAGTAAACCATCAACAATCTGTCGGTTTTATCAGAAAGGACAGTGTGCTTATGGCACCCGTTGCAGGTATGACCATGTGAAACCCTGTGGTGGTGGGGCTGTTTACTACTCTCAAGAACCTCCATCACCATCCGAGAGAAGGTTCGGGATCTTATCCAACTGCAATCGCACATACTGTTCAACGTGCACCCGACAATGTTAGACTGCTGCGGTGGAGTAAATGGACATCCCTACCACCTCCTAGTCCGGTCATCCCCAAGTTGACCCGCCAAAGGGTCAAGCCGGGTCTGCCGGAGTGTCCCATATGGAGGGAGCCGTGTGACAGATCCATCTATATGGACTGATATTGCTGATTTGTCTGTTTTGCCTCCATCCATGGAATAATACATATGGATGTATATACTACTATGGGGTAGTCCTGTTGTACACATTGCAACATACATATTGGAATATGAGAAGGGCACCCAGCTGGACACAAAGGCTAATCACTTAAGTACACACACTTAAGTGATAGCAGCCAGGAACAATAAGGTCCTAACAGACAGAGAGGCGCCTAAACTCTGTCTGATTGGACAGAGGTAATTAGGGGTTGACCAAAGGTAGTCACTGCCCCTATTGTGTATGTGAAGGGTTTTAAAATGTATGTTGTTTCAATAAAAGAGAGTTCACCTTTAACCCTCAACACGGAGCGTGGTCTCGTCCTTGGGGGTGTCGTAATAATACTAGCATATATATGTATTATAATACCACATTTATGGCTGTTATGATGCTTTATATGTTAGCCATGCTTTACTTTCTTATCTTTAAGAGCTGATTTCAGGCAGTAGTAGCTCTTTAATTAGCAATTCAGGCATCTTGGACACCTTTTTCTGCCTTAACAGGTAGTTGGAGTTACCCAGAGGCATTCTTAGCCAATTATGAGCAGTCGGAAAGACTTCCAAACATATTTATAAAGTACTAGGATCTACAGTGCCTTGCAAAAATATTCACCCCCCTTGGTATTTTTCTCATATTGCTGCCTCACAACCTGGAATTAACATGGATTGTTTGAGGATTTGCATCATTTAATTTATCGAACATGCCCACAACTTTGAAGATATTTTATTTGTTTTTATTGTGAAGCAAACAACAAATAGGACAAAACAACTATTCACTCCCTAAAGTCAATACTTTGTAGAGCCACCTTTTGCGGCAATCACAGCTCCAAGTAACTTTGGATAAGTCTCTATGAGCTTGCCACTTCTTACCACTGGGATTTTTGACCATTCCTCCTTGCTAAACTGCTCCAGCTCCTTCAAGTTGGATGGTTTGAGCTTGTGAACAGCAATCTTTAAGTCTGACCACAGATTTTCGATTGTATTGAGGTCTGGGCTTTGACTATGCCATTCCAACACATTTACATGTATTCTTTGGGTGATGTGATGTGTTGGGTTTGCGCCAGACATAGCGTCTTCTTTGATAGCCGAAAAGTTACATTTTTGTCTCATCAGACCAGAGCATCTTCCTCCATACATTTTGGGAGTCTCCCACATGTCTTTTTGCAAACTCTGTGCCATTTAATTTTTTGCTGAAAGTAATGTCTTTCTTCTGGCAATATGCCATAAAGCACAACTCTATGGAGAGTACGGCTTATTGTTGTCCTATGTACAGATACTCCAGTCTCTGCCTTGGAACTCTGCAGCTCCTCCATGGTTACCTTAGGTCTCTGTGCTGCCTTTCTGATTAATGCCCTCCTTACCCCATCCGTTAGTTGTTGTGGGCGGCCGTCTCTTGGCAGGTTTGCTGTTGTGCCATGTTCTTTCCATTTGGTTATGATAGATTTGATGGCGCTCCTGGTGATCATCAAAGATTTGGATATTTTTTTTTAACCTAACCGTGGCTTGTACTTCTCAACAACATTGTCCCTTACTTGTTTGGAGAGTTCCTTGGTCTTCCTGGCAGTGTTTGGTTAGTGGTGCCTCTTGATTAGGTCTTGCAGCCTCTGGGGCCTTTCAGAACAGGTGTGTATATGTAATAAGAGGTCATGTCACAATTAGATTGCACACAGGTGGACATCATTTCACTAATTATGTGACTTCTGAAGGTAATTGGTTGCACCAGAGCTTTTTATGGGCGGGGTGAGGGGGTGAATACATACGCATAGGCCAATTTTCTGCTCTGATCCATTACCAGGAAGCGCGAACCTCCGAGTTGATGGAGGCGCAAACGCTCTGTAGCAGCTAGTTCAGAGGCATTTTAAGGGCATATATGTAATTTTGGCTACTATAGCCCATATCTAGAATTGACAAGTACCCTTGGTGATGTAGCTGAGAGGAGATAATAATCTTTTTGGTAACAGGCGCACGTAGCGTGACGTCATCACGCACGCCGCAATCAGGAAGCGCGAACCTCCGAGTTGATGGAGGCGCAAACGCTCTGTAGCAGCTAGTTCAGAGGCATTTTAAGTGCATATTAAAATGTAATTTTGGTTACTATAGCCCATATCTAGAATTGACAAGTATCCTTGGTGATGTAGCTGAGAGGAGATAATAATCTTTTCAATAACTAAATACCAGTTGTGTGTGTGGATATATACACAAAAGGGACAATAGCTTGGCTTTATATGCTGACTTGATTCTATATCAGACTCCATTACACTCCCATGTGAGGTGGAGCATTTTGTATACTCTGCATCCCTGACCAGCTACATAACATTACTAACAATAGGTGCTTTATACTGCCTACTAGTAAGTTCTAAATAGCACTATATATATATACCTATGGGACTGTCTCCATAGCTCTTAAGTCAGTGAGCAAATGCCCTTCTATATACTCTGATTAATTATTTTTCTTTGTAACTACACTCTAAGAATATTGTATGACAGAGTGGTAATAGTGGTTACAATAGCCATTGAAGGAACTCTTTTTCACAGTGTTTTTAAACTCTTTTTAAACTCTATGATGTTCTAATGTTCTGATCCATTACATACAATTCAGATTAACAAAACATTGAACTTTAGGCTGTAATGTAACAAAATAGGTAAAAAGTAAAGGGGGTGAATACCTTTGCAAGGCACTGTAATTCCAGGAGCAATGTGATAGCAATGTTGAGTGTAATGTGATAGCTTGGTAATGTTTTATATGCGTGAACTTCACTCAGATAGTTACAAGAGCTTTGGATGGTTGATTCACAACTATTACTATTCACATTGGGCAACACTTCTCTCCTCGACTTGTTTTTGTGATATACTGAACAATATCTCCGATATCTCTGAGTCGATTAGGTGAAAAACCTGTGAGCGCTGAGGATGAGGATGAGGGGGGAGGTTGAGGATGAGGAGAGATGATGAGGAGGGAGGATGAGGAGTGAAGTTGAGGATGAGGAGGGGGGTTGAGGAGGGAGGTTAAGGAGGGGGTTGAGGATGAGGAGGGGGGTTGAGAAGGCGGTTGAGGATGGGGGGTTGAGGATGAGGATGGGGGTTTGAGGATGGGGGGGTTGAGGTTGAGGAGGGAGGTTGAGGAGGGGGTTTAGAATGAGGAGGGAGGATGAGGAGGGAGGTTGAGGATGAGGAGGGAGGATGAGGAGGGAGGTTGAGGATGAGGAGGGGGTTGAGGAGGGAGGTTGAGAATGAGGAGGGGGTTAAGAATGAGGAGGGAGGTTGAGGAGGGTTATAAGGGAGGGGGGAATAGACACAGGGAAGGGAGAGGGAGAAGAGACACAGGGAAGGGAGAAGGGGAAGAGACACAGGGAAGGGAGAGGGGTGAAGAGACACAGGGAAGGGAGAGGGGTGAAGAGACACAGGGGAGGGAGAGGGGAGAAGAGACACAGGGGAGAGAAACGGGAGACAAGAGGGGGACACAGCGGGCACAAGATGCAGCCTTATTAAATTGCGATTCGGCAAATTTAAAAGGGCTCTATTTAAGCACACAACATATTTTTTTACAGAAGTTTTTAGTTAGTGAACTTCTATCCAAAAGCAATTTCTTCACTAGCTAAAAACTTCTGTAAAAAAATAGGCTATGTTCTTAAATAGAGCCCTTTTAAATTTGCTGAATCACAATTTAATAAGGCTGTAAATGTCTACTCTTATTTTTATCCTGATGCATAATATAATTTGGCCCAGTAAGTGCAAATAGCAATAGCATGGGTCAGAGGGTCTAATAATTGCCACTAAAGGCAAATATTTTAAACTATGACAAACAGAAATAAATAAAATAAGCCACATAATAATAATAATAATAATAATTACCTAATACAACCCTTTAAATGTCCAACTGTACTTTCTGTAATAAATCTGGAAACATTTTACTTGTATAGAAAACTTTAAGAATATATATCTTTTTTTTTCCTGATCAAAGGCCTTTTAAATTTACCGAATCGCAATTTAATAAGGCTGTTAATCTATTCATCTACTGTATATAACTATGTACCATATATACTCGAGTATAAGCCGAGTTTTTCAGCCCTTTTTTTAAGGTTAAAAAGGGCCCCCACGGCTTATACTCGAGTCACTCTCCCCCCGTGTCTCTCTAACCCTCCGTGTCTCTCTAACCCCCCCCCCATGTATCCTTAACACCCCCCCACCGTGTCTCTCTAACCCCCCGGTGTCTCTCTAACCCCCCATGTCTCTCTACCCCGCCGTGTCTGTCTACCCCCCCGTGTCTCTTTCCCTCCCCCTCCTCATCCTCAACCCCCCTCCTCATTCTAAAACCACCTCCTCACAAAATACCTCCCCCTATCCCTTTCTCTCTCACTTACCTTCATCTGCAGCTGCTCCTCCGGCCTCCGCTCCTTCCTGCGTCGCCACCCGGTATATGCTAATGACGTGACGTCAAATGCGCACCACGTCATTAGCATTGCCCTGGTCAAGACACAGGAAGTAGCGTGGAGGCCGGAGGAGAAGCTGCAGATGAGGTTCAGAATGAGGAGGGGTGTTGAGGAGGGAGGTTGAGGATGAGGAGGGAGGTTGAGGATGAGGAGGGATGATGAGGAGGGAGGATGAGGAGGGAGGTTGAGGATGAGAAGGGGGGTTGAGGAGGGAGGTTAAGGAGGGGGTTGAGGATGAGGAGGGGGGTTGAGAAGGGGGTTGAGGATGGGGGGGTTGAGGATGGGGGGGTTGAGGTTGAGGAGGGAGGTTGAGGAGGGGGTTTAGAATGAGGAGGGAGGTTGAGGATGAGGAGGGAGGTTGAGGATGAGGAGGGAGGATGAGGAGGGAGGTTGAGGATGAGGAGGGAGGATGAGGAGGGAGGTTGAGAATGAGGAGGGAGGATGAGGAGGGAGGTTGAGGATGAGGAGGGAGGATGAGGAGGGAGGTTGAGGATGAGGAGGGGGTTGAGAATGAGGAGGGGGGTTGAGGAGGGATGTTGAGGATGAGGAGGGGGGTTGAGAATGAGGAGGGGGGTTGAGGAGGGAGGTTGAGAATGAGGAGGGGGTTGAGAATGAGGAGGGGGTTGAGGAGGGTGATTAGGGAGGGGGAAGAGACACAGGGAAGGCAGAGGGGGAAGAGACACAGGGAAGGGAGAGGGGTGAAGAGACACAGGGGATGGAGAGGGGAGAAGAGACACAGGGGAGAGAAAGGGGGGACACAAGAAAGGGCACACAAGAGGGGGACACAGCG
The DNA here is from genome assembly GCA_027410445.1 of Discoglossus pictus. Lineage (NCBI taxonomy): Eukaryota > Metazoa > Chordata > Amphibia > Anura > Alytidae > Discoglossus > Discoglossus pictus. The sequence goes on along the minus strand of CM050165.1, from coordinate 248,972,032 downwards.
GGCACAAGAGGGACACAGGGGGCAGCACATTTCCCACCCTCGGCTTATACTCGAGTCACTATTTAGACAAGATCATTTTGTTTGTGAACAAACATGTAATTGACACTGTATATATGGAATTTATTTCACATCCCATCTTATTTCCCCATATCCCTTAATGCGTAACTAATTCAAATTTCAACCTTAGTCAGTAATTTTCTGCAATTTACAATTTTGCTTTAAAAATATCTTCCCATAAGATCACAGTAAATGCATCAAGTCAGGTTTAAATAAACCACAAATTTTTTGCAAGTTAAATCCAATTTTGAACCACCCCTTCTGATGACAACTCTTAGGGATAGATACAGTGGCTTAGCAAGAGCTTTCGATGCCCGGGGCTGTACCTGAGATTGCCACCCCCTGCAAACATTGTATATATATATATATATATATATATATGTAAAATCACCTTCTCACACTGTCTTTCTCTCTCCCCCTTCCTTTTCTCACTCCCTCTCTTTACCTCTTTCTCAGTCTACCCCTCTCTCTCCCTCCTCCCCACTCTCTCTCTCCCCTCTTTGTGTCCTTCTTCCTCTGTCTATCTCCCTTCTCTCTCTCCATCTCCCTCTCTCCCGTCTCCCCCTTTCTTTCTCTCTCTCGTCCCCCTCTTTCTCTCTCCAATTATCTTCCTCCTCTCTCTCCTTCCCTCCATCCCTCTTTCTCTCCCCCATTTTCTCTCTCCCCCTATCATTGTCTTCCTCTCCCCTTTCTCTCTATCTCTCCCTCTTCCTATAGCTCCCCTCCACTTCTCTCTCTACCCCTTTCTCTGTGTCTCTCTTCCCCTCTCTCTGTCTCTCTCTCCTCCTCTAACTCTCACTCTCTCCCCATCTCTCTCTCCTATATTTGCCACCATCTCCCTTTCTTCCTCTCGCTCCCCTCTTTCTTTCTCTCCCTCTCTCTCTATCTCCCCTCTTTCTCTCTCCCTTTCCTTCTTTTTGTCTCTCCCCACTCTTTGTCTCCCTCTCTATCTCTCTCTCTCCCTCTTTCACCCCTCTCCTTTCTCTCCATCTTTCTCTGTGTCTCTCTATCTCACCCACTCTTTCTGTCTCTCTACCCTCTCTTTCTATCTCTCTCCCTGACTCTGTCTCTATCCCCCTCTCTCTCTTCCTCTACCCCTCTCCCCTCTCTCTCTATTTCACTCTCCCATCTATTTTGCTCCCTTTCTATCTCTCTCCACTTTCTCCCCCATTCACTCTCCTTCTGCCCTCTTCTCTCTCCCTCTTTTTTTGTCTCTCTTCCCCCTCTTTCTCTCTCTCCCCCTCTCGCTCTCCCCTCTCTTTGTCTCCTTCTTCCTTTCTCCCCCCTCCTCTTTCTCTCTCTATTTATCTATACCCCCCTTTCTCTCTCCCTCTCTTTCACTTCCACTCTTTCTCTCTCCCTTCTCTTCCTTTCTACTCCTCTTTCACTCTCCCTTTTTCCTCTATCCCCCTCTCTCTTTCTCTCTCCCTCTCTCTATCTCTCCCCCTCTCTTTCTATCTCCCCCCTCTCATCCTATCTCTCCCCTCTCTTCCTATCTCTCCCCTCTCTTTGTCTCTCTATCCTTCTCTTTCTCTCCCCACTCACTCTCCCTCTGCCCTCTTTCTTCCTCTCTCATCCTCTTTTTCTCTCTCTTCTCCCTCTTTCTTTCTCTCTTCCCACGCTTTGTCTCCCTCTTTATCTCTCTGTCTCCCCTTCTCTCTTTCTTTCTCTCCCCTCTCTGTGTCTCCCTCTTCCTTTCTCTCTCCTTCTCTTTCTGTCTCCCCCTCTCTCTCTCCCTTTTGTCTATATCCACTCTCTTTCTCTGTCTCACATCCACTTTTTCTCTCCCCTCTCCCTTTCTCTCTCCTCCTCTCTCCCCTTTCTCTTTCCCTCTCCCTTTCTCTCTCCGCACTCTTTGTCTCCCTCCCCCTCTCTTTTTCTACCCCTCTCTCTCCCTCTTTCTGTCTCTCTTACACCCACTCTCTTTCTTTCTCTTTACTCTCTATCTCCTCTCTTTCTCTCTCTCCCACTTTCTGCATCTCTCGCCTTCTCTATCTCTCCTCCCACTCTTCCCCTCTTTCTTTCTTCCTTTTTCTCTCTACCCCCTTTCTTTCTCTCTCTCTCCCCCTCACTCCCCTTCGTTCTCTCTCTTCCCACTCTTTCTATCCCTCTATCCTTCTTTCTGTCTTTCTCTTTACCCCCCTTGTTCTCTCACTCTCCTTTTCTCCTACCCCCTCTTATATTCCATTTCTCTACCTCCTCTCTTCCCCCTTTCCTTTATCTCCCCTCTCTTTCTCTCCCTCTTTCTTTTCCTTATCTCTTTGTCTTGCTCTACCTGTCTCTCCATCTTTTTCTCTCTCTCTCTCCCCTCTCTTTATCCCCCCTCTTTTTCTCTCCCCATCTTATCTCTTCTGTTCTCTCTCCTCTCTTTCCCCCTCTCTCTTTTTTCTCTACCCCTCTTTGTTTCTCTCTACCATCTCTTTATATAATTTTCTCTCTACTACTCCTCTTTCTCTCTGTCTTCCACCTCTCTGTGTCTCTCTCTCCCACCTTTCTTTCTCTCTTCTCCCTTTTTCTGTCCCTCTGTCCATCTTTGTCTCCCTCCCTTTCTCTCTCAGCCTCTTTCTGTCTCTCTCTTTTTTTCTCTTTCACACCACGTTCTTTTCTCTACCCCTTCTCTTTCTCTCTCTCCCCTCTCTTTGTCTCCCTCTCTCTCCTCCTCCTCTGTCTATCTCTCCTCATCTCTTTGTCCTTCTCTATACCTGTCTATCCCTCTTATTCTCTCTCTCACCTTTAAATCTCTCTCTCTCTCTCTTCTTTGTATCCCTCTCTCTTTCTCTGCCTATCTCTTCTCTCCCCCTCTTTCACTATCTCCCCCTCTATCTTCCCCTCCCTAGGGGAGAGAGTGATTCTAGGTGGGTGGCAATTGGGGGATTTTTTGCCTCCCCCAAGGAGGTGCCACCCGGGTGGTCCCCCCCTGGTGCCACCCCCTAGCTACGCTACTGGATAGATAGGTCATATGAGCTAGTCCTCTAGACTCCATTATATATTTTAAAAAAACATACTTGCCTTGCCAGTGTCTTTTCCAGGCTCCTTCAGGTTCCTCTTCCTCCTCCTCCTCCTCACCTCTGCTTCATAGCTAAAAGAGTAGGGGGGGGGGGATGCTGTACCGCACGGAATATGCACTGGTTTGGGAAGAGCTGGTTGAGTGACAGCTCTTCCCCAAATGATTGTGATAGCCCCGCTCCCAGTGACATCACACGTGACATCGTGAAAACACGCCCCCTTCATGCTGTGTCTGTAAGAGCCCAAGTGCAGGCTGTCTGTGGTCCCTCATTCAAATGCGATTTGGCCAATTGAATAGGGCTCTATATAAGCACAGACCATATTTTTTTACAGAAGTTTTTAGTTAGTGAAGACCTTGCTTTTGATTAGAAGTTCTTTGGGGCCCAAAGAGTTGTGTTGCTGCCCAATATCAGATTTTGGGGTAAAATACAGAGGTGCATTTAGCTATGGTACAGGGTCTGAGTGGAAGGGAGGTGCTTTAGTGAGGGTGTCTCTTGCGAGTGGAGACGGTCGTGGGTGGAGAGCAGTGGCGGCTCGTCCATAGGGGCGTCGGGGTAAGCGCCCCCGCCCAAATATTTTTTATTGCAGGTCACTGCTGTGTCAGTGCTGTGTGTCTGTGCAATACTACACTATCTCTATTCTAGTGTTGTAGTTTAAAGCTTTCCCCTGCAGGCCTGCAGTGCCTCGCTGGGTGATCAGATTACACTGCACTAAGCACACTAACCTTTGGACTCATCATGACCGTTAATGCATTCCGCCCACCAACCAGAAAGACGCTATGCATGGGCAGTGATAATGTATCCATTTCAATGACTGACAGTCTTCCATAATTGACCAATTAATGATGGAAGGCTATACAGTTGTCAGGAGAACCACCTAAACCCACCCAGACCGTTAGCTCAGGGCGCCCGCCAGCTAATAGAGCCTCGAGTTTAATTTTTGATTGACAGCTCCCTGGTAATAAAACCACCATAAGCCAGTCCCAGCCCTCTTTTCGTTTCCTGCTCCCGCTGAGACTGACTGAGAACTCCCTGGCTGAAACTACTCACTCAGACTGACCCAACCTAACAGTAAGTCCTAACTGCCCTGGCCAAACCCCTAGTCCCCCTAATAAAACAAAGGGTCCCCCAGTTACCCCACTATGCCTGTCTGCCACCCACACACACCCACCTACCCACCAACTTACCTACCTAGGCCCGCAATGCCTGGGCAACCCCCAATCATCCCCGCAGTAGGCCCAAAAGACCTGTTCCACTCCTGATCACCCCCATGGGGCCTGTGCCACCCCATGATCACCCCGATCACCCCCATGTGGCCTATGCCACCTCCCAATTACCCCAATCCCACATGGGGACTGTGCCACCCCCGATCACCCCCATGGGGCCTATTCCAACCCCCGATCAACCCCCTGTAGGCCCATCAGGGCCTGGCCAACCCCCAACCCAACCTACCTAACTACCAACCCGCCTACCTACCCCCCCGACCCAGTGACCACACCTGACCCCACCCTGACCCAACTACCAACCCACCTACCTACTCCCCTGACCCAGTGACCACACCCGACCCCACCCTGACCCAACTACCAACCCACCTACCTATGCTACCAGTTAAACACCCAACACAACCCCCCCCCCCCCCCATATTTTTATTCCATTTTTCAAAGTGACAGGCAATGGATCTTTAACATTGCAGTTAAAATAAAAAGGATACTTTGCCTGACACTTTCAAAGATGGAGTAAAAATACGGGAAGGGCAAAAAACAATAAGTAAACATAAAAGCACATACCTTCGAAATTGACCCCTCCAGTGGCGGCCTTCTGCCCTGGATAGTCGGGCATTCCAATCAATTTTGATTAAAGCCCATGTCCTTCCATCTTGATAGAAGCCCTTGTCCTCATCTTGATTGAAGTCATTGTCCATCCATTCTGGCCCATTGCAAGAGGCCTCCACCTAAAAAATCCGACACTCTAAAAAAACAACAACAACAATCTAACGGAGCTCCTCCTACAAGGAGCTCCCCCACGACTAACTGATTTTTCCCACGCTCCGCCTTTTATACTATTTTTGAAGGACTCTGATTGGCTGAAATTTTTTGATTGACATTGATTTCAACCAATCAGAGTCTTTAAAAAAAATTGCAAAGCAGGTATGGAAGCCTGTAAGGGCAAAAAAGGTTAGTGTGAACTTGTATGTATTATACATATTACAGGGCTATTTATGTGATATACATGTTACAGGATAATATCCTGTAACATGTATAGCAAATAAATAGCACTGTAATATGTATAATAAATAATGTCTAATACAAATACATGAGCAATAATCAAATAATTAATAAAGTATATCAATTAATTAATCAATTAATAAATATCAATTAATATATTTTTTTGTTTTATGTATATTGCTTTATGTGTGTGTATATATATATATATATATATATATATATTGATTGATTGATTTATATATATATTGATTGATAGATATATTGATTGATCAATATATAAATCAATCAATATATATATATTGAGATATATATATATATATATATTGATATATATATATATATATATATATATATTGATTGATTTATATATTGATTGATAGATATATTGATATATATATATATATATATATTGAGATATATATATATATATATATATATAGATATATACATATATATATCTCAATATATATATATATATATATATATATCTCAATATATATATATATATTTTTTTAGTATTTTTATTTCATTTTTTTTAATGTACAGTTTGGGCCTATATGGTCACTCTTGGTCTTTTAAGGTTTTTAAGGTGCGGTTGGGGCCTATATGGTCGCACTTGGTCTTTTAAGGTTTTTAAGGTGCGGTTGGGGCCTATATGGTCACACATGGTCACGGTTGGGGCCTATATGGTCACACTTGGTTATTTAAGGTTTTTAAGGTGCGGTTGGGGCCTATATGGTCACACTTGGTCATTTAAGGTTTTTAAGGTGCGGTTGGGGCCTATATGGTTACACTTGGTCTTTTAATGTTTTTAAGGTGCGGTTGGGGCCTATATGGTCACACTTGGTCTTTTAAGGTTTTTAAGGTGCGGTTGGGGCCTATATGGTCACACTTGGTCATTTAAGGTTTTTAAGGTGCGGTTGGGGCCTATATGGTTACACTTGGTCTTTTAATGTTTTTAAGGTGCGGTTGGGGCCTATATGGTCACACTTGGTCTTTTAAGGTTTTTAAGGTGCGGTTGGGGCCTATATGGTCACACTTGGTCTTCTAAGGTATGTTTGGGGCCTATATGGTTCCACTTGGTCTTTTAAGGTTTTTAAGGTAAGGTTTTGTTCTTGAATGGTCTGATTGATTTGCTTGTTTTCTTTCAACCCGAGGTGCAAACCCTATGTGGCAGCAGATTTGTTTGTACTCGTTGGTCAACTTACTGAACGTGAATACCCTGAGAAGAAGAGCCGACTAATGGTAAGTGTCACTGCTTTCATTTTTCTGTTAATGCGTATAGGTGCAATTATGATATTACTGTAGTCTTGTCACATGAGTTTTTTCAATCTATATTGTATACCAATGAATTTAGCACATTGTTACTTTACTTCTTGACATTGCTGCATTGCTGATCATGTATTTCAATGGGCTTTACAAGTATAAGGTCATTGGGTGGGGCTTATAAAGGTCATTATGACGTCAGGGGGAGGAGTTATGAAAATGGGTGTGGTTTGAAAAGGGGAGGGGCTATGTTTCGCCCTGGCGCCCCTCCAACTTGAAAGTTTACCTGCCGCCACTGGTGGAGAGGGTGGTACTGGATGAGTTGGCAACTGGAGGGGCCCAAATTGTTTTTGCACTTGGGTTTTCTATTCACTAGCTCCCCACTGCCGCTATGCTAGACCTTTTCCCTCGCCATAGAGATTCACTAAGTTTACACTTAAATATGTTAAGATGCTGTTTGTAGAGAAGTATTGGTATCATATAATACTATGTATAATTCCAGGAAAAATTACCATTTTATAAGAAGCAATTCTACCCATTGGAAGAGGCAATTCCTAAGAATAAATCATACATATTTTATGTACTTCTCCACCAGTTTAAATGAATTGATGCCATTATCCATTCCTTGGTAAAACATATATTGAGATCTCAGTATATTTATTTTACATCCTGGAAATTAGCTACATTTTGAGATAATTACAAGGATGTTATTCATATCGCTCTCTGGATTTTGTACAAATATCAGCATATGATCCTCATATTTAAAAACATATTTAGAATACAGAATTAGTAACATATTAAAAATAGTACTCCCTGTCTAAACCCCCAATAGATCCTTCCTATGATGGCATGCTAAAGTTTCTATTGCCAAAGGGGAGAGAGGGGAAAAACCTTTTTTGTCCCCTGTTTAATTAAAATGATCTGGTAATATTAGCATTAATTGTTAGACGTAGACTTTTCTGAATACAGGGAGTGCAGAATTATTAGGCAAATTAGTATTTTGACCACATCATCCTCTTTATGCATGTTGTCTTACTCCAAGCTGTATAGGCTCGAAAGCCTACTACCAATTAAGCATATTAGGTGATGTGCATCTCTGTAATGAGAAGGGGTGTGGTCTAATGACATCAACACCCTATATCAGGTGTGCATAATTATTAGGCAACTTCCTTTCCTTTGGCAAAATGGGTCAAAAGAAGGACTTGACAGGCTCAGAAAAGTCAAAAATAGTGAGATATCTTGCAGAGGGATGCAGCACTCTTAAAATTGCAAAGCTTCTGAAGCGTGATCATCGAACAATCAAGCGTTTCATTCAAAATAGTCAACAGGGTCGCAAGAAGCGTGTGGAAAAACCAAGGCGCAAAATAACTGCCCATGAACTGAGAAAACTCAAGCATGCAGCTGCCACGATGCCACTTGCCACCAGTTTGGCCATATTTCAGAGCTGCAACATCACTGGAGTGCCCAAAAGCACAAGGTGTGCAATACTCAGAGACATGGCCAAGGTAAGAAAGGCTGAAAGACGACCACCACTGAACAAGACACACAAGCTGAAACGTCAAGTCTGGGCCAAGAAATATCTCAAGACTGATTTTTCTAAGGTTTTATGGACTGATGAAATGAGAGTGAGTCTTGATGGGCCAGATGGATGGGCCCGTGGCTGGATTGGTAAAGGGCAGAGAGCTCAAGTCCGACTCAGACGCCAGCAAGGTGGAGGTGGAGTACTGGTTTGGGCTGGTATCATCAAAGATGAGCTTGTGGGGCCTTTTCGGGTTGAGGATGGAGTCAAGCTCAACTCCCAGTCCTACTGCCAGTTCCTGGAAGACACCTTCTTCAAGCAGTGGTACAGGAAGAAGTCTGCATCCTTCAAGAAAAACATGATTTTCATGCAGGACAATGCTCCATCACACGCCTCCAAGTACTCCACAGCGTGGCTGGCAAGATAGGGTATAAAAGAAGAAAATCTAATGACATGGCCTCCTTGTTCACCTGATCTGAACCCCATTGAGAACCTGTGGTCCATCATCAAATGTGAGATTTACAAGGAGGGAAAACAGTACACCTCTCTGAACAGTGTCTGGGAGGCTGTGGTTGCTGCTGCACGCAATGTTGATGGTGAACAGATCAAAACACTGACAGAATCCATGGATGGCAGGCTTTTGAGTGTCCTTGCAAAGAAAGGTGGCTATATTGGTCACTGATTTGTTTTTGTTTTGTTTTTGAATGTCAGAAATGTATATTTGTGAATGTTGAGATGTTATATTGGTTTCACTGGTAAAAATAAATAATTGAAATGGGTATATATTTGTTTTTTGTTAAGTTGCCTAATAATTACGCACAGTAATAGTCACCTGCACACACAGATATCCCCCTAAAATAGCTAAAACTAAAAACAAACTAAAAACTAGTTCCAAAATATTCAGCTTTGATATTAATGCGTTTTTTGGGTTTATTGAGAACATGGTTGTTGTTCAATAATAAAATTAATCCTCAAAAATACAACTTGCCTAATAATTCTGCACTCCCTGTATACTGTCTTGATCATGTCATTAAAAGAGCCTGAAAATCAAAAATAGTTAAATGTATCAAACTCATGTTCAGCCTCTAAACTCAAAATAAAAGTTGAAGGTATAGATCTTCTGGAGGTATTTCATAACTTACACTAGTAACAGAAAGAAGCTTCCTTTTATTATGAACTGGAAACTGACAGGACATAAAGCCAGATTGATCTATATAAATCAATTTAAATATTATAGATTTCAGACTTTCAGTCAAAATGTTAGTTTGTAATGCTTGTAATCTGTATTCAACAATGTCATTAAATGACACAAAAATTGATTATCTATATCCTTCCCATCCTTAAGAATTAAATACAGAGTCGAGTCACATTATGACCACCGCCTTCTTTTGACGTCAGCAGCACATAGCCAATGAAATACAGCACATATCGTGAGCTGGCTTGGTTGGTATATAAGTTGACATGTAGACACTCTGCAAACATATCAACCATTGTTGTCCTAGGTAAAATGTGCAATTTATCTGACTATAAAAAGAGGATGGACATTGGCTTTTGGGCCCACGGTTGGCAGTATTTTCTTAAACAGTGCAGTTTGTTAACTGTTCGCATGTTGCTGTGGTTAAAGTGTATCGTGACTGGACCATTGCTAATAAATGGCTTTGAAACTGTGGAGCACCACAGAGGCCTTTTTTGTCAGAGGTATATGTCTGCTGAGAATATGTGTGAGAGCCCACAGCCGTGCTACAGTTGAGCAACTCACCATCCAAATGAACCAGGGGGCTACCAAACATGTGTCTAAAATGACAGTACAGAGAACTCTGTTGCGTATGGGGCTCCGAAGCTTCTAATTGGAAAAAGGGTTGCCATTCTCTGATGAGTCAAGTTTTCTGTTGCATCGACTAGACAGATGTCAGGCGCGAAAACTCAGTGAACAAACACTCTGCAATCATTGTTGGAAGAACACAAGCTAGTGGCTGTAGCATTATGGTCTGGAGAATGTTTTCTTTGCATTGTTTTGAAGGCACTCTCAACCAATAGTGTAGGAAGGGGGATGCGTGTGGGGGGGGGGGGGGGGGGGGGGCGGAGCACCCTGGGTGTTACCTCTTTGAGGGTGGCAAAAATGCCCCACCTGCCTTCCACTGCACATGAATCATTCCCCTTCCCCAATCCCCTGCTCCTGCTCCATGCTCTCTGCTTGTGTCTGCTGGTAGTCGGAGGAGCAAGCAAAGGAAAGAGCCAGCAGACCGGCAGCACAGAGCAGGAGCAGGAGGTAAGAGACCGGGGAGGGAGATGGCGGGAGAGAAGGAGACATGGGGTGAGAGAGGGGAGGAGAGGGCGAGACATGGGGGAGAGGGAGATATGGGGAAGAGGGAGACATGGGGAAGAGGGAGACATGTATGTAAAGGGAGAGGCATGGGGGAGAGAGGCAAGGGGAAAGAGGGAGACACATGGAAGGAGATAGAGGTAAGTGTGAGACATAGAGGGGGAGTCATGGGGGAAAGGGAGAGATATGGGGGGAGAGGGAGACATGGGAGAGAGGGATAGGCATGGGGAGAGAGGCAAGGGGAAAGAGGGAGACGCATGAAGGGAAAGAAAGGTAAGGGGGAGACATGGAGGGGGAGGTGGAGACATGGGGGAAGAGGGAGAAACATGGGGGAGAGACATGGATGTAAAGGGAGAGGCATGTGGGAGACAGGCAAGGGGAAAGAGGGAGACACATAGAGGGAAAGAAAGGTAAGGGGGAGACATGGCGGGGGAGGTGGAGACATGGGGGGAGAGGGATAGACATGGGGGAGAGGGAGACATGGGTAAGAGGGAGACATGGATGTAAAGGGAGAGGCATGGGGGAGACAGGCAAGGGGAAAGAGGGAGACACATGGAGGGAGAGAGAGGTAAGTGGGAGATATTGGGGGAGAGGGAGAAAGGCAAGGGGGAAGGGCGAGACACATGGGGGAGCAAGAGGTAAGCGAAAGACATGGAGGGAGAGGGGAGACATTGGGGGAGAGGGAGAAGGGAAATGGGGAGACACATGGGGGAGACATGGAGGGAGAGGGGGAAACATGAAGGAGAGGGAGACATGAGGGAGAATGGGAGATATGGGGGAGAGGGAGAGGCATGGGGAAAGAGTGATACACATGGAGGGAGAGACAAGGGGAGACATGGAGGGAGAGTAGGAGACTTGGGCAAGAGGGATGCATGGGGGAGAGAGGGAGAGGAACGGGGTAGAGAGGCAAGGGGAAAGAGGGAGACACATGGAGGGAGAGGCATGAGAGGAGAGGGGGATACATAGGGCAAGGGGGGAGATAGAGGTGGAGGGAAAGAGAGGTGAGAGGATAAAAAGAAAGGGGGAGAGGGAGGGATGGGAGAGAGAGAGTGGGGGATAGGAAGAGAAAGAAATCAGAGAGAGAGTGAGGGGAGAGAGGGGGGAGGGAAACAGGGAGAGAGGGGGAGACTCAGAGATAGGGAAAGTAAGTGAGGAGGAGAGGAAAGAGGGAGGGATAGAATGAGAGGGGGTTGGGAGAGAGAGGGGGGAGGGAGAGAGAGGGGAGAGGAGAGAAAGACGGGGTGGAAGAGAGAGAAAGAGAGAGGGGTGAGTGTGAGAGAGAAGGCAATATATATATATATATATGCATATATGTATATATATATATATATATATATATAAATCATATCTATATATATCTATATATATATATATATCTATACATACATATATATATATATATATATATATATATATATACATATATGCATATATATACATATGTATATATATATATATATATATATATATATATATATTTGCACTGGGGTCGGCAAACTCAGGGACAGCCCCGGGCGGCAAAAGCTCTAGCTACGCCACTGCTCTCAACCGATTGGGTAATTTATCCATCCTTGGAGATCAAGTACATCCATACATGTTGACTGTCTTCCCTGGAGCAGATGGGATCTTCCAGCAGGACAATGCAGCATGTCATATGGACGAAGACTTCCAAGTACCTTTATGGCCTCCAAATTTCCCGGACTTGAACCCCCTTCTAGCACCTTTTGGACCACATCGATCACCATGTTCGCCATATGGATCCTCTAGCACACACTATTCAGCGGCTATCGGTTGCACTGCATTCTGCAAGGCTCAGATACCATTGCCAACCTTCCAACATATTTTTGACTCACTCATCTTATTGACTTATTGACGAGATGCTGTCCATGCTTCACATGGCAGTTATTCTGGATATTATGGTCATAACTAGCGAATTGCCCGTCAAAAAATGACGGCAATGAAATTGTAAGTGTGCTAATGCTGTTTGGTGTATAATAATAAAATAACTAATAGATTAATAAAGTAATATACTTTACCTATTTTGAAGCATTGTGTTGAAGAGCTGTCAATCTGTTCTGATGTTGCTGCAGCATTAGTGGTGTGGAGCTGCTGTGTAAGCGTGGTGAATGTGTGCAGTGTAATATTGTGCGTGCGCGAGACCAAACCGTTAGCGTACTCGTGTACTTCCGCATTGTTCTAAAATGGCGGGTAATGTGTGGTATACGTCTGTAGCGGAATATCCGTAGGTGTTTTGTGGTGTTTTGCGTGTTTCTTGGGATGTTTCGCGTGTTTACACACACATTATATACACACACATTATATACACACACATTATATACACACACACACACAATATATTGTGTGTGAGTATATATATATATATATATATATATAATGTGTGTGTATATATAATGTGTGTATACACACACAATATACACACACATTATATATATACACACACACACAATAAGATGGAGATGAGGCACATATACAATGACTGACTGTAATGTACCGTGCAATATATGTTATACATGCACATATGGGTGTATGCACTGACTGTATATCTGTACACACACACTATATACACACACACACTGTATACACACACTATACACACACACTACACACACACACACACACACACTATATACACACACAGACTATATATACGCTATATATATATATATATATATATATTTAAAAAAAACACAGTATATATATATATATATATATATATATATATATTAATATATATATATATATATATATATATATATATACACACATATACTGTGGGTATATATATATATATATATATTTAAAAAAAACACAGTATATATATATATATATATATATATATATATTAATATATATATATATATATATATATATATATATATACACACATATACTGTGGGTTTATATATATATATATATATATATATATATATACATATATATATATATACATACACTGTGTGTTTTTTTTAATATATATATATATATATATATATATACTGTGTGTTTTTTTAACATATATATATATATATATATATATATATATTATATAAAAAAAACACACAGTATATATATATATATATATATATACATATACACATATAGTTTTCTCCCCACACCTATATAGAGCTCACTCCTGTGGTCCCAGGCCCTATCATGTCCCCTCTCACCCCACATGAAGCCCTATCAGGCTCCACTCACCTGTCCAGCCCGGGGGGCAGGCCTGTGTGTGCTCGGGGGAGGCCCGTGTATATTCGGGGCTCGCTGTGCTCCTGGGGGGTCCGCCCGAGGCTAGGGGGAACTTATATTGAGGTGGTGAGCGCCTCCATGCCTGCGTGCTCTCCGGCTGCATTGTGGGAGTCTGACTCGCCGACACACAGCGGCAGCGCCGAAATGGGAGCAGTCACAGCCGGTAAGCTGGCTGGGACAGGCCTCTGAACATGGGGGTATAGAGACACCACAGCGAACCCCTATCAGGCTCCACTCACCTGTCCAGCCCGGGCAGGCCTGTGTGTGCTCGGGGGAGGCTTTGTGAGGGCTGCCGTTGCTGGCATGGATGCCAGCAACTGGCAACAACTCACACTGTGCGGGGGGTGAGGAGAGGGATTTAGAGCCAAGACTGGGGGATCTAAAGCTGAACCCGAACCGGGGACTGGGTGGCCCTGCGCGGGGCATTGTGGGGAGGAGGTGGCTGCTCCATCCCAGCAACTGAGGCCCTTGCCCACAGCCCTCGCTATGCGCTAAGCGTTAGCAACAGGTCGTACGCTGCGGGCAAGGGCCTCAGTTGCTGGGATGGAGCGCCTTCGTCGCTCCATACCAGCAACTGAGGCCCTTGCCCGCAGCCCTCGCTCGCTTTGTTTTCAAAGATTCCTTCTCCTATATAGAGATGGAAAAAGTTCTCCAAATATTTATATTTTTGTTTACTAAAACAAATGATACCTTGTGAATCTTTGATTCCATGAATCACCTTAGCCCCTTTTTACCTTTTTACAAAATTGTATTTATTTAATTGATTTTCATTTTCCTCATCATATAAAGTTTCTCCATATCTAATTATCTTTTTCTTATCTTATTCTTATAACTTAGAGTCTCTAAACATCATCAGTTCGTTATTTATTCTACACCATAGAAACGACAATAATATGAACAGTATTCATTGCAATTTCTATAATTATATATCTAATATATATCCACCATTGATAGCTATACCATGTTTTCTTTTAGTGAAAGGGATTGCAATAACATGCTCTTCATTATTTAAATTAGTCTCCTTTTCTCTTTTTGTCAGAGAGTGAATACAAGCTTTATTCCAAAATACTATCACCTTCCACCCTAACACGCTTATCACCTCGCTCACCCTCTTTTACCACTCACTATTGCTTATATTGTAAGTCTGCAAGTTTCTATCCTAAGTACTTTGGGAATTCACCATGGACATTGGATTCCTAGCTCAAAGACAGGGCCCTCCTTGCTTTGCTACTTGTTACTTTGTATTTATCTTTGTCTGAACTTAACTTATGTACAGCGCTAGGGAGTATGTCAGCGCGTTATAAATGAACTATCACAAATAATAGTTGTCAAACTGTGATTCGTCGTCACGCTTGTGACAAATCGCTGTTTGACAACTACGATTGCTCGCATTGCCAGGCTTCAAATTTTATTGCCGTCATTTTTGATGGGCAAGTCTCTATCACACATAATAGTTGTCAAACTGCGATTCGTCGTCACGAAAGGCACACAGGAGAGGAGGGGAGAAACAGACATGGGAAGAGGGGAGAGACAGACTGGGGAAGAGGGGAGAGACAGACAGAAGAGGAGAGGGGAGAGATACACGGGAGGGAGAGGAAGAGGGAAAAGACACAGGGGAGGGGGAAATGGCACAGGGGAGGTAAATGGGGGGGGAGAGACACAAGGGAGGGGGGTATGAGAAGGGAGCCAGAGAAGGGAGTGAGAGAGGGGGGAGAGACACACAGAGGAGGAGGGGGGAGAGACACACAGGGGAGGAGGGGGGAGAGACACACATGGGAGGAGGGGGGATAGACACAGAGGAGTGAGAGAAGGGGGAAGAGACACAGAGGACTGAGAGGAGGGGGAAGAAATACAGGGGAGGGAGAGGAAGAGGGAAAAGACACAGAGGAGGGGGAAAAGACACAGGGGATGGAAATGGGGGGAGAGACACAAGGGAGGGGGAAGAGACACGGGGGGCAGGTAGGGAAAGAGACACAGGGGAGGGGGAAGAGACACAGGGGAGGGAGAGGGGGTAAGAGACACAGAGGAGGGAGAGGGGGTAAGAGACACAAGGAGGGAGGGGGTAGAGACACAGGGGAGGGGAAAAGATACACAGGGAGGGAGGGGGAGGGGGAAAGAGACACATGGGAGGGGGAAAGAGACACATGGTTGGGAGAGGGGGAAGAGACACAGGGAGGGGGGAACAGACACAGGGGAGGGGGAGCAGACACAGGTGAGGGATAGGTGGGGATGAGACACAGGAGGGAAAGAGACACAGGGGAGGGAGAGGAGGGGGGAAAGAGACACAGGGGAGGGGGAAAGAGACACATGGGAGGGAGAAGGGGGAAGAGACACAGGGGAGGAGGGAACACACGCAGGGTGAAGAGAGGTGGGAAAGAGACACATGGGAGGGAGGGGGGAAGAGACACAGGGGAGGGGGAAAGAGACCCAGGGGAGGGAGAGGGAACTAACACAGGGTAGGGGGAAGAGACACAGGGGAGGGAGAGGGGGGAAGAGACACAGGGGAGGAGGGAACAGACACGGGAGGGAGAGGTGGGGAAGAGACACAGGGGAGGGGGGAAGAGACACAGGGGAGGGGGAAAGAGACACAGGGGAGGGAGAGCGGGGAACAGACACAGGGGAGGGGGTACAGACACAGGGGAGGGAGAGGTGGGGAAGAGACACAGGAGGAAAAGAGGCAGGGGAGGGAGAGGAGGGGGGGAATATACACAGGGGAGGGAAATGGGGGAAACAAGGGAAATACGAGGGAGGGGGAAGAGACAGAGGGGGGACGGGGGAAAGAGACACAGGGGTGGGGGTAAAACACAGGGGAGGGGGGATAAAGCACAGGGGAGGCAGAGGGCGGAAAGAGACACAGGGGAGGGGGAAAGAGACACATAGGAGGGAGGGGGTTAAAAACACAGGGGGGAAGGAGACACAAGGGAGGGAGAGGAGGGGGGGAATGAGACACAATGGAGGTAGTAGACAGGGGGGAGAGACTTGCAATAAGCGCAAAGGCGCTCATTGCGAGGCCCGTGATGAGAGCCAAAGGCGCTCATCGCAAGGCCAGTAAAGTAGAGGGGGAGGCTCCCATTGTGTGGCAAACAGCATTAACTTTAACTTGGCTTAACTTTTTATTGCCGTCATTTCTGACGGGCAACTCGCTAGTAGTAATAATAATAATAATAATAATAATACTCTAGTATTCATTTAATCCTATAAATAAGGATTATGAGACTCACCAGGATTAAAGAACATAGTAAGGGTCCAAAATCAAGAAAGTTAATTCCCAAAAGTAGAAGATGAATAATTATTTATCCTGAGAGCCGGGAAACAGATATAATAAAAAGAGATTGTATCAGTTTCATCACAATACACATATACATTAAATACAATCCTTAGAAACTCTATAAGACGTGAAAACATAACTTGAGTTTTGGGGAAATTCTTGCATCTTTAAATAGTTCAATACTTTATTCATGGAAATACATTTTTTAACCCCTCCTGAGGCAAAAATACGTAATTTCATTAAGGTCACTTATGGGCATTGTTCACGAATTTGGCCTCATTTCGGGCTTATGTATAAATGTAGATAAGACAGAGGCAGTGGCTATTGCCATACCTGACCATTTAAAGCAAACATCAAAAGTACAGTTTTATTTTAGTTGGGTTCCAGGGCATATTCAATATCTGGGCCTCCAAATTACCCCTTCTTTGAGCTCCTTATATAAAGAGAATTACCATCAGATTTTTAAATCTTTAAGTCGGGATCTGACAAAATGGAATAAACTCCAGATATCTTGGCTAGGCAGAATAAATGCCTTCAATGTGCAGCCTAAACTCTTGTACCTTTTCCAATACCTTCCTTTACCCATCAATTTAACTGAACTTACGGGGTTCCAAAGGAAAGTCTCCAAATTTATTTGGCAGAACAAATCAGCGAGGATCAATAAGATGTTAACGTAAAAGCATAAATCGAAAGGAGGACTATCACGCCCTGATCTGATCAAATATTATAGGCCTCCCAACTTTCTTTCATTCCTATTATCCACTCGGCACAACATCAACTGGCATGGGTTTTTATGGAGGACCACTTATTAGCGCCATTCTCTTGAGACACTCTTATTTGGCTAGATAAAATTCCAGATTGGGTCTATGAGAGGAGACACCCAGTTATACATCATAGAATACAATGCTGGAAATGGGTGAGACTTTACTCTGTTTTGTTCTCATACCCTTCCTATCTAACCCCTACTCTTCATCACCCACAATTTCCAAAGGGCTTCGGTGAAGATTCACTTTTTTGGTGGAAATCGAGGGGGTTGGACAGGTTAGGAACCTGGATCAAAGATGATAAGCTATTGAACAATAAGGAAATCATAGACTCCTTTATGATAGACTACCTTTGCATGAACATTATAACCTGTGTAGGATTCAACACTTTATTGAATCTATGGTCAGAACCCACAGCCTTTACCAGGGGAACCTGGTTATCTTGGATCTGTCTGAAGAACCCTGCAGCAAAGGGAATCATAAGTGATATATACTGTACGATCTATATAATTCCCCGGATCAAAGATATTTACATGCGGGAATGGGAGAGAGATCTGGGGGTGAGTTGGGACATAGAAAAATGGGAAGTCTTCTGGGGGGGGGGTATCTATAGGGGGTCTCTCAATCATAATATTCTTGAAACAGCTGTAAAAGTGCTACACCGTACTTATCTCACCCCAGAAAAATTAGCGAAGTGGAAATGCTCGGAGGATCCAAACTGCTTTATGGGCTGTAATTCCATTGGCTCATTTATTTATATATGGTGAGACTGCCCGAGAGTGAGACTAATATGGGAAAGCATCTAAATTATCTAATGTCCCCATGCGAGAAACTATGGAAACGCGTTTATTGGGAATTCCGGTGACCTCGCTTTCACACCCTCAAAATAAACTTTAAAATTTTTGGTATTTGGCTACCAAGATTCATATAGCAGTGGAAGCGGGGGGACCAAAAATTAACGGTAGTCATAAATAAAATAGACTATATAGCTACAAATGAAAGAATTGCACATTCTCTGGAAGACTCCATGAGACGCTTTATGGAAGTATGGGGGCCCTGGTTGGTATACAGGGAACAGCAGATAATTTAGGAATCTTCCCTATATACATACACAAAGCGGGGTGGAAGTGGAGACAATACTGTATTTGTACAATACTTCAGATTACAGATTATATGTTCTGGAAATATATATCATTCTGATGTTAATGAGATGTATGCTATATCTTACCTAATATGTGATCTGATTCCCATCTAATAAATAAATTAATGAAAGAAAAAAAAAAGACGTAATTTGGCAGGATATAAAAATGAAAAACGTTTACCCTCATTATACAAGTGTGTACAGAACTATTATTATTATTATTATTATTACTAGTGACTTGCCCGTCAAAAATTATGGGGCAATAAAATTATAAGGCAGGTAATGGTGTTTGGCAGAGACATACATTTTTTTGGTGGTCTGAGATCCTTCGGCGCTCATTTCGAGGCTGTTGGTTGTTGTATTTTTTTTTATCAGAGGCGCTCATTGTGAGGCGGCGGTGAATGGGTTTTGTGTTTATTGCGATAGTGTTTTTTTTTGTGTATATGCACTTTTGTATGCTAATTAAATAATTAATAAATTAATATACTTTACCTATTTGTAAGTAATATATGCAGGAAGCATTGTGCTGAAGAGCTGACAATCTGTTTTGATGTTCCTGCAGCATACAATGCAGGTTTGCACTGTTGTGGAGCTGAGGTGTAAGTGTTATCAATGTGTGCAGTGTGTAGTGTAAATAGGCTGCGTGCGCGAAGGGAAGCCGTTAGTGTTGCTGTGTATTTCCGCATTCTGTAAGTTAGTGCTGTAAAATGGCGTTGAATGTGTATGTGGTACGCGGGTGTGGATTTATTAGCGTCCTTGCTAAAAGTGTATCTTGTACCTCGTACAGCTTTTTAGAAAAGCTGTATGTGCTTGGTGGTGTTTTGCGGCTTTAGGGTCCTGTAGCCTCCTTTTCGTTTTTTTCGGCTGCCATTTTTTCTCTCGCTTAGGGGATTTTCGAGTGTCTAAACTTGGTAATTTGGACTTAAATTGAGGTGAAACTTCACTTGCAGACGTCCCGGGTGCCCCCCTTGCTGTGGGTATGCTTTTTATGTAATTTTTGTGTGTATTTATTGTTTTTTTAATGTTTTCAGATGCACACGGTTCGGATGTTAAGGTCATATTTTTGCGAGTCCCGCGGCTTGTATTTTTTTAGTGTAAGCCTGTAAATTTTTCGTTCTAAGTCCCACGGCTCGTATTTTTTGTGTAAGTTTGTGTGTTAGATGTTTTTTTTAAAAGTCCCGCTTCTGTGGGTGTTTGTAACCGCTTGTGAGGCGCTGTAGAGCCTCCACCTCCGCATTTGAGGGTCCGCATTTGTGGCCTGCAATGAGCCTTCAGCTCATTGCAGCCGACGTGGGAGCCTCCACCGTCCGCAAATGCGGATGCCAAATGCGGATGCATGGATGCCAAGAGAGCAGAGAATGTGCTCTTTTATTCAAAATTGGTAAGGATTCTCTTCTCAATCTAAGAGAAAGAATAAATGCATAAATAAAAAGGGGGGAATATATTTAGATAGGAACTTCAATAATTCTAGTACTGTTTCTTTTTGAATGATTTCCCAATTTTTTCGGATAGGATCTTATATTGCCAAATAATAAGATTAATTTCCTTCATTTTATTTGTATTTTCATCCTTAATCTTAGCAATTCTTTGTTCAGATAGAGTTATAGACATTTTAATTTCTTTTTGAAAATTCTCAAAACCCCTTGAGAAAATTACAAGCTGTGGATTAGTAGAATCCAAGATTTCCTTTACCAATCTGTTAACCAGTCTTCTTCAAGAAGGGCTAGGTTTTGGAGTTCTGCCCCTTTTTTTCCTCTGTTCTTTGTATTTTACGGTTAATTCTCTTACTGTAGTTTTATTAAGGAATCTTTTTAATTTAGTCTTTTGAGCTAATCAGATTACAGGCTCAAATTTGTATTTGTGAATGTCTCCAAACTAAAAGCTATTTTTTTAAACGTTAAGTAGTAGAGGGCAAACATGTTTTGTAATGTTACACTGTTATTTGAATTTATGTGATAAGTTACTAATAAAACTTTCACCACCGTCTTTATCTATCTTTGCATGGGACAGGAAATGTACAGGCTATTTGTAGGATCACAGTGTCTGCGAACACATCTCATACAACCCCATGACCAGCAGACAACAAAGGCTTTTCAGTTAAATCTCTTATAGGAAACAAGGCAAACCTGCAAATTGTTATTCCTACCACATAAATCCTGGGCTGCAGTCTGTGTTTTGTGTGGTTCAGTTTTTTTTTATTTGCTATTGCATTTCGTGAGTCTGAAGAATAAAGTTTGTGGTTCTGGAATTGGATAGTGTTATTTTTTGTTTTGATTCTTTGCACAACTTCCCATTTAGATAACATCAATTTGTGATTATATTGTTTAACTATGTCCTTTATTTATGTTTTGTGGAAGGGAAGTTTGTAAGTTCTATAGAAATAAATACACAAAACATAAATGCTACATATAGTCAAACAATATAATTACAGATAATATCAGACATAATTGCCCTTTAATTCAAGATATATTTATTTCTATAGATTTATTTCTATCCCAGGGAAGATATTTTTTACTTGTAAAATTAGGCGTCCCCAATGCAAGTAAATCTAGGGAGCCTTTTTTTTTGAGTTAGTGTGATTGTATCATAAATTAGTGAATAGACTCTATAGGGTAACATAGCAGTTGGCAATCCCTTATAATACTGTTGAGAAGCATATCCTCATGGTAAAAATACCCATTACAACCACATGCTACATTCTTATGTTTTTTACTGCTTGGCTCCACCATTTCCTATATACCTAATGTTCTTAAAGGGACCACTAAGGTCAACATTTTCTATATGATCTCTTGAATACGTAAAAATAAAATAAATATAGCATGGGAATAACTTTAGCTATTAGCTTTGCAGATTATATATTTTTAACAATAACAAAACCAATGGCCAGTGTACCTAATCTAATGTCCTTACTAGAAAACATTGGAAATATTTCAGGAGCTAAGGTAAACACAAATATATGCAAGGCATTAAATATCTCACTACAAAAGCAGACAGGAAATTTGTTAACATAAAATTTCTTTTTTATATGTGCACAGCGCCATATCGAAAATCTGGCCATTGTAACCCCTAAACTAACTAATTTAATTTATAGTATAGACTACCCAAACATTTTAAAAGTCTGGTAATGATCTAAACACCTGGGCCTTCAATAACATACAATGGCTAGTTATGATTTATGCTGTAAAAATGATGATGTGTCTATTTTGCACACTTTCAGAAAGCAATTAGAACAAACAATATATTAAAACTGCAAAGAGAGAGCCTTCGATTCACCTGGAGCAGTTGGAAGCCAAGAGTGAACAGAGTGACAATGATAGCTGCTAAAACAAAGAGGAGGTTTAGCTACTCTGGCTGTTTTGACATATTAAAAAGCAACTAGAATTGCACAGCTGATCAGATAACATGTCAGGCAAACTACACCATGATGAGTGGAAATTGAAAAAGCAATCTTCAACAAACAAAATATTTTGGTTCAACAAGTGTTGTGGAATAAAGGCATACAATTAAAATAGAAAAACTTCCCCAGAGCATGTCACATTTTCTAGCAATTTGGAAATATATTAATAAAAAGACACATTTGTTATTCGAGGGCACGTGGCTCGCCTCTCTTTGGATATCCCAAGTGGGGTAGGCAGGACATATTGTTGGTTAGTTTGGTTGGTGGATCCAGCAGCAATTAGTTGCAGCAGCAAAAGTTCTACGAAAATTCATAAATGCTCTCCAGAAGAACATTTTCAGATACTGCGGAAAGAGTGTTTTAATTTAGCCATGGTAAATGGGAACATGGCTCACGTTGTCATAAATAATAAACAAGCTGCCAAAACACCATTAGAGAATTGTTGTATATATATATATATATATTTCTAATGGTAATGGTAAGAAAATAATTTTCATTACTTATAGCTATTTGATGGACCAAACCACATTGATCAAATTACTTTATAAAGAAGCATGGGAAAGGGAGCTTAGTATCACTCTTGATAAACAATGGGACAAGATTATAAGCAATTCAGGAACTTCCTCCCTCAATATAACTCTTCGGTAATTTGCCGATAAAACACAGATCAGATGGTATCTCCCACAAAAGAGACTCACATCTGTTACTCGATGGTAAAAATGTTACGGGCTGCGGTGAAGGGGGAAGGTGCCTGATCCCAGGGGTGGTGGTAGTTCGGGGAAGGGACAGGCGCCAGGGACAGGTCAGGGAGGCAAGGGTCCCTGCCCAGAGTCGAGAGGGCAAGAGGCTATGGGCAAGCACAGGGCCCACAATTATATGCATCAGGAGAATATACGCATGTAGTGCTCCTCTGTGCTATTCGTGGGCAACGTCATTCTTGCAGGGCTCAGGCTTGGAAGGAGGTAGTGGCAGAGGTTACTGGGGTAGACACAGCTCAAAGGTATAGAACAGATTCAATGACAACAACTCTTCTCTGTGGACACGTAGGGTTCTGTTTAAGATGTCAACAATTGATGGTCACTGAGGAATGCTGTTGAGAAGAGGATGCTGCAGTCCCTATGATTTGTCAGGTCTTAGTTTGTATGTTTAGTTTTTTTTCTCTTTTTTTGTTTTAGGTACAATTCAGGTCCATGAAGCCATCTTCTGAATCTGAAAGCATTGTGGAGAAATGAGGTGACATGTTTTCCCAGTGCCTCTATTAACATGTAGCTCCCAGAATCTTAAAGCTATCATATAGCCAGATATCTCAGACATGATTGCTGTTAGCTTAAATGTAGACTAATACCGCTATGGTGGTGGACTTGCAAAGTCTCACAATGGCAAGTTAATGACAGCCAGCATTAATATATACGCTTGTGAAGGATGTCATCCTGACCTCAATATCAGTCTGAGAACAGATCTGATTAAGCAACATTGAATCTGGCTGCTGACCTTTGTGTCCTCTCCGTATTAATGGGTATTTTCCCATATTTCTGACTGTCAAGAGACCTAGCTAATAGTTAGTAATGCTTGCAGATGGTAATCAGGTGAGTTGGTATATTGTTACAGTTACAGTATTTAGCATTGTACTGTACATGCATGTTGATTAGTTTTTTTATCCTCCTCCGCTTTTTTTTAGTTGACTACTTTTTTTTATTTTGTCACCACACTGTATGTGTGAAACTGGATTGCATTACACAGTCCAGAGGTTGAATCATCTGTTTCATTGAGCAGATCCAGACAAGTTGTAAGTGCTATGCACATTAATGGTTTCTTCAATTAAATGGAATGATCTCTGATGATCCTTTTTTCCATCAGATTCCGGTTGCAGTAGTGTAGTGACCACATGTGACCCTGGTAGGTGCTACACATCATGCTTATTCTAGACATTACCCCCTGTAGGTATCCCCTTTTCCCCCCAAGACTCTTGCTCTCTCTGGATTTGCCCACACCACACCCATGATTTTAATGCACAGTCTTGACCATTTCTGATTGTGCTCTGTGTATAAAATGAAGCTTTGTTATACCGTTATTACTGTTTCAGTGTGTTTTCACTGGTTGGGGTTATGGGACATCCACATGCATCACATTAATGTCACATTCCTATATATGTAAACTAATACATCCTATATAACATGCAATAGATCAATACATATGCAAAGAATAATAGTCATAATAGCATTAGATATCATATAATACTAAATATCAAATATAATAATAATAAATGGTTAATACACAGGCCAAGTCCAATTAGTGATACTGTGGAGTATGAACATCCCCCTGAGGGCCTAAAATGAATATGACAGGTGATAATGGAGTGGGTTGCCAGTCACTTCTCTAGTGGACTGTGATTTGTTTGACCTCTTTGCTATCACCTCGCCACGTACAGTGGCCCTATATGGTATAGCTCACAGCTTCATTCAGGTACACAAGCCCCTTCACCACCACCACTTAGCAATGCTGAAGGGGACCAGGGGAACATACACCACACAAATCTACTCTAACCCATCTGGAGGGGCCGCAAAAAACACATGGAGGCTTTGCAGAGGCACGGGGATCAAAAGCCAAATCACCTCCATAAGGTGTAATCTCCGCTACAGTCATCCTGGAAAGTCCCACGCCATTGCTGGTGGCCATGTGCCAAAATGTATAGCCATTCCCATTTGGTGAACTCCCATTATGTTCTGCAATTCATCAATTTACATTGGTGTGGATTGCTAAACGGTGGTGGTAAACGGGCTTGTGTACAGGAATGAAGCTGTGAGCTATACAATGTAGGGCCACTGTAGGTGGGCAGATCATAGCAGAGAGGTCAGACAAATCACAGTCCACTAGAGAAGGAACTGGCAACCAAATCCAGCATCTTTGGTATGCAAACCTTGTAGAACAGCACACCTAGCTTAATGTGCTGAAGTCCATAGGGTAACAGAGAGTCAGAGACACAATTGAAGGACAGAACAACAAATAATAAAATGTTCCCCGGGTACTTGATCTACGTGATGTAGCGGTGGAATATGGCCACTGTTTGTGTTCCCAAATGTAGATGTGATGAGCGAGATGTATATGCAATTATATCCACAATAGAGCCTCTGTGAGTGAGAAAGGGTTAATATGGCATGGGTTTCATGTTTTTGTGTTGCACTTTAATCAGGTAGTGTGTCTTTAATTGCTTTGTGCTTGTTGCAGCAAAGCTTTTTATATTGGCATATGCATGACCATTCCAACATGTGATAAAAAATCATTTTAAATGCATTATTTTTTATTTGGGGATCATTGTAATGCCTTTCCATGCTTTCCCTATAAGTGCACTGGTGTGTTTATATTGTCCTTTATAGTGTTTAAAAGTGTATAAACACTTTGCTGGGCCTATTTGGAGCCTGTAATATTTTTGCCTCCAGTTATGGGCTTGAACACCATGGCAAATTGCCCTCTCAATTCAAATAGATAGGAAAGAAGTAAAGGTAGTGACAGGTTTATTTTCCTGGGCTCCAAGATCTCTTCAGATGGTGACTGCAGCAAGGAAATTAAAAGACGTTTGCTTCTGGGGAAGAAAGCTATGGCAAGTCTGGACAAGCTATTAAAAAGCAAAGCTATTATACTATCAACAAAGGTCATACCTAGAATTATGTTATTCTAAGTATTAACATACAGATGTGTGAGCTGGAAAATAAAGAAGGCTGATCGCAGAAGAATTGACACCTTTGAATTGTGGTGCTGAAGAAAACTGTTTAGAGTCCCTTGGACTGTAAGAAGATCCAAACAATCAATAGTAAAGGAAATAAAGCCAAACTGTTCACTGGGAGGTTTGATCATGAGGCTAAAGACCCAATATTTTGGCAATAGTATAAGGAGACAGGATTCCTTACAGAAGACTAATGCTGGGGAAATTTGAAGACATATGAAGAAGGAGAAGGCAGGGGCGGCAATGGTTCGAAGAGGTAATTGAAGCAATGAGCATGAACTTGAGGGAGCTCAGGCAGTGTCTTACAGGTGTCCCTGGTGTGCTGCAGTGCATAGGGTCACAGTGTGTCAGGCACAACTGAATGTTTTTTATACACAAAGAAAGGAAGCACAATATTTAAAACATTCTTCTTTAAATGCATGAAAAATGGAAAATGTGCGACATTAATGTGTAACATACAGCCCAACTAATCCACTTTACACATAAATCACTATAGAGTGCATATATCAATCATTATAATGCATTTGGAAATGTACATTCCCTACATCAGGGATAGACAACATTGGTCCTGAAGAGCCAAGCAAGGTCCTGGATTTCAGTATTTCCCTACTTTGCACATACGTGGTGAGGCAATCACTGCCTGAGACATTCTGTTTGATTCACCAGTGCACAGCAGGATCCAAGACTGTGTTTGGCACTTTACGGCTATTGTTGCCTACACCTGTCGTAGACTCAAAGCAAATTTCTATTACCATACATTAAACAACTTTATTTTCCTAATACAGTGTCCTTGCTCTCCAAAGTGCCTTTATCACAGTAAAATACATAAATGATTTTGTACTGGCTGAGACTACCAGTTTAATTCATTCACATTCTCTTCACTACCATGATATTAAATTCTGATTGTGCTCAACAAGTTCATATAACACTGCTATAAATGCAACACACATCTCGAATATCTGGTCCCTCCTTCAGCCCAGTGTGTCACTTCTTTACATACAGTGTAGCATAATGTCCACTTTGGACTTCCTGAACCACCATCCACAGGGTAAACTTTTCAAAAACAAGATTAACATTCCTCTTCTGCTGCTTCACTCTATCTGATCCTTTTAGTGCCACACAATATCCGCTAGAACCAATTTATGGGGACACTCAAGTCTTTTAGTTTTAAGTACTATCTGTTATATGCCATGTTATGCAATACTATGCTGCTCTGTTTCCTATTCTTTCTCTTTGTATTTTATCAAGTGTGAGGTTTGATTGGATATATCAGTTAGCTGTATAAATGGTAGGACTTTATACAATGTTACAATTGCGTAATTTCCAAGGTTCCCTTACAATTGACAAGATAAATACACAAGAGGATAGAGGAGGCCTTATATTGCAATAAGGGAGCTACCGTGCACTGTGGGTAACAGATAAAGTAAAAGTAAAATAAAGTTAAAGCTTTCGTTTTTAAAAAGACTACTGTAGTCATAAATTTAAAATATACTCTTTTTTTCAGAACTGTACATCTGGCAAATGTTTCTAAAATGAAAAAAAATATACTGTATACAGCCTAATTTCTTATCTTTTCTATGTAATCATACTGCAACACAATCTTATCACTTGGTTTATTCTGATCAAATTCCTGTGGGAATTTGGATATTAGGAATGTAAATACAGTATCTAATACTTACTACAGAATCACTATAATAGTTGTCAGTGTTGGTGACGTTTGCGATGTTTGTCACGCTTTTGCGTCCCTCGCAAAGCGAGCACTTGAGGCACGCAGGACTTAGGCCTTGCAATGAGCGCCGCAGGTGCTCATCGCCAGCGGCGCAGGACTCGACATTGAGCACCGCAGTTGCTCATTGCCAGCGGCGCAGAAAAAATTTGTTTCAATCGCATAACTCTAAAGACCAGAAAAACCAACCAAATACTTAAAAAAAAACAAAAAAAACACACACTCACACACAGCACAGGGGGAAAGCAAGGAAGCCTGGGAGTGAGGTTGCAAGCGAATTTGAGCCATATTTGGGGGCTATGATGCTTAATGGATGATAGTCTTGAACTGGAGCCCATATCCCAAGTCCAAGTGCCCATCCAAAAGAGAAAAAATGTTGATCCAAGCGGCCACTGCAAAAATCCCATTGCATGTCCTCCTCCTGGGGGGTAGTAGATTGGCCCTGTCTTGGGGTGGTTGCCCATCAGTCTCCAACCCCAATTTCTGTAGGTTCTTGGGAACACAATCCATTTGTACAGCCCTTCCAGGGGGTATCTGAGCTAGCAGCCACTTGTCAGCCACCCTCCCCATTTTTCTTAACAACATCTGGAGTACCAATTCTCAGGGTCCAAGGTAACAACACAGACCAACCCCAGTTCCTTTTCCTTCAGTAACTCACCACAAATTGCAGGCATCATTCTTGGGGACAATTACAAGGTCTCAGGAACTAGGATCTCATCCAGGGGCATACTGCTACCCCCTTGGCCACAGACAGGTAGTGTTCTGGAGTATCCCATCTAGGGAGCAGCTTAGGCGGAGGTAAAAAGCACTTCTCCGCTGGCACAATCTCCTTAGGGTCAGTTGTCAAGGCAGGGTTGGGGAAAAACAGAGCAGGACTCAGGATTAGGGTCTCTGAATGGAGACCCTTTCCTGGCTGAGGCTCATCAGGGGTAGTAGACTTTGCTGGGGTTGGTAGCTCCTTAGGGTGAGTATCCTCAAGGGCTGGCAAGGTTGGGATCACCTCTGCAGCTAGGGTACTCTTTGTCAGGTCCTCTGGTACGTGGGCCGCTTGCCCATACCCTTTAACTCTGGGGATGCCTGGACTGAAGTGATCCCTGTCAACTCTGCAGGGTTTGGGAGTGGAGCCTAAACTTGCTCCTTCCTCAGGGTCTCAGGGCCAGTGCCCTCACCTGAACTCCAACACATATCTGGATCCACCTGATCCATGCTGGGTCTCAGGGGCGCCCCTCTCCTGATAGCCTCATGCCCAGATCTGGCATCACACTCTCCATGACTGTCAGCCTTGGCATCTCCATCTGTTTCCTGACTGCCTGGACATCAGTAATCTGTGGTTCAGGACAGGTAACAGTACATGTGTAGTTGGGCAGACTCTCAGGGCTTGCACCCTCCTCTGCCAACTGTTCAGTCACCAGCTCCATGCCCTTGCTTAGCAGCTGAACCTTCTCTGGTTGTTAACCATCTCCCAGTGGCTGCTGCTGCTTAACACTGTTCCCTGGTCTTGCATCTACCAGGGTCTGGACTGTTCTCCCGGCCTCCCTATCCTGGTGAGTTTCCAGCAGTCGCTCTGATCTTGCCTGTTCTGAATTTGGTCAGATCTCCAGGTACCTTCTGGTTTCCTTCCTCTACCTTATAGGGGTGTAGCCAACAGTCAATTTCCTCTGGCAGTGTATCCTCTGCTAGCTCAGCTGGGGGAAACATGGGGTAACTCCAAGTACTTTAGCCAGGTCCCACCTGGGCCCACCTCCTCAAGCAGTTCCTCATACTCTTTTTTATAAATCTATTTCCTTCTGGACCAATGGTTTGAGCAACCTTTTTTTCTTCTGTCCCTGAGTATATTTCCACGTCCTTTTGGTGTCATGCCAATAGGATTTCCCATCGCTCTGCGGTTCCAATCTCCCTGCAGCACATCCGGAAGCCCTTACACAAGTTCAAGCCTGTAGTAGGAGAGCCATTGTGATACAGCAGCCGGAATATCAGGTCCTCATACTGACCTTCCAAGTCAAGCTCCATCCACAGCAGGTCCTCAAGCCGCTCTGCTAGCTCCTCATCCTGCTGAAGCCCTAGGGAAGCCATCCTCTGATTCGGAAGAGCTGTTCCCTAATCGCTTTCTGTGGCAAGCCGTTGCCATCGTGCTTCCTCATACTTGTGATCAGGATCCTTTTCTCCTGGATCACCTCCAACCTGCAGGTATCCATGTGGCCAAACATGTCATCAAACCAGTAACGGTCTCCCTTGGGCTTGTTAATCTGGATAAATTGCTGATAGGTTTCTTCATCCCCCCCAACCCGCCAAAAAAAAAAGGACTTCATATGCCATTTCTTCAGCTGCTTGTTACAGCACTGAAATGCCATTACTGCAAACCAGTTGTAACGATCCAGGGGTAGGGGCTATTACTGCCCAGGGCCACCTGCTGTAGACTACAGGTTAACTACCCACAATGACAGTTGGGTTCTTGGAAATCTCAGTACCAGCACCCTGATATCTGGCTTCTGTATCAGTCAGGGTCTCTAGGACAGGAATCAGAACTTCCCGGAATCTCTGTAACCTTCCTGTGGTAGGGCCCAGTACAAGTCACTTGCAGGGCGGAGATAGGATCATTATCTCAGCCACCAGGAGCCAATAAGAGAATATACAATTTCTATATGTCTCAGAAGTAAACTGATTTATTTTTGGAAAGTCAACAATATTTATAGGGTTAGATACAGAGGGGGTGTATACAACACAACAATGACAGGGAGTGGCAGACAAACAGAGGAGATTGACTCCACATGGGGTCTAATAGTCCTGTCTGGCACCTTTTGAACAGTAGGCCAACCTCCAAATACACATAATGCTGTCTCCATGTCTAGTAGTCCAGAGTTTATCCGACAAATAATGGGAAAAACAGATTACAATACAATGAGGTGTTTATGCACATAGTCCAGTGGCTGGAGCCAAGCAGTCTGTCCTTTATGGTGGCTTCCAGGAAGTGGAAAAGGGGTCAGTCACAGCATAAGGGAACAGTCATAATCCATTATTACTCAAATTTCTCCTATATCCCCAGAAAGAGTGTACATTATTGGATACCATCCATCGTGGCATTCCCAAGGCCCCAATACTAGAAGATTATTCAAATAAAAATATTTTTATTAACTATACAGGAAGAGCTATACTTGAACATACAAGAGCAGAAATAAAATGTTGTTTGTTTGGAGTCCGTCCAACACTTGGTGTAAGCTTAAAAAACAGTAATATTGTTTATGGCCAGTTAATAGACAAAGGGCCGTAGCAGCACCTGCACACCCGCAAAGCCTGCGGGCTTGAAATTCGGCGGAGTTACAGAGAGATAAAATTAGCCAAGCCTGCTACAGACTTGGCCGACATACAAACCCGTAAACCATTCTTGGGCACGTTGCATGTGCAGCCGTGAACATGATCAATTAGTCAAACATGTAAATACGGGTTTAGACGAAGCCAATGGTAAAAGAGACCGTCATCATTACGTCACTGAAAAATGGAGGTTAGATTTCAATCCCTTACGGGTTTGACGTACAAGTTACGATCGGACCCGCAATCCAGAAATAATGCAATATTAATAAATCGATAAATATTATATTATACTCCATGTGAGTTGTATTATTTGTATTAACACATTTATTGCCGGGATCGATATAACACGGAAATAAAACATAAAAAAATAATTTATATTGCTGATTTGCGAGCTCGATAATGTTGTGCTATTTATTTTAATACTTAGCGTCACTTTCCATTTAATAAAAAAAAAAAGTATTGTGTTTATATTTGCATTTACAGTGCTACGGATAGGACTTTAACCATCTTGCGGGTCCTCTCTAGTACCTGTAGGCTTTTTGGCTCCAATTCCTGTTTACGGGTTCGTAGCAATTTATTAGCGATTTGCCAACGTAACATTTACGGGCTTGACAGCTCAAAGGCTTAGCGGCAACGGAGTTCTGATTTCAGCAGCCCGTAGAGTTTTTCCACCTGTTACCCGCAAATCGTTTGCGGGTAGTTTTAAGAGGTGAATTTAATAACCGTAAGTCTAGCAAGCTTCTTTACAGGCTATGAGTTTTAACGTTGGGGGAATTTAATAGTGCTGCAAGGCTTCCTTTTAAAGAAAATGTCCATAATCATTTCTATGCCATTCAACTGTATCAATGTCAAGTAAGTAGATATATGGCAGGAGGAGGGTTGCTTATGATATGGCACAAGTTAGGCTGGTGTCGATAACTAGCAATGTCAGTGGTTCAACGACAATGTCGTCAATGGGACCATCTGTATACTTCCACTACAGTAAGAAAACTGATTATAGCAGTACCACACACAGGAAAGTGAGCTCTGACAAGTGCTGCATGAGCTTGTAGGAAAAGCAAGGATTGTAGTGCACAACTTGTAACCTTGCCAATAACAACTTTATTGAAGCACATGTCAATTTATATACACATGATGACAATATAGAAGTTTATTGTGGACTGTGGACGACAAATCAGCAGACAGGCCTAAATCTTCCAGCTTTCCAGGAGGTCCTGCTTTAGAAGCTGGAGGTTGTGCCTGTAAATTAATCTGCTATGATGTGTGTCCCTTTTAAACTTTTAATCTAAAGTATTACCATGGTGGGACTTAGGGACCCCCATGAAACAGAAAACTGCCACTACCACTATACCATAGAGTCCTTATCGACCCCATGGTACCTAACATTAACTACTATACCATGTGGGTCCCTACAGATCCCCATTATAACCATGGGGTCCCTAGGGACCCGCATAATACTAAACCTAACCCTCAAACATGGGGTTCCCTAGTGATCCCCATGCCACCCTAATTACTACCATATAGGTCCCACAGATCATATACCCCCATGGGGTTACACAAGGACCCCATAGTCTCTCACGTTACCCGAATTAAAAACCATGCACTCTCCCACCCTCTCCAATGTGAGAAAGCTGCTAGTGCTAGTGGGGTTATGTCTTCTCATATCTCAGTACATTTTTCTGACTGTCCTCAGTGTTGTTGTTTGGTTGTAGACCAGAAACCATGGCTTCTTGCATCCTGTAACACTGGGTCAGTTTTGAGAGCTGTTGCTTCACTTAACTGGATGCCCCTGAGGGTGAAGAGCTGACATCTGTTGGGGCTAAATGCATTGGTAGTTGTGGTGGCGGTAGTGATGGTGGTGGCGGTAACCGTGGCATGCTCGGAAGGCTCCTGGGTGGTGGCAGCGTTGATGGTCTCCATTTTGCCATGGTACTGGAGGAGGTGTTGGTGGAGGAGGCGTTGGGCCAGCATTGGATAATCATATGATATCTGTGTGTTACGTTATACCTGACTTCATGATGTGTTGATTATGTCATTGATTTGTATTGTAAGTATAGTGCAATAGGCCAAATACACAAATGTGTAACATTATGACTTAGAATCTTTACTGTGATATTACTTTATTTTGATTAGCTCAGTATATATGTGATGGTGGCAGCATCAGTGGGACAGGTGGTCCCGCCAGAATGACGTCCCCAGAGAGTGATCTCTGGGAGGAGGGGGGGGGGGGCAAGGGTCAAATTCAACCCTAGTAGCTAAAGGTCCTGACAACCCCCCCCCCCCCCCCCCCCACTGACCAAATGAAGGACTCCTCCTCATATGCTGGTTTTTCTGGGACATATTTCTTTTCCTTCTGGTATTGTGGCTCCTCCTCTGCAAAATGTTCCTCCTCCTCATACTAAGCCTCCTGGCTGACCTCTGACTCAGGCTTGGGATCAGACTTATGCTCAGGCTTGGTGATGGCTTCCTCTAATGGGATATCTAATGCCTTTTGAGCTGAAATTAGATATCAATAGTATATCAGATCACAGCATTGGATAATCATATGATATCTGTGTGTTACGTTATACCTGACTTCATGATGTGTTGATTATGTCATTGATTTGTATTGTAAGTATAGTGCAATAGGCCAAATACACAAATGTGTAACATTATGACTTAGAATCTTTACTGTGATATTACTTTATTTTGATTAGCTCAGTATATATGTGATGGTGGCAGCATCAGTGGGACAGGTGGTCCCGCCAGAATGACGTCCCCAGAGAGTGATCTCTGGGAGGAGGGGGGGGGGGGAAGGGTCAAATTCAACCCTAGTAGCTAAAGGTCCTGACAACCCCCCCCCCCCCCCCCCCCCACTGACCAAATGAAGGACTCCTCCTCATATGCTGGTTTTTCTGGGACATATTTCTTTTCCTTCTGGTATTGTGGCTCCTCCTCTGCAAAATGTTCCTCCTCCTCATACTAAGCCTCCTGGCTGACCTCTGACTCAGGCTTGGGATCAGACTTA
The DNA here is from genome assembly GCA_027410445.1 of Discoglossus pictus. Taxonomy (NCBI): domain Eukaryota; kingdom Metazoa; phylum Chordata; class Amphibia; order Anura; family Alytidae; genus Discoglossus; species Discoglossus pictus. The sequence continues at coordinate 248,938,037 of CM050165.1, read as the reverse complement.
TGCTCAGGCTTGGTGATGGCTTCCTCTAATGGGATATCTAATGCCTTTTGAGCTGAAATTAGATATCAATAGTATATCAGATCACAGCATTGGATAATCATATGATATCTGTGTGTTACGTTATACCTGACTTCATGATGTGTTGATTATGTCATTGATTTGTATTGTAAGTATAGTGCAATAGGCCAAATACACAAATGTGTAACATTATGACTTAGAATCTTTACTGTGATATTACTTTATTTTGATTAGCTCAGTATATATGTTTCAGGATGATATAATCTCACAGATCATTAGCCTTTAAGTTAATCAAGTAATATGAAGCACAAATTTGAATCGTAGAGCAGCAATAAATATTATCCATTTTATAAAACCACTTATACTGAGTATGGTACATGATAGTACAATGTATGCATGCTGTTTTGTGTCTCACACCAACCAATCGGAGACCATCTCTCAGCAACATTCAGCAACATGCTGCTGAGACATGGTTCCTGATAGGTCAAGACACTATACTAAAAATCCAGACCTACGGAGTCTGTGTCAGCATAGCCTACATGGATTATTTATTTTATTTTTATTCTTAATATGACAAAGTACAAAAAGTGAATAGACACACAGGTATATTATATACAGTATATAGTACAATCAATGAACCATAAATATCTTGTTAAGTGATGCTCATGTACTCATGTTTTTATATCATATATGTGTAGTGTACATGGTTGAGAATGTGGCAGTATGATTAGTGTTTATGATATTTACCTTGCATGGTCCATCGCGGTGCTGTATCTTGACATACCCGGGACATTGCTGGTGCCATCCTGTGCCTCAGCATCCTCTCCAATTTGTTAGAGTGTACGCGAGCTGGAGGGGGCACCACTAGTTGCCCTGGCACTTGCTACCTCCTCTGACATTTTCTTTTTAACTTGGCACCAGCAGTCATTATATCTATGCTTGACGCTCCTGACATTCCTCGGGTGAATTTAAGGGCCTGGATCTCACCAGCTACCCCTTTCCACAGAGGGCTCTCCTGCCCCGAATCTCATCTCTGCCTCCATGCAGGATAGTTTAGCAGGCACTGTAAGCACACAGGAGGACCTTGAAATCCTCTTGGCTATAATTGGGTGCCCTGTTCTTAGTACAAGCCTTCTATCCTCCTGATGGCACCTGGGGTTGCTGTGCTCTCTCATCTGCCCCTGATTTCTGTCCCATCCCCATCACTGGGTACAGGACCCTCCCCTTCTGTCCATGATGCTGGTATGCCTTCAACTGGGGCCCTCACTCCCTCCACCAGTCCTTCACTGCTAACACTCCTCCTCCTCTCCCCACCTCTCCCAGTACTTCTCCCTTTACTTATGCTACAAAACATACATACTGCAAACCTATAATTTGATCATAGTTTTGACCTATTTCACTGCATTTAGCATTGTCCATTCATATTTAATTACTGGAAATTAATGAATGATTTTCATAGTAATCATTTACAATTACATTTAACATCTTAACAACAAAAGTTCTTCATACTATTACAACTGGTCAAAAACATCTTATTGAAATTGTGGAGGCCACAACTAAAAAAGTGTTTTTATCTCAATGGAGAACACTATATCACTCATATTAGAAATGACACTGAAAACTAAACTATATATGTTAGACTGGGCACAATTCTCTTTAACCGCCTTAGCGGTAATCCCAACCGTGTCCCTGGGTTAATTTTCAGTATCTAAAGCGGCAACCCCAAGCCACACTCAGGATCACACACTTTCTGTCTTCCGGGTTCACCTCTGAGTGTACCGATTTAACACTCGAGGCACTGACATGGCCAGACCACCAGGTAGACATTAGTTGATTTTTTCAAATGGATTCTTATGTTGAAACACAAACCCAACTTAAAAATACATTCACAAAACACAAGATAGTATTCAGTGGAGAGGTTACTGGACAAGATCCTTTAGGGGATAAATGAGGCCTGGATCTATTCATATTATCGATCAATTTATTTGAAAATATGATAATAAAATATATATATATATATATATATATATAACACATTTTATATTATAAAAAATAGATATTTGTTGTCTAATAATGTAATAAATACATGTCATAATTCCTTTCTCTTTTTTGTTTGCGTATCAATACTTCACTACTCATGATTACCATAACTCAGAATTAAACTTATATTTATACATATATTTACATGTATGAGTAATATATTTATACATGTATTTATGTATATTTACAATTGTCTTTTAGATGTTTTCCATTAGCAAAAACATTTGAACAAGAACCAAAAAGCCCTGCTTTGCCCATTCTATATACTAATTTTGGATTAATTAAGCCTCACGATAACCTTATTCTAGCCATTCTGCAATTCCTTAAAGGGTCGGTGTAAGCGATTTTCTTGTTAAACTTTTTTTTAGTTCACTGTTCATTTACAATAAAAATACATTGAGCAAACAACAGTAAATTAAATCTGTAGCTGAAAATGTAATTTAAAAACACCTCAATAATGCCCACTGCTGTGCTCCTCCCCACTTTTATCATTGCCCTAAGCACTACTGAAAGGAAGGGTAAGATTTCAACTATTATAACATTATTCAAGCCTTACCAAGATAACCTGATGTTAGTTAAAATCATCCATTTCCTTTTAGTAGTGCTTTGGACAATGATAAAGGTGGGGAGGGGCACAGAAGTTGACAACAATAAGGTAAACTGTTTTTGCTGTGTGCACAATGTATTTGTAATGTTAATTAAAGGTGAACTAAAAAAATAGGTTTAACATGAAAATTGAAAACATGAAAACCAGCAGAACCCACATGCTCTTGAACCGCCACCGGTTAGGTCCTCGGGTCGGGTACCTTATCCTCAGTGTCCATGTGGCAAAGTATCCTTTAAAAGTTGAGGACTTCTGGCCCACAGAAGTTCCTTAAAATAAAGAAACAGTTCTCATGATTGGATTTGTTAAACAGAGCAACAAAGTTTATTCAGGGAATGGGTGAATATTTTATAGTGAAGGGTAGATTAAACATTAAGCAAAAAGTCAACATTTCACAAGTCCAACAAGCCAAACTTGAATTTTCCTCCCTTTGATTCTACTCCAATCAGGGACCTGCCAATGCCAGCTCTTCCAGGATTGGGTGCTTGGAAATCCAACTGTCCAATTGGGCAGAGAGCTCCCTCCCTCAGTGCTCCACTTAGGAAACTGCCTAGTTTCCATGGGAAAAGCTGTTGGGTTTTGCAAGCTCCAGCAAGTCTGCTCCCTTATGTTAAAGATATATATAAGTTTCCTGGGTTTCAAATGTTTGGTAAGAAACAGGCAGTGATTATAAGAACAAAATATATGTTATAGAGAAACATTCAGTATATCTACACAGTTATATGCAGGAGAGTAAAATCCAGCTTTGAACACCCACAGGGAGATAACATAACCAAGAACACTGAGGAGAGGCAGCCAGGTACAAAGTTTGACCTTTCTGGAAGAGACCACAGGAAGTACTGCTGCTGGATGTAATCACATGGTTGGGTGGGGTCTGAGCTCACAGCTGAATCGGAGTACCAGGAGAGAAAGAGCGAGAGACTACATATCCCAGGCTACTTTGCAACATAGGAACCTCAGAGTTTAATACAAATGTTTCAGCTAACCTCTGCTTTCTCCTGATTGGATAAAACTAATTATGCAAACTGAAAAGATTTAGCAAACATCAGGGTGAGTTTGTAAATGTTTATATTGCTATTTTTTCATGCAAATATTTTTTTGCATGCACTAGTGATTCTCCTCTATCAGATACATTCATAATCCAGGAAACTCAGATATGCCTTTAATTCTGTGGGACATGCTGGGTTCCTTATTTTAATCCACATGAAGAATGCACATAGACATGTCTGGTGGCTCCAGGAAGTAGCAAGGCTCAAAATTGAGGCCCAGAGGCGTAGGCCCAGGAAGATGCAGAACCAGGCGAGATATAGAGTAAGGAGACAGATCCTGCTGGGATCGAGGGGTTAGCTAGGCCTGAGGCTGGATATCAGGCATTGGGAAGGCTATCAATGTTCTCAGACTACGACAGAATGGCTATTCCACTCATTTACTTCTTTTTCTCTAAAGTAGTATATTCTCACATTACCCCTAAATCTTTTACCTTCCAAATTCAAAAAAATTACCACCTGCACAGCTTTTAAACAGTCAGTCATGTGGATACCTCAGTTATAGAACACTTGATATCAGTACAAAGTTGTTAGTACTCTAGCTTTTTTTTATATTTTAAGTGAGCTTGCAAAAAATAACAGAAACCAGGTAGAAACTGTACTGGGTAGAAAACATTCCACATGAAGCAGCTCATTGACAGTGTGGCCAAGCCCCCATTCTGATTATCTATGTATCTCCTTGTGAGTGGACCTCAAGGATTACACAATTAATGACTAAAATGCTTGTAATTAAGTCAATATTTGATCAATGTGAAAAAAATAAACAACTATCCTACTTGTTTTTTAAGCTATAGACTAATGGTGCATATACATTTTGCGGTTTCCCATTACAGAAGCAGCAAAGAGATTGAAATAGAGAGTAAACACATTAGTTACCATAGCAACCCCAGTCAAGTTAAAGAATGTCTATAAATATACATGTTTCCAACTCAAACTTGCCTGTGCAGTAATGCGTAAACTAACCCACAGGTCAAAGCAGTGGAGAAGTAGGAGCTTGGGTTAGAGAGAGTAAGAGATTTGTTCATTGGTTTCTACATTATTGTTAACATAAAAAATTGCCTATAAATTATTCACATGGTATACATCACTAATATAGTTGTTGTACTGCGAGTTGTCGTCCGGTTGTGGCCCATAGGGCCGCAACCGCGAGCCTCGACAAAGCGAGGCAAGCCGTTGAGGCACGCCGCAGGACTTAGGCGAAAACACGATGAAAACAAGACCAAAAAATGTAAAACGATGCCAAAGGACGTGAATACGAACCCTAAGCACTAAGACTTAACGCAAACCAGTAACACTTAATACAAGGCAGTAAAATTTAACTTAAGCCAGGAACACTGAACCCAAAGCACTAACACTTAACCCAAGGCTGTAGGCCCCTAAACTACACAGGCATATAACGTACACAGGGGGAGAGGCTTGCAGGGAGCACTGAAGGCGCTCATTACGAGACACATGAAGAGCGCCAAAGGTGATCATCGGGGGGGTCACAATGAGCGCCAAAGGGGATCATTGCTAAGCAGGAAAGGTGACGGGCAAATTGCTAGTACTAATAATAATTGTATAACACATCTCATAGGCCTACCTGATCCCTATCCAGTCTAACCTATACCCCAAACCCATCCTACATTAACACATACACCCAATATATATAACAGACATACCACATACTGCATACACCCCACACATGCCCTCTGCTACATACCCATCCCATTAGCTCTTCCACCCTACACTTTTAGAAGATATATAAAAAACAAATAGCACATACATTTTTACACACTTTAGTTTTTTAATCATGTTAAAGGTTGGTTATAGTAGACATTTCTGAAAGTGTGTTTGTGCGTGTATCTGGTTAATTTGGGTTTTTTTCTGAGATGGAGGGAGAAGTGAGAGTTAGAGACAAGGGCAGAGTTGAAGAGATAGAGAACACCTGGGGCGGAGGAGGAGAGAGAGTAGGAGAAAGGGGGAGAGGCGAGGAGAGGGGGACAGGCAAGAAAAAGAGAGGACGAGGAGGGAAGGAACGGAAGTTGCCCTTAATGCAGGTAAATCAGTAGTAGGGCCAGTGGGGAAGGCCACAGGTGTTAGTGTAGAAAGAAGAGGAGGGATAGCTTCAGAGCCAGCACAGGGAAGTCAGGATCCCTAGGTTGGGAGGTCATAACATGTGGGGGTTCATGTCAAGAATGTGAAACACCTCTAAGATGACTGTTGGTAAGAGAAAGATGGCTTAGGTAGCTGCCAGTGCAAGAACCATAGATGGTTGCCCAGCAGTCATGTAATACAATGTGTAGAAGGAAACCTGAGAGGAAGAACGTTCATAGCCACCATTGCATCGACCATCAGTACTGAGTAGTCCCCTCTGCAGAGCTCATCCAATGTCACTGGGCCTCATGCCATTCACTCAGCAGAATCACTCTCTGTAAGGGCAGAAAAAACACTGCCAGGGCTTAGTGTGACCATAGAGACCTTTACAACCACTCTTCCTTACAGCACCTCTCTAGTCCTGATTCAAGTTAACTCAGGAGACCAAGTGACCACAACTGAAGGTATAATCAAGGTGTCTCCATGTATTATATGCAAGGCTTGTCATTATATAGACTATAACCCTACCATTCATTACATCATTTTTGTGGATGTTATGAATTGCGCACACTACAGTTGTCTTGCTGAATGTGCTTTGTGCAAGGCAGTCAGAATTTAACACATTATTTACCAACACTTTTCATCTCTGAACTCAAACAACCTTTCCTCCCACCTATCCTGTCCACACCTACCTATGATTTGTGTTAATTTATAGTGCAGGTTTAGCACTATAACCTCCATTCTTCATAGCTGATACCCCCATAAACATAATCACTAATTAACCCTCTACTCTCTTCTCAATTCCTGGCCAAGTCCTTGTTTCTTCCTTTAATTTGTGTATTTTGTTTCATTAATCCCTTTAGATTGTAAAGATGCTTTGACAAAAGCAACACGTATGTAAGATTTTAAATTAAGAAACAAGACCCTCTATTTTTTGCCATGTGTTTAATATTGTATTTTTTTTCTTTGTACTTCACCTCTGTATAGCTCTACGGAATATGCTGGTGCGTTACACAAAACTGTATTAATAATAATATCTACTCATTGATAATGCCTTACATCACACAGCAATGGCTCTGTAACATAAATGTGTGAAGTCGTATTAATACTAATAACATACAAAAAAAAATGACTGAAGTTATAGAGAATTACATAGAGGAAGTACTCTCTTTAGAGTGTCATCACAAGGCAACATTTGTGAGACCACAGTGCAGTAATAAACAATTTGCACTATTATAATACCTTAGGGTTTGACAAATAGTACAGCATCCTTACTAAACTGTACATATCCATCAATTATTTTTCACACACAGAGCATTCTAAAGCTGTGTCATACTATTTTACATTTTTCATTTACACTTGCAGTGTATCAGTGAATGGGATTCCCTTCTCTTGGGCTTACTGACTAGATCGAGAAAATGTGTAGGTGCTATGTGCTAATACGGTTAGTTTAATTTTAGGAATTCTTGGAGAATCCCTTCTATAAATGTATGGTTCTATGTATAGTGTTATGGGTTAGATATTTTCTGTCGTTTTATTTTTATTTAGCCTTATGGACCCCTATTTACACCACACTGATTTCTGCACGGTCTTGTTATGTTGACAACCATACTATTTGTATACCACTAAGCTTTAACTAAGACTTTGAAATTGATGCAATGCGTCAGTGTAGTTATTTTAAGAAAGTCACTGATAGCTGCATATGCACTGAGAAATTGTGATAACATGATAGTCTAACAAACGTACACTTGCAGCATACATATAGCTACAAATTCAATTCAATTTTAATACATAACTTTACACATCAGATAGCTTGATTACATTTTTAATAACAGCATTACACATATGCCAATAAATATGCAGAGCTGGCTAGCACAGGATCATTGCCAAATAGAGGGCAGGGCAGGGAGAGAGAAACTTATGCTGATAAGGAGGATCAGACTGATATGGAAGAAGGTTGGTTGGATTAGTTACAATAGAATAGTCAACATGAGGTCATAGTTAAAGGTATATGCAAGTGAGCTGGGTTATGAATGCATCTGATAGAGGAGAATTAGTAGTGTATGAAAAAATGTTATATAGAAAAGTTCAGTTTACTTACAAATTTATTTGCACACAAGTCAAATCCAGTGGTTCACACCCCCACGACACTTGCATAAGCTGGGTACACAGGAAATACAGCAGTGTACCCACAGGAAATAGAGCAAGATACAAAATTTGACCTTTCTGGTACAGAGCATAGGAAGTAACTGTTGCTGTTCATGTACTGAGCACATGCCAGAAGCCACTGAGATGAAGAATGATACAATGTATTATCCTGATTCTGACTTTGAATGTTATGCTAACTGAGGTGGAGTTTTCTAGGGGTGTACTCGATAAAAAGCAAATGCCAAAAACATAGGAAATTTTTCTAACTTCAAGGTAAGCTAATTAATGTTTATTTTGGGATGTTTTCATGCAAAATTTTTTTTTCATATACAACTAATTCTCCTCTATCAGATGCATTCACAACCCAGCTCACTTGCATATACCTTTAAGGAATAAACAGGGAAATGGAAGTATATGTGCGTACATGTATGACAGCTCAAGTAGGTCGCAATACAAATATATCATATTGTTCCCAAAGCCAGATTGCAGATCAGGAAGTGATGCCAATGAGGTCAAGCAGAGAAAAGTAAAACAGGGGAACTAATCAGCAGGCAGCTATTAACTCAGTGCAGGGTATTGTAGTCTATTGTATAAAGGAAACATATTGATCTTTTTTTTTAACACATATCAGAACAATTTGAGTGGTTGTCACTAATAATTGAAGACAAGGTGTTGACATTTTAATAACACAATATTCCCAAACAAGATTACTTCTTACGCATTTCCACAAAGTCCAAAATTAAGGTGAAGTGTTACAAGCCCTGGGATTTTGATTTGCTTGTAGTAGATCTTCAGGGTTTATTACCAGATAATATCTTTAGAGATCTGCAGGTGCAAAAAATATATATCTTAATTATCACACATTATCAAACAACAGATATTTACAGAACATATTATGTCACATATGTGTCGTGTTGGCTGGGGCTGATTTGGTAAAATGAATAGCTGAGCAATATACATAGATTGACATGTACATGCCATGGAGATGCAACATGTGCATTTTTACCTTTGTCATTTGATAACATTTCTCAATCCAACTATGATCACACAGGATACGGGTGCTGCTTTATTTAACACACTACTTCAAGGATCTTACGAAGAGGTCTCTGAAAAAGAGATAGGTAGTGCTTGATTACATATAGTGTAAACTGTCCATGTGCATTTAAACAAATCATTAATATGTTTCACTGATCCCCCAGAGTATTAGCGCTGAACCTCTACACTTCCTGAATGAGATATTGTGGCTGGAGTGGACCCACCCTGGGTGAAGTGGACAATTTAATAAAACAATCTCAAACACAAATTAGTAACAGGAAGCAGTGTAAAGTATATATATATATATATATATATATATATATATATATACATACACACTTTCTAGTCATCATCCACTGCAGTTGACATATTCCTCCCCCTGCATGGTTCAACGCTACACACAGTATGTCATTGAGGTGGTGTAGAGATCAGTGCTTAAATAGCATGATGCCATGACTAAAAAAACACAAATCAATGTGTTAATGCCTAGTTTAGTTTAATATATTTTGTTTTTCTCATGACGCCATAGCTAATGAGGGAAAAATTGTAAAATGCTTGTTTTTTGTGGCCGCCATTTTGTAATTGCAACCTCCATTTTGCAAACAAATATAGGGATACTGTATGTGACTATAAATGTATAAATGTTATTTATTTTGCTGGCATGAAACAACTAATTGAAGACCTTGATAATTACATGTGCAGAAGCAACTGGAAGTCTGTCCAAAAAGCATGATAATGTTTATTTTGGTTTACTGGCCTTTTGTTCCAAAAACAATGTGCTGCCTTTCAATAACAATGTCTTAGGTAATATGAGTCAGTAATTCTTCTTTTGAACACAATAGGGAGAATTAATAATGTTTTTTATTAATTGATTTTAGCCACTAATTTTTAATATATCTATCTATCTATCTGTATGTGTATCTATCTATCTATCTATCTATAAACAAATATATATATATTGTGACAGATTCACTGCCACTCTCAGGATCCGTGCCTTGTTTTCCAGCACCACAATGGAGTACTCTGGAGCCTTTTAAATGTTTAGTAGATTGGGGCTGTTTATTTGTCAGCATACAACAGAAAATAAAACCAAACAGAAAATAAGTCCTAGCTTCTCATTGAAGCCCTGCATCACCTCTCTTAGGCTCTGTATCTCCGGCCTCTCTTTCCAAAGCAGATCCCTCCTGCGGTCATCACCTTGAGGGACTTTCTGTTCCTCTCATCTGCGTACCTTCTCTTAAAAGCTTCTGGCTTTGTTCCATTAGCTTTCAGTGCAGCCTCTGACTTCGGTCCTGCACACTTCCACGCTCCAGCACTGTCAAACAGCTTTCCCCCTGGAGACAGCGACTGCTGGTCCTGATTGCAGCCACACCCCTGCCTTTTGAGCAGGTTGTTAACTCTCTCATTCCTGGGGAAAAGTCTTGAAGAGCTCTCTTCTGCCCTCTGGTGGCACTTCACCACAATATATATATATATATATATATATATATATATATATATATATATATATATATATAGTACATTTGTGTTCACATTTGAATGTCTAAACAAGTAAAAAAACTTGTTTCCTGCTCAGAATTCTGGGAAATACAGGTACTACGCTGCATTATGGGAAGCTTAGCATGGACACGCAAATGTGCCCCCAAATGCTTCACTATTCAGTTCATAACCATTTTAAACTGGCTTCTCTTAAGCTTATGCCTGCTGCTCTACACAGCTTATTTGCAAAGCCACGGTTGGATTATACACAAGCCTGGAATCCTACCCATGGACAGCCCTTTCAAGGTTACTGCCTATCATCAGCCTGGTGTTGTGGACCTTATGAAGAGGTAATATATAATTTAATATATGGTGGGCAAAAGAGCGATAGCAGCCCTCCACCGTACAGTAATACAGTATATAAATAGTACATTTGTGTTCACAATTAAATGTCTAAAACAAGTTAAAAAAATTGTTTCCTGCTCAGAATTCTGAGAAATACTGTCATTACACTAGTATACTATTATAGCTATATAATCCACTGTTAGAACTATTATAAAATATTTAATGTCAACTGTTTTTTAACGTTCACACAGACAGTTTGCCTACTGTCCACTGACTAGAATGGAATATTGACATTTGGTAATGGTAAATGTTTTTTGTGCTGTGATGATCCAAGGGTAGGGGCTATACAAGCCCAGGGCCACCTGCTATAATCTACAGGTTAACTGCCACAAGGATAGTTGGGTTCTCTGAAATCTCGGCACCAGCACCCTGATGTCTGGCTTCTTTATCAGTCAGAGTCTCTCCATTAGTAATACGCGCTTCCAGGAGTCACAGTAACCTTCCTGTGGTAGTGACCAGGATAGGTTACTTGTAGGGTGGAGATAGGTTCAGTATCGCAGCCACCAGGAACAGAATGAGAGATACACAACTTGATGTATCTCCAAGTGAACTGATGTATTTTTGAAAATCACAGTATCTATAGCAGTAACACAGAGGGGGTGTACACAGCACAACAATGGAAGGGGGGAAGGGGGGCAGACAATTACATAAGATGACCTCACATGGGGTCTTGTAGCAGCTTCCTGAGATCAATAGGATTGAATCTCCAATAAACAATCTGCTGTCTCTAGCACATATCAGATATGATTAACTTAATCTGGCAGTCTGATGTCAGACCTGCTCTCTTCCTGATGGGATTAGCTTAATCTAGCAAACAATGGAACAAAGCAGGTTTGCAAATACAATAGAGGTGTCCATGAAGATATTCCAGTGGTGGAGCCAAGAAGTCTGGTGGCTCAATATCCCAACAGCCAGGTTAAGAAAAGGGGTCCGTGACATGTGCTATCTGGAGTAATAGTTCATGATCATATTTGGGTTCACATCCACTTCCTTCTCTAAAGCCCATATGCTCAGTGTAAAATCAGTGTACTTCAGTCCAATTGTCCTGTGTGTGTGTGTCACAGAGAGGTGCCATCTTGGCGCCAAGCTTGAAAAGAACAAAACTTGATAATACATCCTGTTTTTGCTGCTTTGATTGAGTGTTGGTTGTGTGAGAGGCACGTAACTATACTTTAGAGACCCCTTTATTATACAACCAAAGTGGATCTTTTAGTTTGGGATAGCTAAATATACGATTTACGTGATAACAAGGCAACACATGTAAATTCTAGTTTAACATCCAGCGCTATATCTTTATTTTTGCACAGTATAAATTCTTGCTTCATCCCCTGTAATGTATGTTATTTTAAGAGCCATAGTCCATGTGCGACGATTTCTTGTCTATTGTGATCTCATGATAATTCTACATGAAAGAAAATGTAAGTGATATGTATGAGTCATTTCAATCATATGTTCATGTCAGTGAGGAAAGTCTTTTCTGCTTAAATGTGAAGTACTCACGAACTACCGGTCTGTTGTGACCTCATCAAACTCAGTTACATCTGGAGACTTCTCATGAAGGGGTTCCTGCATGGTGCACATGACGTTTACCTGAACAGCTCTATGGTTTAAGCAGTAGCAGGCCATGATGATCAGACATACTTTCTCTGGAGAGTGCTGTAGGTCACCAACAAAGCTGTGCAGGAAGTGGAGTTTATGGTATATGTGGGATAATGTTTTGAAATATATCAGAAGAACATTAACCTTTTAGATTTTGTATTCCTATTTTGCAATATATTAGTACAGAACCATGAAAATCTATGAATATATAAAAAGTAATATACTTGGACACTTGAATTCTAAAAATTATTTTGGAAAACATACAGCCTTATTAAATTGTGATTTGGCCAATTGAATAGTTCTCTATTTAAGCACACAGCATATTTTTGTTACAGAAATTTTTAGTTAGTTAAGACCTTGCTTTTAACTAAAAATTTCTGTAAAAAATATTTGCTCTGTGCTTATATAGAGCCCTATTCAATTGGCCGAATCGCAATTTAATAAGGCTGATAATGTTTTCTTTTTTTCTGGCAGAGATGTGATTATATATCTTGCACAGTTGAAATTGATATAGGGCCTCATTCAATTGCGATTTGGCCAATTGAATAGGGCTCTAAATAAGCACATAGCATATTTTTTTGAAAGAAGTTTTTAGTTAGTGAAGACCTTGCTTTTGGATAGAAGTTTAATAAATTAAAAACTTCTTTAAAAAAATATGTTATGTGCTTATTTAGAGCCCTATTCAATTGGGCAAATCGCAATTGAATGAGGCCCATAGTGTGCTTGATCATTTCTTGGGGCCTCATTCAATTGTGATTTTCCCAATTGAAAAGGGCTCTATATAAGCACAGAGCATATTTTTTTTACAAAAGTTTTTAGTTAGTGAACTTCTATCAAAAAGCAAGGTCTCCACTAACTAAAAGCTCTTGTAAAAATATGCTCTGTGCTTATATAGAGCCCTTTTCAATTGGCCTACAATTGGCACACTATATCAATTTGAACTGTGTAAGATATATAATCACATCTCTGCCAGAAAAAAAGAAAACATTATCAGCCTTATTAAATTGCGATTCGGCCAATTGAATAGGGCTCCATATAAGCACAGAGCATATTTTTTTACAAAAGTTTTTAGTTAGTGAAGACCTTGCTTTTGGATAGAAGTTCACTAACTAAAAACTCCTGTAAAAAATATGCTCTGTGCTTATATAGAGCCCTATTCAATTGGCCAAATCGCAATTGAATGAGGCCCTTGGGACTCGTTTCATGTTAGAGAGCATAATCTGTCTATACATTGCAGATATCAGAGTCACACATACCATTATTCAGCACCTTACAAATGAACCTCACAAATGCACCTCACATATGTAATGCACCTTTATACATTGTAATAGCCATTGTTTTCTACAGTAATTCATTTATGCAGCTTGAGTCTGCTTATGTTAAACTTGAAATGCTAATTTGCAACTGAGACTGCTTGATGATGGTAGGAGAAGGAAGCTAATTGCATTATTACATTAGGGGCATTACAACCACAGAGACAGGAAAGCTGATTGTGAGCATAATGATCAGATGTAAGCAACAAATGAATGTTCTAAAGAGCCTCATTTGCATATTAATACAGCCCAAAATTTCATGATTCACCTTAACAAAAAAAAATGCTAATACAATGTACAACCAGCTTTTCAAGCTCTTTAAATATATCTTTAAAAATGTTTTTTGTATAACAGAATACCTTTACAATAATTGTATGGAATGACTAGGGGACACTCACACAGTAACTAACCACCAGCGATTTCCCTGACTCAAATATGAGCATCTTGAGTACTTCTAGAAAATCATGCACTCACACTCACAAACAACTTGAACATTTATAGAATGAAAGTATCTGTGATTCCTGTCCTAGTGCCATATAAGTGCAATCAATTGCACCTATAATATTGGACATATTGCTTCTGACCTTCCTGGAGAAACTGAAGTTCCTCTGAATTTCCCTCTTCACATCACTGAGGAATTGGCCTAGCCAATTGAAAAAGGTGGACTGAGCCATCCCACAACAATGGGCCCTATTCTATTAGTTGCTCGCAAATGCCTCAAACTCAAAATATTTGTCTGCAGGAGTTTTTTTAATAAATGTTTAGATGTACTCTTTTGACACCCGCTCTCAATTTTCGACCTCAAGGCTGAACTCGGAAACCCTGCCTTTTTAAGTCGGATTTCAGGGAGAGTGATCATATGATCTGACAATATAAAGCCCGTAATTTACTTCTTAGACACAGCTAATAGTAAATGAGACTGTCATTATGATGTCAGTAAAACATGGAAGCTACAATTAATCTGCAATAGGAGGCTAAGAATTAATTAGTGCCAATAAGTAGTCAAGCACTCTAGCACTCTATAAAATGCATTACATGATCTGTTTTAGTTCATGTGGGTTGCATGATATGTATTAACCCTTTGTGTCCTGGGATCGATATTATTCAGAAATAACCTTTAAAAATATTTTTTTTATTTGCATATTTGTGGGTTTGAGACTGTTGCACAGTTAATTCTAATGCTTTTCCATGCCTTGCCATGCTTTTAAAGTACTGTATTGTATTTTTAATAGCTGCTACAGCTATAATACATGTTTAAAAAATGTGAGTCCTATTTAGTACTCATAATATTTTTGACAGAAACTTGACACTTTTTTCAGTTGAAGGACAGACTTGAGATATTTGAGATTTAGTGCAAAGGGTCTAATAGAATATCGATTTTCTGTAACTTTAATTAGTTAGTGCTTGTAATATTCAAGCTGTGCTAAAACCAACAGTGATTGGGGGCGGCAACTCATTATTGGTTTTGAGTAGCTAATATAATCTGTGCCAATTTTATGAGCAGTTTTAAGTGTGTATAGTTTTTAAATTGACTAGAATAGGGCCCTATGTCTTCAGATGATTGGAAGCTACTAGAGGCCAAGAAGTGTATTGCACTCAACGCTTCTACAATACCTGGTACAGCACTATACCCAAAGCATCAGGACTCTGTGTCTTCATGTAGTATCTCAGAAAGGCCTATCAGACAGGCACGGGTTACACTATATCAGCCATACATTATCAGTCATACAACACATAGAGTCTCATTCAGTTGAGCTTTCAGACGATCCAGTAGCCCGTAAGTGAGGTCGTAAGTTAATTTGCAATTCAATTGGCAGCTTTTTGCGGGCTCCAAACGGTTTACGAGTTACTGCCATGAAAAAATGGTGATGGTAAAACCTGTAACTTACAGCCTTCTGAAGCCTTTGATCTGTCAAGGACACAAGACTTCCAATTGCGAAAATCGCACATAGCTATTCAATTGTAAAAATTTCTCAGCACCGCAGCCGCAACCAAAACTTCAAATGCCAAACGATAGCCCAAAGCTTACGGATTCCAAATAGTAACACTGCAAATGACAATATAAAGACACCAATGTACTTTAATAACACCCAACCATCCAATATAGCAAAAAATAAAATGTTATTTTCCATATAGGTTGTAATGGCCATACACATGCCAATATGAAAAGCCAGGCTGCAGCATGCTGAAAGCTATTAGAGACACACTACATCATTAAATTGCAACACAAATACATGCAAATAACCCTTTCACACTCACAGAGGCTCTTATGTGGACCCTAAAAATACAAAGATCATCTCATATACATTTCACTCATCACATCTACATTGGGACAACAAATAGTGGACAAATTACACCGCCACATTGCATATATCAAGTACCAGGGGAACATTTTACATTTGGTTGTTCAGTCTCTCAGTTGTGTCTGACTCTCTATGACCATATGGACTGCAGCACACCTACTAATGTCTCTGTCTGTGCACAACCACAAGGTATGCATGCAAAAGATACTGGAGTGGGTTGCCAGTTCCTTTTCTAGTGGATTGTGATTTGTCTGACCTCTCTACTATGACCTGCTCAGTGGCCCTACATGATATAGCTCACAGCTTTATTCAGGTACACAAGCCCCTTTACCACCACTTAGTAAACCACAAGGGAACCAGGGGAACATACACCACACTAATCTACTCTAACCCATTATGAGGGGCCGCAAAAACACATGGAGGCTGTGCAGAGGCACAGGGGTCAAAAGCCAACTCACCTCTATCAGGGGTAATCTCCGCTATACCCATCCTGGAAAGGGAATGCTCCTAATCTCAGCTTGTTACCTGTATAAAAGACATTTGTCCACAGCAGCAATCAATCAGATTCCAAACTCTCCACCATGGCCAAGACCAAAGAGCTGTACATGGATGTCAGGGACATGATTGTAGACCTACACAAGGCTAGCATGGGCTACAAGACCATCGCCAAGCAGCTTGGTGAGAAGGTTACAACAGATGGCGTGACTATTTGCAAATGAAAGAAACATGAAAGTCTCCATAGGTCTGATGCTCCATGCAAGGTCTCACCTTGTGGAGTTTCAATGATCATGAGAACGGTGAGGAATCAGCAAAGAACTACACTGGGGGATCTTGTTAATGATCTCAAGGCAGTTTGCAACAAAGCCACCAAGAAAACAACTGGTAACACACTGCATTGTGAAGTACTTAAATCCTGCAGCGCCTGTCAGGTCCCTCTGCTCAAGAAAGAACATGTACAGGCCCGTCTGAAGTCTGCCAATGAACATCTGAATGATTCAGAGGAGAACTGGGTTAAAGTGTTGTGGTCAGATGAGACTACTCTTGAGCTCTTTGACATCAACTTAAATCGCCATGTTTGGAGGAGGAGGAACACTGCCAATGACCCAGAGAACACCATCCCCACCATCAAACATGGAGGCGGAAACATTATGCTTTGGGGGATGATGGTCAGGGCCATGTACCGTCGGATCTTGGGTGAGAACCTACTTCCCTCAGCCAGGGCATTGAAAATGGGTTGTGGATGGGTATTCCAGCATGACAATGACCAAAAACATACAGCTAGGGCAACAAAGGAGTGGCTCAACAACAAGCACATTAAGGTCCTGGAGTGGCCTAGCCAATATCCAGACCTTAATCCCATAGAAAATCTGTGGAGGGAGCTGAAGGTTCGAGTTGCCAAACATCAGTCACGAAACCTTAATAACTTGGAGAGGATCTGCAAAGAGGAGTGGGACAAAATCCCTCCTGAGATGTGTGCAAACCACAAGAAACATCTCTGACCTCTGTGATTGCCAACAAGGGTTTTGTCACCAAGTGGAAGGGGTCTAATACTTATTTCACTCATTGACCTGCAAATCAATATATAACGTTTTTCACATGCGTATTTCTTGTTTTTTCTTTTTGTTATTCTGTCTCTAACTGTTAAAATACACCTACCATTAAAATTATAGACTGATCATTTCTCTGTCAGTAGACAAACATTCAAAATCAGCAGGGGATCAAATACTTTTTCCCCTCAATGTGTATATATATATATATATATATATATTTGCACTGCGGGTGGCAAACTTACAGACAGCCCCTGGTGGCAAAAGCCCTAGCTACACCACTGTATATATATCTTAGAACTATAATTGATTTGTTTTTATAGTATAAAAAAACATTTGATGTCAGTGGTTACAACTACGGACCACTGATAAGAATGTTAGATGGTAATGGTAAATGTTTATGTGCTATTTGGAATAAGTCAATGACCATATTTGGGTTCACATTCATTTCCTTCTCCAAAGATCAGAAATCCTGGTTTTGCTGCTTTGATTGAGTGTTGATTGTGTGAGAGGCACTTATAAGATAATTTTTTTATCCCAACACTAACTATTCTTTAGAGATCCCTATATTATACAACAACCAATGTGGATCTTTTAGACTGTGATGGCTAAATATATGATTTACGTTATAACAAGCGCTACGGAATATGTTGGCGCGTTACAAATAAACGATAATAATCACATATATAGTTGTGAGCGTACGAGTTGTTGCTAACGCTGCGGGCTCGCATAGAGATCCCGCGGCCCTCGCAAAGCGAGGGCACTGTGCCAGGTTCTCAGTTGCTGGCATGGAACGCCGAAGGCGCTCCTTGCCAGCAACTGAGGACCCTCGCGAAGCGAGGGCCTCAGTTGCTGGCTTGGAGAGCCGCAGGCGCTCCATGCCAGCACCTGAGGACCTCGCAAAGCGAGGGCTTCAGTTGCAGCAACTGCGACCCTTGCAAAATTCACAACACAAATTCCCAACCCAAAGAACTGCGAATCTCGCAAAGTTCACGTCGCAACCCAAAGAGCACGACACACACATTACGACACTCGCAAACAACATACGACACACGTATTACGGCCTCGTAACACTCGGACGCAACTCGCGAACATTACAAAATTAAAAACACAATACATACACACAGCACATACATAAAAACCTTACCTACAGAAACAGGAAGCACCCAGGACCTCAAAAATGCAACTTACAACTTAATTGCACTCAAAATAAAAGAGTTTAGACACTAAATAATTTGCTAAGCGACACAAAAAATGGCCGACGAATAAAACGAAAACGAGGCTACACACGCAAACACCATACGAGACACGTTACCACACATTACGACCTCGCAAACATCGGACGCAACACGCCGACATACAAACATTTAAAACTTAAGAAAGACACACAACAAACACATAAAAAGCTTACCTACAGCAAGAGGAACCATCCAGCACCTCAAAAAAACAAGTTACATCTACATTTAAATCAAAATAAAACACTTTAGACACTAATATCATCGCTAAGCGAGAGAAAAAATGGCGGACAAACAAAACGAAAACGAGGGTTCAGACGTAACTACACTACACTTACTCGCAATAATGAAACACATACTATGCGGAACGTATCACAATCATATTAAACACCATTTTGAACACTAATACGCAGAAAATGGCGGATGGAACGCAAATTGTAAGCTGGAACGCAAATAGCGCATGCGTATTGCGTTCTAACGGTCTCACTTTCCAGAACTTTCTACAAGTTTATAAATACTGCCTATTTTACACAAAAAAATACATTTCTCCTCAGGTGATGAACGGAGTGACTTCTGAGATAACTGCTGCTTTTACTTGAGAAGACAATTCTTTACTAATTTACTACTTTACATTGTGCAAATTACAACTGAGAGGTAAGCTATAATATATTACATTTTATTATCAGGACAGGTGAAAAAAATAAAAAAATAAACTAGGATTTATGTAGTGACACATATGGCACATTTATGTGTATAGGCTCACAAAAAAAATACGGTTCATTTAACAAAACAACAAAAAACCATAATTCAATATTAAACAGAGGTTTATGTATAGTGACATGTGACACGCACCTATATGTCTATAATGTATAGTGACATCTGACACGCACATATATGTCTATAATGTATAGTGACATGTGACACACACATATATGTATAGAATGTATAGTGACATGTGACACGCACATTTATGTGTATTGCCCCTGCATAGTGACATGTGACACGGACATATATGTGTATCATGTATATTGACATGTGACACACACATTTATGTGTATTGCCCCTTCATAGTGACATGTGACACGGACATATTTGTGTATAATGTATAGTGACATGTGACACGCACATTTATGTGTATTGCCCCTGCATAGTGACATGTGACACGGACATATATGTGTATCATGTATATTGACATGTGACACACACATTTATGTGTATTGCACCTGCATAGTGACATGTGACACGGACATATATGTGTATAATGTATAGTGACATGTGACACACAGACATTTATGTGTTTTGGAAAAAAAAATATAAGGTTAATTTAACAATTTAAATATGATTCATGTATAGCGATATGTCACACGCACACAAAATAATTACATTAAACTATGGAATGTGCTTCATGTATGTGACATATGTGTGTAGCCCCCACCAAAAAATAAGGTCAATTGAAAATAATTACAGAAGTATATTTAAATGACTTTAATTTACTGCAATTCAATAGATCATATAAAGATGAATCTTTCTATTTCTTTTAATATTCAAACAGACTCTGCATCAACAGCGTCACTCAACAATTTGCACCGTGCACTGTGAAGCACAATCCCTTTTAAAGAACACCAACAAAGAAGAAGAGGTAAGATACAACAAGACATTACATGCTCAAAAGGCCATGCTTTGCTAGATGAAAAATTATAAATATACAAATAACTATTTCACTTTCTTTTTCAAACAGACACTACAAGAAGACCGGAGGATTAAGATTGGCAGGAGGGGACCCTCTGTCATTCGACACTTCAATCAAGGTAAAGTATTAAGTATAAAAAAGAAAGAACCATGAGCCTCATTCAATTGCGACTTGCTCAATTGAATAGGGCTCTATATAAGCACATTACATATTTTTTATACAGAACTTTTTAGTTACTGAACTTCTAACCACAATCAAGGTCTTCAATAACTAAAAACTTCGCTCAATAAATATGTTATGTGCTTATATAGAGCCCTCTTCAATTGGCAAAATTTCAATTCAATGAGGACCTATATATGTTTAATGGCCAAGGGCCTCACTCAAATGTGATTTGCCCATTTCAATAGGGCTCTATATAAGCACAGAGCATATTTTTTAAAGAAACTTTTTATTTAGTGAACACGTTGCTTTTGGATACAAGTTCACTAAATACAAAATTCCGTAAATAAATATGCTCTGTGCTGATATTGAGCTCTATTCCATTGGCCAAAACACAATTGAATGAGGAGCTGACAATATAACAAATGCAGTAACCAAAAGCCCTCATTCAATTGCTATTTTGGACAATTTAATATGGCTATAAATAAGCACTTTTAGGCCCTTATTCAATTGCCATTTTGCTAATTCTATAGGGATCCAAATAATCACATAACATATATTTTTTAAAGAACTTTTTCGTTAGTGAAAACCTTGCTTTTGGATAGATGCTTAATAACTAAAAACTTCTTTAACAAATATATGTGATGTGCTTATTTAGAACTCTATTCAATTTTCAAAATTGCAATTCAATGACGGCCTTAGAGTACTATTACATTGTAAAAAATGCAATTCAATGAGGGGCAAACTATGCAACATATGGTACACACAAAGGCTCTCATTCAATTGCAATTTGCCCAATTGAATAGGGCTCTAAATAAGAACATAAATTTTTTTTTTAAAGAAGTTTTTAGTTACTAAAAAAATATGCAATGTGCTTATTTAGGGCACGATTCAATTAGCCAAATCGCAATTGAATGAGACCCAAACTGCTACACACGAAAAAGAATTGGAACAAACTCACACAAACACATAGCAAAATAAATTAACTTTTTTATTCAATGTTTAACAACCTATAAGCCTTACAAAGAAGCCTAAATAAGAATAACAAAAGTGTTGCGCACCTAATAGCATTGTACAAAAAATCACACAAACACATAGGAAACTACATTAACATTCTTCTTTAATGTTTAACAACCTATAACCAGTACAATCAAGAATAAATAACTTTTGCAAAAGTGGTGCGCACAAAACAGGATTGTAAAAAACTAACACAAACACATAGCAAACTACATTAATTATATTATTTCATGTTTCACAAACTATAACCATCCCAATAAAGGTTAAATAAATATACCACAAGTAGTGCGCACAAAACAGGATTGTACAAAAACTAACATAAACACATAGCAAAATAAATTCATATTCTTATTTAATATATCACAACCCACAAGCCTTACTAAGAACCTTAAATAAGAATAACAAAAGTCGTGGGATTGTACAGAAAGTAAAAAAAAAAAGAATAGAAAAAAATAACCATAACTGATACAATACAGCCAAATTCATACATTTTTTACTTATTTAAAAGACATTTCACTCAAACAACATTTTCTATTTTATATTACAACAGATACTGCGTGAAGACAATCGGACGAGGACTTTCTCCACAGGACCAGACCATCGGACGAGGACTTTCAACACAGGACCAGACCAGCGGACGAGGAATTTCAACACAGGACCAGACCATCGGACGAGGACTTTCACCAAAGGACCACAACATCGGACGAGGGCTATCGCCACAGGACCACAACATTGGACGAGGGCTATCACCACAGGACCACACCATCGGACCAGAACTTTCAACAGAGGACCAGACCATAGGACCAGGATTTTACACACAGGACCACACCATCGGACGAGGACTTCCAACAGAGGACCACACCATTGGACAACGATTTTCAACCGAGGACCAACAAACATTCGGATTTAAATCACACTTCAACCAAGGTACAGTATAATAAGTACTAAAGTAGAAAACTAAAGAAACTGCTTTCAGTTGCATCCGTGTCAACAGAAAAATAAAAAAATAAATTTACTATCTCCCTTATTCTATTTAAATTGCCACTATGCAATACATAGCTCAATAACCACATTAATTTTTTTTTTAGCAAAGAAGTTTTGCAGTGGTAAATATCTATCCACAAACAACGTTTTTAATAAATAAAACCATTATTTTAAAAAAATATGTTACATGCTTATTTACAGCAGTATTCCATTGGCCAAATTCTTAGCCAGTGAGGACAGGAATTATAATTTTAACTAAATATAACTGATACATTAATGATTTGCCTTTTATTTCACCAATTGTGCACAATAATCTTTAACAGGAATTACAAATTAAAATATACACAATTACATGTATTTATTTTCCTTTACAGATTAATATGGCTGATAACGAGACCAAAGAAGAGAAGAAAAGACGTCAAACTAGAGAAAGACAAGAGAGATGGGCCGCCCAGCAGACACCTGAGGAGAAAGAAATTCGACGAGAAAAAGAACGCAAAAGACTTGCAAATAAAAGAATATCAGCTGCAAAAATGAAAGATACAACAAAAAAAAATAAAAAGATAATAAAGCATTTACAAACTGTTCCTCAAACATCAGATGACATTTTACAAGATACCAGTCAAGACAGACCAAAAAAAGCAACTACAAAAACAAAGCATTTACAAACTCTTACTAAAAACTTACAGGACATTTCAACAAAACAAGGACAACATATACCAAGAAAAGCCACGAAAAAAACTAAACATTTAGAACCTGTTGTTGAAACATTTCATGACTTTTCACCTGATGAATATGAAAGTCAACATCCGATATGCTTTGCAAATTGTCCTTTACTGAAGTCTTTAGCAGTAGAGGTTCATAGTTGTGGGGACATGAGTACTCAATGTCAATTTTGTGAGGCTTATTATTTTAAACAGGAGAGACCCAGAGATGGACAATTTATTAGTTCTTGTCAAAAAGGCAAGTTCAAACTTCCAGAAAGGAAACAATTTCCAAGCTATTTACAAAATATTATGACTGAACCTACTTTTCCAAATTACAAAAATTTTAAGACAAACATAAGATCCTACAATAGTGCCATATCATTTGCATCTATGAGGGCAACATTGGCTGCTAATGTACCAGGACATGGTCCTTACTGTTTTAAAGTCCAAGGACAAATTTATCATCAGACTTCACATTTACATCCAGAGCAAGGAGAGCAAAGAAAATGTGCTCAACTATATGTCCTAGATACAATGGAAGCTGTTGACCAACGTATGCAGATGGAAGAAAATAAAAAATGCTTACCCAGTGTTTTCATAGAGCTAAATAACATTATGGACAACAATCCCTACAGTAAAGCTTACAAAAAATTGGCAGAAGTAGAAAATGAACAACAACTTCATGCACAAAGACATCAATTACCCATGCCAAAGGTTAATATGGTGCTTAAAAGAGACAGACATACTGATAAACGTCGTTATAACTTGCCAACATCAAATGAAGTTGCAATGGTATTTCAGAATGATGAAGGAGAACCACCATTTCAAAGAGACATTAGAGTATATCCCAGAAATGAGGAGCAACCATTTATTAATATTAATATCTTAAGTCCAAATTTAGATCCAATGACATATTCCATCTTTTTCCCACATGGAGAAGCAGGTTGGCAACCAAAATTAACCCTTCCCAGTTACCCAAATGCTAAAGCCAGAATCCGAAATAATGTTTCTATGCTTGAATTTAAAGTTGCTCAAATTGCCATTAGAGATTAATTTAATCCAATTTTATGTGGTGGAAAACTAACACAACAATGGATTATTGATTCATATTTGCAAGTTGAGGCAAATAATTTAAACTTTATAAAATATCAACAAGATAAACTACGTGAAGAACAATATTCTGGACTAATGGACTATGTTGCTGACGTGGCTACAAGCAGAGACATGACAGCTGGCAAAACCATCATTTTACCATCTTCCTTTCAAGGATCTCCTCGAAATATGAGAGAAAGATACAATGATGCTATGGCTATTGTGACAAAATTTGGAAAACCAGATTTATTTGTGACATTTACATGTAATCCACAATGGCCAGAAATTAATCAAAATCTACTTCTTGGACAAAGTGCTTCAGATCGACCAGATTTAGTAGCCAGAGTTTTTAAGATCAAATTAAATGAATTAATACGTGACTTCACTATAAATCAGTTATTTGGCAAATGTCTTGCTTATGTATATACCATTGAATTTCAAAAAAGAGGCCTTCCACATGCACATCTTCTCATAATACTTCAAGAGAAAGATAAATTAGATACTTCGGACAAAGTGGATGCAGTCATAGTTGCTGAACTACCAGATCCAGAACTATATGGTAGACTATATGAGATTGTTACTCATCGCATGATTCATGGACCCTGTGGAGACCTTAATCCACAATCACCATGTATGGAAAATAATAAATGTTCAAAAGATTTTCCAAAAGATTATAGAGACAAAACATATGCAAATTGTGATGGATATCCACTTTATAAAAGAAGAGAAGGAGATAGTGCCATTATCCATGGAAAAAAAGTGGACAATAGATATGTAGTACCCTACAATCCACATTTACTCATGAAGTACAACGCCCACATCAACGTAGAAGCCTGCACTTCCATCAAATCCATTAAATATGTCTACAAATATATTTACAGGCTATGATGCAGCTACTGTAGTCGTCAAAAGTGCAGACAACCCTCTGCCCTACAAGCCTGGCACAGCGTAATCCTCTCCCTGATCCAGCTCATGTAAGTGACTCTGCATTTCTCTATTAAGCGCATCACAGGTGCACGGCCATCTTTCTTGCTCCTTCACATACAGACTGCCTCTGGTAGCATATATCTGACCAGAATAACAGTGAGAAGGATCATACGCCAATTTTTCTTGCAGTGGCACAGACCCCTATTTGCTCCACGTATATACACCTAGAAAGACACAGCATCAGGAGTGAAAGTAGCCTGGGAGCGCAGACCCCCACCCTATGTGTGCGGCATCAGCTACCCAGTATATATTGGCCATTGGCGCGAGGTTGTCACAGCGATCTAGGGCAATTCTGAAGTGACAGTGACACCTAGTAGTTGAACAATTCAAGACGCCAGGCAGGGGAGGCCTGAAGAACATGGGCACGCACGCTCCATATAGAAGGTATGTGCGGAAGGGATCCTGGAGCTAGAGGCAATGGGGAGGCGACAAGCAGAGTAAGCTGAAATAATGAGATCCTTTTCATGAGCGACAAGGAATACCCCAGCACCCTAGCCGGAACAGCCGCAGCGCACATACTCGTCACAAACCCCATGCCAGGGGCGATATCCTAGCAGGCCACGCAAGCTAAAATAGATAACACCAGGGAGACCCTCTATAACCAAGACAAACCCACGGTGACCGGCGGGCCTGGAGCAGAAGCAGGACCGAGGATGAAGAAAGGGAAGAAAAGCATAACCTCCAGGGGCATTTCTGATCATTTCCCAGTGGCAACTACACCGAAAAGCAAAGCAGGGGAGAGCTCCCCAGAACGGTCGGAGATGTCAGAAGCTGAGGGAGACCGGCCCAATACAATCACTGATGTGGACTTCTCGGTGTCGGCAATGGCCAAATTCGAAGTGTTGCTGAAAACCCAGCTGGCGTTGGCCCTGAAGGATGTGAGAGAAGAGATTTGTGCGGTGGGTCAGAGAACCCATGAGCTGGAACGAACAACTGATCAAATCATATCCGCTCAGGAGGAAGATAAGCAGGAGATAAGTGCTAATACTTCTCGCATTGAGGCTCTGGAAAGCAAGATAGAGGATCTAGAGAATAGATCCCGTAGGCAGAACGGCCGTCTGAGAGGCGTCCCGACGAAAGTGGGTGACATCATGGCGTACCTTGAAGCAGTATTCTTTACCATCATTCCCGGCCATCAAAAGGAGGAACTGCTGATAGAAAGGGCCCATAGGGCACTGGGTGGCCCTAGCAACCCAGAAAAACCAAAAGACATTGTTGTGCTCTTTGTGAGACAAAGTGCCAGAGACTTGATAATGGCTAAGGCAAGAAGGTTGCCCAAGATAGTGGGACCTGACGGTTCTTCTTTACAACTGTTTGCAGATCTTGCCCCAGCAACCTTAGCAAAAAGGAGAGAGATGAAACCAGCTCTGAGGATCTTAACTGCGAACAAAATCCAGTATAGATGGGGATTTCCATTTAGCATCCAATTTGAATGGAGGGAGCAATTACATAGAGCTTTTTCCCTGGCAAGCCTTCAAAAAAAGCTGGTGCATTTACAGCTGGTACCAGAAGGTACTAACCTGTTGGGTCAGCTACCCAGACCCAGAGAGCGGCCTTCCAGAGAATGGTCCGAAGTCTCCGTCAGGGAGAAACAAAGACATGACAACAGACTGGAGCAACGAGATCAGAGTGGTGGTACCAAGGAAGGGGAGCCACCATGTAATGATATAATGGACTGATAAGCTATTTCATAGTAACAGGGACTAAAGGCAGTACTTACGGTTAATAATGTAGAGTCTTACTTTACTGTTTGGGACGAGTCAGAGTAATGGCCAGGGGGAAGCTGGGGTTTTGCTTTGCTTAGCAACGAAGCGTATCAAGAACGAGGATCACAGTCAGGATAATTAAAGCGGAAGCTTATAATGCTTGTTTGCCGCCCATAGTTTAATGGGGGAAGGGTTTTTTTCTTTTTTTTGTTCTTCTCTTAGTAGAAAAAACTGAGTAGTATCAGGAAGTTCCTCACACTAGGGATCTTTAGTGGGTTCAGGGATCTCCACTCCCTAGGCACGAAGGTGCAAGATGGTTAGTTATGTGAGGAGGAGGGGGGAGGGTGGGGGGAACAGGGCCCAAAAGGGTTTAGTTATTCAAGTTTTGTTGTTAATGTGTTTTTACTGTATTTCTCTTGCTCAGGCTGGTAAAGAAACGGATGTATTGGCAACTCGCCGGCTCTCACGGACCTCTCCCGCGGAATCCAATTCCTCTGTCTCCACAAATGGTGAGTCACCATTGACAATAGTAACACATGACTATAAAACCTATGGCTGAGTCAGAATACGTCTGCATCACACATAACGTTAGAGGCTTTAACACCCCCTCCAAAAGAAGCAAAGCGTTCCAATCTTACAAAGCCCATAACCCGGCGGTTATATTTATCCAAGAAACACACTTTAAGCGCCGCCAGGTCCCGTCCTTTATGGACAAAAACTTCCCCACATTTCACACTACATGTAGTAACTCTAAGAAGGAAGGGACAGCGATTCTGTTACACAAAAATTTCCCTTTCCAACTAGACAAAAAAATAGTAGATAAGCAGGGATATTACCTGTTTCTGACAGGGACCGTCCTAGACCTTCCGGTTACCTTAGCCACCATGTATGCCCCTACTAACTCTCCACACAATCATTTAATCAGAGCGCTGAGACACCTAGCGAAAGTGAGGGAGGGTAAGATCATCCTGGGGGGAGACTTCAATCTGACGTTGGACGTGAAAAATGATAGAACGGGGAAAATTTTAGGAGGCAAATTCTCTAAAAAATTGAAAATAATTCAACTACTGCTAGGGGAACTAGGAATAGTGGATCTATGGAGGGAATGTCACCTAGGGGCTAGAGAGTTCACCTTCTACTCATACCCCCACAAAGTATACTCCAGAATAGATTACATACTAACGGACTCAATACTGTTGAAGGAGGCTAGGGGGGTGGAAATAGTACCCTGTGCTTGGTCAGACCACAGCCTGGTTAAGGCGACCATAAATCTAGGCCCCACAACTAAACCCCCATACAAGTGGAGACTGAACGAAAGAGTATTAACGATTCCGTCAGTTAAAGACAGAATAACCCAAGAATTAGAATTTTTCTTTGAGTCTAATGAGACACCGGGGATGGGGATTGGCTGGGTTTGGGTGGCGCATAAGGCCTACATCAGGGGCATGTGTATGAAGGAAGCGGCCAAGTTTAGGAAGGATCAGAAAGCTCGAGAACGGAAACTTACGGAAGAGCTAGGCGTACTAGAAAAGGGTAACCAACAAAAACCTAACAAGCAGACTAGGCGGGAAATTGAAAGAGTGAGAGTAGAATTAGATAAGATTTACTCAGAAAGTGCAGAAAAATTGCTTAGGAGAACTCATCATAAATTCTTCCTCCAAGCAAATAAACCTGATAGGATGCTGGCGAGAAAGTTAAGATCAAAACATATGCAATCACAAATTCATTATATAAAAGTAGGGGGCGGTGTGAGAACGGCTAATCCCACTAAGATACAGGAAATGTTTTTCCACTTTTATCAGAACCTCTACTCGGCGGCCGGTAAGGAAACGGAAGGTAGCATAAGATCATGGCTAGACAGGTACGATTTACCAAGATTGGAGGAAACTGAGGTAGAAGCACTAAACACTAAAATTTCACTCGAAGAAGTTAGGAAAGGAATACAAGCTTTGAAGAATGGTAAAGCCCCGGGTCCAGATGGGTTCTCCAACATGTATTATAAGACCTTCAAGGATCAGTTGGCACCCAGATTAGCCAAATTGTACAACCATATCTTAGAGGGGCAGTCAATTCCTTTAATTATAGGGGGTATATACGAAATCTATAATACACCTCCAGAACGGGTAAGGGATAAATACATAGAGGAATGGGAGAGGGACATAGGAGAACACTGGGAAACGGAGAAATGGGAGAAAGTTTGGAAAAATATTTATAAAGGTTCACTAAACCACACACTTCTAGAAACTGCCATTAAGGTCCTCCACAGAACTTACCTAACCCCTGTAAGTGGAACAAATCAGGGGGGATATATTGTACAAGGGGTTGTCAGACCCCTGGCTCATTCATACACATGTGGTGGGAATGCCCTAAAGTTGCTCAGGTATGGACAGCTGTGACAGATCTTGCAGTTGACATTTTCAAAACCCCAGGAGGGGGCTCATTAGATTCATGTTTATTGGGAATCCCAGACCCACGGCTATCCCCAACACAAAATAGGCTACTACAGTTTATGTACATGGCTACCAAGTCACATATCGCTAAACATTGGAAAACGGATACACTTGAGCTTCAGGCTATAAAAAACAAAATAAACTATCTAGAAGTAAACGAGCACATGACACATATTTTGGCAGATTCGGTCCAGAAATACAGAGACATATGGGACCCATGGTTAGCACATGCGGGCTAGCAAGGTGGGAACACAAGTGGGTAAGGCAACAGAGAGAGGGTAAACAAAAGGGAAAAAAAAGAAGGGGAAAAACTAGGAGGAGGAGGAAACGTGAGAGGCGCTGGAGAGTCCGGCGAGGAGCTATGAAGTCCAGCAAGGTAAAATGAATAGAAATTATAATTCTTGTTTTCTTATATATTATATGTGAAAATACAGATGACACTACAGTTTTGAATTTTGTTCAAGTTTAGGTGTGTAAGAATGAATAAAGGATATGGGGGATTGATATGTTGAATTATGTTTCTGGGATCAAGAATAGATACCTTGTACATAGGAAGGTTATTTTTTAAGGGTAGTAAGGAGGGAAGGGCTATAGGCTTAAATGACCAGGCTTAAACCCGAGTATGTATAAATAAGGACAAAAAAACCCTATTGGAGATTGTTTTTCTGTTTTTTTTGTTTTATTTTAGAATTTCACATTTGGTTAGTTTAGTTGGCGTGGGTAGGATTTATTTAAGTTAAATGCTATATGGAATGTTGCAGGTAGGGCAAATACAGAGAACACTAGAAGGGGCATTTGGGGACTAAGGTTATTATTGCCAATTGTAATAGGCCCCATTAAGCCTAGCCTGCGAGCTATGGATTACTGAGTCGATAAATGAAAAGTTACAGAGGAAAAAAAAATAAGTTATACCCATTTATGGTTAGTGTTGTATTACTAGAAAACGGAAAAGGAAGGGGGAGAGGTCACGTTGATTGCAGAGTCAGGCTACATATGTTTATAAAAATGGTTGTAGAAGGTTAATTCCTGACCTGTGAGTCATGGCTTACTGATATATTGTTTGTTTAATGTTGGAAGTGACCAATAAAAACTATTGATGAAAAAAAAAAAGTGCAGACAACCCTGAATGTAGTGAGTTAGTACATGATGAACTTGCATCTCATGTAGATGCTCGCTATGTCAGTGCACCAGAAGCTATGTGGCGGCTTTTAAAATTTGAAATGCATGATAGATCACATGCAGTATATAGATTAGCAGTACATTTGCCACAACATTTAGTCTATTTCCATGCTGGAAATGAAATGAATGCATTGGCCCAAAGTGAAGATCGTCACACTACACTAACTGCATGGTTTGCATTAAATTCAAATGATGCTCAAGCAACACAATACTTATATATTGAAATTCCATATCACTATGTTTTTGTGAATGGAGTATGGAGACCAAGAAAAACCAGAGGCAATAAAATAATTCCACGAATTTACACAGTCAGTCCAAGAGATGTTGAACGTTTTTGCTTACGGATATTACTTTTAAATGTTCCAGGAGCACAAAGTTTTGAACAATTAAGAACTGTTAATGACATTGTATATGAATCCTTCCATTTAGCTGCAAGACATAGAAACTTACTCGCTGATGATACAGAGTGGGAAAGATGTTTAGAAGAAGCAGCACAATGTCAAATGCCACGACAGATGAGAGAACAATTTGCTTTTATTTGTATCTTCTCAAATGCTCCAAATGCATTAGCTTTGTGGGAGACTTTTAAAGGTAATATGGCTGAAGACTTTATGCGACGATACAATGAACCCATTGCACACTTAAAAGCGTTAATGGAAATCCAAGAAGTATTTTTAACTCATGGATTAAGTTGTGCAAGTTTTAATTTGCCTGATCCAGGTCTTATAGATGACATAAACTTTGAAGACTATGACATTCAACTACAAGCAGAAAGAACACAAGAAAGACTTGCAACTTTAAATACACTACAATTGGAAGCATTTCATGCCATTAAAAATGCAATAGATGATGACATGGTGACAGAGCGTTATTTCTATCTGGATGGACCTGGCGGATCAGGAAAAACCTATTTGTACAATTTATTAATGAGTTCAGTACGAGCACAAGGACAAATAGCAATGGCGTTTGCCACTACTGGAATTGCTGCACTTTTATTAGAAGGTGGAAGAACTGTTCATAGTGGATTTAAACTGCCAGTGCCTATTTTAGAAAATTCTGTGTCAGATATTCGCATGACATCCTTACAAGCAAAGAAATTTAAGAAATGTAAATTAATTATAATAGATGAGGCCACAATGATGTCATGCTATGCCCTCCAATGTATTGACTGTTTGCTTCGTGAAGTCATGGATAATATTTTTCCATTTGGTGGAAAGGTAATGTTGTTGGGTGGCGATTTTAGACAAACATTACCTGTTGTTGTACATGGAAATCGAACTGACATTATCGAAACCTGTATCAAGTCAAGCACAGTATGGAAACATTTTACCCATCTTCAACTGCAACAAAATATGAGATCAGAAGGACAAAATGATTTCAATGATTGGCTTATTAAAATTGGAGAAGGCAGAACAGAAAAAATACTACATTTAGCTGACGACACTGTAGAGATCCCACCTCAGATGATTTGTCAACAAGATATTATATCGGCTATATTTGAAGGGAGCATCAATAACGAAGAATATTCCGAGCTTGCCAACCAAGTCATACTGACGTGTAAAAATAAAGATGCATTAATCCTCAATAATGAAATCTTTAAAAAAATTAATGCACCACAAAGAAATTATCACAGTGCTGATTCTGTACTTGCTGATGACAATGAAAGTCAGGCTAACTTTTCGACTGAATTCATAAACTCTCTAACTCCTTCTGGAATGCCAGCACATATTTTGCAGCTAAAGAAAGGTGCAATTATCATGTTACTGCGAAATATGAACCCCAAAAAAGGCCTATGCAATGGCACAAGATTAATTGTTCAACAATTAAGGGACCATTTTATAGATGCTGAAATTTTAACTGGGACCCATAAAGGAGAGAGAGTTTTCATACCAAGAATAGATTTAGCACCAAGTGAAAGTAGTCTCCCTTTTATACTTCAAAGAAGACAATTTCCCATTATTATGGCATTTGCCATGACCATTAATAAATCACAAGGTCAAACTTTCAAATCTGTGGGTATTTTTTTGGAAGAACCAGTATTTGCACATGGTCAATTGTACGTTGCATTGTCACGGTGCAAAAATCCACAGGCTATTAAAGTTTACATTGAAAAAAATGAAAGTCAAGGTGATTTATTAGACGATGGACGTATTTTTACTAAAAACATTGTCTACTATGAAGTACTATAACTTTGCAGGATACAAACTAAAGCCATGCAAACATTTTGGAAAAACATTCAAAAATACATAACAATTTGTTGTTTAATTCAGTCATAATTAATGGAAGTCATGTTTATGGATAATTCGCCTCACAAAATACTTGCCTTGCATTTCTATAAAAATTATGTTAAAATGTTAAGTCACTATGTTAATGTTTCTAATGTTACAAGTTTAAAAACAATATTTTCAAGTTATTTCATTCAACATATTACAAAGTTCATGTTAAGAGCTCAAGCACCTTTTAAGTCACAATGTAAATATTCTCTGTTATCTTAAGATTACTACCTACATTAATGTTTATCGCCAGTTTATGTGGTCAGTAAGGAATTACTTTCATTAGTTACGGTTTAAGGAGAGTTTTTACTGTATGCCTTCCTCTACATTCAATGTATATTAAACTTAACAATTATTCTGATACAAATTGCATGCTAATACTGATTAATTTAAAGTTAAACTGTTTTTACATTCAAATGTTAATACTTTTAATTC